>JAAGEH010000030.1:31921205-32039861 GCA_011751065.1 Lasiurus cinereus | reverse complement strand
TTTTTTTGTTAAGGAAATGAAGAATAGTTGAGTAACATGCTCAAATCTATTGTTAAATTATAGAGCTGGGGCTTGTCCAACTCAAAGCCCTTGCACAGTGTCAGACATTTTTCTCACCTTGCCAACCTAAACCTGCAATAAAGTTTTCCAAAAATGTGGACAAAATTTAAGAGGTTGGTAATAAAAGAGGTTCACAACTGAATTTATTTTTATGGTTTTTATTTATTTTTCAGGAACCGCACTCCCCCCACATTTAAACATCCACTCAGATATTCCATCTTGTTCTCACATATAATTAAACTCTGTTCTGCTGTTCGGAACTGGGAACCCTACTTGTAGTAATGTGCCATGATAAATAATTGCATATTCAGGATTTATGAAATGGGTGATTGGGAAAATTATGAAGAAAAAAACATATTTGTAAAGATCATTCTTTACAAAAAATGAAACCCATACCTTTTCTAACTTATAAGGCAAATGATGTTAAAATGTTCTCAAGATGATCTTCAGTAAGTCAACACTGCACCTTTTTGTCGCCATTGCTTAGCAAAGCGCTCTGCTGTGGGTCCTGGAGGGACAAGCAGTTGCTTCCTTTGCTGGTTTTGTCTTGAGCCAGCACAGAAGCAGTGGACCTTTTTCACAGACAGAGCAGTAGGGGCTCTGGGAATCAAGTGTTCTTCACTGAATTATTCAGGAGGAAAGAGCCAGGCATCAACATTTCAACTAAATTTAAAAAGTATTCATATTTTAACCCACAATTCTTTGTGTAAACATTTTATGCCCAAGGCACTTTGTGAAAATACATAACCTGTAACAAGGTCATAAACCCATCTTATGTTTGCATCAAAGATCACGAAGAACTCTAAATACAGGCTGCTGCCAACTCTAAGTATAGTATTCACTAACAGCCTCTTCCCTAAGAAATACATTTGATTGAATTTTGTTACCTTCACAAACATGGCAAAATTTCTGAGATTCTTTCCCTAGTTTCTCTTATTGTTAAAAAAAATCATGCCTTACATTACCACTGTGTAGGCATAAAAATTAAAATTTGATAATTTTATTCATACAGATCTTTTCCTATACAAAGTGAAAAATTTTTAAAAATTATAACCCAATAATATTTAAATAGTTTAAAAAGCCAGGTTTAGCAATTACTGCTCGCCCTGCAGTGGAGACCTGCTCATAGATAACGATTAATATATCCTCATACCAACACTTGGTTTTTCAAGAAAAAGTATTCAGTAATTTTCCAACTCCCTTAGAGTGTATGCGCATGAGAGGGATCAGATAGGAGCCAATCTCTTTCATGTGTATCCATTAAATAAAGCAAGATTAAATACTGGCCTGCAAAATTTATACAGCTATGAGAATGATCATTCTAGCATCTCGTAGGAAAGGGAAAAAATCTGACTTTAGACTTTGGAACATTGATCCCAAATGAGTCATTTGGTTCATTATCTAAAATAGTTTGAAGTAATGATGTATGAATAACACTAACCATTAGTTTTGCCACAAGAAAAAAAGAAATGAAAATTTTAATAAAATAACATACAAGTGAACAAGTGAGATGGAATTAACATTTGCATGATATAATCATTCATGGAATACTTGTAAATGATAAATAGCTTGTGATCAAGCTGATTCACAGACTCTGAATGAATTAAAAACTGAATTACATTTAAAGTAATGTAATAATTCAGCTTTATTCTTTTCTGCCTAAAAACAGTTCACTCAGGAATTTTTTTTAAAGGAACTTTGTTGTTCTGTGCAGAACAACTGATTTGAAAAATAAAGGAAAGCAAAAAAAAGAATTGTGAAATGCTCATTGAGTCCTGCAAAATCTATACTAACATTGCATTCCTCTTAGCTTTAGCAAAAATGTTTTTTGTATAATTAATAACAAGATTATATAAAATGCTGTTATCGTTAATCTATCTTGATTTAATTTCTTAAAGCTGTTTAATAAAATATTACCAAAGATTCCTCACAGTGTTAATTTCACTCTGCAAAGAATTTGCACCATCAAATAGTAGTCTGATATGGTCATAATACTTAAAATATTAAAACCACTTCATTATTTTGTTTTGAATATTTTAGGTGGTAAAATTAAATTCACTATGATGTATTAATGAAACTTAAATTCACTTGAAGTGGCAAGAATTTCCCTTAAAGTTAAAACAAAAAACTAGAACAACTATTCAAAGCTCTGCTGGTTATATTATTTACAGTTGGTGAAAAATATGTAACTGGTGTTCAAACTTTTCTAAATGTCTTCAAGGTGTTGTTTAGGGGGGAAAAATGTTATCCTGACCCAATAACTTCATCTTAAACTTCATTAAAACAATATTTATTATCAATGTCCAAGAAGTGGGGACTATAGTATAGAATCATTTATTCTCAGACCACAAT
Source organism: Lasiurus cinereus (assembly GCA_011751065.1). NCBI lineage: Eukaryota > Metazoa > Chordata > Mammalia > Chiroptera > Vespertilionidae > Lasiurus > Lasiurus cinereus. The sequence continues at coordinate 32,037,449 of JAAGEH010000030.1, read as the reverse complement.
GAACATTTGCCAGAATCAGTAGAATTGAACATGATTTGGAAAATATTGGAATGTAGGTAGATGTAGTAGAAGTATCTTTCAATTATTTTCTTTCAGACATTTAGGAACACATAAAAATATATTTGCTTTTCACTGAAAACATCCTTTCCTCTAAAATTACATAGACAATATATCCAGAACAGGCGATTTATTACCCTAGGGATAGAGGAAGTGATCAGAAATACTAGAGATCAAAGGAAAATACCCTTGGAAGTAAAACCTAGAGAATTAAGTTATTATACCCATGGTGAATGTCAACAAGGAGGTGCTTTTCTCTCAAAGAATACTCATTTAAGATATAAATCAGGCATTAAACCTAAGGGACAGTCAAGAGGTCTGCCCACAGATACTAAATTTTGACATTCCTTCAAGAAGGATGTTTAGATTTCAATTAGATATTAAAAATGCAACTCTAGCCTATAGAAGACAGAACATCAAAGTAATGACAAAAGAAACTAGTGGGTTTTTTGTTTGTTTGTTTTTAATATTTGGAGACTTAAGACATTGTATTCCTCTCTCATTCTTCCTCCATATATTTCATGCACCAAAAGTAATGTAATGGTATCCATGTTCAATTCATGAGTGACTGTCATCTAAATGTTGAGGAAAATACAATAAAACTTCAAGAAAGAAGGGCACACAGTTAAAGGGGCTGGGGTGGGTCACAAGAAATCTCTTTATTCAGTGTAATATGAATTGATTTGTTCATTCATATCAACAGTTTAATTTGACTCATTCCAAGGGAAGATGTTTACTTGTAATATTAACTTTTAATATCTAGAAATCACTCTCATTTGATATAAAAAATTATGCTTGTTTTAAAAAAATTGCTAGTCAGAAAACCATGTACAAAATGAGAACATTTGGACTGAACGTGATTTTGTGCAAATGCATAATTTCTGGGAGAAAAGAAAACTTAATAAAAACAAACCTATAAACTTAGTCAACATCTGCATATTTCATGGTGTCATTCAACTTTCTTTCATAGCCTATGATTATTTTAAAGGGAAAAGGGACTGGTGCAACTCTTTTAGAATGACATTAGTCTATGTTTATAAAGCATCCAATTCAAAGGTCTGGAAGACAAATGAGTCAACTTCTAAGTTAGATGTCTGAGTTTCCTTTGCAAGCAGAGAGACATTTATTCAGAATGTGTGTTTGGAAGGAACCACAGCTTGCACCTTTCCTACTGCTTCCTTCAAACTTTCAAGACCGAAGAAAAGGACAGAAATATGAAAATGAGAGAATGCATTTCAGGCCACTTGGAGACTGAGAGAGCATACCAGGAGAGTGCTAAGGAAAAGAGGGATTTTCTTAGAAAAATCCACTTTATTTTACTGTTTTTTAACATTAGAGAAAATTAAATGAGCTGAATAAAAAAAACAAATTCACTAGAAAAAATGGTATTCAACTTACAATTTAATATTTAAAGTTTGATATAATGTCAGAACTAAAAAAATCCTAAGAGATCTATTAGGACAGTGATCTCAACTTTTGGGTGCTTGTCAAAATACGTATTTCTTTTTAAAAATATATTTTTATTGATGTCAGAAAGGAAGGGAGAGGGAGAGAAAGAAACATCAATGATGAGAGAGAATCACTGATTGGCTGCCTCCTGCTGGGGATTGAGCTCACAACTCGGCATGTGCCCTTGTCCAGAATGGAAACTGGAACCCTTCAGTTAGCAGGCCGATGCTCTATCCACTGAGCCAAACTGGCTAGGGCTCAAAATACATATTTTTAAACCCCATTTCTAGAGATTTATTTATTTAATATACATTTTTTTGGCACTTACTATCTTTTAGGCTCCAGGGATATAATTGTGACTAAGCCAAAATCATTGCCCTTGTAAAATAAAAAATACAAGTGGTCCACATATATTTTAAAACACACATTTTCCTAACAAGTTTGCTACTGGTATTATCCTGATTTTGATACTAATTTTTCATAGCACCTTCACTTTGGCATTCAAATAGAATATGTGTAATAGAATCAAACAGAAGAGTTTATGTTCCAGAATGAGCAAAGTCAGGGCTCTTTCCTCAGTCAAGATAATTTTTACTTCCAGTTGCTGTGTCTCTTTGGGCAAATTCATGAATCTGTCTAGGCCTCAATGTCAGCATTTGTAAAAATAGGAATTCAAAAGATTACCTACAATTTGGGGATTGATATAAGGACTAAATGAGCTAACAGCTATAGTGACTAGTACATGGTAAGTGCTCAAGTAAATATCAATTTTTATTGTATGTCAGTTAATTACTATAATTGTACAAATGTCCTTGTAAAGTCCCCAAAGGTGGATCTACCTGAGTCAAGTAGAACTGTGGGATTTCAGAGGTGGAAGAAACTGAATAGATCAGTGGTTGGCAAAACTGCGGCTCGCAAGCCACATGCGGCTCTTTGGCTCCTTGAGTGTGGCTCTTCCACGAAATAACACGTGCAGGCGTGCACATACAGTGCGAATGAAACTTCATGGCCCAAGAGCATAAGTAGGTTTTCGGCTCTCAAATTTCAATCTTTGTACTGTTGATATTTGGCTCTGTTGACTAATGAGTTTGCTGACCACTGGTATAGATTACTGAGGTGTTATTAAGCTGTAGAAACAGTGCTGGGAGACATGGGCGGGGAACCCAGAATTAAACTGCTAGAGGAACTCCTGCACTGTTTTGAGCTGTTTTGCCTCACCGGATTCCATGCACAGTTCTAGTAGGAAAAGTCCTGTTGTTAAGAAAATTTTGGAAACCACTGGCAATCCAAATCCCTCACCACAGAGGAGAAACTGGAAAGGGCAGTGCTTGTCTAGGGTCGCACAGCTGAGTTAGTGTCAGTGTAATGCAGTTATGTTACTAGAACTGTGCAGGTTTCTTTGAAAAGAAGAAACAGAAATATGTGTAATTATGGCCTCAAACTCTCTGTAGATAAAGATGGAGTAAAAATACAGAAAACATTCGGCATTCTGGTCTGTTCTCTATTCACTTGAAACCATTGGAATGTGGACATTTTTCTCTTATAGGTAAAATAGATTCCCAAATATCATGCAGTGAATTCTCATTTTGGCTGTAGGTGTAGAGAATAGAGCTTTAAAAATAATTAAAAATTTAATCTTTAGGAATTATAAATTCCAATTATGATAAAATTCAGACTAATTCATTATGATAATTTATTTTTAAAAAATACCATGAAAATATGGAATTCATTTGAAAAGAAAAACATACTTTCCATTTTGCCAAAATAAAGCAGTATCATTCATACTTTCTATCTTGTTAAGCAGAACCTTTTTAACCATATTGTTCAGAACATGGTGCTCTGGTTAACCAAACCCTTTCTTTTCATTTTAACCCATAGTATTGAAAAATGTTAATATGTACTAGCTCATGTTGTTCTGCTTTAGGGATTGATAATGAACCTGGCTTAATGTTTCTTTTATAACAGAGACTCTTGCATTATCTTGGATCATTTTTTCTAACATGAATTCTCATTGCACAGTACTATGGGTACAGGTATAACAGGAGAATATAAACTACAAGAGTAAAAGAAAAACACCCAAACCTCCCTGATATGAGTTTGTTATTATTTAACCTATTTTTCTGAACTGAGAAGGGATATTGAGATTCTGGTTATTCAAGGTTTAGTAACTCTGAAATCACCGACTTCCATTCTATTTCACAAAGACTAATTAAGGGATCATAGAATATCTTCATTGTTTCAAATTTTAGTTCCTGGAAACACTTGAATAATGTTAGGGATTATTGTAATCTATGTTTTAAATTACATTTTTACAATATCAACAAAATTATTCTTTTATTGACAAAAAGTCCTTGTGTTTACCAATTCACTCCAGAACCAAATAAAATAAAATATAAAGAGCAAGACATGAGAACAGTAATATTTACACATTTAATATGTTTTGTGCTAATTTTCAATATGTTTTTTCACATTTTTATATTTATATGCTGGATAATTCTCAATTTTTTGCAGTTTATTTTCCATTGGTTTTAGTGTTTGAAATTTCTGTTTCATATGACTTAAAAATTTGCATTTTCTTTCGGTTTCAAAATCAAATAGAATATCTTTACATAACATGAGTATATATTTATTTGTTTAAAAAACTTCAACACAAGACTTGAGAAGCCAATTGAGGATATCCTTCTAATGCAAGGCAGATCACTTTGAACATCCTCTGGGTAGCTAGCACTGATTGAGAGTACAAATACCAATTTAGAAAGTTCCACTGTAAACAACTGCCAGTCACAATCTCATCTTAAGAGTAAGATTCTAAAATTTAAAGGGGCTCAAAATTCTTTGTCTAATATAAGTAAACATAAAGTAAAATTTAGCAACTAATGATAAATAAAACAACTTATAATTACAGTTATTTAACAGTATAACCTAGAACATGAATTTGCCTATGTTTAAAATAAGTTCTATGACTTGAAGGAAGACTTGTGTTTTCAAATCAGAATGAAGGAAGGTTTTATAACTGGGATCCCTGAAGAAGGGCTTCTTTATTTTGAATTCCCACATCGTGAGGCCCAACTGAGTACTTGAAGTTTTTATTATATTTTGCAACAAAATAATAACACATTTTTTATAACTCTTTTTGATTCCCCCCAGAATGGCAAAGTTTTAGTTTCATACAATGAATTTTATCTAAAAGGACTTTATTACACAATTGTATGGAAACTTCTCTGATAAAGCTTATTTTTTTCCTTCCCCAATATTATAAATGATTGTGATTAAAATTCTCCTTCTTGATTTAAATAGGGGTTAAACATTTTTTAAATGAGATTTTTGGTCTCAACATTTTGATTCCTATGGGTAAAGAGAAAGATAGGTGAAACCGTTCCCCATGCTCCGTGGGAGACACTCTTTGTTTAGAGCAACCGTCCAAAAGATGCGAACCAGCTCAACTATGCAAACTCTTGAAGTTTTAAAATCACAACTTTGGTTTTAGTCTGACTGGATTATTCAACAATCTCTATACTTGCTAAGCTGTAGACAGAGGGGAAGTAGTTAAGATGTCAATATCTTCTTTACTCTTGATTATAATTTCATATACTTAAACTTTAAATATGAATTGCTTTCTCTTTTTACACAAGTTATAAAAATAAGAGGCCCTGTTTACACAGTTTGCATTTTTATGAAATTTGCAGTTTGAAAAAAAAGCTTTTTTAAAAAGTGTTAATTAATGCTTTTCTTTGAATATGCTGTAACCTTAGAATTTTTTTCTGAAATAGTTTCTGAATTTAACCCACTAACCATTTGAAGATAGAATTTTTTATTTAGCACTAGAATAAAACATACTAAGAACTGAAAAAAAAGTTTTTTCTGGTTCCACTTAATTTCCTTTGTATGTGGCACCCCCTTTGTGATACTATCAATATTATATTTAAATTTTATATATTGACAAAATTTGACCTACCTCTGTAAGCACTGTGCCATTCAACAGTACTACTATTAAATTTACATACCACAGTTTAAATTACATCCATTTCAGGAGTGATAAAATGCTAAAACTCAAGTGTCTAACTGCTTTACTAGAATGAGTACAATTTACAAATACAATAATTACATTTTAAAACCATAACAATATTACACCTAGAAGTAAATACTGTAGGACTGGTCATCATGGTATTGTGTGAGGGAAATCATTGCTGAAAAGTTGTGGGCATTTCCAGCAGATTTATCCCAAGTGCAGATTTTGACTTGTTTTCATCAAATCAAAATTGAAACCTGTTTCTCATACAACAGTTCTCCATTATAGGAATCTTCCAAATCCTTGCACAAGATTTTATTAGTTGTCTGCCAAATATTTTCCTGTAAAACAAAATACATAGCAACAGGTTATCTACTATATAGATGATCAATAATGTGATTATTAAATGGCTAACATTTCTATTCCTCCTACCTTAACCTTAGGAGCCTAATAACGCATATTTGATGACTATAATACTAATTATAAGACGCATCACATTTTTTGGGTTTTCAATTTTTCCACACCAGCTAGTGGCCTTTTCATATTTACATATATAAACATTTTTCACAAATTTGGGTTTTGCTTAGAATAGGTTGGGAGATTTGTTCTTGGATGTGAGAATCCATCTTATTGTAGGAAGAATGGACATATAATTACTTTCCAATCTGGGTCATTTCTGAGGGTGAAAGGAGTGTAATTAGTAATCATATCATTACAGCACATACAAAAACCAGAATTTTTATCCCAACAAATCATTGACAGATATAGTCAGTCACCCCAGTACTGGGGAATCCCCTGCCAACAAATGACCTTGTATGCCCAAAACCCATCTCACAGTCACATCATCTCACAAGCAGCAAGGTCTGATCTCTGATGTAGATTCTTTAAGGTTGCTGTTAAAGAGAGAGATGGAGCCACTTAAATCTCAGCTAAGCCTGACTAGTCTAAAATCTATGAAGATTGGAGAAGAAAAGTTTTCAGGTAAAAAATACATTTGAGGCAAATAACATTTATCTTGCTCCTCAATATAACAAAAGTAGGATTTACTTCATTAACCTCAGTGTACACATCTATATAATGGGAATGATTAATTAGCCCACCTAAAAAACAGAGCCAGAGCCAGAGCCATGATAAGTAGCCAGGGCTTTCCTAATTTCTAATTTCAGTCCATTGTCCTAGTTTTTTCTTCATTCAACAATTGGGTTGCTTTCTAATTGAGATAGGAATTGGGGGTTAGGGGTGGGAAAGAGGAGTAGAAAAAAGGTGAGGAAATCACAAACTTTTTCTGTGGAAGAAAGAGTTGTTGAGGCAACATTATTTTTGCAAATGAAACTTACAAGATGCACACTTACCTGCAGCAAATCTTTTTTTGATGAGTGAGAATCGATAGCCTGCTCCAACAAGTTCAATGTCACAGCCAGAAAGGGTGCTTCCTTCACTTGTAAACTGCACAACCAATGGGGAAGGTTTGCTTGGTCCGTCAGATAACTGAAATCTTGCCAATAAAGAACCCACACCTATGAAAAGAGTATTATATAATTGCAAGACAATAGTCAACACCACATTCTGGATATAATTTTAGAAACTGTACTCAAAGTTAAATACACAAAATCTAACTTATTAAAAAATAGTATACATTTCAGAGACAAAATGGTGATGAATAAGATTTATCATTACATATGATGAGTGACTCCTATTGCCTGCAGATTCAAGTGTAATTCAGCCAAACAGTATTCAAAAATTTGGAAGTATGCTACTTGGAAGGCAATGTGTTCTCCAACCTATGATTGATATCAGAGAAAAGTAAAACATATCTAAATTATCAGGGAGTGTGAGATCTGATACAGAGTGGAAATATACCTAATTAAGAGCTCTCTTTTTTTTGTGTGTGCTGAAAATATGGTCTGTTTGATGTGAGGGTCAGAAAAGGGGAAGCAGAAGATTCATTGAAGAATTACTTGCTTTTATAGGTTGAAATACATATATACCAAAATGAAGTGACATATTTTGCTTACTTTTAGTTTAAAGTGCATTTTGGAGTTACCTGATACCTGCAAGTTATTTCAGCCTCAGATATTAAATAAAGTAAGCCTGTGATGACATTACCTCCATTTTCTGACTTCTGAGAAATATCGGGAATTTTCCACAATATCCTTTGTTGTTCAGCATTCCTAAAAATAAAATTGGTAAAAGATTTTTGCATATGCAATGTTTTTTGTTTAATAGATGTCTTATTTTTTTCCGGATAGTGTTAATTTTTTAAAAAAGGATTTTGAAGATTCTAGCTACAACTTAAACATTATCTATCTGTTTATCTATCCACATATAAATTCTCTTCTTTCCTATTCCTTATTGTAACTGACTACAACACTGTAGGGTAGATATTTAGAGGCCAATATGGTTAAGTTTTTAAAACACATCTTCTGAAAAAGATAAATGAAAGGGTTAGTTAGTCCATCAGTTCAGGTCACTGACATTGGAGCTGTTATATGACTGACATTCATTTTTTTAAATGTTCCATTTTCTGCTTTTGACAATCATATGGAAAACCCAGAACATTTTTTCTAAGAGCTGCCATTGCTATTCAGCGCCTATTCAGTCTCTGTTCCCAGAGGCTACAAAGCGAAACCCTGCACTGCAGATTCTCTTGTGTTTAGGGGCCTGGGTGCAGATTAGACTTCGCCAGTTTTATGCACTACATGAGACCTGGAGAACAGAAGGGAGAGAGAGGCTTTTCTCCTGCTGCTTTCATGGCTGTTTTCTGCTGCCAGCAACCTGAGATGTGGGGATCTGACCGCAGTGCTCCAGTCCAGCCTGCAGTTTGGTGGGTGTTGAAAGGCAGTTCAGGCAGAGCTGGTAGGAGCTTCCTCAACCTTCACCTGAGTGACAGTGGGGGTTCCCTGGCAGCCTCTTGATGTTCCTCCTTGGTTAAGGCCTAGGTGAGCTGCTCCTCTGGCCGGCTGATTCTACGTCTTCCAGGAAACATTCCTGGAGATTCAGCCTAAAGCTTGTTTTTCCGAGCACTTCCACCATGTACGTGTGGGCATCTAAATCCTTGTGCTAAACCATTTTCTGCTTAAAATAACTGCGATTGTTTCTGCTTCTTTCCCTGACGCTGACACACAGGCCTGCTGTGATCTCCAGTAGGAAACAAATGCTAAGCGGTCTGGGGCCCCTCTGTCCAGAGGAGCTCTTTGGGGAGGCAGAAGGGGGTTGGGGCTCCTTACCAGACTGCTGGGGGAAGCACAGCCTGGAGCTTGGTTACTCCTCCATCGATGGGGACCAGGAACTGCACATTGTTGAGGGCCACTGCGGTTGTCATTGCATCCATATTGTATTTGTAATCTATGCGCAGGTCGGTGCTGGTGGGCTCACACCGCCAGTTCACTGCCAGGTTCAGAGGTGTGGACTGAATGCCCTGGGCAGACACCTTGCCAAATGACAAGATAGAGAGTAGTTAAGCTTCTACCATTAATCTGAAACAAGCCAGAAGCTAGGATTATCTCCCATAGGAATGTTCTTAGATATGAAAACGTCCTCATGCTGTTTGTGCTGCTCACAGACAGATGAGCTCTCATTGAAAATCACCATGAACGGTGCCATGTGAGAGAGCTGGTGCTTTGGGGAAGTTGTTACGGATTAAAAAATAAAACCAATGACTAAACTCCCCAGCACTGTAGAGTTTAGAATACACTTTATGTCAGTTAAGGAGGTGGTAGAGCACTGCTTAGGGGCTGAGGCCCAGGAGCCAGGTCTGGATGTGAGTTCTCATTGTCAGTTACAAGCTAAGTGATCTTGGACCAGTTACTAAACTTCTCTGTGCCTCAGTTATATCCTCATCTGCCAAATGGGAATGATAACAACAATAATATTTACCCATAGATTTGTTGGGCAGATTGAAGATGTTCATGGGAAACACTCAGCAAAGGGCCTGGCAGAGAGTCTGTGACCAGTGTTTTAATTAATGTTACCTATTAATATTCTTATCATATTTGCCCTTCACAACAAACCAGTGCGTTAGACAAAGCAGGTTATTGTTATTCCTCGGATTTGTCAAAATAAGAACTTGGTCCTCTAACTGGAAGTGTAGCATTCAGTTGTCTACTGTCAATTCTAATTAGAATCAACTGTGAGTCTGACCAAGGAAAAACCAAGTTTGCAAAATCAACTAAAATATATTTTATCAAAGCCAATAATATCAACTTGAGTTTTAAAGGTCCACAATGAAAAAAATTCACAATGTTGTTATTCCTTGATTGTTCAATTTGACAATGAATAGCTCTAGGAAACTCTCCTTTTCTAAGTATGCCACACTGAAGGAGCAACTGGGTGGTGTCTATGCCCTTGCAGTTGGAGTCATGGAGTACGAGTTTTGCTGATTTTGAAAACTATAAACAGTTCTTTATTGACTTTGCACACATGGACACCATGGTGAAGTGGACTGAGGCAGGAGTGGCTGCTATAGAACCAAGTCCAGAAATGTGTCGTTGTTGTTTCAGTTAGATAATTAACAACACAATCCTCTGCAAATGAACTTTTACTTAAAAATCTATCAGTTAAGATAGATTAAAAGCGGTGTTTTGCACTCTGTCCTCAGCAGTTCCAGCTTCATCATGGTTCTATTCAGCCAGGTGCTTGTGGCTAAGTGAGGGTGTGTTTTTGATTGTCCTTATTATTGGGGGATGATACTGGTGACCAGAAACTAAACATGCTGCAATTTGAGGGCAATCACACAAGAAACACTAGTTGTGCCTCCCACCCAATTCCTTGCATAATTAAAAACAACACAATTCAACAAGAGATTTTTCAGAGCACACTTTAACAGAAAAACAGGCCCAGGGTCACTTATATTTTCCAAAGTAATTTGAAATACAGTAAGGTCCTCACACAACCTATATAATATCTAGGTAGGACTCATTATTATCTTTAATTGCAGATGAGGAAACTGAGGTCCAGGGAGATGATGTGCCCAAGGTCAGTGGCCAGTAGGAAGGTGACTTAATTCCAGAATTCAGTTTCTTGCCAATGTTATATTTACACTCTAAACTCATATTTAGAGTTTAGAGTATAAATATATTCTATGTATTTTCTAGGTTCACTTAATGACAAATATGAAAAATTTAAAAATATCACAGGATTTAAAATTTCAAAAAAACAATTTAAATCTGAATTGAAAATGTAGATGCAGGATTTGTAATGAAAGTTCATGAAAAAACAAAATAAAACAAACAGCTACACTTTTAGTTTTACCCTGTTGGGCATAGAACCATACATATGCCCCAGAATATAACTTCCTATTCAGGGAAAAATTACACTGGAATTTCTTTTTCTTAACTCCTTTAATTTCTCTCAGAATCTTAAAGCAATCACTAAATATGTTTAAATGTTTTGGAAAAAAAGTTCAATGAAAATGCATTTTATATTATCTTTTAATTATAAAAGTGATGAATTTCTGCCAACAAATATTATCTATATATATAACAGTCTAAGTGACCGGCCAACCAGCTGACCATTCGACCAGCCGGTAGCTATGATGTGCACTGACCACCAGGGGACAGATGCTCAACCCAGGAGCAGAAGCCACCAACATGGAAACATGGAACAGTCTGATGAATCTCAGAGAGGAGGGGGGGGGGGAAAGTGGAAAGAGATTAACCAAAGATCTTGTATATGTATTAGAGGCATGGTTTTGTGCACCAGTGGTGGTCCCTATGGAGAAGGGGTCGAAACTGGCTCTCCGACATCCCCTGGGGGTCCTGAATAGTGACATGGCACAGGCCAGGCAGAGGAACCCCACCAGTACACGAATCCATGCACTGGACCTCTAGTTGATAATAAGATTAGATAATCCAATTCTTACAGGAAAAACAAACCATTTGCATTTTTATAAAATGTACCATCATATATATATTTCACTTTCAATGGTTTTCTTATTATATTATGAGTGCTTTTCAATCTATAGGGTGTATTATAACCACTTGGAGAACTTGAAACAAATACAGATATACGGTCATACCCTGAACCAATTAAGTCAAAATCTTTGTGAGTTTCAGGGTCGAGCAGTTGTCTATGTCTATATCTGTGTCTGTATTTATGTCTCTGTCTATTTCTATATTTACAAATAGATTTTAATATAGATATCTATGTATATTCTATATAATAAAAGCCTAACATGCTAAGTGTCCAGTCATCCAGTTATTCATTCAACCAATTAAAGTATCATTTGCTAATGATATGCTAAGACAGCTCAACCACTCGCTATGACCTGCACTGACCACCAGGGGGCAAATAGTCGACCAGTTGACCAGTCACTATGATGTGTACTGACGATCAGGGGCAGATGCTCAACACAGGAGCTGCCCCCTGGTGGTCATTGAGCTCCCACAGGGGGACCACTGCACAGCCAGAAGCCCTGAGCCGGCTCACAGCTGGTGAGAGCAGCGGCAGTGCCAGGAGCCTCTCCTGCCTCCACAGCAGTGCTAAGGATGTCTGACTGTTGGTTGGACATTCCTGAGCGCTCCTGGACTGTGAAAGGGCTCAGGTTGGGCTGAGGGACCTCCCAAGACATACACATTTCGTGCACCGGGCCTCAAGTCTATATATAATTAGCACAAGTTCAGAACCAGTATTCATTTACAAGTTCTAGTAAAATACAACTTTAAAAATAATATTTTTCCTTATTTTAAGAAAAATAATTTGAACATATTTAATCACAAAAATTATAATTCATTAAAGATAACCTAGGTCAGTGATTGGCAAACCCATCGGTCAACAGAGCCAAATATCAACAATACAATGATTGAAATTTCTTTTGAGAGCCAAATTTTTAAAACTTAAACTTCTTCTAATGCCTTCTTCAAAACAGACTCTCCCAGGTCGTGGTATTTTGTGGAAGACGCACATTCAAAAGGCCAAAGAGCCACATGTGGCTTGTGAGCTACAGTTTACTGACCACGGACCTACGTGATCAAGTGGCTGGGAACTGATAGGGTAGTCAGGCTGTATAGAATCCTGGTTTGAAAGCTTATTTAGTAAGTCAGTAATAATTTGGGAAGAGGGCAATCATGGACACAAAAAGAAAATTCTTTTATACTATATTGTATTATACCAACCAGTCTTTTAACATCAAATTATTTCTTACCATGAATTTTACTAAAATTTATTTCGTAGGACTACCACATTAGAAAAAAACCACAGTGCTTACATTTAATAATTTAAAATAAGACATTTTAGTATAGTAATGTTCTTAAAAAATACAGTGAACAAGTTTATCAATATTGATAATTTTAACTGATAAAATTTTCTGCAACTTCATTTTGTGGCATGTTTTTCTAATGTTTAAATAAAATATTTTACTTGTAAGTTTAAACTAAGAATATATATGAATGTTATTGTCACTAAGTCTGCAAATAGTCCTTTAAAATTTCTATTTTCTTATAATTATAGCTTTTAAATAATATTAAGAGAAATGTTATTTTATTTACTTTTATTTAATGCTAGGTATGTTAGAATATACATTTGTAATGTAAAAACCACACCTTGACCATATAAATAGGCTTACCTGATATTTAAGCATGTCCACATTATAATATGTAGCCTGGGGTTTTTGTTCAGACACTTTTTTTAGGTGAGTCATCAAATTTGGCATATTTACCCAGAATTCCTTACTATTGGCATCACTTTGGGTATTATCGCTATTCAATTGGGAAGAAAAAAAAATGATTATTATCTTGACACAAAGAATCATCTTAGAATATTGCAATCTGATTTCTACATCCATCTTTGACAATTTGTAGATTATATTATTAACAGTAGTATGGTTTCAAGTCATTGCAGTTCTGAATGGTATTAATAGATTAATACCCATAGGGAGACATTATTGTAGTTTTATAAATCTCGGTGAGTACCCACTTGTATTAACCAATCATGATAATTGGTTGCTTTAAAGAGTGAATTATTTATTAATCCAAACTTAATAGCTCTTTCTACATCACCAGTTTCCTCTGACTCAATCAGTTAATGCAATCAAATAGCTGAATTCATTGATTTTTTTCTTTTTTTGTATTGACTTGAACAGTAGTATCTCAGAAATTACTGAGTTAAATATTTGGCCAAATGTCTCTGTCGCCAACTACGGCAAAAAATGGTGATAGTAAAATTACCATGCTACCTTTTTAACATTCACAATATATCACCTAAGAGCATCTAAGTTCATAAAAAAGTCACTTTTCTTACAAGATGACCCTGTAATTTAAATGATAATTACCATGGTAGTTACAGTAGTCAAGCACAGTCCTGATGAACTGAGGAGTTTTGTATTCTTATGAGAAGCATTAGCTTTGCTCAGTTGCCTGCCCACAGGTGACCCACCTGATATATCTTGAAAATGCTCTTATCAATGACAAAAAAGTCACATAAGAGTTTGAAAAGCATTTGCTCACTTCCCACATAATGAGGAAACTGAGAACCCAAAGTGATTCAGAAATTGAACATACAACTCAAGTTTAATGACATTTCACTTTCAGAATATTCTACGTCAAACAGTAGATATAATTTTTTGAGTACCTATTATGTGCTAGGCACTCTGTTAGACACCTTAGAAACATTTCATTAAAATCTACCTGCAAAGGAAAAATTATCCTCCTTTTTAAGAATGAGCAAATGTTATAAAAAGAGAAAATTAGAGACTAAGCAGACAGAAGAGTGGCAGCGATAATGTTATAAAGGAAGGTCACAAGCAAACTGCCAGAAATCTAACAAATCAGAACAGCTCTGTCAAAAAAAACAAACATCAGAGCCTTGAAAGTGGTACTGTTCTGTTTAGAGGGAGTAGTTTGGTGGGGAGCAGGGCGGGAGAGCCAAGTCTCAGCATTGATCTATGTGGTTCTGCTGGGCCTAATCAATCTGAGATAAATTGATTCAGGCTGTTTAAAGTTTTAATATTTAAAAACATCCAAGTTACCTAGAGCTTCCTGAGTTGTAGCTACACAGCAAGGCAGCAGATAGTAATTGAGAGTCAGCGAAATTAAGTAATTTGCTTAAATTGGAATAGCTAATAGGTATGAGAGTCAGGATTCCAGCCCAGGTCAGTGTTATTATAGGTCATATTTTCACACTATACTAAACAGAGGCACTCGATGTCAATGTAATTATGTTTCACAGAAAAGATTCTCATGTTTATGTGAAGAGTAACACACAATTCGTTTGACTTTAAAGATGCTAATACAATAATATTTTATTCCTTTTATTAGATTCATTTTCCACCATCCTTATCCAATGTCTAATAAGTAAAACACACAATAAATAAATAGCCACTTATAGAGATTTTATTACTCTAAATCTCTTCCCAGCCACTTGAGATAGTGGGCCATTAAAATGCATATGTGCACAGATAGATGCACAAAACACTTGGGAAGCTGTAAAAGTTCTGAGTTTAATTCTATACACATATCTGAGCAGCAGTAATTGCTTTTCAGTGTTACTCCCTTACTAAGGTTTATCCCTCCCTTATCTGAGAATGAAGTGCTAAGTTACACACATCTCTAAAAACAATTGTGCAAAATATATTTACCAGCAGAGAAGTTGGGGATTTGGCAGGACGTGTTCTAACCTGCTGAAATTTATCACTCGGAAAGTCAGGGCAGCTGGCGATGGGTTGTTGGCAAAGTGTCTGGTGATGCCGGCAGGGAAGGACAACACCATTTCTCCAGTAATCTTCACGATACATCTGGCATATCAAAACACAGGAGAGGAAACACAGATCAGTATGCTATAAATCAAAACAGTTGTGAAAAAGAATAGATTTATGCAACAGATGAAAGGTAAGCTCTTATAACTTCACTCTCAATATAAATCATTTCTAAGACTTAATGGTTTGTTTTTTAACACTCATCCAAAAATGAGAGTGGCTATTCCACTCCTATCTTTTTAAACTGGAAGAAGAAAAGTAGTTTTTGTGGGGTTTTTTTGTAGAAAAATCTACATGTTCCCCTCACAAATAGAATTATCTGTTTTGGTGGCTCTCTCTCTCTCTTTGACTTCTGAAGTTTTGATAGCATATTCAAAGATATTATATTGCATAATGCTATCACATTATTCACTGGGACTTATTTTAGTTCTCTGAGGGACTTGATTGATGCATTGAGCATGTTCTTTCATGTACCCTTGAGGTAAACTAAAGCTTCTGACTTAACAAATCTGCATTAACTTATCTACTTGGTTGAAATTGTTACATCAGTTAACATAAAGTTCACACAGTAGGATGACAATTTGCAAAGAAGAATAATTCTTTTTTTAAAGGCCTTTATTGAGATATAATTGACATATAATATATAAACTAGTGGCCCGGTGTACAAAATTCATGCATGGGGGGGTTCCCTCACCCCAGTCTGCACCCTCTCCAATCAGATATTCCTCTCGCAATCTGGGACCATTGGCTCCTAACTGTTCATCTGCCTGCCTGCCTGATTGCCCCTAATCTCTCTGCCTGCCTGCCTGCCTGATTGGCCCTAACTGCCCTCCCCTGCCAGCCTGATCTTACCCCCAGCTGCCTCCCCTTCCAACCTGATCTCGTCCCCAACTGTCCTCCCCTGCCAACCTGATCTTGCCCCCAAATGCCCTCCCCTGCAGGCCTGATCACCCCTAACTGCCTCTGCCTTAGCCCCCATCACCACGGCTTTGTCTGGAAGTTGGATGTCTGGAAGATGGCCAGTTAACCCAGTCTAATTAACATATTACCCTTTTATTAGTATAGACTAAAGGCCAGGTGCACAAAATTCGTGCATGGGGGAGGGTGTCCCTCAGCCCAGCCTGCACCCTCTCTAATCTGGGATCTACCCCACTGGGATTGGGCCTAACTGGGCAGTAGGACATCCCTCTCACAATACAGGACTGCTGGCTCCCAACTGCCCTCCCCTGAAGGGCTGGTCTCCCCCAACTGCTCTCCTCTGCTGCCCAGTCAGCCCTAACTGCCTTCCCTGCTTGCCTGATTGGCCCCAACTGCCCTCCCCTGCAGGCCTGGTCCCCCGCAACTGCCATCCCCTGCAGGCCTGCCCGCCCCCCGGAACTGCCCTCCTTGGCTGGCCTGGTCACCACCAACTGCTGTCCCCTGCAGGCCTGGGTCCCCTCCAACTACCCTCCCTTGCTGGCCTGACCTTCCCAAATTGCCCTACTCTGCCGGCCTGGTCACCTCTAACTTCCCACAATTGCCCTCCCCTGCAGGCCATCTTGTGGCAGCCATCTTCTGTCCACATGGGGCAGGCAGCTTCTGTCTTGGTGTGATGGCCAATTTGCATATTACTCTTTTATTAGATTCTAAACTGTTCTTGGCAGCCTGGACATCTGTACTGGAAAGTTTCCTTGAGCAATTGCTTTGACTTGGTTGTAGGTGGTCTTGATAACATCTCCAGCAGCAGCAGCCTGCGAAATAGTATAAATCCCAAAGAGTCCAGCATCCAAATAACTGGCATTAAAAGCAGAAATATCAAATGGCTGGTGAATCCCCTTAGCAACAGATTGGTACAGAGGGCTGATAGCATTGCTGACTGCATGACATGAGGACATGCTGGAGAACACTAAATGCATTTGCTTCTGCACTTCCTATGGTTGCTGTTTCTACTACAAAGGCAGCATGAATAAGACTGTCTCCATTCTGCTCTCAAATCTCACCTCCATGTATCTGATCTTTGCACCTGATAAACCAAGCCCACCCCTCATGTTCAGAAACCATTCAGCAATTTGCTTCGGAACAGGATGACTCACACGAAGTCCAACCAAAGCCCTTCTTGCACTTGTAAAATGGTTCTGATGTAACTCATCTGGTGTCACTTTTCCAATCCTATAATCTAGACAATACAAAAGAATTAGCCAAGGTATTTTGGTAAGCTGCAGCATGCTGATTTTCAATATGAGCCTGTGTGTTCTAAAGAGCCACAGCTTTGTCAATCCTCAGCTGAGACTGAAGGACAGCCACCTCCCAATGATGAAATTCAAGAGGAGGAACTCCATTAGAATTTCCATATCATCCCACAGGATTTCCACAGTGTAGGCCAGGTTTTCCCTTGTTGAAGTCACACTTAATATACCACCAATTGCTTCAGTTCCACGGGTTATCTGAAAAAGATGATGTTCCTTTCTTGTCAGGCTGGGTATATGACGAAGCAATGAGAGGTTCCTCAGTTGTTAGAGTCTTCATACATATTGCCAGTTAAATGAACAAAGCAATTCTTGATTCAGGAGCATAGTTTTCCAGAGATGCAATCACTAAACCATTTGGTAATTTGGTAAAGTCGAGGACTTGGGGATGTGCAGGTACTCCTGCAGGGGCAGTCATAGCCTTCACTTTGTGAGCAACTTTGAGGGAATAAAATCTCTTGACTTGGCTCTGCTTAGCAGTTTCATGGCCCCAAATTCCTCTGACCAACTGTTACTGCGGCTGAAAGGCGGGACACATGGTGGCCGACTCAGGTTTATGTTTAGTATGTGGCTGTGAATATCTAGTTGTTCTAGCACTACCTGCTCAGAAAAGACAGTTCTTTCTTCACTGAATTTCTCCAGCTGGCAATTTTGTTGACGTTCAGTTGTCCCTATATGTGTAGAACTACTTCTGGATTCTCTATTCTGTTCCATTGATCTATTTTGTCTGCCTCTATACCAATACTACACTGTCTTTATACTATGGCTTTATTATAGACATCAAGTAGTGTTAGTCCACCAAATTTAAGCTTCTTTTTCAGAGTTTGTTTGGCTATTGTAGGTCCTTTGCATTTCCATATGAAATTTAGAATTACTGTGTCAAACTTCCACATAAAATCAATGTAGCTTCAATTCACCTTTTACTGCCTGCTCTGAAAAAAAAATTATAATGGGCCCTTTATATGTTTTTTTTTCTCTGCCAACAGGTACCATGTTAAACTTTGTCATTAGAGGGCGCTGGAAAACATTGCTGGAAGACAGGATTTTCCTCCTGGTTCCAGTCTGTTTGCTAGCCGGGCTCCTGCAGTATACAGGGCCTATCGTGTGCCAGGTGCCTGCAGAGCATGTGTTTCCCTTCAGGCATGGATATCGCAGCCCATGTGGCTTTGCTAGTGCTTTGTAACACAGCAGCTTCCCTAGCATCTTACTCCTGTAGTGCATGTAGCTGGACTGCCCCAGTGCCCAGATCCTGCAATGTAGTGGGTCTTTCAGCTCTAGGCTCCTGCCGTGTGTGCACCTTCTCCACAACCAGCTCCTGCAGCGCACAGTGGTCAGCAATATCTACTGGCCACGAGCTCCTACTGACACCCGCTTCTGCAATGACACACTTCTCCACGAACAGCTGGGAATCAGCAGAGCTCTCCCCAGGCCATGGCCTGGACACCCCAGAGAGGTAAGCTAGGCAATCATATGGTACCCCTACCCTCTTCAGAGTAACTGTCCTTTGCAAATCAATGTTTCACATATTTTGTGTGTTTTCAAGGTATCATTGAGGTATTTTTGAGTGGAAGGGTAAGTCAGTCCCTGTTACCCCACCTTGGCCAGAAGCAGAAATCTCAAAAGGATTCTTTTTTGGGAAAGAATAAATATTTAAAATGAGTGAACTTTTTTATGACTTCCCCATATATCTGGACAACTGAAGCTGGTAGCAGTTCTACAACTTTAAGTTTAGGAATACACTTTTTAGGGAAATTGAGGTCAACAAATGAAAATGTTGCTTACATTTGAGTCTAGGAAACTCTATTTGTCCCATCAATCACCCTGTGTACTGTATAACTGTGCTTGATGAGACACATGGGGCTCAGATGAGACAGTCTTGGGTCCACATTCAAAAATAGCTTATGTGAAGAAGTGCTACAGGCTTGTATGTATAAGGCAGGTGAGCTTTCTTGGTTTGCCAAATACTGTCACGCATCACTCTGCACTTCTCTGAATGAGAATTTTGCCCCTCCATCCATCTCTTCTGAAGAATATTGCTGAGTGCAAGTTTGGGTGCCTACTCTGATGCCTCCCTTCTCTATCTCTTCTTAGATCCATAAGCCTTGCTTAATTTAATGGTACTAAACAGGTGCTTAGCCTGCACTTCCTCTCAAACTGAGTCTCCCCTTAATGTCTTACAATATGCAAACACACAGAATTTCATTTGATAAATCTAGGAGAAAACAATAATTTGAACACTCGGTAAATTAGACTGCGATGTGTACCATCACTCAGCATATTGTTGTTAGCAGCGGTAGTTCCAATATTTTTAATTGGTAGGAAAACTGCTCAGTTTCTTTTCCAGGTTGCTCAAAATGAGATCTAAGTGGTGGTTTGGTGGGGGATAAAGTTGCTCTTTGAAAACAAGTCAGCAAGGGAAGGAGGTGTTATTTCTTAAATCAGTAAACATCTATTGATTCCTCACTGTGTAAGTTGTTTTTTTGAGTGGGGAGGCAATTAAAATGTGAGCAAAACAGCCTCTGCCTTCAAAGGGGCTTACAGTGTATAGTGAGCAATGACAGTCTTCAGTACAAGGCAACATAAGGACACCAAGTCTCCTCACTTACATTTCTGAACTGCATCTCAAGTGTCAGAGCCAGACTTTTGCTGACTTAATAATCCATCCAATGTCAAAGTTGATCTGAAATTTTCTATGTAAAAATTAATATTCTCAATATTCACTAAAGGAAAATCTTTAACTTTAATGATTGTTCCTATCAGCATACAACGTGACTATATTTCATGTGAATGTGAGTTATGGAAATCTAAAATACTGCAATATGGAAATATTAGCAAACTGACTTTATGAATACACTTTGAAATCATGTGAATCCTTACAAAGGAAACATTTGAGAAGAATGGCAAAAGTTCAAAGTCTACTGGCCAAGTGACTTATAAACTGGGTCCTCCTATAGGCAGCACTGTGTTAGCCTGTCAACAGAAACGCTGGCCAGTTTTGGCCAGTGAATATGTGGATTTGATTTATGTGAGGTAATCAGAAATGCATCCTCATTAAATGTGACTTCTCTGCACTGCCCTGATAACTAAGCCCTTGGTCTTCTTTTCAAAAGAACATACCTCTGTGCATAAGCAGCTTCTCTTCCTTATAATCACATTCCATTGGCTTAGGTATTAGGCTGACTCCTTTTCATATTTTAAGACTCAGTTCAAAAGCAGGCCCTTCTGAAGCCTTCCTTAATATTCTCTCCATTTAATCTTTCTTAAATTTTCCTTTCTCTAGTTTCCATGGACATACGTACATATTGTTTTTGAAAATTTTGTTGTTTCTTGCACATATCTTATCTACTATTGTGAAAGCAAATAGTATGTCTTAGGTTCTGGGAAGGCAAAGGTGCATAACATAGAACCTAGTGCAGAGTACATTTCACAGTTATACACAGGATGCTTAGTCAATGTCCCCAGCATAATGTAATATACTAGAATGAACAGCGAAAAACAGGACAAACGTGGTCCTTGCTCAGACCTCCAGGTTAGACAGGGAGACAAACACTTGAATAAATAACTGAAGTATGATGATAAGGGATGGACCAAATATAGTCGAGCAATCAAACTTTTTCTAGGGGATTAAAGAATTAATCCCTAATATCAGGCTTGTTCAAATAGGAGGTAATAATGGAATTTTATGTGGAAGTTGACACAACCAGCAGCAAAAATCAAGGAGTTCTGTGCCTACCAGCAATTGAGAAAGATTCAGATGGCAGAATACTTGTCACAGGTGTTCTGAATACTCAGAGAAAAAGTGTAACTCTATTTGAATGGATTGTATATCATAATGGATTGTAAAAAACAATTAAAGTAATAGATTTCTGTTTCCAATGTGTGGTCTGAACACATGGAGAAGGCTCTGCTTCAGGATGAAAGGGAACCACAGGCAAAAGCAAATCCACATTTCTTTTCTGCATCATTCCTTATGTGGTGCTGTGTTTGGCTTTATCCTCCTCCTTCCTTCCTCACCCCATGATCAAACTTTTGAACTTGAGTTGCTTCCTTGAAAGTGAGTAACACAGAGAAAACAATGAAAATGATTTATTGCCTGGAGAATAAATTAAATTTAAAAGAACACTACTGCATGGTCTGTTCATAAACTTTAGATCTCATAATTGTAATGAAATATTCCATATCTCCTATCTACCAATATATAGTATATTCTGCAACTATTTATGGCAGTATAATTAAAAACAGCTCAATACGTGCAGTCATCCAGTCAATGGCTCAGTTCATATCCAAAGGCATAGGAAAAGCACTAAATATTAATTTAGCCCGACTACTTTTATGGGTTTCAATATATGAATTGGGGCACAGAAGCAGGGGAATGTAAATATTCAGTCTACAGCACCCAGGTTTATCCCATGTAGTATATATACAACTTAAACTCAGGGCACTTCCTTCCTCTAACAGTTGAAATTCAGACCTCCATATGAGGTAGCTTTAATTTTTATTTTCTATTGATATGAGGATGCAACAAATGAACTTCCTGCTTTAAAGATGAAAAAAGAAAGGATCTGAGATAAACTAAAGTGCTGTAGACTAAAATCTAATCCCCTCTGTGATGGCATGTGGAGGTGGTTCTTTGGGAGAATAATTAGGACATGAGGGTAGAGCCCTCATAAATGAGGTTAGTGCCCTTACGAAAGAAAGAGACCCCACAGAGTTCCCTTGTTCCTACCACAATGTAAGGTTACATGGGAAAAGGTTGCCTATGAATCTGGAAGCCAGATCTCATTGACCTTTGAATTCCTAACCTCCAGAACTATGAGAAATAAATTATCTACTCTATGGTATTCTGTTTTAGCAACTCAAATGGACTAAGATACCACAGTCCACAGTGTTTGCTTCTCTACAATACTCTGGACTTAGAATAAAACCTAGATATTTAAAAAGACATGACACTTAAGAGTGGTTGATAGATCCCAGAGGGGTAGGACACCAAAAGGTGTAATTACTAATTATATTATTTTCTCAGTGTAATACTGTTACACCTTGACTTATAAAAACGAGTGTTTCTGAAGTGTAAAGAGAATTCCTAATTAGTCATACAGATTCCCACTTAAAATACATGTGGGAAGCAAAGTTTTAATTATTCTTAATTATCACTGTTTTCAAAATTTTTATAAAATAGCTTATTGTTCTATATGCACATTGACTTTTTTCCTCTCACTATTATTTCCATAGATTCTAAGGTTTTCTCATCCCTTATCCTTGCAAGTGGAAAATAAAAAACAATATTGTCCTCACTTAGGTTTGTCCTTTTTATCCATCAAATTCAGATCTGAATTTACTAGTGACACTAGTGAAATCTAGTTTGACTTAAGTATTTAGTTTTTAGTGTAGAACAATCATCATTCTTAACTGTGTGTGTGTGTGTGGTTCATGAACCTGTTTGTGAAAGTTATTAATGTTGTAGACCCTCTCTACGGACAAATAAATATGCACACACATGTAAGTTAAGTAATCTCAGGAAATACACAGAGTTCCTGAACTCTTTTTGTGAAACTCCTTATATAGAGAAAAACATTTAGTTATGTTACATATACATTCTGGTCAAGTTCCTTATCATTATGTACTGATTTAAGTGAAATAAGGTTCTTGTAAATAGAGAGTGGTATATTTTCCCCTAGAAGTTTTATGTTGCTGTGATTACAATTTATTCACTTATTTATTTCTGGCCAGTTTGTCCTTACTTAGTGTAAGGGTCTCATATAACTTGCCCTCTTACTTATCCAGGTGTTATGGGAAGTTTATCCCCTGCTCCACCCACACACACTTTCTCATTCTAATGCACCATTGTTTTAGTTTGTATACAGGATATTCCTGTCCAGGAAAGATGAGGGCAACAGAAGACATGATCTGGGCATTTACTTTTGTGACATAATAGATTTTCTCATTGTTGACAGAGTTGAGTTAGGGTATTCTGTTACTTGCAACCAACACTATGTCAGAGGTTTCTGTATAGTAAGTTATTAGATTATTGGATCTTTTGGTACATTCTTAAAAAAATCAGTGAATTAATATCCTTAATTAAATCTTCTTTTTCATTCTAGGTATACCACTTGTTCATGTTTGCTGGACTTCTTTTGGTTCTAGGACAAGGAATTAAGTAGGTGCATTTAAGGTAGCATCCACTGAATAAGACAGTGTGTGGAGAATACAGGGGACTAAGTCCCAGGCTTACTTGCTGGGATCTGCTCCTTTGAAGTAGGCGTTGACTGTTTCTGTAAATGCTGCTGCAACAGGGAGGGTGTCCTGGGCCCCCATGGTTAGGGGGCTAGGTCCCCTGGAGGAACCTGTATAAAATGAAAAATTTTCATTAATATGGGCATAATAGACATTTTAGTATATGTGGGACTATATTAAAGGATTAAAGAATGTAAACTACAGTAATGTGCTAAGAACCATAATTCTGTATATTCAACATAGAGCTCAAATATTTAAAAAGAGATATTTGGCTGGTTTACAAACACACTTGAAATTAATTCAGTATGTATTTTATTACAGAAAAAAAAATCCAAGCAGAAGAATAAAATCCTAGGTGTTTCAATGTTTTGCATAAAGCACAAGGCAGTTTTTGCATGACAGTTTGTACAGCAGGTAGTTAATAAAGAAAATTAATAGCTTCTTATTTGAGCATTCACCCTACATAATTGCCCATAACATTTTTAGCATTTATTCATGTTAAGGACACAAATAGCCACAGAATACAATGTTACACTTTGTCCTTTTCTGGATTATTCCCATTTTAAAAATTCTGGGATTATTTCCCAATTATTCTCAGATCAAGTAGGCTCAAGCTTACATGTCCAAAAAGTGGACAACCAAAATGTACCCCTTGGCTTGGAACAAACATATAAATGCATCAATTCATATTATCCTATATAATAAAAGACTAATATGCAAATTGTCCCCTCAAACCAGGAGTTCAACTGGGAGTTCGACCAGGGAGCAGGGTCAGCTGGCCAACTGCCCATGGTCCCTCCCCATACCATCCCTCCCCCCGATCACTCTCCGCCTAATTCGTTTTTATTGAGACGGGTCTGATGGATTGCCCTTCCCAATGCACAAATTCATGCACCAGGCCTCTAGTTAAAAATAATAGCAATACGCATGTTTAGTGAACACCTGCTACACACAAAGCACTGCACTGGATACCTTATAAGAATATCATGCAACCCCACATCAGCCCTGTGGGACAAACATTATTGTTCCTATTTTACAGAAGAGAAAACTAAAGCTCAAAGAGGTAAGTGACTTGCCCAAGACAATAAAGTTAGTTGAACAGCAGAGCTAAAATTCAAACCTAAATTTGCTGCCCTATAAAGTTCATGTTTTTCTTATTATGTCATAGTTTGTTTAAATGAGACATTTTCTTGTATGGTTTTTACATAACGTGAGGCTTCCAAAGGGAGCAAGGCTTGGGTTTATTATCTTTGTTGTTAATATGTAGGCCTGGTGCTGAACAGTAAAGTGTTAGCAATTACGAAGTATTTAATTATGTCCCCTGCTAATGCTTCAAAGGAAGACATTTATTCTTCCCCACCCCATCACAGATTGCATGTTATGTTTCTTTTGTCTTCAGTAATTCAGTCACTTCTGTTTTGGTTTCTGGCAATGAAAAAATATATCCTTTGTATACCTCTGTCTTCAATAAAGTTTTTCTTGATAATTCTAGTTCATGCTAGTCTCTTCTTTTTCTATTTTCCTTGGCTGTTAATATTTAGTAGCTGGCAACTGATTATACTAGTAAGAAACATCTGCTTGCTCTCTGTTATGTATCAGGCACTATGGTACTGGGGATTCAAATATAAATTAAAGATAATCCTTGTCTTCAAGGAGTTGCAGTTCAATGTGCTAACATCACCATCAGCAGTAACACCATCAAGGCCATTCACTACCATCACCATTACTTGCTGCATACTTACCAAGTGTGGTACATATATTATCTTTGTAAACATATGAAGGAAGCATTACCTTCATTCTGTAGTTGATATAGCCAAGGCTCAGAGTTCATACAACTTGGTCAGTCTTGCACTGCTGGTACACAGAATATTTAAGATTGGTACTCAGATATGTTTAAGTGCAAAGTTTAGGCTCTGAGGGCTATATCATTTTACAGACTTAAATATTCCTACTTAGCATCATTTGAGGACAAGTAAACAAGTACCAACAGTGAGTCTTACACATGTCTAAGTCTTTGCTGCCCATAAGACTGTAAACATTTAGAGAGAAGAAAGTATGACATGAACTTCTTTTATGAAACCTCCATATTCCATAAAACAGAGCCCGAATTACATTGACCTTTTAGTAAATAAATTATCCATTGCTGGGTCTCAAAAATGTAAAGTTTATACACATCTATAAATAAAGGAGGCACATGTAAACAAAGACCATTATTTTGCTATAGTGTACTCATTTTATTTTTTCACACATTATTTATTGAATGAATCCTAGGTTATTCTCCTGAAGTAGCATAATCTCCCTAACTGTTGGTTAAAACATAATCATAGCCACCTTATGATTGTGACTTGGAGTTTTGTGAAGGGATAGATCTTCTATCAAATTGTTAGAGCAATTTAATAAATGCTTTAAGAATGGTTTGAGCAAAGCTCTATGAGAGCACTTCATGTTTGGATAGGTCAGGGAAGGTCTCATTGAGAAGGTGATAAGGTGGCTGAGGTTTGAGGATGACTGGGATCTCAGGATGCAGAGAAGGAAGATGGTCCAGCTACATAGGTAGACATATGTTTGCTCAGTTCACATGATATTTTGAGAAACCACAGGAAGTTTGACATTATTATTATTATGTGTATGTTTGTGTGTGTATATATATGAATGTGGTGGTTATTGAAGGCTGAGACAAAGAAGGAGATGAGGCTTGGGGGGTTAGGAATTAGATCATGAAAAGGTTTATATAAATATTTAGGAAAATTTGTCTTTATATGTGATTTATAGGCATTAAATTCAGTTACTTTTTGATAATCTAATACAAATCTATGATGCTTTTCAGAGCATCAGACTTATAAAATTTGAAACAGAATTATAAAATTCTTAAAGTCCATGGGAGTCCTGAAACTAAAGTTAAGAATACCTCTTTGGAAAATGAGAGGGCTTTGAAGCATTTGAAATAGGACAGTTAAAAGTGGGGTTGAGTTTAGATCACTCTAGCTATAGTGTGGTAGAGAATTTAGTGAGAGAGACAATAATGCAGGTGAGGCAACCTCTTAGAAATAAGATAAAAATTGGTGAGAAATGCCAATATTAGTAGATGAAAAGAATATCATGTATAATATTTTTCAGTTTTTCAAAGCCTTTAGTCTCCCATGATATTCTTACAAGTAAAATAGTGAACTGGGTGGATAATAGTCTTATCAAGTGAACTGAGAATTAGATGAATCACAATATTCAATGACAAGTATATGTTATGCTACACTTATTCTACAAATGTTGAGCCATTTCTAAGTAGCGATTATCCTAAATCAATTTTTAAGCTAAGTTTTTCTTCTTTTTATTTTTAACTATTTCCTTAAGATACAGTTTTATTACTACAAAGTGGGATGACCAAACTATCAGGCAAATACATTTTTTACCACTAATAATGACAGATTAGTTTACTTAAAGATTATATTTAATGTGCTATTAGTAATAAATGAATGCTTCTGTTCCCTTGCAGTATCTTAAGAGTGTCTGTTAATATTATCATTAGAAAACTGGTTTGAAACCAGAAGATTATCTAAGGTGGTGAAAAATTCAAACCTCATGGCCTAAGAGGACTAAGAGGAACTTGTCAACTATTTTAAAATATCTGAAATAATATTACCAGACATTGACTCAAGGGACCAGAGTTCATGGCCATGAAGCTGCAAGTTAATAGCTTCTTGACCCTGGGCAATTCAATTAACTTAAGATTTTCTCAACCATAGAACAAAGGCAACAGAATATATACTATCTGTGCTTTAGAAGTCTATGATTTTTAAGTTATTTACAGGTACTTAAAAAAATTTGAACAGTAGAAATAACTTTCTAACAGGGAAATAAGCTGACTTGAAAATAGTATCTCTTCATTAGAAGTTGAGCGGGGGGAATCTGTCAAACATTTACTGAACCTATATACTGTGTGCAAGATAATGGTGGGGACACAAATATGTAAATTCTCAAGAAACAAGACATAAACATATGAAAAACACAATAATTAACATAAGCAAGCAAACGTTTAAGACAATCAAGTGATAGTACTAGATTTTTTTCACCCAAGATTAATTGTCAAATACACCGGATGGAGGCACTGTTCTGTGATTGAACAAAAGGAAGCTTGGGCTCTGGTCATACAGACTTAGCTCTGAATCATGGCTCCTCCATTTACAATCTGGATAACCAGAAGCAAGCTATTTAATGTTCATGACTCAGTTTCCTTACCTTTAAAATAGAATAGATAAGACTATCTATGTTTAAGGCTTGTGGTGAACATTAAATGGGATATTTGTGAAGTCCTTAATACAGTATGTACTCGAAAGACATAATTATTGCTGATTTTGTTGCTGTTAGCTTTGTCAGAGCAAGCTTTATTCAGGTTGTTGAAATAGAGTAGGTTCTTTGAAGTTAAGTAGGAAACAAAGGGAAATGATACCACAAAAGGTTTTCATTGAGCATAAAGCTAAACTAGAATTGTCAGGTTTCTTTCATCACTAAAATTCTGTCATCATAAGACATTTGTTATCTTAGTGGTTATTATATCTGTTTAAGTTGCTTGATATAATGCTTGGACCAATAGGAGGTAAATGTTTATTGAATGCATGTTTGTCTTTTGATTCATTAAAGTGTGAGTTCTTGCAATAATTAGACATTGTACTAGGTGCTGAAGGATACATAGAAAAATGTAAGATATGCCTTAATCTTCATAGGGCTTAAAGTATGGCAAGGAACTATAATATTAGATAAAAATAAAAGGTAAAGCATTATGTAAAATTGGAAAATAATTTAATATTATAACATATTACTATCAATGATCATTTTTAAAGAATTCAAGGTAGAAACAATGTTTACTATGTAGGTCCTTCCATAAAATAAAAGATTAAACACTAATATGGCTTTATGTTCTTTATACATTCAAGGGATAATAAAATTCAGTACAATTATCTCCATTTCACTAGTTCAAGGTCACTCTGCTAGTAAGTGGTGATGGTGAAAATCAATCTTAAGTCTCTTGACGCTAACAAAAACAGTAGTACCAATCACAAAAACATCTGTAGTTTTCACTGTACACTAAGAATTATTCAGGAAACTTTAGTTATATTAACTCTTAATCCTGGTAATATGCCTACAGGGCTAAATTACCATTATTATCCTTGCATTACAGATGAGCAAACAGGTTTCACATCAACCAGTAGCCTTGCCCCATAGCCACTCAGTTAGGGAGTAGTTAAGAACAGAATTGGGATGAAAATTCTAAATAAGAATGCCAGACTCTGGATCCCACTCTCTAGCCTACTCTGCTCTAGAAGCACAGAGTCAGAACAAGGTTTTGTTAGGCACCTGATGGCGCATTTGTAGTAGCCCAGAAGGACGAGTTGCTGCCATCAGGTTGTGGGATTCTGACAAAATAGCAACTCCAGGGTCCTGGAAAGCAATTTCATGTACATTTAGGGGTTCTGAGAAATGGAAAAAAACACAGTCACCAGTGTGAGAGGATATTTTCTGAAAGGCAGTTTTCTGTGACTATCATCACCAAGCAAAATTACACACGTGCGTGAGATCTCACACACACACACACACACACACACACACACCTCCTTAAGGTAAAAAAAATCTAGTAATAGTATGAAATATATAAAAGATAAGGTCCTTGATTTGTGGAATATGGAGTATAGACTATGTATATACAACCCTAAAGGAAAAAAGGGAATGGAGAGAAATTTTAAAAGAGAAAGATACACCTCCTCCAACAAAAGAAGCCCCACTGGTGTAACTCAGTGGTTGAGTATTGATCCAGGAACCAAGAGGTGACTGATTAAATTCTTAGTCAAGGCACATGCTGAGGTTACAGACTTGGTCCCCAGCAGGGGGAATGCAGGAGGCAGCTAATCGATATTTTTCTCTCATAGATGTTTCTATCTCTCTCTTCACCATCTCTTCCTCTCTCTCAAAAAAAACCCCCCAAAACCAAAATAAAACAAAAAAAAATTTAAAAAATTGAAATGTTTCTTTTTAAATAAAAGGAGAAAAGGAAGTAAAATACTCAGGTACAGAAATTGGGTAAAAGTACAAGAAAGTTTACAAATAAGTGAATGTTTTCATCCTGAGTTTAACAAAGGTGCCTCATCTCACAACCTTGCTGGACACTGCATGAAAGTGAAGCACATAGTCAAGGTGGGCAAATGACCTTGACATCCAGAAATGAGGGTGACAGAGATGGAACAAACACATGTAAGGAACAAAAAGTCTCAGAATGCATAAAAGAAGAGAGAAGAAATTTCAGAAATTGTATGAAGCAGCAGAGTAGAAATTGGGTTTTGTTTTTTTTAAAGCAGTTCATATTAGTTGGAATTAATAAAAAATATACTTAATTCTATAATTTATAGAGTACATTTTGTATAATTCAGTGATAAAGACAAAGAAATAATATTGAATTTTATTTGAATACTAACTTTATCACTTATTGTGTGACCTTGAGCAAATTACTTAACCTCTTTGAAGTTTAGATTCATCATTTTGTAAACTATAGTATCTTCTACAGATGTTGTGAAGATTAAATAGGATATAGGATATCCTTGTTATCTAAGAATAGTTATAAAAAAGTTATCTCAAAATAAATGTATTTAAATGGTTCCTAGAATTTCAAAGTATCTACACTAATAAGAGGAAATATGCTAATTAGGTCAGGAGGCGACTGGACAGGAGGCGGTTGCCGAGTGCAGGCCTGGAGAGGAGACAGTGGGCCTACCTCCCCCAGAAGCAGCGCGGCTCCCTCCTGCCTCCCATGGAATCAGTGCAGGTCCCTCCTGGCTCCCCTGGGCACCGGCAGCTCACTTCCGCCTAAACCACGGAGCTGCACGCCTCCTGTGGAAGCAGCACGGCTCCCAGTAGCGTGCTGTGGTTCTGGCGGAAGCAGCAGGCAGCCTACTGTGCACAATACTGTGTGATGGGCTACTAGTAGGGTAACATACAAGTTGGTTGGGATGCCGTCACAGTAATGACCAATCAGCAGGCTGCGTGCACAGCAGGCGCAGGTAGACGAGGACTTGCAGCTTTGGGGATGGGGGTGGGGCTGCAGAGGATCCTCAGGCATGTGGAGAAGCCTCTCTGCCATGGCCCGGCTCAGGATTCGCAGGCATGAGGAGGTATGCATGCCTCCCCCAGCTCTGGCCTACATCTTTGGGGCAATCCATCAAGAAGTCCCAAATGGGTTGGCAGGGCTTACCTACCTCTTTGGGGCGATGGATCACGGGGCTCCTGCACTGTGACAGGGCACAAGCCAGGCTGGGGGTGGGGTATCCCCCTCCCCCCCCGCCCCGCACTCCTGCCCCAAGTGCATGAATTTCATGCACCAGGCCACTAGTATAGTGACAAAAGGCTTGGTTGGGACTCTAAATGATCACAAACTTATTTGTGTGAAAATTTTTTATTAACACATGAGCAAATTAATGGGTCCTTAGAATGAAAATGATTTGTGTTGATATTTTGAGGAAGGGTATATTTTTCTGATAAAAAATTGTATTATAGCTCACACACCAATCTAGGTTCAAATTTGGCTTGATTCATCATTAAGTGGGCCATTATTGCAGAGTTAATTGAGAGTTTTGTAAATTTTCCTAAGGGCCTCTCAATTTCCTGATTTTCTTTTGAAGTGGCTATGATGGAAGTGTCTTTTTTCCTTCTTATTCATGTATTAATAGTATTATTAATTGTCAATTGACAATGACTTTACACCATCACTTTAACTGACTTCATAAGAGTTTGCTTTCTAAGTATTTACAGATCAAAAAACAAGATCTGAAAGAAGATAGTTATTTGCCCACATTTTCACAGAGTGGTGGAGTCAGGATTCAAATTCGGTTCTATGCTCTTTCTATGTAAGGAACCACAAAGGTTTCATCTTGATCCATAATGGCATTGAGTAAGGTATACCTGTTACATGTTTTTTGATGTACAAGGCATTCACTTTCATGAAAAGGAGGATGGCACACTTAAGAAAGTCAGTTATCATAAAGTAGAAGAAAGGATATAGGATTTCTGGGTATGGAATAGAGTTATTTTTCTGATTTCTTCTTCATAAGTCCCTGGTTACCTGTTTTGGATACACACACACACACACACACACACACACACACACACATACATATGCATATAGTTCTTTTTAAAAAGTATTCTTATTGATTTCAGAGAGAGAGGAAGGGAGGGGGAGAGAAACATCAATGATGAGAGAGAATCACTGATCATTGCCTCCTGCACACCCCCTACTGGGGATTGAGTGCGCAATTCCAGCATATGTGCCATGACTGGAAATCGAATCCTGACCTCCTGGTTTATGGGTTGATGCTCAACTATTGCTCCACACCAGCTTGGCTGCATATATTTCTTATTTTTCAAATTCCACTCTAACACTCAGCTGATGTTTTTATCATGTTTCATATAAAATTTTCTTCAAATTGCAACTAATTAACATTCTAAAATAATGTATGGCTCAGAAAATGGAAAAATTATACTTTGTTTTCATCCTCACATCACATCAAACATAATCAACACAAGGACTATTGTTAAAAACAGACATAAGGCCCGAAACCGGTTTGGCTCAGTGGATAGAGCGTCAGTCTGGGGACTGAAAAGGTCCCAGGTTCGATTCCAGTCAAGGGCATGTATCTTGGTTGCGGGCACATCCCCAGTAGAGGGCGTGCAAGAGGTAGATGATCGATGTCTTTCTCTCTCATTGATGTTTCTAACTCTCTATCCCTCTCCCTTCCTCTATGTAGAAAATCAATAAAATATATTAAAAAACAAACAAACAAACAAAAAAAACATACATAAGGAAGAAAACAAGCCATAATGAAATGTCTTCAGTATGAGAACTCACACAACTAAATCCTAGCCAGTTCCATATAGATAGTACTGAGAATATATTTGATAAGACATTTAAACCTGAGCCAGGTAGAACATGACTCAAAGAGTATAAATAATGATATCAATAGCTGATTTATATAGAGCCCTTATATATAATGACCACTGTGCTAAATACATGCATGTCTTCTATTCTCAAAACATCTTTTTGAGATACAAACTATTATTATGTATACTAGTATGTCATCAGTAAGGTAATTGAAACCTAGTGAAATTTAACACTTTGTTTAGGGTAACTTACTCTATAGTAAGTGATGTGTTGGGAATGAAAACCAAATCTAACTTCAATTGCATTAGTAAACCCTACCCTGTATAATCAATGTTTGCCCATTCGTGTTAGTACACTTTGCACAGCAAGTATTCTCAGTGCAGCAGTATCACCCCAAAGAAAGTGAAAAGTGGTGGTTCTTGGGGAAAAGTAAAAGAAATCTTACATTTTTACATATAAAGCATGCAGATATACATACAGCACATAACTAGATGTACAGAACATCTGTGATATTAAAACTCTACTGGGAAGCAATTATGGAAAAACAAAGGTCTAAAAAGGCTCCCTGAGTAAGGGAGAGGGGATAAAGAAAAGCTTGAGAAGCACTGGTCCGCAGTTTTAAAGGGCCATGGAGGCTCATGACCTTGTACACCTCATCAACTCTTTTGGGAAAAAAGTCTAAGGCACTGGGTTTACTGAAGAATAATTGGTTGTTGTTTTTTTAAAAAAACTATTATTTATTCAAGTTTCCACCGAGTGAATAATATCTGTGATGCCATAATTATGGGTGATATAACCAAGATATGGGAGAATACCTAGTAAGGACCTTACAAAGGAACAGAGTACAGGAAAGGAAGCATGAGAGTTTGGCCAATCCAGAGCAGTTCTCCCATGAACGTGGGTGGTCCCTGCACTAGGGCAGGAAAAGGGGAAATCTAGTCAGGGGATATGATCAGAGAAGCTGGGTGAGTCTAGTTTAGACTTTGAACCAAACAGGAGCAATGCCAGAATACAATGACCTATAGGGGACAGTGACATGAGCACCAAGAGAAAAATCTAAGGAGTCTGTGTAAGGAATGGGGAGAATTAGAGGTTCTGAAATAGACATCCAAGCATATTGGGTAGGAGGAATATGCTTTTCTGTGAAAAGTCTGGTGTGTACTTACAGAAAAGTGGTGGCTACTTATCACCAAAGAAATGCAACAGGTACAGAGAATGTTTTACCTTTTCAGATTAGAACATATCTGAAAAAAATACATGCTTGTGAGAATATAATAAAGTAGGCCCGATGATAGAATGATGTGAGTTAAAATTGGTGTAATCTTTCTAGAAAACTGCTTTGGCAATGTGTAACATGAACTTTTAAAAGTTTCATAATTTTAGCCCCAAATTCCCATTTTAAGAATCTACTCTACGAAAATATCTTAAGGCCAAAGAATTATGTGCAAGATGTTCACTGCATGTGCGGCAACTTGAAGCAATTTATATACCTAACAACTGCAGTGAAATAAACCATGATTCATGACAGAATGAAATGAGACACAGATATTTAAAAGTTCACAGTAATTAACAATGGAGCTAAAAATAATCACGTATCACATTTTCCCTATTAGGTTGGAAAAGGTGAAAAAAAAATCTGAAAATAACTCCATGTTAGGGAATAGAAAAATTGTTAATCATAATCCTGGTATGAACTTCATGTAGGAACATTTGGTAAAACATAGTAATATTTAAACTGTGCATCTCCTTTAACAGCAATTTCATGTAACAATATTTTTTTCAAACAAATTTAGACACAGATAGAGGATATGTACCTTTGACATAAGAGAAAAAAAAGGATTAAAACTTAAATATCCATTAATAAAAGGTAAGTACACTCATAAAATACAATATTACGGAACCATTAACATCCTATATATTAAAAGCCAAATATGCTAAGTATCCAGTCATCCGGTCACCGGTTTAACCAAAGTATAATAAGCTAAGGATATGCTAAGGTAGCTCAATTGCTCACTATGATGTGCACTGATCACTGAGGGGCAGATGCTCTGACCAGTAGGTGAGCTTACTGCTGGGGTCCGACCTATCAGGACTGAGCGAGATGAGCTGGACACACTCTGAAGCCCTCTCTCATTCCCTCCCTGGCAGGCCAACCTTCCTCATCCCTCTCAGGCTCTAATCCTGCACCAGTGGGGTCCCTTGACCTGAACTGTGCTCTTGCAATCTGGTACCCCTTAGAGGATGTAGGAGAGTTGGTTTTGGCCTGATCCCACAGGCCAGGCTGAGGGACCCCACTTGTGCATGAATTCATGCACCGGGCCTCTAGTGGTTATATAATGTATACCTGGTATATATATGTATACATTATATAGGTACATATGTATATGTATACACATGTAGTAAATTTAAATAGCTACTACTGACAGTTACAGAGCAGATTATAAATTCTGTTTACATAAAATTGTACATATCCTATTCCCTGAATCATAAGAAACATACCTTTGAAAACATTTGAACATTTCTGAACATTTCTATAGACACTTATGCACATAATGGGTTGAGATGCATCTTGTAATCAATTTCAAAAGAAAGCTGACAGCTGCTAACAGAGCAGATTCCACTGTTGGCTCTGCTTGTACTTTGGGAGGGTAACCATGGGTAGCATAATCAGTTCATCTCATTGTATCCTCAGTTGAGTTGAAGTACTTGATAGCCTGTCATGGGATTGAATTTTAATTTACATTTGGATCCCTATTTCCCTTCAAAAGTGTTTTTTGAGATTCCATCTGATGCGGTAATAGAGATGTACAAGTGAGTAAAGATGTTATTTGTACATAGAAGAAAAAATGTCAGGCAGAAGAAAATGCCATTGTTTGAAATCTACACCACAGCATTTTGAAAGATGAGACAACTTGGTTATGAATTAATTATATATACTAATAAAAGGGTAATATGCAAATTGGCCAAGATGCCCTCACAGTAACAACCAAACAGCAGGCTGTGTGGGGTGACCAGGCTGGCAGGAGGTTAGTGAGGGGTTACCAGGTCAGCAGAGGGGGACAGTGAGGGGTGACCAGGTGAGTGAGGTCAGGGGGCAGTTGGGGACGACCAGGGCAGCAAGGGGTGAGCAGTTAGGACCCAATAGTCCTGGATTGTGAGAGGGATGTCTGACTGCCAGTTTAGGCCTAATACCTGAGATCAGGCCTAAACCGGCAGTCAGGCATCGCCCAAAGGATCCCAAATTGGAGAGGGTGCAGGCTGGGCTGAGGGGGAAACCCCCTGCATGAGTTTCATGCACTGGCCTCTAGTGCATTATAAAAGAACTAGAGGCCCAGTTCATGAAATCTGTGCAAGAGTAGGCCTTTCTTCCCCTAGCTGCTGGCAGTGGCTTCCCTCTGGCACCTGGGACCTGGACTTCCCTCTGGCTGGCAGAAAGGCACCCAGGAACTGGGTTTCCCTTGCAGCCCCTGCTTCATCCAGAACGTTGTCCGGAAGGACTTCTGGTTTAATTAACATACTATACTTTTATTATTATCGATATGTAACTCAGGTACTAAAACTGTGTCTGTCAAAAATTTCTAAGTGACTTTCAAAATTAAACTACCAGCATCAAAGAGAATAAAGAGATCATGATTATGAACATATGAAATACCACTGTAATATTAACATAACTGCTGATGGCCGGAAATAATTCAGATGTCTCTTTAAGCCTGAATATAATACAGGTTTAGACTCAATTTCTGATTGTTATACTGAAAAGAATGATGTGCATTTTGTCTGCTATTTTTGGTTAGAAAAAAATGCTTTTCTACATTTAATCAAGTTTATTATATACTTGAAAAGTTGTTATTAAACCAATGGAACATATTCCAATGCATGAATGAGTTCTTGGATTCAAATAAATGCAGTATGCATGTGTGTTTCACTAAACATTAAAAATGTTATCTCAATTAATGTCTCAACATTGTGCTTTCAGGATGGTATTTATTTATTTAAGTTCCAGGATCTTTTCTCCCCCTTTAGCTTTATTGAGGTAAAATTGAGAAATAAAACTAAGATATTTAAAATATATATGAATGATTATTTGATTTACATAAACATTGTAAAAGGGTTCCTCCCATTTAGTTAAGTAACACATCTAACACCTCACATATTTTTTTGTGAGAACATTCAAGTTCTGTTCTCTTAGAAAATTTCAATTTTACAATATAGTATTGCCAACTATAATCACCATGTTTTACATTAGCTCCTCAGATCTTATTCATCTTACAGTTGAAAGTATATCCTTTCACCAACCTCTTCCTATTTCCCCATCTCCCTCAGCCGCTGGAAGCCACTTTTTTACTCTCTATTTCTATGAAGTCGCTTTTTTTTTTAATGACTCCAAATAAGGGATGCTATGCACTATCTGTCTTTCTCCTTCAGGCTAACATCCTTTATGAATGGAGAGTTATAACAATGCTGCCTATAACCATCTGACTGCTGAAAACTTGCTCTTTGAGCCACTAGTTTCATGAGGAATGGGCTGTAAATAGAGTTGAAAAAAGGCAAAAATCTAACATTAAATACTTATTTTTCCTTTTCTTGGACTCACTTTTTCAGTCACCAAAGTCATTGGTGACTGAAAAAGTCATCCTTGAAAAAATAAACATCAGTCTTGCTCCTTGTGGCACTTCTCCAGAATAACCTTTGGTGGTTTTTCAGAGGCATATTTCAAACCTGTAAATCAGATCTTGGGG
The DNA here is from genome assembly GCA_011751065.1 of Lasiurus cinereus. Taxonomy (NCBI): domain Eukaryota; kingdom Metazoa; phylum Chordata; class Mammalia; order Chiroptera; family Vespertilionidae; genus Lasiurus; species Lasiurus cinereus. The sequence continues at coordinate 32,000,131 of JAAGEH010000030.1, read as the reverse complement.
GAACCCATGCTGTAGTTAAACTGAATATAAAATTGAGAAACCCTATGGTAAACAGCACCCCCTATTTGTGTGACTGAGTGCCAGCAAGAAATCAAGCCCCAAAGCCAGAGAACAGGACAGCAGAGCCAGCAGAGGAGGAAGAAGTCTGTGCAAACCTGTCTGCTGAAAGCCCATGTTCCAGCAGAAATTATTACCACACGCATGTTGCAAAATAGTTAAAGACAGAGAAAATCCAAGATGGCGGCATAGGTAAACACCTACACTGCTGCCTCGCACAACAATTTCAAAACTACAACTAAAAGACAGAACGGACATCATCCAGAACCACAGGAAAGCTGGCTGAGTGGAAATTCTACAACTAAAGGGAAAGAGAGGGACTCATGGAGACCCAGAGGAGCTAAAAACGCTGAGGTACGGAGACGCGCATGTGGAGAGAGCGGGTGTTGGAGAACCTGGCTGCCTTTCTCTGGCGGGAGGCAAACGGAGACTCTCAAAGGCATTGAACCCCTTATCTTACAACACTAAACCCCAGATCCAGCCGAAACTCATACGGGGGGAGTTTGAAAAGGGAGAAGTGCACAGAAATTTAGGGAAATCAAAAAAGATCAGAGGTCTGGTGGCACGCCTGGCGCTGCGCAGAGGACAGACTGCTGATTGTGTCACTGGCTTTGGAGAGAGGGTGGGAGACAGACCCTCCCAACTGTGCCACTTCTGACTCCACTAAGCCCCTGTTTCGGGTGAAACCCTGGGGACCTAGACTCGTGTGGTCCTGGAGCACAGGGAAGCCAGAATGGAAGCGGTCTAGAGGCACTATGCACGCGTACAAGGACCGCTCCAGCGATTACCCAGTCACGTGAGACTCAGGGGCCGTGGAGGGCGGGGCCCACTGGAAGGCAAGGCGGTCCCTTAAGCCCTGAGACTCCACCCATCCCAAGCTCAACAGAGAGGCTTCTGCGGTTTTGCAAGTCTGGTATCATAAGGCTGAATCCAACACAGAAGTTCTCCAGGCATAGTGAAAATGCCGAGACAAGGGAAGGGATCACAAACAAAAGAAATGGAGGAAAACAAATGACTGGGTATAGAGTTCAAAACCACGCTTATAAGGTTTTTCAAGAATATCCTAGAAAAGTTGGATAAATTTAGCGAGACCCAAGAGGAGATGAAAAAGGACCAACTAGACATGCAAAAGAAGAGGAAGAAGAAAAAGGTAAAGATAAAAATTATGAACAACAAATACATATCTATCAACAAGTGAATCTAAAAATAAAGTGAATTGAAAATCTGATGAACAGAATAAACTGGTGAATATAATAGAATCAGGGGTATAGAAAGGGAGTGGACTGATAATTCTCAAGGGGAAAGAGGTGAGGGGGTTGCTTTGAGAGACTGGACAAAAATCATATACCTATGGATGAAGACAATGGGGGGAGGTAAGGGCAGAGGGTGGGGTGGAAACCGGGTGGAGGTGAGCTATGGGGGGAAAAAAAAGGAACAATTGTAATAATCTGAACAATAAAGATTTACTTTTTTTAAAAAAGAAAAAAAATAGTTAAAGACATAAAAGGATTAAAATCTTAAGGGCAATGACTTATTTTAATGCCTTAACTTAAATGCCATGTCTTAATGACCCCAAATCAATCCTTGATCTAATAAATGAAGTGATGAATATAGAATTCTTAGTACATATTAAGTATTTATTAATGATAATTATTATTTTAGGAAATGATTACATTTGTATAGTATAGTTTATAAAGGCTTTTTACAAGTAACTGACTAAAATATCTTAGGGATATATATATATATATATGGCATTGACTTAATAATTCATTCTACACACATTAAAAGGGCATAGAAATGGAAAAAGTCTCTTGAGCCTTGACATCACCTCTTTGAATCATTGCTTCATTCATTATATCAGTTCTCCTCTCTGAAGGGGGAAGTCAGAGCCAAGAATATAGTGGGGTGGGCAGCCTCAATCCTCTTCTTAGAAGACACAATAAAAAGCTATTGCATGACGATGGCTAACAACCACACAAAGGTAAAAAACAGTCCACCCTGGTGATTTTTGGCTCACCATTCTTTTCTCAGGAAATTTGTCAAATCTGCTAAAATGCCATGATTTATAAATCCTTTAATAAAACAGTTAATAACATTTTCTTCTACATCTCCCATCAGCATTAATACCCCCCTCCCCCCACCATCCCCAGGAGAGTATCATGTAACAAATCTTTCGTCTCAATAAGTCAGCTTTAATGACAGGCTCTGGTGGAGGCAGGAGCGGGGCTGTACAGCAGGGAGGAGGCATTTTGCTCCCAAATGATTCTCCTGAGCCATAAGCAGCGAAGAAAAAATTGCTCAGTGTCTCTGTAGCAACTCACAAATCAAGTTGCCAGATGTTTTATGTGTAAGAAGACTAGAATGCTAAAACCCAAACTTTTCCAAAGCTGGCAAGACCTAAATGAAACACAGCCATATTACAAGTAGGGGATGTGTGAAGCTGGCCCATAGTGGTCCTAGCTGGTCATTATTAGGCATTTTGCATGCAAAGTACTTAACTATTTTCCCTTGACTACAGTCCTGTAAAATAGGCGCCATTACTATTCCAATTTCCAGAGAAGAAAATTGACTATGATGGCTGCACAGCAAAATGTTAAGGTTCTCCACTAATTTTTCATTAATTTCCATAAAGTGATAAGATTTTTACTAATTCTGAAATTGATACATATCTGATAAAAACAATTAATAAATTTATAAAATAAGACCTTGATAATATTGCTATGAAGACTGATATTATTATGACTGTATTCATTTACTCAACAAGGGTTTTTTTTTAGTACCTACTATGTTAATGGTACTACACAAGATATTTTGGTTACAACAGTGAAGAAGAAAGACATGTTCCTGTCTCCATGGAGCATGGAAGCCAAACATTAAACAAGCAGTTATAATAATGTGTAGAGAATGTGATAATTAAGAAAATAGGGTGCTTTGGAGGCACCCAACAGGGAGACCTAATCTATTCTAAAAATTAGAAATAGCTTCCAAAGAAAGAAATACAAGTGACATTTAAACCTATGCTTTGAAAATATTTAAAATGTTGCTATATTAGAGTCCTAAGATAAATACTTTTATAATGTTAAATATTATCCTAAGTACATTGAGCATTATCCTAGATACTAGTGGCCTGGTGCACAAAATTCGTACACAGGGGATGGGGGGCGGGGCGGTGTTTTTCAGCCCAGCCTGCACCCTCTGCAATCTGGGACCCTTCAAAAGATGTCCTACTGCCAGTTTACAGGGATTGGGCCTAAACCGGTAGTCGGACATCCCTCTCGCAATCTAGGACTCTGGCTCCTTACCATTCCACCTGCTTACCTGATTGCCCCTAACCACTCTCCCTGCTGACCTGCTTGCCCCCAAGTGGCCCCCACCACCAGCCTGCTCACCCCCAAATGCTCCCCTGCCAGCTTAATCATCCCCAACTGCCTCCTGTGCCAGTGTGTTTGCCCCCAACTGCCTCCCCTGCCAGCCTGCTCACCACCATCTTCGTTCCCCCGCTGGCCTGCTCACTCACAATTGACATCACCGCCCCCTTCCCCCACCCCGCCTCTAACTGCCTCTACCTTGGCCTTGACACCATGGCTTTGTTCAGAATGTCCAGAAGGTCTCCTGGAAGGTCTCCCAGTCTAATTAGCATATTACTCTTTTATTAGTACAGATTAGCACTAGAGAATCACCAATTGGTTTGCGCTAGGTACACACACACACATACACATACACCCACATGCAGGCATATAGAGAAAGTGATATGGAATATATATGTGTAGAAGGAAGGAGGAAAAAGTGTGTGTGTGTGTGTGTGTGTGTGTGTGTGTGTATATGTGCGCATGCACATGTGTACATGCACACATTTTTTCTGGAATTAGCTTTCTGCATCTGAATTATAGCCTCAGCACAATGTATCTGCAATCACAGCTCTTGAAAAGCTGGTATTTTTCTTCCAAGCTTGTTGTCTGCAATTTTCCTATCTGGTATTTAGGGTAAGAAGTCTAAGAGGCCGTGGGGCCAGACCTGCAGAATGGAAGAATTTTCCAAGGAGAGTGCTGCAGGGAAGGGATGATCCCCAGAAAGAGCAGGGATTCAGTTAAGGAAACAGGTGGGCACTTTTGGCAGAGAGCCCTAGAATGCAGAGAAAGATGCTGATGAGGTGACATTCCCAAAGGCATGATGGGAGTAAAAACAGTAGAGAGAAGCAGCCACGGGATGAGTGTGGGGGAAGCTGTGTAGTAAGAGGATAGAGATGCTACTCAGAGACAAGGATGCTTAAGAATGTATGGTTGTAGGGTTGTCTGTTTTCATTACGAGATACGAGATGATTTTGTAGTGAAATAAGATAATAGCATTCTTCTGGGAACATCTTGATGTTAAAATGCTCTAGAAAACTGCTCAAATATCTAATAGTCACATTTCCTACTTGTCATGGAAATATCTTTCCCTTCCTCCCATCTCACAAGAATACTTGACAGCTTCAATAGGATATACTCTTGGATGAATGAATTTAAAAAGTTACTATTTTTTGTAACCTTGACTTCTTTTTATTAACCCAATTTATATAGGTTAAATTTCAGTGAAATTGTTTATAGAAGTGAAACTTTAGGAAAAGCTCTGACACTCTTGCAAATTCGAACGACTGTCTAATACTTTCCTATCTCTAGTTAAATTAAATTTGAAAATGTGAAGCATCTCATGTTATCTCCAAAGAAACTCACAAGCCAATGTTCACTAGATAGTTGGGCAGTCAGTAGCTTAAACCCTTATTAAGTGACGAGGCTGCCTAAATCATTAGAAGAACAAAGCAATGAGTAAGACAGGGTAAAGTTTTGAACACTATAAACACACTATTTAGATGCCAATAAATAATACTTTAAAAGAATTTAGAAAAAGTCAATTTTTTTTAGCAAAAAAAAATTAAAGAAAACAATAATTAATATTAACAATAAATGTGGGTAAAAGCAGAGTGCCCAAGAAGAATATGCTAGAAGTATATTCAATAAAATATGTTGAATGATAGGTTTTTAGGAGTACAAAAATTTGGGCAGGGGCACTATGCTTAAGGCAATTTAACATATCACCATTTCTATGTCATTTTATCATCACAGCAGAAAATTTTAAAAATCCTTTTAGGTTGCACTAGCTAAAAATATCTGAAACTAATGTACAAAAATGATAAAAAACGAACCTTCTCCATTCTTTAAACATAGCTATCCTTGCCCAGCTAGCATTGCTCAATGGTTAAGCACTGACCTTAAACCAGAAGGTCATAGTTCAATTCCTAGTCAGGGCAGGCTCAATCCCCAGTGTGGGGCTTGCAGGAGGCAGCCGATCAATGGTTCTCTCTCACTTGCTCTTTGAAATTAATATTAAAAAACTAAACAATGTCTTTCAAAAACAAACAAATAAAAAACCCACATAGCTATCCTTGCCCTGGCCGGTATAGACAGGCTGGAGCATCATTCCATACACTGAAAAGTCATGTGCTCAATTCCCGTCAGGGCACATACCCAGGTTGCAGGTTCAATCCCAGTTGGGATGCGTATGGGAGGTAACTGATATTTCTTTCTCCTCCTCTCATTTCCTCTCTTTCTAAAATAAATAAAAACATTTTTGGATGAGGTGTCATCTTTCTTTTTTTTTTTTTTAAGTTTTCCCTTAAAGTTTATTTTAATTCACTTTCATCTGAATAAGCATTTCTTGATATGGAGGGATGCACATTCATGATATGGATGTTCCTCTAATCCCTTGGGAAGCTTTGTTTATATTTCCAAGACTTGAGCAAAGACACAGTACTAGTGGTTCCAAGTAATTTCTATTAAAACTTTATTATGTGATTTCTCTTGAGATGCTTATGGAATTTGGATCTTATCATTAGAATGGCAATGTTATCAAATTTAGATATTCAAAAATCTATAGACAAATATAAAAAATGTGGTTCACATTATGTTACTCCACTTATTCTTATATTTGATTGAAAAAACCCTTTTTAAAAACAAAACAACCAAAAATTGTCTTTAGATTGGTATCTTTAAGGAGAGACTATCTCTCTCTGTTAAACCCCAAATAAAACACAAGCAAATGAGCCAAAAGATACTCTAAAGCCAAAGTAAACTGCAACATCAAAAAGCCTGCCAAAGTGTTGCTTTAGAGCCTCAGACAATTACTGAAGATTGCCAGAGGTGTGCTGTTTAATTTCTGGATTAAAGCAGGGTACTCTACATCCTCAGCTGAGGCAAGGCTGAACCAGAGATAGGGCTTTTCCATATGCATCAACCTATTCAACCACAGCTTCTCCTTTTGGGATGTGCTGATCAGTAAGAAGATACCTGGGCACTTTTTAATTCCGTCTGATTCAAAGAGGAAGTCTATAAGGTCATAAGTTTATAGACTTTGCATCATGGTTATTACAAAATTAATGTCCTGAGACTATCAAGCTTCCAATGTGCTGTGGACTGCCTAGTCTCCTGTCCCCTACCCGAGCCAGGACAAGAAACCAGGTATTGGGAAAGTTTTAAATCAGACCCTACTTTCTGCTGCTATCCAAAGTACTCCAAGCTAAGGACTTCCATCTCTAGCACCATCTTACAAGGAAAATTCACTGTGGAGAGAAAAAAACAAACAAACACCACACCACACATACTACTTAAGCATCTATGGGTCATTTCCTTGTTTAAAATTGCATTAAGACACACACTCAAGTTAAGAAAGTTTTTTGTTGTCAAGAAACACAAGTTCAATATTTACATTCAACTCTAGAGTTGAATATTTTTTGGCTGACTTTTGATCCTTGGATACATTCAGCTATTTAAATGGTAGAAAATAGGGGATTAAGTGATAAATATTTATGTGTAAGATGACCTATTAATTAAGTTAAATTACTTTGTTTTCCCTCCACCATTTGTTGACATGGGCCATTTTATCAAATGACTAGCCTGTGAAAATGATTTAGAACTTAAACATAAAACAGAAGAATGGTAATTCTTAATACAGAACATACATTTTTCATCACTGAGGTTACATTTCTGACATATTTATGTATATTTTCCTTCATCTTCTAAAAAATGGCAATTCCAATGATAGTTGTCCATTTTACTACCGTCATGCCAGTTACAATTTTCGGAGACAACAGAACTGTTTACAGAAAATACCTCCCCCTTTTTCCTCTTCTTCATTTTTCTGATCTTCCATGCAGCTTCCTTGTCATTGGACATATATACATATTTACATTTTACAATAGTGGATGTTGTATCTGAACTATTAATTATCTAAAACAGAATGAAATGCCAATTACAACCAAAAATGTCCTTATATTTGTTGCATCGCAATTGCAAGTGTTAGGAAGAAGCCCTGGTTGACAGAGTTAAGTTCCTTGGACAAGAAAGGTGTTTTGTTTTGTTTTCAATTTCACACAGTTAATTAAGTAACCAATATTAACTGCAAATTCGCTTTAATTTTTTAATATAATAAATTGAAGTTCCCCTATAAACCAAATTAATGTAATATTTCTTTAGTAGTTAACATTTCTAAGTAGCCATAGCATTTCATATAGAGAGTGAGACCAGGTCTTTTGAAGGGAACTAGGATTTGGAAATGCAGATGGGGAGAAAGGATGATGGGAGTATAAATTAGAATCTGGTATGCTATGTACTACTTACCTTCAAAAGTCAAATAAAACTTTCCTCTGTCAAACCAAACGAGGGAAGGCTGTTCATTCTCTGTATGGCCAGGAGTTGAAGCGGGATGGGAAAGGTTAAGGAGAGGGAGAGAGAAGGACACAGTATGAGTTACAGAGCAGGTCATTAATTTCACTATGGGGGAGGGTGGAGGCACTGCATGCCATTAGCGTGCAGGGAAAAGGGAAGGCTGGCAATCTATGGGTGTTTTTTGTTTTTGTTTTTTGTTTTTTAGTTCAGGAATCAGAAAGCAAAGCAAAGCTATGGAGGCCTAAAGGAATGGGCACGAGTTGTTGGTAGCTTGACATTCGGTGCTTGTACGCATGGAGCGGAAGTCTTCCTGGCCATGCAGGGGAGTCAGCATATTTTAACTGCACTAGTTTGGGCAAACTGTCTTTCAGCAATTGCTGTATCCATTTCATCTTCAATGTCATCCCCTTCTATGTTTTAAAAAAGATAAACTTGGAGTTATGGGTCATATAAACTTAGCTTAGGTTTTAAATGACAACAGCATTGCATATCAATTTAATGTTCCTGGAAGATGTCATAGATCTTCCATCCCCTTCCCTGGAATCACCTTAGGCATCCAGACACAAAACACCCTTTACCTATGTACCAAAGAGAAAACAAGATTACTAACGGTGTGCTATAATTTTTTTTTTAATTAAAAAGCAGTCACTGGACATGTAATTCTGAGCAGTTAAATTATTCCTTCCTTTGTAAATTCACAAAGCAATAGCATTTCACCTTTTTCAGACCTGTTCGCTGAGAAACTGTCATGCAACCTGCTGCTTTTTAAAATATGTTCACTTAACAAACTCAATGGCATGAGTTCCACAATGAAAAACAAACAGACAGGGTGCATCTGAGAGGCACTGGACACTCATGAGGTGAGTAGCATGTCCATGACGTTTATAGCATTCAGATGGCATAATGGCTTGGATTTTTAACGTCTAGATATCTAGACATCACTAGGCTAGCACCATACCTGCCGGGGTTTCACAGCGCTTTTCAAATGAGGGCAGTTTGTCATAAAAAACATCATCTTCTGACACTACGGACCAAAGAAATATAAAGGGATGGAAAACAAAAACACAAATACAAATCCAAAATGAAATCAAGGTCACACATTATTGATTGAAACACAGGAATGATTTTAATGGAAAAAGAAAACAAAACCTAGGATATTGAGATTATGATTAGGATATAAAAAAGTGATGTGCTTATTTCATGATGATGCTATGAGAAGAAACTATAATTTTAAAAATGACAGGTTTTAGCATCTGAATTTGGTTGAACTCCACAGTAGAAATCACACCCTCACCTTTTTAGGGAGTTGTTAAAGGTAGTATCATTAATAATTGACTTGTACAAATGTATTTCACTCAGACACAATTCTCAAGTGGCCAGACATAATGTCCATCAACAGAACCTTGTCACAGCTCAACAGAATTACCCAGCATGCACCCCCCTCATGGGGAAAGAGGAAGCTTTTAACAAGTCCATAAAAAAGCAACAATATAAATCTGAGGTCACTGAATGAAGCATCCCTTTCACCTTTACCAATATCCAAATTCAATTTGCCTTGTACCTGTCTTAGATAGTTATGGACTGTTCATTTTGACCAGCATTATTATAATTCCATCTTTGGCTATAGTGTGCAATTTTGGCCAAATGTCTGTAAATTTGTCTCAACAGTTACTCTGGACTCCAGATCTTTGCCCATGGTCCCCCTTCTTACCAACTAACAAATGCAGGTCAATTAGAGTATTATTCTATCTCAGTATTATTCTATCTGATTAAAAAATAAACAAATGCAGGTCAATTGGAATATTATTCTATCTGATTAAAAAATAATATCCATAGATCCTAAGAGTATTATCACAACTTCAATGAAAAATTGAGTAAAATCTGTACAAAGACTAGTAAACGAGAATCCTTCCAATAGGTAGAGAAGGTAAGAAAATAAATGAGGGTAGTAACACTACTCTATAAACACGTTTTCTTGAAAAATATCACACGAGCTTGCCCTGTAGATTTAGAAAGTAGGGCAGGGAAACTCCTTCTTTGTCACTTCCTAAGGTTCTAGGATATCACCTGTTAATCAGGTTTTATTTATACATATGTCTTTCTTGGAGGCTTAAACAAGTTAATGCAACTCCTATAAAGTCTCTAGAAGAGGAACAGAACAAATGGAACTGGCACTAGGAACACACTCCATAGTCTCTAGAGAAAATAGGAAGCAAAACAGTTATATCGGCAGTAACTGAATATAACAACAGTGCCTTTTCATACCCAGTAGTGGGAAATGATGGAGGATATTCCTTTCTTTTGAAGAACTAATTTCCTTTTTACAATCTTGTTAAAATGAGGAGCCTCCAATAGTGCCATTTGTTCTTTGAACTGAAGTTACAAAATAATATTTCATAAGGGTTGATTAGTGTGCTGATGCTTTTTTTATGGTAGTTGTAACATCGAAGGCTTAGAATAAAACATCCTAAAAAAAAAATCAGAGAACTCAAAAAGGAGTCACTGGATAGCTCTGTGCTTGGTTTAAATAAGGGCAACACTCAAATTAAATATAGAAAAAAAACATTTCCTTAAGGACAAACCATGGAGATAGCTCAACTTCATTTAGGAGGGGGAAGCCAGTACTGGAAACAAGTTGGTTTTTAAAAAAAAAAAAAAAAGCAGAAGAAAAAAGAAGGTTAAAATTAGAGGTGGGAATTTTTAATTGAGATCAAGAATATCCAACTCCAAATGCCCATTTTTCTTTTTGTGCAGGATAATTGGGGTTAATACATGTATTTTTAAAAGAAAGTTTATCCAATTCAGAATTTGCCTCCACCTTGGAGAGACAAAAGCTTGGAGGAAATATTTTCAGTTTTAGATGCTATAATTTAACACCCCAGTACTGCATACAAAATTCTACATCTACACCTAAGGAAGCATCAGCATGCTTCTTTTGTTTCCCATAAGTGATTACTTCTCATACATTCCAGGTTCGTGGGATATTAAAGAGGCAGATAAAAATGCATAATTAACAGTGAAGGAATATAATGAACATCACATTTAACAATGAAGAAAAATTATCTTTACTATTTTTTTTTTTTGCACTGGGGCCTGAAACAAAGATTTTGCAAGTATCTAAAAACAGTGACTATAATCCACAGAAATAAAAATGGATATTTACAATTAGAGATAATTCCCTGTTTATTTCTACCTCAAATATCTAGGAGTTTCTTATAATAGAATAACTGTATATATTTCTGTATTCCTATTAGATTTCTCCCAAAATCACAGAGTGAAAGTCTTGTGAGATTTTCCTGAGTGCAAAAAGAGTTTACTATATATATTGTCAAGTGTGACATCAGATTTACTGCTTTATAATATTGGATAGAGGCATATTCTTACATGAACTGTCATGTAGGAAGATTAAACCTGACCCTAAAATTTTATTCCTTAAATTACATTAAACTTTGATTATTGGTTCTCACCACACTTGCCCCAGTTTTGGCTCAAGTGTGACAGGAAATGTAAAAAAATATCGTGATGGTGAGAGGGACTTTAGGGACTTTGCAGCTATAATATTTCCCCTGAGCCATTTGACTTCACTAGATTGACATTCTAAGACAGTCGGGAATAATCAGTCCTTTGGTTCTGAACATCCAAAGCATATTCTTCCCAAAAAGAGAGAATCACCGAGACACAAGAAGTTGCTGGGTGGCCAGTCATTTGACCATGTATTTACTTCACTAAGAAGTGGCTGTCAAATGACCCACAGCAGCAGGAAATAAAGAACAAGAGAGTGAAGAATGTAGTGAGAAGATGAAAATGAACTAAAAAATAATAAACCAAAGCAGATTAAATCAAGTGCTCCTCAGCAATGAAGCAATGTGACTATCCTCTCCGGTGGTTTTTTTTACCCTCTCTGTGGTTCATCTTGAAAGAGTGCATACTAGATGTGTTCAGAACTAAAGTCATTGGCTAGAATTTGAGATTTCAGCAGCAGGGAGTAAAAACACATTGTAGAAAGCATAGATACAGTTCAAATTTCCCGAGTGTGCAATTTTCTCTGAATCTCAATGAGTTGAAAGGATACAATAGACAGTCATCTGAGGTCACTTGAGGTTTGCTTTCTGAGTGACAGCTTATTTTCACTTTCCTCTTTAATCAACCAGGATTGTCACATGGAGTGTGAGGGACAAATAATCTTGAGAAAACCAAGCAAACAACAAAAAGCTAGAGCAGGATTGGGGAAAATGGGTGTAACAGTCAAGAGTACAATGAGAGTTCAAAAATACAGTTGGGCTGGTACAGAAAAAAAACAAACCAAAAGTTAGGAAGAAATAAACTAATAGGCATATAAAAATAGGAAGCCCCAATGTGCCCCAATTAATGATGCAGACAGAGAATACAGTTGGCTCTATATACATATAATTGTAAATATCTGCCTTGTTACTGCACCAAATGAAATTGGACATCTGACTATATTTTCACCAAATTTGAAGGATTCGTTTGGATCGGTCTATACAGAGTATGTGATATAGTTGGACTTCTCTTTGGGGCCTCTAAAAGGCACACCTTAACTTATTCCATTGGAAAAGCAGGGAGTTTTTTTTCCAGAAGAGCTTCAGGCTTTGATCAAGCTACTACTCACATGGGCAACTCTGTAGCGGGGTCTTGGTAAGTAGCAGGGATTTACTGAGCTTTGGTTAATGATTCTCCCAAGCAATGCAGAGTGGTCAGCTGGCTTATAATACGGGAGACTTGGAGATGAGTTCTGACAATAAAGGAAGACATGGGAAAACATGGAAGGGGAAAGCCCCACGTAAGAGACACCATGCAAACAGAAGAGGCAGCAGGAGCCTACAGACAAACGGTGAAGACCTTGAGAAGGAGACCAGCCTTGGGAAAAGGGAAGACGCTCCTGGCAGTGTGAGGCATTTAAACCTGGGAAAACCATCCAGCTGAGCAGCCATTCTCAACTCTTCACTTTCATCACACCATAAGGAAAGAGGCTCAAAGGCATTTACTGAAAATGCCAGCAATGATTTATTTCTCAGGGAACACTGACCACATATTACTGGAAAGCACTAGAAAAACATGTCAAAAACTTTGCTCAAGTTCCACAATGCCAATGTGTATACCATCTGTCAGCACAAGAACAACCAAAACTGATGAAGAAATGAAAGCTTCAAGAAAATAAAAGTTCTAAATTTTGTGATTTCTGAGGTGGTGCACAGTTGGAATTTAAAGTAACATTCCCCCTTTAAAGGAGATAATTTAGATCATAAGAAATAATATCTAAATTATAGAACCTTATGCGACAATTTCTTCCTTTCTTTTTATGAATAGTTCTGTATGGAATAGCATAAGATAATTCCTGCAAAACACAGGTGTTAATGTGCCTAGTTGAAGCACTTCGCCTTCTTTGCTGGAAAGGTGTTTTTAAAAGAAGAGTCAGATGACAGTAGCAAAACACACAGCAAAACAATTCTGACCAGAAACATAGGCCTCAGGATTTCCAGGTCATAAATACAGCCAGTCAAAACCATCAATGGATTAAAAGAGAGGAGATAACGTTTACCAACTGTGGGAGTGGTGGCTGCACTCAAGGAATTGGTGGACGATATTGAAGAAGTGCTTTCAGCCCGCGCTAAGGGTGCTATTGGAGGAGGGCTGGAGGAATGGATGGGAGGACTAAAAGGTCTGGGCTGCAGAGAGAAGAAAAAAAATGGAAAATTAGATACACAGGTCATAGTACTTTCATCCCGTATTTTTCATGACGCCCAGTCCCAGCTATAACAACCCAGGTTCTTAAAAGTACAAGAGACACCATTTTTACACTGAAATTGATTATATCGACACCGGAGCTTATAGATGGAGCTAGAGGAACCATAAACCACAAAGTGCTACACTCAATAGGTAAGTGAGGCCTAGAGGAGCTGAGGCCTGTGATGCATCAGTGGTGTTTCAGGACTGTGAACTCACCTGCTCTCAGGGACTATGCAGGTAATATAATCTGAGAGCTTAACCTCATGGAAAGACATCTGAATACAAAATGCTGTAGTATGCTAGCTAAACCAAATATTACAAACATCACCAGTTTCTGGCTCCTGTGCATAGATTCCAAAGCAATTTACCTCCATTAGAAGTCTATTATTCACCCAGAATCTGTTCCACCCCTCAGCCTAAAATACGATGTAAGAAATTTCTAGAATAAACTCATTGGGCCACCACTGCTTTATAGCTACATAGGGTGCCTACCACCAATAACTTCTGTGCAGTCTAGAGACAGAAATCAGGACTTGCCCTCTCTTGGGTCTTTGAAAAGCAAATAGATATGGTGAAAAGAAACACTTCCCTTGCTAAAGATTTAATACAATTGAGCATGACTGTCTTGATTTGCATCAATCCCACTGTAGCAAAACTGATGGCCTAGCATTCCGTTTCCTCCCATTTTAGATCCTGCCTTGAAGATGGTAGAGTTTGAAGAGAGTTGAGATGTACACCCGTAACTGTAGCGACTGCCCGTCAGATGCCACCTGTCAGGGCCATTTGTACAAGTGACCAAGGCTTGGACCCGAAACAGAGATGGCCCAGGGGAAGTTTTTTCATTCCTGTTTGTCACTGTCACCATGAGTTTCTGAGCAAGCCAGGGCAGAGGGAACATACCACATCTCCAACTCCAGGTTTTCCTGGAGGTAGCTTTGGCCGAGATGGAGGCCGAGGAGGAGGTGGAGGGGGGGTGGTGCTACTGCAAGGAACCAAGGGAGTGGCTGGCCGAGCAGGGGACGATGCACCTGAAAAACAAGTTGGTGTTAAAAGGGGATGGAAACAGGTGGCCAAAGTGCTGTTGTCCCTTAATCTCTCCTTCCCCATCCCCACAGTGTAATGCCAGTCCCAGACACTTTTTTTTTTCACTTCAGCCATTACTATATTCAATACTGTAGCAGGTGGTATTTTTTTTTTAATACAGAAAAAAAAAAATCACTCAGTTGAACTGTGGTTGATGGCAGAAGCTAAAGCTCATTGCCTTTTGTTGTCATGTGACACCCAGTGAAAGGTAAATCTTTTACTTAGTGACAGAAAATACATATTTTAAGACTCTTTTGGATCGATGGAGGGTAGCTTTCATTTTGATCACATACCCACCAAAAATTCTTTTGCTTTTTGCGTATTCAGCATTTAGTGATGTTCTAGATGCAAATGAAAGTTAGAATTTGAAGGAAAATGAATGATTTTTCCACATTATTTAAACGTGTATAAGGGAATTACCCTGTTTATTATGCTTCAAGATATGAGTGATATCTTTAGAAATGGAAGCAAACACTTGTTGGTAAGCAAAGGAAAAAGTGTAGGAAGGTATTAGCTGTTGCATGAGTAGTTTGTGTTTAAAAGCTTGACAAAAACACATTGAATTGAAAGAATTGCTTGTTTTGAAGGAGGCTGCTTAGGAATCTGGTCCACATAGAGTTTGTCCACGATGATTTTTAAAAGAGCCTCTTGGATTTACTTTTCTGGCTGTCAATGACAAACAGGTGAAACACACATGACACACAGAGGCAGGCATGCACACCAATCAGCACACCGGCAGGGTCTCAGACTCAGGGGTCTGCCTCTCATCACACCTGTGTCTGGGATTCGTGGGTAAATTGCTTGGCTAAAACCCTTAAGAAAGTCAAACCAATATTCCAAATAGCTCTTGTTCAAAAACATTACAACTACTCCAGATGTCTTGTCACTTTGGTTAGTAGTACAGGTGTGAAATCATTATAAGAAAATTCTAAGAAATCCTGCCCCATGAAAATACCCCTCCCCCTCCGCACCTCCCTCCAATAAACCACAAAACTGCTCCCCTGGAGAATCCCAGACCAGCATCTCCCTCTCCAGATTTTCATATTCTCAAAGAAGTTGAGCAAAAAACTCATCATCTCAGCATCTGCTCTCATCTTAGGAAAGTCCCTGGGGGTCGACTTTGCTCCTCTTGTTTGAATAGCCAGAAATCTTGATCATGTTGTGTTTCTCTGTGCTGCTTATTCTAAGTAGAATTTCAGTAGTGGGAAATCAAAAAATAATTTCAACATCCCCATCCCTGCACCCGTCTCTTCTCTATCACTACCATCTTTTTACTATATTCTTACTTTTTATTTTATTGGGCCAGAATCTCTGTTAGCCATTACCTTATTTTTATCTCCACAGTAAGCATTAGAAGGTCTTGTTACTGTTTCAATGGAAAGTAAAGCTCAGAGATATTCAGTAACTTGCTGAAGCTCACACAGCTCAAATGAAGTATTTAACTCCAAAACTCAAGCTCAAATGCAATGTCTTGTAGCTTTAGGTGAATTGTGGAGTTCAACATCTTGCATAACTTAGCCTGGTCCTATTTTTGCATGGGCAACTTGTACATACATCGCTCACTATGAATATTATTAGTCTTTTTGCTAATCTTCTCTTGAACAAAAAAAAGGGGAGGGAGTTTATGTTTTGACAAGTCTTATAAGGATTTCTTTCAAGTTAATAAATTTACACCCAGGATGGTTGCAGAAAATAGAAGTGACAGCAAAAAGATGGGAAATAAGCTTTTAAACAGTGGGCTTTGTCAGGAAGTCCCCTGGGGCTTTTGGGGAGTTCAATTTGCTGGAAAACCATGTATAGGAATAGTTCATGGGTCTACTTCCAAGAAATAATGTTCTGAATCAATCTCAGAAAAGGTCAGCTACTTTTCCTTTTCCTACATGTTCAGAAGGGAAATTTTAAAGACTACTTTCAATAATGCTTGGGAAAATGTAAAGGGATTATCATCAAGGTGTATAGAATACTGAAAAAACTGGATGAAAAGACAGATTATTCGAATTGGCCGTGTCTGCTCTTATCAACCAGGGAATCTTAACCTCTCTGAATCTCAGCTTACTGTTTTAAAAAATGACACATGCTTCTCCCTTATAAGGTAGTTGCAACAATCAAAATGGAAAATGCTTATGAAAGTGTTTGCTAAACTGTAAAATGCTATAAAAATGGAAGACAATAGATGATGACGAAGGTAAAGATGTGTCTTTTGATAAAGAGAACTACAAGCAAGGAAAGAAGAGGCTATTAACTGTTTTTCTTTATGGACACTTTACTTAAAGTTGGAGGACACTAAGGAAGTGTTTAAAAACCCTACTCTACTTGACAGAACCCTGAGAATCAGGAGAGGATATTCAGGGCCTGAGGTAGTATTTCACAACTAAAGTAAGGCTTCTCATGCTTTTGTGAGAATACATGATTGTTTGGTATTGTAAGAGTTAGAGGTTATCATTTATACAATGTCTATCATTCTCGGATCTTTAATTATACTATCATTTCCTCTTCAAGCAATGCTTATTCCCAAGAACAATACTGGAAAATAATGAGACATTTCCAGCTAAGGCTTAACTTTAAAAATATCACCTGTATATTATCTGAGTTTTGTGAGTTCAAAAATGTTGGCAACTATTGACATATTCTCAACTCATATGCTGCTCTCAAACTGAAGTTTTATCATAGTTTCTCTGGTAACCCTTGAAAACAACACAATTATAGCTTCAACTTTCATCTCTTTTTGTGTGTCTAATTGGGTGGATGGGTGGGTGAGGGTGGCAGTGGGAGCACTGGGGGAGATGTGGTAAATGGAATCCAATAGACCTAGGGTCAGATCCTGGCTCTGCTACCTATTAGCTCTGTGACTATGGCCAAGTTCCATCTTTGAGCTTCTGTTTCCTTTCTGTAAAATGAGGGGAATGCACCCCAATGCTATGGGAAGAATCAAGTGAAATAAAATATATGCATTTCAAAATATATAGGAAACTAAACAGCCTTTTCCAATTGTGTTTCTTAGGATACAATTTCATCATATATTTGAAGAAAGTATTAAATGTGTGTGGGAATGGTTACAAATTATATTTCTTTTCAGTGACCAGTACATTATAAGTCCTAAAACAGCCCTGTCCCATGGAGCTTTCTTAAGTGATGGAAAATATTCTAGAATGAGTGCTGTCCAATTAGCTAGACACTAGTCACATGTGCCCATTGAGCACTTGAATTGTGCCTACTGCACCTAAAGAACTATTTTTCATTTTAATCCTATCTAATAAAAGAGTAATATGCAAATTAACCACCACTCCGCTACACCCACAAGCCTTGCTCACCAGCCAATTAGGAGCAAGTATGCAAATTAACCCCAACCAAGATGGCTGCAGCCACAGAGAGAGCAGGAGGGAGGCTTGGGTTTCCCCAGTGATGGAGGAAGCCAAGCTTTCCACACACCTGGCTGGCCTAGGCTTCCAGTTAAGGCTACAAAGTTTTAATTATAGAAGATAAATAAATCCCAACAGAAATGGCTACCGCCACGGAGGAAGCAGTAGGCTTGCCTCCACTCCAGGCTACAAAGTTTCAATTGTAGAAGATAAATAAATCCCAGGGCCTCCACTTGGATCGCTGGCGGGCGTGGCCAGCCTGCAAACCACCACAGGCCCCTCACCCAGGCTGTCATATGCCCCAAGGGAACCCCAAACCTGACCTGGGACACCCTTCAGGGCAAACCAGCTGGCCCCACCCATGCACCAGGCCTCTATCCTATCTAATAAAAGAGTAATATGCAGATTGACCATCACTCCAACACACAAGATGGTTGCCCCCATGTGGACAAAGATCCTGCCCCCATGTGGATACAAGATGGCCACCACAAGATGGCCAGTAGGGAGGGCAGTTAGGAGGGACCAGGTCTGCAAGGGAGGGAAATTGGGGGCAATCAAGCCTGCAGGGGAGGGCAGTAAGGGGTGACCAGGCCTGCAGGTGAGGGCAGTTAGGGGAAAACAGGCTGGCAAGGGAGCAGTTAGGCATCAATCAGGCTGGTAGGGGAGTGGTTAGGGGTGATTAGGCTGACAGGCAGAAACAGTTAGGGGCAATCAGGAGGGCAGGCAGGCAAGCAGTTGGGAGCCAACAGTCCAATCAAGATCGGGCCTAAACGGGCAGTTGGACATCCCTCGAGAGGTCCCAGATTAGAGAAGGTGCAGGCTGGACTGTTGTCCCCCCCCCCCTCCTCCCCCCTCCACACTCCGTGCACAAATTTCATGAACCAGGCCTCTAGTTAATTATAATTAAAATTAAAATAGCCACATGTGACTAGTGGTTTCCATATGGAACATTGCTGCTCTAAAAAGATGTGTAATTAGGAACTATATTTGATTAATTCAAACCCAAGTACCTCAAACTCATTTG
Organism: Lasiurus cinereus; assembly: GCA_011751065.1. NCBI lineage: Eukaryota > Metazoa > Chordata > Mammalia > Chiroptera > Vespertilionidae > Lasiurus > Lasiurus cinereus. Next base: position 31,981,160 of record JAAGEH010000030.1, on the reverse strand, counting down.
CTTATGGATGTGTATGTATTTGTGTCTAACATCTTTTAATATTGTTTTAGTATCCCAAGTTGGAGAATGTTGCACAGAAGAACATTCTATCTTTATTAACACCTCTCTTTCTCTGGCCTTCACATTTGCTGCAGGCCAATGAGACTCTTTCTCCTCCCCATCCACGGGCATACAACCACACAGAAGAGAGAGCCTTTGCCAAGAATCAGAGTTTGCATTCCAGTAAAGCCATGTTCAGGCCAAGCTAGGTATTTTTAACTTTTGCCACAAGAAAATTAAACATCTTGAAGTAAATCCTTAACTTCCAACTGTTTTTCAACAGCAGGTAACTCTTTTGATTTATAAAGCTGCCTGGTGAGAATTGCCTAAAATTGGTGGGTGACAGTTACCTTGCTTTGCATGAGATTTCTTAAAGTGAGCATAATGGTATTGAATGAAACAGAGCAAGACCTAAGTGTTATAAAGAGCAGGGAGTTAAAAGCATCACTATTTTTTAAAACATGAGGCCATTTCCTATTGTTATAATCCTAAATTCACATTTCTGCCAGTCTGTGTATATTCCATCAATACAACCTTAAGCAGAAATAAACTGGGACTTAATTAAAGAGATAATGGTGCAAAGTTTCACTTATTCATGAGCTTTACTGGCCCAGTTCAATCTGCCACTTAGAAATTCAATCCTTTAATACTAGCAAAGTATAGTTTTTTTTCTCCAGCTCAATTATTAAGAATCAATAGATTTTACTGGAAGCATTTTCAAGTAATTAAAATAAGGGTATGGAAGCTAAACATTAAAACAACAACAAAACTTCCAAAGGTTCCAGGAAGAAAGACAAAGATCCTCTCTCCACTGATTACACCAGTGGTTAATTCAATTACACAGGCATCTTCCAGAGCCTGTGGAAGGTAGTGGAGGAAACAGATGACAAACAAAGCTTCCCTGTCCTCTCCTCCCCCACAAGAGCTTAGTGGCCTGCTACTGGAGAGAGGGCATTATTTTTTGAAAAGCCCTTTCAGAAGACTGAGAGCCCGGCCCAGGAAAGAGAGCCCCATGAAAGACAACAGAAATGTGGCCCTCTTCCACAACAGAAGACCAACTTCTCTGGGTTTTTGTCTAAACTGAAGGCTTTAACTAGGGACCCTTTATTATCTTTACAGAGAAGCTGGGAGCTTATATCCCAGAAAAAAAACCTAAAAAAAGCAACAGAGGATGAAGGTGGGTGCTCTAACCTAGAATTATAGAGATGAGCACTGAGGGATATGTTTTGAGAGAATATTGGTGATCTTATTGATACAGTGCAGGTGGGTATTAGTTATCAAATAAGTTTGGGATACTTTGTAACTAAACCTTAGAAGAGTACCTGTAGACAACAGTGGTTACAAATATTAGTTATGGATTAGACAGACCTGAGTATGAATCCTAAGACTATCATCTCTAGCTGAGGAAATATGGGAAAATTACTGGATACCTCTGAGCCTCAGTTTTCCCATTTGTAAAGTGGGGGAAATAAGAGTACCTACAACATGGGGTTGTTGAGTATAAAATAATATGCACTTAGCATGGTGCCAGGACAAGAAATTATAGCTGTTGCTATTTTAGGCAAAATAAAGGTTCTCAAAGGTCCTATGGGGGGGAAAAATTAAAAAAATCTGATTTTGTTTTGACACATGCTTTTCAGACTTATTTGAGTATTGAATAGTTTTCATTTTTTTATACTTAGAGGAACTTGCACACACAGAACAAGCACTGAAAGTACTCCAATAAGAGGCAGCAATGAGGACCATTAGAATAGAGACAAATGTCTTAACTAACTTAAACTTGGTGTCCTTTTTTAAAGCAAATGAAAAACAAATAGCACATAGCACCCCAGGAAGGTGCCTAAATCAAACCCACAGGCATGGGAGGGTCTTGCCAGGAAAAGGTGTGCACCAGTGGGTAAAGAGCATGGAAGACCTTTCTTTGGTATGCATGGCAGGTTTTCCCATCTTTTCACAGTGATAGATCACAAAATGAAGCTTCAAATAAGAAAAAAAAACAACTCAGATTCAGTGTCAACATTTGCATATATTATTCTAAAACTTTCCCATCACCTGTCACCTCACTAAGAGTTGACAGGATAGGCTGATGAGCACATCAAAATGAAACCAGAGATCAATTTGTCTTGATTAAGTTGGGGATGTAGAGAGGTATCTTCTTTTTGCTGTCCCCTAAAAGCTCATTTTCTAATTTTGTTTTTCTGAACTAAATTAGAGGGGCTAACATTGTTCTCCTCTCACACAAAAAGAAAGAAAGAAGAAAGAGAAAAAGAGAAAAAAACAAAACAAAAAAAACACCACACATTGGCTTACAAAAACTAGGGCTCTTGGGAAAAAGAAATGAATTAACTTGGTCTGGCGAATTCTTTTACAATATATATGTTTATCGAATCATCACGTTGTATACTTTAAATAGCTTACAATTTTATTTGTCAATTATATCTCAATAAAGCTGAAAACAAAAATAAACTAAAAACAAAACAAAATTAGGGTTGTTGTAGAGACATCTGACAAGGAAATCAGACATTTTACATAAAACTTACCAGCTGTGAAATCTGTCTTTCTAGAACTTTCCTGAATTCCAAATAATGACATCATAGCTTTGCTTAAAAACATACACTCCCTAACTGCAGGGTGGGAGGCTGGGCAGAACACATCCACAGACTTGCACTATGACTGTGAGCATTCAATGGACTAAGACATGCCACGGGGCCACAGGCACCTGTACCAGAGGAGGGATGATGGAAGCTCTATAGGCAACTGCCAGGAAGGAGGGTGTTGCTCAGACCACAGCAGCCATGGCCATTCCCAGTCACATGAAGCACACTCAAACAGTAAGACGTACCACTGGTGGTCCCTGTACCACTGCCCGAGCCAGGTCCGGGGGATGAAACCACAGTTCTGTAGGTGGGTGGTGGTGGGGGAGGCGGAGTTGCTCTCTGTCCCAACCCAAAATCTTTAGGAGATGAGATTGTTTCTAAGTAATCATCTTTAATGAAGCTCTGCTCAGCGACTTTCTTCTGGACTTCTTCTAAATTGAGCGGCGATGGTACATTTCGCAGAGGACCAGGGGGCCCAGGAGGACCTGGGGGGCCTGGAGGACTTGGGGAGCCCAGAACTGGGGAGTCATCTGGGTTATCTGATGCAGCTGGTGGGGATACCACCTTTTCCCTTGGAGTCAACTCTGGAGTAACATGTTCCGGGGATGTATCAGAAAAATGGACCCACTTTTCTTCAGCATTGACAGCAACAGACTTGGGGGACAACACTGGGCCAAAAATGCTGTCCAGATCATTGATTGATGGTAGTTTTTCAATTTTGACCTCTGTAGCTGACTGGTCATTTCCTGTGGTTAAAGTAGTTGATTTTAAATTTTAATTGAGTTTAATATTATTTGTAAGGAGGGTGGGGTAGGAGGGATGAGGCCAAGTTTGGTAAGTAGGTGGCCTTCCTAGGTGCTTCACTGGGCATATTTCATGATGTAAAAGTATCTTGATTGGAGCTGAAGGGGAAGGGAGGGTTCCCCATCTCCAGAATGTGAGCATCATCTTTCTTTGTGATTACCTACCCTTCCGCAGGGTGACCCCCTTAGCTACTTTTACCTTCATCGAAAGTGCTAAGAATGCTGTGCTCTCAAGGGCTGCTCCCAAGAGTGCAGTGTGTGATCATTCTGAGGAGGCAGTGCTAGAGTCATCGAAAATACAGGTTCAGGGACTACAAATGCCCAAAGGGCGGTCCCTTGTGAAAATCTGGCCCTCTAAAATACATGCAATACAATAAAAAAAGATAGCTGAAAAACCACCCTCTTATTTGATGATCTATTCTAGCATATTAAGTAAAAATTTTTGGTGAAACTAATTATAATATCTGCTAGTTTAAAAAAATAGCACATAATTAGCTGTATATCGTCCGCCTTAAATATACCAGAAACACAACACAAAGATTATTTAAAGGGATAGCTCCACATGTATATTATACACATATATAACCCACACAGAACACACACATAGGTTATTGAGAAGACATTCACTGCTTATTAGAATTGTTACATACATATATACCCATTTCACAGGGAAGAAAATTATAAAAACATCTGTATAATTTCTTTTTTCATCAAATCTAATTGGTTAACATCAAAGGCATGACTGTGATATAAATATCTATCTATCTATCTGAAGTGCCAAGGTAGAAAATTATGTTTTGATAAATATTAATATCAGCTATTCTTTTTTATTTTTATCAGTTATATGAGAAAAAATTCAAAACTACCTTCTAGACCTTGGTAGGAAATATTTGATAACAATTGTAGTGTGAGGAAGTGTACTTTTAAAAAACTGAGGCTGTTCAAATTAAAAATTGTTACCTAAATAATTGTAAGGCATGAGCAGAAGCAACCAGTTTAATGCTTCCATATTTCACATTTGAAAGTTGTCATTCAAGGTTCCAAGACTACAGAAAAATGAGGCAGCAGTTTACATAGCCCATAATATTTATAATTTCAGGTAAATTTATTCATATGTAACATATTTATAGAGATACAAGGGGCCAAAATGCTTTGAACTTGCAAACGCCTCTCCTGATGACACTCTGGATGAGTTCCTGTTGGGTCTGAGTCAATATAAATTTCATAAATGACTGTGTTTTGCATTTGCTCTTGTTGTTAATATCCCACTCTGTAGCTATCAAACTCACTAGGCTGCATAAATAGCAAAGGATGATGCATGGAGCTGCAATAGCATTCCAAAGGTGATAAAGAACACATTCTGAAGGCCCAGACACATAAAATAATCATTACTGCTTTTGTCTTGCTAGCCCAATGAGCCTAGGTAGATTATAAATTGAATATATAACATTGATTTTAATAGAAGAACAAGATGTGCCTTAGAAATTATCTGTCTAAAGGCATGCAGCACTTACTTATTATATGTCATCAACTTTGCACATCTTTTTGTCATGGGAAGATAGGTACTTTTATGATTACTAAGAGAAAAATTCCCCACCGCCCGAGCTTACCAGTGCATATCCTGGGAACTATTTCATGTCTTTATAGACTAAACAGTTTTAATTCTGGCAAAAATGTTGTCTGTTCTTGGAAAATTAACAATTGTATCTTGAGACTATTTATTTGCATATCATAAAAATGAGACCCAATGAAGTGACATGTCAATTAAACAAAGACTTTCAACATTGAGATTTTTTTCTTTCATTTTACAAGTAAATGTGACCCTCATTCAGCAATAATATACAGAGGAAAAATTAGTTGAGAAAATGAATATTTTTATGAAACTCGAGAGTGATTCTTTAAAATAAGCCTTCATGATAGAGTGTAATAGAAGTAAAACTAAATGCAAACATTTTCATGGTTATTCTAGTCTACAGCTTGCAACATATGATGGGTATGTCAAGGCCTGGGGATACCGTTCTGATTGTCACATCACCCTGGAACAGAAAGACTAAAGCTTACCTGGTCCAACTGTGAGGGGAGAGCCAGTTCGGGGTGGGGTGGCTGGTACATTTTTTGGAGGCAGTGGAGGAGGTGCTTCAAAGAGATGAGAAGCCAAGCATTATTGATTACTTTCTCCCTGAATTCCACAATATTCTATAGAGAAGCAGGATTTAAGCTTTCATTTGTATTCTTGTTCTCAGAAATGGAATAGCCATTAATGGTCTAAATATTTTTTTTTTTAATTCAAAGCTATGGGACTGATGTAGGACCCATTCAGATTCTTCCACTTTCCAAAAGAATGTCAGATAGTAACCATAATAATATTATCATTTTAATAATTCATTACTATATGAAAGAACCTCCTATATCCTGTACTTGGAGCTAGGTACATAGGGATGAATAAAAGGAGCCTCTGCCCTCAAGGAATTTCTGGCTTAATCATTAGGTATCATGTTAACACAGTTACAATCCAGGTTGTGACTAAGGAAAAGAGAACAGCTTGGGTGGGGACTTGGATGAGAAGTTCTTAACATAGTCAGGATATTATATCCAGTCTTTGGAAATACTAGATCACGTGGCTTTATATGGATTGAATCTAGAAAGATTTCTCTAAGTTATATGTCTTAAATTTTAGTATATTTTTGAAAGTCTGAAGCAAAATGATTTGAATCAAAGAAGAATGAACACTTTACCTTGGTAAAACTTAAAGCAAAAAATACCCCTGAAGATAAAAACGGTATTGTGTTATGGCCCCAATCCTTCTGAACTAGGCTTGTCATTTTGTACGCAAAATTAGGAATTACTTCTTCAACAGTACTTCTGTTTTCATCTTTTCTTTAAATGAATGTTTTCTTGCCACTGGCCATATTTGTTATATCCAAAAAGTTCTTTCCACTGCAGTTCTAATCCTTTGAAAATACATCTTTAAAAGTTCAAGATTAAAAAGTGTTGTTTTTTTCTGTTTTATAAAGGAAATATTCTCAGAAAGAACTGATTACATGGCTTTATAGCAACATTTCCAACAAACAGCCTCTTGGGGTGTTGATTAGGAATCCTTTGGTTAATACCTATGATTATTTTTAGTCATCAAAAAGCAGCCCTGGAGATGCTGACTGGAAAAAATATTAATTGGTCTCTATGTGAACCTCACAGAGTAAAAATACCCTCTGCATCCCCCCCACCATCCCCAAACACCTTTCGCTAAGATCCACTCTTCCTCCCATAAGATTTTTAAGGAGTGCTTTCCCCATGCACATTTTCTATAATACATCTACTGAAACGAGAACTCAATAAATCCATAGACAGGTGGCTTGACTTAATGAGCAATCCATTCAGCCCCAAAAGCTCAACCCATTGCAGGTGAAGGACTCTAAAGATCTTCAGGATCTGGAGTGGTGAGGGGCATGCTGGAATAAGGTGGGCTGATGGCCTGCTTTGAGATAAATTTGCCCAGATCTCTTGTCTTGGCTTCTCTCTACCAGATAGCATCATTTCTCTTGCTCTCCAATTATCATTCTCTCCTCTCAAAGTGGTCTTTTTATGCTATGTAGCCTCAGTTGTTCTATAGGACTAACAGAAACCACACCTGACCTGGTGCTGTGTGGTACCTCTGTGTTATGTAATAGCCCATGCCTGGAGCATGGTAGGTTCTTTGGTTCATTTGCTTTTAACTCTTACATATGCACACTGTAGGCATGACTAAATGCATGAATGAATAAGAGAGTCCATGGAATATCAGAAGAGACTATGATCCAAACTTACTGATTTTACTTTATTTATGTTATTCCTGCCTTGACAACCTGCCTTGGCCCCTTTAACTCTAAAGCCTGTTAGAACAACATCTCTTCTGAATACTATACAGTCCAAATGTTGCTTACGTAGACTTTCTAAAAGTTGCCTAATTTCACTATGCAGACAGACAGTAAAATGAGTCACTTATTTTTCCAGACAGAGCAGGCACATAACTTACTTCCAGTGGGAAAAGGCCTTGTTAACTTTGGCGACTCCATGCTTGGAATAACTGGTTGGCCTGAACCCCATATCTCAGGCTGATCTAAAAGAACTGGAAACATAAAAAAAAAAAAAATTCCAGGGTGAGTTTACAAAAGAAATACCCCTATATTTTAGAACTTAACATTTCAATTTAAAGTTGAGCTTCACAAAATTACTTCCCCCCTACCTCAGAATTAGCAAATAAATCTAGGATCATGCTGCTCCTCGTCCTTTTCAAGCAGCAAATGGAAATAGGAGTGGGGGGTGTGTTTTTGTATGTGTACAGGAGAGTGTCTGTGTGTTTATATAAAGATAAACAAAAACTGCATTTTCTTTCTGGTTGATCACTCGAGGACATTCTGAATACACTAGCTCAGTTTCTGGTACCCATTTGAAAATCCAGCCATTTATCTCATAAAAAGTTGCTTTAAGTTGGTTTAAAGTTTGCTAGGAATATGTTTCAAAAATTAAAATGCCTGGGTTCTATACAGTGGCTTGTATCTTTAAAGGATCTTATAAGGTCTTTAAATAAACCTTTGACAGCATCATAGAAAGAAATTAAATGATCAAAAAATGTTTGGCAAATACTTAAGAAAACCAGAAAAACAAACAAATGCTTAGAAACCTAAAGTAAATCAGAGCAATTAGATATTGAATCTAAGAACATTGAATTTAAGATTTCTTCTACTTGTTTTGTCTTCTCCTTTTGGTGTTTTATTGCTATGGTAACAATGTAAACAACCAGCTCTTTCTAGCACTTATCATGTACCAGGGGCAATATAAGTACTGGTTGTAATTCATTATGTTGTGAAACACAAGCTGGAAAGTTAGTTGAATATGGATTTGAATGCAGCCTCCATACTTATTATAGACCTTGGACAAGTCATTTAACCTCTGAGTTTCCCTTTCTTTAGTGTAGACATTAAAGCAATCCCAGAGATTTAGTAAATTGATTGAAGGATATAAATATCATGTATATAAAATGTATATAAATCACTTACCACAAGGCCCATAGTTATTACTATATATATTTAATTCATACATCACTTCCAACCAGAGCCCAACATAGATTCTTTAGTGCCACAGGGCCAGCTAAACTCTTTAACTATGAAGAAATGGAGAGAATGCTGCATAGTTAAAGAGTTTAGCTGGCCCTGTGGCACTAAAGAATCTATGTTGGACTCTGGTTGGAAGTGATGTATGTCTCTTCCAGATTTTGCTCTTACAAGAATTGGTAGTGAGGTCCTTTGGCCCTTCCTGACCTTATTCCCCCTTCTTACTGGGAGATGATGAGAGCTGAAGCAGCCCCCTCATACCCAGAGACGAATAGCAGAACCAACCTACAGTCCTATGTTGTTTACTTTGAGACTGTTAACATGAAAGAGAAATAAAATTCTATCTTGTTGAAGTCACTATATTTTGGCACCTCTTTGTTACAGTAGCTTAGCCTACCTATTATGGTTTTAAATCTTGTCCTTAACACTTCAATTTAATTTCTCTCACTAATGGATCCCAGAAAAATAATATTTTTTAAATCTATGTGCCATAGTGTTCTTAAATTATTTTTATAAGAGTATTTTATATTACCAAACACAGCTACTGGAGATCTGATGATACATTAAAAATATGCTTCAAAACACATATATTTACTTTAAGTTATTGAAAAGAAAAAAAATCTACAGATGTATACACTTTTCCTACCTTCTGTCTTCTGTTCATCAAAAGCTGATTCTAATGGTGGGCCAAAGAGTGGAGCTAAGGCCATAGTGTCATCTGGAGGTTTTTTGCTAAATCACACAAATTTAAGCAAAACATAAAGGGAATATTAATGCTGAAAAAACACATACATGTTTTCACATATTTTTCACAGTGAGGCATATATATGTGTGCACTTGTGTCTGTATGTATGCATGTGTGTAAGTTCCCATAGGTCTAGAAAGTATATGTAATGATGTCAAATGTATTATGGCAAGAGAGTTGGTAGGAGATGAGATCCCTCAATGGGAGACCAAGGTGCCCTTTCAGTAACTTGAAGGAAGGAACTTCTACCTAGAAGAAATAAGTTTATTGTAAAGTACCTTACTCTCTCTTAAGATCCCCCAAACCACCCCAACTGGTTTGGCTCAGTAGATAGATAGTCTCAGCCTGCAGACTGAAGGGTCTGGATTCGATTCCAGTCAAGGGCACATGCCGAGGTTGCAGGCTTGATCCTAATATGGGGTATGCAGGAGGCAGCCAACCAAAGATTCTTTCTCATCATCGATGTTTCCTATCTCTCTCTCCCTCTCCTTTTCTCTCTGAAATAAAATTATTTATTAAAAAAACAAAACAATAAAATAAAATGTTACTAAAACACTCAGCTCTAAATGTAGAATATAGGATTTTTCTAATTTAAAAAAGAACAAAAAATCTCCACCCACTGATATCTGTCTTCACCACATCTCTGTGTTATAGTTAATGCAGTTTATAATTATTAAAAGTTAGTCCAGGGAGGCTAAGTGATAAGTCACCCAGGAAGTTTGTGTTAAAAGAAACTGGGTTTACCAGCTTCTAATTGCATCCATCCCTGCCTCCTACTTAATAGAGTAGTTACAACCTCTTAATACTTTAAGAGAACATCTTGGAAAGAGAAAAAGAATATTGAGAAATCAGGGAGGAAAAGAAGGTAATAAGTTAAACTTGTATCCTTTTTCCCAATGATTATTTAAACTCATTATTAAGGAAAGGTTGCATAATCTTCACCTTTTCTTCCCCAGATTAATTCTAATGAGTTCTCTGTGTGGGTGATAGGAGGTAAGAGGTGAATGGAAGGGTGGGATTGGAGAAGGAGGGAAAATAAAAAAGATACATCTTTTAAATAGGAGTCTTTTGGAAAACAATGTTCATTTGTGTAATACTTGCTTAATTCAATAAATACACAGTATAAAATACAATGTTTTAAACAAAAACAAAATAGAAGATTCCTTTGGTGTGTGGCAGGTAGAATGTATCATGAAATTGTATCTAACTAAATAGGCTACTCTTCGTAGGAAAATATAAATATATTTCAGCTTGGCATCCAAACCCCAAAGAACCTCTTCATACAGTTTTCAATCTTGCCATTAGGGAGGTGACTGCACATTCTGATAGATAGTTACTGCAGGTGACTACAGAGTACTTTCCTAAAGGTGTCTCTCAGGCTGCACTTATGAGAAAATTTAACATATGAATTATGCTATGAACTTACACCCATGGGCAGGTCCCTTTGTAAGAGTAGCTGAGTTTAGTCCAAATGAGATAGACTAAATTGTTAACAGTGATGACGCTTTGCATGAAACACAACCAGAGTCTTTCACACTTACCTTATGAGTTCTGGTGTCGGTGTGGAACGCCTGGGTCTGGCCACTTCTTCACCTGATACACAGGACAAAGGAATTTTTAGGCATATTTTTCTTACCATTCCTTACTTATCTGTCTTATGAGCTATGTTTGGAAATACTTAGAGAGTTAAGTCCCATCAATAAGAAACTCAACATGAGAGCTTTGCAAAACAAACCCAGAAAACAACTCTTCTCCCCTGTCAATGCAACAGTCTTATTACATTAGTCATATGTAGTAGCATTTTCTCTGGCATTTTAAAAACCTAATTAACCAAGGAATTACCACGATAAGCCATCAAATAGATTTGTATACTGCAGAGCTAGTGGAGTAGCATAACATTCTTCGACTGTCTGATGCCTTGATCAGGTTTGCTTCCCAATTACCATAAGAGAACACTAAGCGAGGCCGTGTGTACATAGGACATGAATCCAGCATTCTCTGCCTGTTCTTTTCTTGAAATGCAAGAAAATGTTATACCTTGAACCAGGAACCAGGAATTTAGAATTCCCTAGAATGTGTTGTATGCAGCAAAGGAACATCATGCCCTATGTATATTATAATCTATTCCATGTCACCTTGGTTAACTAAAATTTTTATACCAAATAACACAAGAATGGGTAAGTTGTATTTATCTTCAGTTCCTTCTGCCCCCTCTTTTCACTCCCATCACCAAGCACACACTTGATGAACTTTATTTCTAAAGTAAAATGATACAAGAGTTGAAAAATACGGGAAGAAAATAAGCAAACATATTCATTTCCAGAATTTAAACATTAATCATTAGAACCCATTAAGCCCCTTTTATCCTTATATTTCTTTGCTGTAAAAGGTATTTGTAAGTCTTAAAAATCAAGCCCAAAAGTATATAAGTCAAATGTATATATGCTTTAAGACCCAAGGAACTTATTCCTTCTTTTAAATTGTACTCTATTTTTGGTAGCTAAGATATACTTACTGGATAAGTTCCTTTTAATTGCACCCTAGAATTAGAAATAGACACTATAAGGTTTAAGACCACATATATGTTATGTACAATATGTATATTTCTGTTATTGCAATTAAACTGAACTTAAAGAAATCGATGGGGGAAAAATGAAAATTTTCTCAGAATCACATTCAAGTTGAAAATTGTAGACACATTTGTACAAATTAGTTTTCATTTTACTTAGGATTATAGAGAGAAAGGAAGGGTAAATTATAAGTCTCCCAAACCAGAAAAATCCCTTACCTGGGTAGATCTGATAAATATTAAAGTAAATACATATAAAGTAAAGTAAAAATTAAAGTAAATATTAAACAGTCTATTAAAAAACAACACCGAAGTCTAGTAGACAAGAAAGTAAGTCCAAGTTTAAAGTTACATTTGATGTTTGAAATCATAGACCATATTAGGAGTACTGTCTGCTCTTATCATATGGGGGCCATAAACTAGTAGAAACAGTTATTAGTTTACTAATGCAGTTTTTAATGGATATAAGTGGCAAATGCTATAGAAAAGGAAACCTTCAAAGCATTGCCACTGAATGGGCTGTTTTATGCAGGGAGCCAGGGAATTCCGTTCTCTCCATCAGGTTGTCCTACCCCAATTTCTTCCACTTGCCTGCTACCTGGCCCACCAATCTATCATTGGGGGTCATTCCTTTAGTTCAATGCATGGGATACTACTGAAATACAAACAGACTCAACGGGGACACTAGTAATAGGCTCTAGCAGGAACTTATTTTGATAGCAGAAGGACTGATACAAAGATTTGATTCAAAACCACTAGAAAAAGTTCTTAGCATGAGGTATTTCCAGAAAAACAGACACTGAAAGGGTGGCACTGTGGGTGGGGCACGGCTTGGCAGGGCTGCCTGAGAAGAATGATGGGGCAGACAGAGCTACATAAGAAAAGTGAAAGTATAGGAAAGTATTTCAAAGGGTATGACCATTAATTTGGTGGGTGGTCAATAAAGTTTTTCTATGTCCCTACATTGGTGAAGTCTCAACCTAGCAGAAATATATATTTTCTGGTTTCAAATGATAACAACAATAACTCAGGATAAGACATAGCACTATATGAAGCTTCTTCCCCTACTTTGTAAAGAGTTATCAGAATTGGGGTTTGTCTCATTTTCAACTCATTTATTATAGAAGAGCAGTTTCCATCTGAACAGCATCTAAATGTTTTGTAGTGGGTAGCTCAATCTCTCAAACTAGTTTCTGTCTTGTCCTGACTAATAACACAATCTGTGTGTGTGCCATATAGAGAATTATTATTTTGGTAGTAATAACTTTAAAAATAAATATTTTTATATGTTTAAAAATATTAATTTGTTTAAGTAAATCTAATTTATTCAATTACTTATTTTAATACATGAATATATTTTATTAAACTAACATATTTTTTAAATTTATAAATTAACATTTAAATACATGTGGAAATTTAAATCAGCTATAGTTTGGATACAAGTTGGCTTGAGAAAAATAAAACTGTATAGACAAAAATAACAAGAAAACAAATTGTTTAAATTAAAATGTTTTCCTAGGTTCTGAAGCCTCAGCTGATTATATTTTTATAATAAGGTCTGAAGGAATAAGGTCTAAGACTCTAAGTTCTAGAGACTCTAAGTTCTAAGGAATAGGAACCCTATAGTATTGTGAGACCTGAAATCCAGGAATTAGGAGGCCCTGAGGCTGTATTGAAGACCTTTCAGTCTACCTTACCCTTTTAACAAAAATGTAATACTTATGAAAACAAGGAAGGTTCATTGCCTCTTTTTTATTCATCAATTCCTGGTGTATCAATTCATTCAACAGATAGTTATTGTTGGGAGACCCTCAATGAGAAGCCCCTGTAACGTTTTTATTAAATACTCCACATGAGTAAACAATTGCCCATTGAATGCAGGCAAGACATGGGAGAAATATGCAGAAAATGCTTGTTTAGAAATTAGGAAAGATAAAATAAGATCCATTTAGAAAGGAACAGATATTTGAACTGCAGGTGAACAGCAATAGGAAAGGAAGTCCCATTGTCAGCTGGATGTGGTGTACAGATTTTGATGGCCTTCGTGATGCAGCATGATTAAATCCAGAGCTGGGTTATAGTGATATTGACCACACAAACCACATTCAAGAAGAAAGCCCTTTGAATTAAAAAACCTCACCACATGACCACATTTTCAATGATTGCCCTTAAATGTAGATTGTGATTGAACTGCCTTCATTTTGAATTAGTTCACTTTTTTTCTTTAAAGAAAAAGAGTAATTTGTCATAATCTGAGATGTCACTTGAGATCATCCATACTTGCAAATGTTGCTTTCTTTGATAGTCAGCAAGTGGCTTAACCAGCCAATCACCATTTTCTCAGCTGGGGGACAGTATTTGCCTTAAATAATAATTGATTAATTGAACTGGCACAGACCTAGGGATATTTTAGATGGCATTGTTTTCAATTCCATTTCTTATTTCAAGGGACTGGCCGGACAGAAGGAAGTATTTCAAACATAGCAAAAACCTTTTTTTTGTTGTTGTTGCTTTGAATACATCACTCTTCAATCAGAGGAAAATGACTGAGATTTTTACTTTGAACAATGTAAACCAAACGAGTTTTGTCTTCAGTGATGGCATATATAATTATGTGATAGCCTAGGCATATCGACTTGAAAGCATGTCTCCTCCTCTAAGATGGAAACTGTGATTATGCATTATGATTTATCAGTGTATACTGACCAATGTAACTAATTACAAATTCAACCTTAAAAAAATCATGTGGCTTAAAAATGGTTTTCTTATAGTTCTCTTATTCTTCAAACTTATAAACTTCTATGATGCTTTCTGGCCAATCTCCAGGTCTTACTTGCATGCGCATGCACGCGGACACAAACACACACACACACACACATCACATTAGGATTTGGGATATCTATGTATTAATTTAGCTTGGAGAAGTGCTCTTAAAACCCTGAAATATTATTGACACTTACAGGACCAGACACTTCCAACTTGTAAACTGAATTCATCTCCCTCATTCATACTGGGCTGTCATAAATTTGATGAGAAGCCAACCTGGCCACCTGGCCTTGGCAGCAATTTTCTCTATATAGATTTAAGATTAAAATGTTAAAAGTTCTTACCGGGCTGCGCCTCTGTGATCAGCAAAAAGGAAGAGAGAACAGACACCTAGTCAGAGAATGATGGATCAGTCAACAGGCTTGGGTAATAGAAGGCTTCATAAACAGCTAACGAAACATGCACTTCAAGTAATCAGTCCAAAGGAAGATAGGCAGTCCTGGTGTTTGTGACTCATTTAAAACATAAGGAAGTTTGGGAGAACTTTAAAGAGAACCTGTCCATTATATAATATAGCTTTGCTCCTGGGATGAAATACTTTCAAGTTATGGGTACACAAGAACAAGGTGGTAACTTACAAGAAATTTTAAGTTAAGGCATGGGGAGTTTTTCTCCAGATTATTTGAGGAGAGGGGTTTTAGAGAACAAGCAGTTCAGGGAAAGCTGATTTCCCACACAACAGGGTATTAACAAGCATTATAGGCAAGGCATTTCCTAAATAATTAGGGAATGGAGACTCCAAAAATCAGAGACCAGGATTAGAGATACCTCTTCTTAGCCTGGTTCTTTCCTTAGTGTTCTGTGGGATGTATGCCAATGAGGACCTTATTTAGCAAGTAGCCATTCTTGGCCTAGTGGTTTGGGCAGCCTCTACCAATGAGTAGGAATGTGATGGGAAAGATGAGGTACCCCTGCCAAGTGCAGATGGAAAAATGAAATTGTTCAGCACCAATAGAACACTGGTAGACAAGATGATGTCCAGAAAACACAACAAGCAGGCATACTATTTCTCTCTTTCATTCCTCAAACTTTGATTATGGCTATCAATTTACCTCAACAATCTTTCTTTTTTTAAATTTAATAAATCTTTATTGTTCAGATTATTACAATTGTTCCTCTTTTCCCCCCATAGCTCCCCTCCAGTAGGTTCCCACACCACCCTCTGCCCTTATGTCCCCCCACTGACTTTTTAAAAAAATATATTTTATTGATTTTTCACAGAGAGGAAGGGAGAGGGATAGAAAGTCAGAAACATCGATGAGAGAGAGACATCGATCAGCCGCCTCCTGCACAACACACAGTGGAGATGTGCCCGCAAGCAAGGTACATGCCCCCGACCAAAATCGAACCCGGGACCCCTCAGTCCGCAGGCTGACGCTCTATCCATTGAGCCAAACTGGTTTCGGCTCCCCCCACTGACTTTTGTTCAGTCTCTTCCCACACCCTCCATATCCTTTTCCCCCTGAGAATTGTCAGTCCACTCCCTTTCTATGTCCCTGATTCTATTATATTCACCAGTTTATTCTGTTCATCAGATTTTTTTTATTCACTTGATTTTTAGATTCACTTGTCGATAGATATGTATTTGTTGCTCATAATTTTTATCTTTACCTTTTTCTTCTTCCTCTTCTTAAAGAATACCTTTCAGCATTTCATATAATACTGGTTTGGTGTTGATAAACTCCTTTAGCTTATTCTTATCTGTGAAGCTCTTTATCTGCCCTTCAATTGTGAATGAAAGTTTTGCTGGGTAGAGTAATCTTGGTTGTAGGTTCTTGCTATTCATCACTTTGAATATTTATTGCCACTCCCGTCTGGCATATATAGTTTCCATTGAGAAATCTGCTGACAGTCAAATGAGTGCTCCCTTGTAGGTTAACTGTTTTTCTCTTGCTGTTTTTAAGATCCTCTCTTTGTCTTTTGTCTTGGCATTTTAATTATGATGTGTGTTGGTGTGGTCCTCTTTGGATTCCTTTGTTTGGGGTTCTCTGCGCTTCCTGGACTTGTAAGTCTATTTTTTTCACAGGTGGGGGAAGTTTTCTGTCATTATTTCTTCAAGTAGGTTTTCAGTATCTTGCTCTCTCTTCTTCTTCTGGAACCCCATAATTCTGATGTTGGTATGCTTGAAATTGTCCCAGAGGCTTCTTACACCATCTTCATATTTTTTGGATTCTTTTTTCTTTTCTGGTTGAGTCTTTTTTGCTTCTTTGTATTTCAAATCTTTGACTTGATGCTTGCGATTCTCTAGTCTGCTGTTAGATCTCTGTATAATATTTTTATTTTAGTCAGTGTATGCTTAATTTCTAGTTGGTTCTTTTTCATATCCTCAAGGGTCTCGCTAAATTTATTGGCCTTTTCTAGAAAATTCTTGAAAAACCTTATAACCATGGTTTTGAACTCTATATCCAGTCATTTGCTTTCCTCCATTTCTTTCATTTGTGATTTGTTTCTTTTCTTTGTCTCTGGATTTTGGCTGCTTCCCTGAGTTGATAGAGTGGCTTTGTGTGCTAGGTGTCATATAGGACCCAGTGGCTCAGCCGCCCCCAGTTACCTGATGTGGACACTCTTGGTACACCCTTTTGTGGGATAGGTGCACAGTCTTGTTGTAGTTAAGACTTGATTTTTGTTGGTATCACTGGGAGGAATTGACCTCCAGGCCAATTGGCTGTATGGAACAGTTGTGTCTACGCTGGGAGAACTGTGCTAGAGACACCTTTAGGAGACAAGACTTGCAAAAGCTTCTGTGCTCATCTTGATGGGGTGGAGTCTCAGGGTAGAGTAGACAGCATTGGTTTCCCATCAGCCTTGCCCTAATAGGCCCTTGTGTTTCAGTGTCCCATAGTAATCGCTGCAAGCACCTCTGAGAGAAAGCCGCCCTTGAGTTCCGTCTGCTGCTAGATAGTCCAGTTTTTCCCCGAACGAGTCTGGGTCCCCAGAGTCTCGCCTAGAACTGGAGTTCAGTGCAGTCGGGAGCTTTTGTCTCCTTCCCACTTGAGAAAGCTAGCTGCGTACTCAATTGCCTGCCCTCTCTGTGCACGGGCCTCTGTACCTCTGCCTTCCACAGTTCCTCTGAGTCTCAGTGTGTTTTTCTCTTTCCTGACAGTCCAGTTTCACCCCGTATGAGTCTGGTTCCCCAGAGTCTCTCTTGGAACTGGAATTCAGTGCAGTCGGGAGCTTTTGTCTCCCTCCCTCTTGAGAAAGCCAGCCACACACTCAGTTGTCAGTCCTCTTCATGTGCATGTCTCACAAAGCTCCTCTTAGTCTCAGTGTGCTTTTCTCTTTCCTTCTAGTTGTAGAATTTCCACTCAGCCAGCCTTCCTGTAATTCTGAATGATGTCCATTTTGTCTTTTAGTTGTAGTTTTGAAATTGTTGGGTGAGGCAGCAGTTTAGGTGTTTACCTATTCCACCATCTTGGTTTCTCTCCTTATCTCAACAATCTTGGATAGTTCCCATTCTTTAAAAATTTTCTGTAGTAACAAAGATGATTGTGATGTGAGTGAGGGAAGAGATGATGCTCAGAGTTTCACTTTCATGATATGGGTTAATCCATAAATTTACCAGAGGCCACCTGGGACCCCCATATTGGCCAAATCTCCAAATGTGGGCCAGGAGCACAAATATAAAAGTAAGTAAGAAGGTTGTTCAAATGAACAGGATGGTTCTAGTCTCCAGAACACAGAATGGAAATAAAAACCTATAATCTTTTAAATGTGGAGGCCTCCCTGGCTATCTAGTCCAACTGCCTTTATGACATAAAGGAGAAAGGAAGGCTGAGACTCACAGTTAGCAAATGGGTAGAATCAGAGACAGAATTTCAGTCTATAAACTCACATTGTCATGTTCTTTCTAGGACATCAAGTGTAACATTGTTGGAGAACTCCTAAAAAGCAAAGAAGCCTTGTGGCTCATGTCCAGGAATGATTACTTCTCAGATGAGTTTTTTAAATAGCCAGGAGTTTAGATATATTTAGTCTAGTCAATTTCACTTGTAAGAGTTTAGACTTTATTTTTTGCCTTACTTTCCAGGTACTACTCCATATTGATTCCATCTCTCTTATAAATCTGTCTATGGGCATGGATGAAATTTAAATAAAATTAGAAAAAAAGACACTTATGAATATGCATTTCTGTGCTTAAATTCTTTTACTAATTCATACTATGTTTCGAGAGAAGTTCAAATACTCTTCTATATATAAAGATTTAGGGCTTATAATTCTTTTAAAAATATATTTTTTATTGATTTTAGAGAGGAAGGGAGAGGGAAAGAAATAGAAACATCAATGATGAGAGAGAATCATTGATCGATGCCTCCTGTACACCCCCCACAGGGGATTGAGCCCGCAATCCAGGCATTTGCCCTTGACTATAACTCATCAGTCCATAGGCTGACACTCTATCCACTGAGCCAAACCGGCTAGGGAAAGCTTTATAATTCTTTAACAACCAAACTAACGATCTCTTTGAAAGAAAGACACGTAGGAATTTATTATTTCAGCTTCAATTTCATGGCAAAAATTCTTTTGTTTTGTTAATACTCATCCAGGATATTATTTATCCATTGACTTAGAGAGAGTGGAAAGGAGGGAGTGGGAGAAAGAAAAGGAGAGGAAGAGAGGGGGGTAGAGAGAAAGAGAGAGAGAGAGAGAGAGAGAGAGAGAGAGAGAGAGAGAGAAACACTGATGTGAGAGAGACACATCAATTGGTTGCCTCTCACACGTATTCTACCAGGATGGGGATCAAACCTGCAGCCCATACACATCCTTGACTGGGAATCGAACCCAAGACCCTTCAGTGCATAGGCCAATGCTCTAACCACTTAGTAACACCAGCTAGGGCAACAATTCATTCTTAAAGGTAATATAAAATACAGCAAAGGGGAATTAAAAATGACACAAGTTCCCCCAAAATATAATTATGAGAAATAATGCAAAATAAAATGCAAATTTTAGACATCCAGAATCAGAAACTTAAACTCAAGATATTTTAGTGATATAAGATTATAGAAAACAGTATTTTACTAAACAATTTCAGCATGTTAATCTACCCAAAGTAAATCATATTTTAATTTCCAATGAGTTAAAAACCTAAATTTTAATCAATTGTTCCTGTATTTTTTTCTAGTAAAAGACAGCATTTTGGCAACTATTTGCAGAATGCCTTCATCAAGGAACAAGCTGTTCAAATTCATACAGTCTACGAGTTCATTAACCAGAATCCAGAAGACCTTGTAAAAGCTGTGGAAAGATCAAACCCAGAAAGCCTCAAGTTCATAATTAAGAGCTATCTGAAAGCTTCAAAAGAACCTCCCTCCCCCCCCCCAAAAAAAAACCTCTAGAAGTCAAATTGAAGGGCTTTTTATGTGTTAATTATCACCATTAAGAAACTATAGGCATTGCTGAAGGACATGGACAGTCAAATCATTATCAGCCAAGAGGGGAGGGTCTTTGCCTATTAAAAGTTTTGTTTTACTGTTTCTTCTGTCATTTCCCATGGTCTTTAAGCCTTTAGCATTTTTTTGTGCTACCAATAGATTTGCTTCAAGGGTAGAAGGAAACTCATTCAGTATCTGGGCTTATATTCTATTAGAGGCCCAGTGCATAAAATTCATGCATGGGAGGGGTGGCCCTTGGCCTGGCCTGCAGCCCCTTGCAATCTGAGACCACTGATTCCAAACTGCTGGCCTGCCTGATTGCCCCTAACACTTATGCCTGCCTGCCTGATTACCCCTAACCATCTCTGCCACTTGACTGCTTGCCCTTAACTGCCTCGGCCCTTGCAGCCGCGGTTTCATTCGGAAAGATGTCTGGAAGGTTGTTCAGCTTTCCGGTCTAATTAGCATATTACACTTTTATTATTATAGATGAGTTGAACACTCTAAGTATAGTGTTGAAAACTCAAATGTGTGCAGGGGGAAGAGCTGGAGTACTGTGTGTAAGGGCATATGTGTTTCACAAAGTTTTGGTTAACTGCCCACGACTCAGGTACACTCGTTCCTGCTGTTCCCAAATGTGGGCCTACTACTGCCAGATCTTCAGAATTGTTGAATAAAAATGCACAATATAAGTTATTTTTAAAAATTCAAATGTTTTAATTTTTAAATGCAGACTAAAATTGTTTTTAACTAGATTACAAAACAACATTTATCCAGTGCTCAGAAGGCGCAGGTGGCCAATTGTCTCTGATTGTATGCATTTGTGTCATATAAAATAAGCTCTCAGTAAATTTCATCTACTGTTTTTATTATTTCACCTGATTACTCAAAGAGGGACTCTGTAATTGGCCTATTTATTTTTCTGAGCAAGTTTCTTGCATTCCTAATTAAATATTAATTGTTCAATTCTGAGATTAACTGTGATGGTTTAGTTTTAGCCAAAGTTGGTTATTATTTTTAAGATACTTAAAAAAAAAAAGCAAGCAAACATAATGTCTTGTTCATCCAAAGCACTAAATAACTAGCCTCAAGTTTTGAAGCTCTATGACATTTGATGACATCCTCATTTGCTAAATTCAGTGCCATGGGGAAACAGAAAAATGCGTGAAAAGCTATAAAGCACCAAACGAATATTATTTTTATATAATCTAGTCATAGTAAATTCAGTGATCCATGTTAGAGAATTTCCCAGGAAAGAATTGGTATATATGATTATTATGTTTATTGTTATAATCCTATCCAGTATTACTATTTGTTTTTAAAGCTTTAGGATGAAGACAAACTATCCGGCAAGCACCTGTTTGCTACCCGCCCATTGTAGGTGTTTGTCTGTATTTACATTTTTTCTATTATATGTATTTCAATTTTATCTATTAAAAGTCAGATTACAATGAAAACCTATTATGTCCAGTAGGACTGGGTTGAGATGATCTTCTGAAACTCCCATTTGGCAAGAGAAACAAAGAGATCACTAAAACAGGATATCAATATGAGTTGACCAGAGTAAGTAATCAACAAGATAAATGAAATTTCCAAAGAAAAAAATGAGGCAAGAGAGTGGGAGAAGACTCATCCTTAAAGATACAGCTAAAAATAAAAAATATTAAATGTTAAAATTGCCATAAGGACAACAGAAGGAAAACCAATTAAAAAATAGAATTTTAAAAACTCTATGGGTGAGCGTTAGGCCACACAGACTAGTCAATATATGAAGTGCCCAAATGTGAATGATTCAGAGAAAGGTTCAGGGTCAAAGAGAATAAGTGAAATTGGCAAAATATACAGCAAAGTTATAAAAGTGCACCAATAATATAGTATGCCACATATCTGACTCAATTACTCAGAAGTGGGTCATTTAGTTTAATAATAATACTAATAGTAGGTGCTGATTTTAAGAAACAAAAAGACACTGGGTCCATATTTTGATCTCATTTTTTATTCCTTCTGTGTCTTTTGTTCCTCCTCCCTCCTATCACATGGACATGGTACAGAGAATGCCAGGTTTAGGTCAATGGACAGGATGAGAAGTTATAGCAGTCATTGTAGCGTCTACTTAGGTGAGTTAAATAGAATCAACAAAGAACTTCTGATGCTTGTTAACATGGGAACACAGTATTTTATATTTTCCAGTGGCAAGGTCAATTGGAATTCTGGAAACATGTTCCCAATAAGCCAGGTAGCCAAGAAGAAAAAATTGATTTTTGGGGGGTCTTTTTTGAGTAAAATAATTTTCAGAGTAAGTTTTGTTTTAATGTTCAAAAATTTAAAAAAAAGAAGATGTAGATACAACATATCAAATTTGTGCTGCCACTAAAATTCACCCACTGGTACTAAAAAGTAACATGCATGAGGTGATTTATACTTTATAAAGATTCTCTTTTTTTGTCTCTGACAACTCCAAAAGGAGATATTTTTCCTTTTTTCTTTTTATGAATTTATTTTATATATTTATTTTCCTATTGGGTAGTTTCTTCTGAAATGCCTATTCTAGTCATTTGCCCATTTTTTTTAACGTTTTAAAATGGAATTTATTGGGGTGACGTTTAATAAAACCATACAGGTTTCAAGTACACAACACTGTAACACACCATGTGCATACTACATCGAGTACTCACCACACAAAGTCAAATCTCTTCCAGCCACCATTTATCCCCCCTTTGGCCTCTTCCATTTCTCTCATCCCCTTTCCCACAGGCAATCATCATACTGAGATATTTTTCAGATTAACTGAAGAAGAAAGTAACTCCTCTTTTCTAAGCCAGCTTCACAACATTCATTCAGACTGCATATAATCATGTTGAATATTTTTAAAAATTAACTTAAAAACATTTGCCTAGTCATAGTATAGTATGTACATATAACGACTAATTCAAGTGGAAGCTGCAATAAACAAAACTCAATACCAATATTCGGTCATATGCCTGTGATTGAGGCAGATGTGAATCTTTGCAAAACTACCCTGTGGCCCTGGTAGAATTACCAGGACCCTTTATAACTGGTGAAATTACTCTGTGGCCCCTTTTAGCTGGTAAAATAACTTAGCAACGAACTTCCTCCATACCCTCTCCCCCCCTCTCCTTCCCCCCTTACTCTATAGGACATAATTACATCTTGCCCTGGTTCACAAAGATTTGTTTTTAAAATTCAAAATCTTTAGATTTTAAACACAATCCATCATTCAATATACAGATGGTGAAGATAAACAGGAAAAAAAAAGTTTGGCCAAAATGTGGAAAGAAATTGTTATGTCTTACCGGACTTTTCCTCTAAAAGCGTAAGCATGGGAAAGAAAAACGGAGAACATAAAAGAGGTGAAATGCATTTTCAAGAAGCAGCACCTCAAGGCTCAGAATAACCATGCTTAAAGCAGCTCTCCGAGGTATTGCTCTAATAATTCCTCTGAGTGTCTGATAAGGTCATTCGTAGGCTGCTGACTTCAATTGTAGGGCAGCAGCATAGACCACCCCAAAATATGCCATTTTGGCATATTGATTATTTTGAGCTGTAGGTACTTGAAAACAACAAATGTCTAAGGACAAATCCTCCAAAAGAAACTCAATTGTCATTAATCCTCCTCCTTCCAGGAATTTTATCAACCAGGGAGCATTGACTCATTGCAAGAGGAGAGAACAGAAGGCAACACCATACTCCGACAAACTGTCACAAACCATCATACCTCCCATCTATTCTTCTAATGGTCCATTCATCTTTCCTAAAAATTATTTACTCTCCTTTAAGAGGTGTATACCCCCCCCCTTTCCTTATAAAAATATTTAACTCTAAATGTCATTTCTTTGAGTTACTTATTTTTCCTGGGTGTCTTTCATGAATACATGAAGTTTGCATATTAATAAATTTCTGTGTGGGTTTTCTTTTGTTCATTTTTCTTTTTGTTACAGGTCCAGCTGAACACCTAACTAAAATGGGTAGAGGTGAAGTGTTGTCTCCCCTATAAGTTCAAGCTATAGAGGGCATAGATAAGAGCTTCATTGAGGCCATTCTAAGCTCTCTTTTGAAGTGTTTATTTTTATCAAATAGATTTTTATCTTGGAAGTAGAAAAGTATGCTTTGTAATTCTAAAAGGAGTTGAAAAAATGTCATTCATGTTTTAGAGCCAGGCATGATTATGAGCATGAGATTTTCCAAAAATTCCAGTATTGTCAGGGAACCCAAGGAACCTATCATCTCCCAAGATATCCTAGCTACAACCATCATTTGTTCATCCCATCTTTCAGTTTTCCCCACTCCCGATGGACAATTACAAATTCGTTTCCTGGCAAGTGGTCTCTGGTTCCTTGGAATGTTCTTTTATTTCCTCATCAGCTGTCTGAAATGAAGCCTTCATTTCTTAAAGTACTCCATGAAGTTTCTATGTGTGGTTCGTAGCCTAAGGACCCTAGGTCCAGTTTCATCTCCTTAAATCCACCCTTTTACACTATCCTCAGAATTACTTCCAAAAATAGTGAAGTGAATATATTACTCCATTCTTCATAAAACTCCCCATTATTCAGAAAATAGAATGTAAGCTCCATTCTGTCATTTAATGCCTTCACGATGGGCTCCAGCTCACCTTCATGCCCTGGTCTTCTATTGTGATCTGTATGAAACTACACTTAGCTGCAGACTTGGCTGAATCTCCTCACGGCGCAGTAGACACACACTCTGCTCTGCCTCTGCTCAGGCTGCTGCTTCAGCTTTCCATGCATTCTCTGTCTCCCTCAGTTATAAGCTTACTCATCTTTCAAGGCAGTAACACTTATTCCCTACGGCCTTCCCCAAAGTCTCCGGGTCAGAATAAATTGTTTCCATCTCTTATTAGACAACACATTCCTTTTGTTCAAAATAATAAGCTCATATTGAAAGCCTTTTTATTTGCCTGGCATTTAATTGCCTCAAAGAAAACAAAGGTACATGTTACAAGTATATATTTTTGCAGTTCATATTTTATTCTGAATTATTTAGGTATTTCCACTTGATAATTAGTTCACAGTAATTGTTATGAATGGAGTCTCGCTAGCCCCAAGCATTGTGGCTAGATATATTTTTAAATTAGGTTAGCCCTCCATTCTTTAAATGCCTTGAGAAAGTTCTACTATGCCTCAATTTCATAATTTGTAAAGCAGTGATGACTGCTACTTTGTTGAATTGTAGGATTAAAAGAGAGGGTGATATTGACAACTAACATTTATTGAGGCCTTATTATTATTGTTTTACTATTATAGGTGGTTGGTGTCATTACTATCACTAACTTACTAATAAGGAAAAGGAGGCAAAGATAGGTTTCTAAATCTCATGGTTACAATGGAGTGGAGCTGGAACTCAATCCCAGGTTGTCTAACTCCAGAGAACCTGGTCAAGTTATCTAAACAGATTAAACTCACTTTCAGGAACTTTTCAGCATTGTGAGCTAGAAACAACAGAGCTAAAAGCTCACAGATCAGAGAGCTTGGAAAATAATCTTGTATCTCTCCAATGGAAAGAGTTAGGTAATGTCTGTCTATTATAGCAGATCTCAAAGAATGAGCTTTTCAGAGAGTAAGATTGTGTTTCTAGGCCTGCTTTCAGATCTTTAAATTAAATATGATTTTAAGGTAAATTTCTCAGCCTTTTTCTAGAATTAAATGTATTTTCTTTAATTAGAATCAGAGCAATAAGCATGAATACACAAATGATATAGCACTTTTCTTTCCTCCTCATATCTTTCCATTCTAGGCTACATGATGATTAAACTATCTTTATTTAAAATGCTGTTTTGCTTTAATTGTTAACAGCTGCCAATCTTGGCTTGAGGGTTTCTTCAGAATTTTCAACAAACAAAAAGACATGGCAAGATAATTTTCCTTTTAAAATGAGCTTATTGCACCAGAATTGATTTTTAATTATGGAAAAGATAATAATAGCACTGGAAAAAGATGTATACCCCCACATGCACTAGTACTTAGAAATAGAGTAAGTAAATTTTTGGATTGAACAAACATATACCTAAAATATAACCATTCATTTTCTCTAAGTGCAGGGATTTCCCCATCCCATGGCCTGAGAAAATATAATTCTCTAATTTACAAACCTTGTTGAAAGGCAGTTCAGCCTCATGATCAACAGCTTTCTAAGGAGCCCACAGACCCCTGCTCTCTGCAGCTGGAGAATCTCTCTGGCTGCAATTGACCCAAATCCCTTTCTAATGCAACTAGTCATTTCAGTTAGGTCTTGTTGAAGGCTACATTTCTGTATGAGGGGCTAGAAATTGGTAACATTTAAAACTGAATTCTGTTTATTAATTTATTAAACCATTAACAGATATTTATTGAGTATTTAATAAAGACCAGAAACTATTTTAGGCTTGTTAGTAAAGAAAACATAGGAACAATAGATAATAAAAAACACACACACACACAAAAAAACCCCACACCCCTCCAATGAGCTTATTTTGGGAGCAGGAGAAGGAGACAGATAATAAATAAAATAAATATGGAAAGTAATTAGTATTTGAGATAATGAATGCAATTTTTAAAAGCAGATCAAGTAAAGAGGTTTGGGTATGCCAAGACAGAGAGTTTTGTGATCTTAAATATAGTGATCAGAGTAGGCATCATTGAAAAAGTGACTAGAGCGAACACCTGAAGCTGAGAGGGAAGCCACAGTGGAGCTACTTGGGGGAAGAGGGCACAGGAGGAGTAGAATGAGAAGGAAGAGTGGCAGGTATTAGTCTTGGGGTAGCGGTCTCTCTACCATGAGGGTCTTGGAGGCCATTGTAAAGACTTTGGCTCCACTCTGTTCCAATGCAACTTATGGCTGTTATTTATCAGTTCTCAACTGTGGATGCTCAGCACTGAGAAAAGGCAACGATGAATCAGAACAAACATTTAGCAGACAATGCCTGGATATGACATGCTATCTTTTGTCATTACTCTCTGGCAGCATATTTTGAATCCCTATGTACCATGTCAACAAAATAAAATAAAGACAGACTTCAAATAAGTTAGGAGGTGGAAAGGAAATTTCAATTTGGCAAAACAGAATGAGGCCAGCCCATCTTGCCTTCCGTCTGTTGGCCACTTTAGGACAAGAGGTATGCTCGGCTCTGTCCCACTGCTGTGCTGGTAGCTGATTCAAAACAATAGTTCCTGAGGTCTATACAATGAGTGGCTGGCTCTTAGGCAGATATAAGAGGCAAAAAGAAATCTGACTTCATTCTGTTTAAAAATAAAATTTCCCCCAGTCGCTGAAGAAACATTTTTTTCTGACATAATTAATGTGAATGATTCACATGCTAAGATTTTTTTCTAGAACAATTAAAAAGTACATTCATTGCTGTAGATAATTTTTGGCACTAACAAATTCTTCTTCAAAGAACAAAAGGATAGATATTTTTTATACTGTTATACTTGTTTTTATACTACAATTCATACAATTATAGAAATTACTTAGTATAAAAATAAATATAATAGTATAACAAAGAGAATAAAGTACTTATCCTTTACCCTCAGGGTCAAGTGACTGAAATCTGAAACTTTAGATAAAAAAAAAACACAAAAAAACAGACTTCTTATTGGGAAGATAATTATGACAGAAGCTAGTACCCACAGAAAAGAACACATTAATTAACTTAAAAAAATACCCTGTAAAGTGTAAGAGAAGAAATGGAGCCATTGTTCATATTTTTTATCAATCCAAAAATGGAGAAAAGCTTGACTGAATTGCAGGTGAAAGGTCAAATAAGTGCAGAACCATACATTTGCTCTCTCTATAAAATAATGCGAGGGATATATGTTATATTATATTACAGTGAAACACCAAGTTCTATATAATTTCTTGCAGCAAAGAACATCCATTTGCCCAATCAACTAACAGGTATTTCCTAAGGACATGCCACTCAGTGTTGTAGGCTCTCGAGCAAAAACCCCATTAAGGAAGAAGTAAGAACCCACAATCTCTAGATGCAGGTTTAGTTATCATAAACTCAAATTTCCTTAATTGCTCACAAATGATGCTTCTGTTACAAAATTATTTTCCCAATTGATTGCTTCTCTACAGAGCCTATTCTATCCTGATTATGGCCATTAGCTAATGAAAGTTTTAAATTCTAAACTCTGCCAAGGAGAAGACCATAAAGTATCAAAAAGAAAAATTAGTCTTTCTGATTGTAATTGGCATTATAATTAAAAGCATGTAATTCTTGAATTTGCTATGTGTGGTTGAGGATAGTCTAACATGTTATGTTTCAATATTGTGGGTGTATAGTCCCATTCAAGTGGATTTTAAATTGGTAACAGAAATTAAGAGTTTACAGTCTCTAATCCTGGTAATCATGTTTTTGGAAAACCCTAACCAGGGTAGGTTGTCGGAGACAGTAGAACATGATGAAAGAATTTGTACTTATGCAAGAAAATTCTCTTACACATCACAAAGGGAAACAAAATACCATGTACTCAGAAGATACTGCCAATATCAATTAGAGAAATAATGGCAAAGGCAATCAGATTAAATTCAGATTCTGCCATTTTCAAAGAGATGAAAACACAACAACTCAGCGATTTCTTCTTACCACAGAAGGGTGGGCATAAAGGGTTTGGAGGGGAAAAAAAAGAAAGCAACAGAGAATCCGAATGCACGCCATCGCCAGCCTCCCCTTGCACTACTGTACAGTGCTTCTACTAGGAGTAACTGCCAGTGTGTAGGAGGCTGGAGCTTTCCTCCCCCACAGATGACTTCTTATTTTCACTGAATTTGATGGGGTGCTGAACCTTCTGCCAGAGTAAGGACAGGAAAGGGGGTGGTGTTACCAAGCAGCAGCAAATTCATGGGTTTTACTCTCCTGCAGGCTAACTTGGGGGTGGGAGGGTGGGTGGGCCACCTGGAATAGGCAAGAAGCACCAGAATGTCTGCCACTCAAAGCTGTCTCCCCTGCCCCTTCTTTTTTTATTAAATAACTCCATTATGGATTGCAAATCTCCAGGAACAAGATTAAATTAATTGCTCTTTCAAACTCCATGTCAAATTCATTCCTTGTATCAGTGAATTTTACAGGGGAAGGGAGGAGGCACTAGCATATATTCTAGGAGAGATTGACACCTACCGTCTCATAATTTCTATCAGCCCTTTTCTCTTTGACTTTGCACAAGACCTTCCTCCCTATTTTTATCTTTCTGCCTCCCAAAGTCTCTTAATTTAAGGACAAAGAAAGCAAAGCTGAAAATGGAAATGATACTTAAGGGCCTGAACTGGGCATTTTGCAACATACACTCACGTCATCTTTACATCCATCCTGAGAAGGTAGAAATTTTTGTTCTCATATAGATTTAGGATTTGAGGCTCTAAGTTAAGAAACTTTGGATAATAGAAATACAAATAATAAGATACAGACTCAAAAGCTGTAAAGTGTAAGAGAAGAAATGTGCTGTATCCCCAACCTGTCCATAAACCAGAGAGTCTCCCACAGAGACTCTTAGGCTAGAAAACACAGCATAGTATCAAAGCTCAGAGGGATCTTAAAGGTAAATGAATCATAGATCCTTATTTTGATGATGAGAAAACATACCGTGTTTTTAACTTGGTAGAAAGGAGGCTGTTGCTGGAGTCCTGGCCCTTGAACCTTCAGCAGCCTCTTGATCTTTCTGAGTTAGTTTCTTCTTTAAAATGGGGTGACCCCCCATCTCTCTGCCTGCTTAATAGTGTGACTGCTCATTCCATCTTTCTGATCATCATGGCATTTACAAAATGTAAACCATTATTAAAATGAATCATTGATATTAGTCATATAAAGATGAGATGTTATTCCTTAACATTTTAAGGTTCACAGAGTTTTTAATTTGAAACAAAAGCATTTTCATAAACTAGACATCATATATGCCATAGGAGCAATTAGTCCTGACTGACTAGTTAGCTCTGCCTTGCTGTTGTTACATGGAACAACACATGACATACCATAGAAAGGCACGTCTGTGAATTGACTGGGAAGAAAGCTTGGGAGGTGAAGCTGACCACAGAAATCCACATCTTCAGTCAGGAAATTGAAGTGAAGATAGGCAGGGGTTTGGATCACCAGGGGAATTTCAGCTTCTCTGTGTTGCTAGCAACATTGTTATATGTTGTTTTCTGATAAATTTCTAGCAGTATTTAACAAGAAGGTTGGACAAAGTCTATCCAATTTCTGATGTTAGCTCTCAGTGTCTGCCGCATGGAAGGTGCTTCCCAAATATTTGATGAATTGACTTGAAGGAAGGGGGTTGAGAAATGATGTCAATTCTCCATGAAATAAATTTAGTGGTACGGGGAGGAGACACAATAGAGGATCCCATTGTGAATGTTAGCCTTCAACAGAGTCTCCATATTTATTTAGGGGATTTAGATTTTAGGAGCATTTCTGGAATTACCTCCCAGACCAGTTCCTAAGCTTTACAAAAAAAAGATTCTTTTATTAATTTTCCCAGTTTCATGCTCAGGGTAATTACTAATCTTGGCTCTAAATGACTTTTGGCTATTTGGTTTTCCTGACTTATCACTATTAATGATATTCTTTCAAATGTGCCTTTAGACTTTGCAGATAATTCTAACAAAAATAAAATAATCTCTGTTATGAGATCTATATATATTCATTCAATCTTTACAATAGCCCTATGAAGTAGGTATGACAATTATCTTGATTTATAGATGAAGAAACAAAGGCATCCGTTTTATAAGGTGCCCGAGGCAAACCATTTAAGAGGTTGAGCGTAGTTATTTGAGTAACTGAAATAAGTGTCTATTTCCATTTCCTTCATATTACCTTAAATGGAATTGCATTCAATTCTATGTTGAATTCTCATTTTGTTTTTATAAGGGTATATTTCTTATAGTTCAATTATTTTGTTTTATTTAGTCCCTTTCAGAAACCACTTTTACTTTTTAAGAACAAAGCCATTCTTGATAGATGTAACAGAGATCTGCTTCTACCCTGATGTAGGGAGAGTGGTACGAAGAGAAGCAGACAGCATTATTCATCTCATAGCTCAATTTCTATTTCCTTCTTTAGGGGGAATGAATGTCCTTTACGTTGCACTCAAAGAATTGGACATTCTCACAACCACCTTGTAGGACAGGTAGGTGTATATTATTCCCAGTTTAGATATGAAGATTCTGAGACTCAAATAGGTTTAAGAAACTTCTAAGCAGTACTGTTCGCAAGAGGTTAAGTTCAGGTCTATCAGACTCCAACATCTTTCCCATTATATGCTAGTTTTTCAGCAGATAAGAACAAGGTTTCTATTTGTGTTTAAAGAAATTTCAATCCCAAATGTCCAGTATGCAAAACAAATAAAACAAAACCAAAAAAACGTAGCATAAAGGTAATTCATCTAAAAGGTCCATCAGATTTGGCTCAGAATTAAAGTCCAAGATGGGCAAGAGAGCCAAATGTCTTTAACTGCATTCAAGTTTTGACATGAGTATTATAATCCAGACAGGAAAACACAGACTGCTTTCAGGACAGGAGATGGGAAATGATGTCGCAAAGCCATAACTCTCAATAAGGGCAAAAGTTAAATAAATTAATATATATATAAAATTAGTGTGATGGTTAATGTTATTTGTGAACTTGACTAACCATAGATTACTCAGACTAAACATCATTTCTGTGTGCGTCTGTGAGCGTTATTTCCTAATGAGATTAGCATTTGAATTAGTATACACCCAATGTGGGTAAGCATTATCCAATCTATTGAGGGCCTGAATAATAGCAGAACAAAAGGCAGAGAGAAAGGAGGGATTCACCTTGCTTCCTATCTCACTGTTTGAGATGGGCCATCTCATCTTCTGTCCTCAGTCTGGGATTTACACTACCAGTCCCCTGATTCTCAGGCTTTTCAACTCAGACTGAATTACACCACCAGCTTTCCTGGGTCTCTTGTTTATAGACAGCATATTGTGGGACTGCTTAGCCTCATCTGTGTGAGCCAATTTCTGATAACAAATCTCTCAATATATGTACATATATATACATATATGGCGTTTATTCTGTTTCTCTGAAAAAACCATAACCTACTCAGTAATGATGAAATGAACAATTTCAAAGCACCAATTATGGATCAAGTATTGTTGCTAGGATTTTCTGTATGTTCTGTTCAGTCAGTCATTTACTGAGTAACTATCTGAATGCCTAGTATATGTCATGCAGTGTGCTAAACTAAAAGTCAAGTAAGATTTGGCCCTGCCAGAGACGGAAAGTAATCTGCACAAAAATTCCAAAAGGATTGTTATTGTTCTCACTTCATGGAAGAGGAATAGAGGCTCAGAGCAATTCTGGGACGTATCTAAGTTACACAAATAGAACATGGCAGACCTGGGTCTGAATCCATGTGTTATGCTCTTTCTTCACTGCACAACTGCTTTCTGTTAACCCCAAATTCTAGAACAAATTATTTTAGCCGATGGCTATAACACACTTTGAAAAGAAGTGGTAATCTTAAGTGCCAGTGCAAAGAAGTAGCAAGCTAAACCCATCACTCTCTCTTCTGGTCTGACAAAACTGTAGAAATTCCATGTATCTCAGTTTTGTTCATCACTGGTCTGAACAAAATGGGAATATGTGGACAGGATGAGGGCACAGTTGGGTGAAATATCGTTGGTGAATGAGGGAGGCTGGAGTGTGTTATCAATAGATAGCTATAAAACTAGATGGTAATAACATATCACAGTTATTAACATATCTTTGGCCTGGCCCCATTCATATATTTGTTCACTCACTCACTCACTCACTCACTCACACACACACACACACAAGCATTTGCTGAATGGTGATGAAATATAAAGGCTCTATGCCAGGTACAGAGGTTTGTGAGGGAACACCAAAATGTGCCATGTAGATTTTTTCTTCAGAAGGGCTTTTCATACTAGCTATTGTATGACAGAGTGCTACTGTATGACAGCTTTCAACTGTTCACACTTCAGGCTCTGCCTCAGCTGCAGAGAGCAACCTGGCCCAAGGTCATGCCCCTTTTTTAGCTTGCCCATATCAAGGTACTGATTGATGTGACAGTATGAGGGTTATTCATGTCAGCCAAACTCAGGTCTGACCTGAAGGGTCATTCCACCTGTAGAGCTCCTCATGTGTTCAGCTCAGCTTAACTTCTCCCTATGCCCATGGTGTTGTAAACAAGGTCACTCCTTAATAAACATCTTGCACATTAAATTTAAACTTGGAGTTGGAATCAGTCTGTTTCATGGAAAGCCCATTGATAAAATAAGGTGCTTTGTACTTTGTTCATCCTTTAAAGAGCACAACTACAACCAAAGACAAAAAGTTACATGGAGACAGCATTTTGGATTTAATAATTTTCTCTCAAAAGTGAAACAGCCTGCCTCAAAAAGCACTAAACTCTGTAAGACAGAGGGAACACCATTACTCTTGGAAGAGTCTTTATCAAACAAAACATTGTTATTTTAATTAAATTTGTTTCTGTTCATCCTGCTGCAAGCAGCACTGGTATTTAGATATTAGTGGTTAGAAATTTGTAAAAGAAAACTTCCTAGATTCTGGGAATAATCTGAAGATAAATAGGAAAGTAATTCCATTTCCTCATGAATTTCAAAAGCAATATGAAATTATTTAAGACACAGTGGCAGAAACTGTCATTGTCTACATAAGTATCCGTTATCTAAAAGCTCATTTGTCTTTTAGTAAAAATTTGTCAATTTTAGCTTGTTACATGGCTATCTAGCCAAAGACTACATTTCCCAGACTCCCTTTCAGCTAATGTGGCCAAGTGACTAAAATATGTACAATGAGATCTGAGTGGAGGTGATGGGTGCAACTTCTGGTTGAAGGCTTAAAGGAAACCACTTGCTTTTTATTTTCTATTTCCTCCATCTCAAGGTTGGAACATGGAGGTGATGGATGGTGGTAAGGCAGCAGCACCCTAGAAAAGTAGAACAATAATACAAAAAGTCCCTGGGTTCTTGAATGATCCCTGGAGTAGGACTTTATTATCTATCTGGACTATCTACCAATTTTGAATTTTATATGGGGGAGAAATAAATCATATATTTTGTTTAAGTTATTACCATTTTGGTTTCTGTTAAAACAGCTCTACCAATATTCTAACTTATACAGAAGCCAAGTCAACAACTAAAATCTGGGTGATGTTCAGTCTTTACCCTAGCAGCATGCTATTTTACCAGGAAACTGCAATATAAGAATAGAAATTAACTTCCTTTATCTATGAGTTTATCTTAAAATTCCTCAAAAGAAATAGAAGTCAGAAATCTAACATAAGCCATTGTTATGAATAGCTTACCATTAAGAATTTCTTCTATTTCTAATAGTGTAATTATGGATGCTTTTGTAGCCTAAGAACCATAGACTAAATGAAATATTCTGATGTATCATTAACTGGTATAGGTTCTATTTCTTTTTTTATACCAGAATTAAGTGTAATATATAAATGTTCTGATTGTTTTGATGGAAACATTTAAAGTTGTACAAATTATTTGCCATTTTTATCATGGTACTAAATGAATTACAGAAGTTTACCTATCTGTTTTTGGAGATAATGTACTGGATTTGTGAAATATAGGTACATATGGGTTATCTAGATGTGAATAAGAATTCACTTTGTTCATCCCAGGCAGGCATCTATCAAAGGAGAGATGATGACAACTCTTTTGGAAAGATTAGCTGAGATACTTCCAGAAGCATCTATCTCAAAAGTGGCTCAACATTTATTAACTTCTTGTTTAGGGGGAATGCTATAGGAGATCACATCTTGCGAAGAAGATGCCAAGAACATATTAGTTGCTAGTTTGAGAGCCTTCAGGTGCTCTTCACAGCTATTTTTAGAAAACAACTGTATCATTTATCAAACACCACAGAGAAAATACTGTAAATGTTGGAACTTAAGAATCCAACAACTAAAGAAATTAAATAGATGGGAATTGGAGGAAGTATAAATTGTAGGGAAAAGATAACAGTTTGAATAATACAAATAAGACATACCTGTTTTTGAGGTATCTAAAAGATATGAGTACTGAAGACAATTTGATGATAAAATATAATAAAGATTATGAGGTTTAAAATAATTTTAGACAGTATTAGACTAATATATTTTTGGAGCATAACAATTAGATATTTTTAAAGAAAATTAATTTTCTTGGTTTTCTTCCCAGGAGTTTCTATGTGCTCTATCATAAAAACAGTAAGATATATTTTAAATAAATATCATTATTAGTAAGTATGTAAATTTTATATTGTTTTCAATTGCTGCAGAAGTAAGTCTGGATAATGTGTTTTTTCCTTCTTTTGAAAAATGCTTGCAGGAAAAGTAAGTAAAAAGGAAATGTAGCCTATGCCTTTTTACTTTTGAAAAGCATAAGAAATGCAATAAAAATGAGTATAACTTTCAAAAGCCAGAATGAGCTGTTTAAGGTTTCTAGAGTTCATAAAATTGTGACCATAGGCAGCCTTCAGCTTAAGAAGTTTCTGCTCTACTTAATGCTCATGGGCAGAACACAGCTCTCTGTCCAACCTCACCCAAAGATAGACATAAAAACCACTCACCACTGGTGATGGGGAAAGTGCAATGTTGCCTATCGATGCCTTCAGTTCATCTACAGTTGCAGCATTCTTAAGAATGTCTTTAGATTGCAATGGCTTAATCTTGATATTAAATTTCTTGTGTGATTCTTCTTCCTCTTCTGATTCACTTGAAGAATAAAAGTGCTTTCCTTTGGTAGGTAGGACACAGTTAAAGATATATAACTCTTTACTAGGAGGCAATGATGAGTATAAGACAAAAGTAATTGCACATAGTGGTGGCAAAAATATCCTTAACATGGTAAAACATCAAAGCAAAACCAACAAATAAAAAGGGTTAGAATTTATTCATCTTTCCTTGGAACAAGATAAAGGATGGTGAATTTCAAGGAGCAATAGTTATAATGTCCTACATTTTTGCTGCAGTTGGCCATTTGGTGTGTCACTCTCAGTACACATTACTACTGAACCTTCTATGGAGAGAGGAAATCATTTTAATGGACGATTTGTGATGTTTTAAGTGCTTCAAAGTGTGATCTGTTCTGCCCAGAGGTGATTTGTGGGGAGAGCACAAGTAACAGATATTTGCCAGTCATGATAAATGACACTTTCACAACAGGCTTCAGCAGACAACCCAATATCCATGATGTGCATAATTGTTTCTCAGCACATTTATCTCTTTCTCTCTTCTATGAATAGACTGAGGTAAAATGCCTGCTTATTAGTGATCAGGTTGTTCTCTGTGCTGTTTATTCATCTCCAATATTATGGACAACAGGGCTTGGGAAGCTGGGGTTATTTCAGCAGCTTTTCAAAACCTGAGTTTATAATACTGTTTTATGAGAAAAAAGAAAAAAATAAATAAAGAAAAGATATAGCCGGGTTCCTCAGGTCTGATGCTGTAGCCTTCTTCATCCAGCTCGGGTGAGTTCTATAAAATACAAGTGAACATAATGCAATTACTATCCTGACAATAATCATGGAATTAATCATTTTCCTTCTAGAGCATTCTACTTAAGGATATAAACATGTCTCTTATTTTTGGAGGTCATGATTTTAACAATAAATATATATATTTATTGCTATATATATATATATATATATATATTTACTCAAGGAAATGTGGGGAGTCTTTCTATTGGGAAAACAAACTAGGAGTCAACAACTGTCAATGAATAGAAACATTCAGAGAGAATTTACCATGCATTTTCTGTAGCCAAGGACTTTGCTAAGTAACATGAAGGGATATAAAATGAAAATCACTTGTCCTCTGGAAAATTGAAATGTATTTGGTAGGCAGAAAATAAAAACAAAAATTCAAAATACAAAACACAAGACATCAGTAATAGGAGTTTGAAGGAAGAGGAAATTAATGAGGAGCTGCATGTATCTTTTGGGATAGAGGGGGGTACAGAAGGGACTCACTGGTGAGGAACAGTCTGCATTGAGACCTCCAAGCTGAAACCGATAACCTTATTCAGATGACATGACTGAAAAGAAAGCTGTACAGTGAGAGGCAATGGGAAATAGCACCATGGGTGGCCAACATGCTGGGGGAAGAGTTCATACTTGATATAGTTACACAGCTTCTCATTTAGGGGAGGGCATGCCAGAAGCAGCATCTTAAGGTGTTTGGGAATCATACTTCAGGATAGACTTGGCAAAGAAGAAAATGGAGGGGAAAAAAACTAATTCAAAATACTTGCATCATGCCAATAAGATGTGCTGATAATATAGACAAAGTTGGTGGTGGTGGGAAGAGATGAATCAAGGACATGTGGAAGGACAAACTGCTAGTCTTATTAACAGATTTATCATAGGAGAAGGTTCAGGAAAAACACCAGGATTCTACCCTCAAATCCTGGGAGACTGCTGGCACTCCTGGCTGATCTAATTGTAATAGCAGGCAACTAATATTTTTAGGGAAAATACAGGAAAGAGAAAAGACAGTTTGCATGATTAGAATGAGTTATCATATTTTAGTTCCTATTATAAGGTAAGTACTATGACCTACACTTTATTTCATTGAACCTTCCTAACAATCATATGTGGAATTACTCTATTTACCAGGAAGGAAACTAAGAGAAATCAGATGCCAATACTCAAGGAACATACACAGCAAATGGCAGAAGCACTCCCTGATCCCAGGTATTTGAGACTATACTCTACACTGTAGAGGGGAATAAGAGTTCAATAATGACCCTTTTGAAGTTGAGGTAATAGGCCTGGAAGTGAAAAAGAACAGAGCTGGAAAGAGATTTTGGAGTCACCAAAACAATGAATGTGCCATGACCATGGGGAGAGAAGATGGCGTGAATACTTTCTGTCTTTCTTCATTACTCAGCTTACTTTTTTTTTTCTTTTTAAATAAAAGTATATTAAGATCACTTCCCTGTTAAAAATGTGTCTGTGGCTTCTCACTACACTCAGAATAAAAGCCCATCCCCAGCTGGTGTGACTCAGTGGTTGAGCATTGACTCATGCACCAAGAAGTTACCAGTTCAATTCACAGTCAGGCACATGCCCAAGTTGTGGGCTCCATCCTGGTAGGGGACTTGCAGGAGGCAGCCAATCAATGTTTATGTTTCTCTCTCATCATTGATGTTTCTATCTCTCTACCTCTCCCTTCCTCTCTCTAATAGCAATAAAAACATATTCATGTATTAATTTTTTTTAAAGCACAGTACTTCTGTTAGCCCACAAGTCCCGACATGACCTGGCTCGAGATCCTCTCTCTGGACTAAGGTTTGAAATTCTTTGCTGATCTCCCTCAGCCACAAGGCCTTCTTCCTATTATATGGTAAGTACTATGACCATTGTTAATTTATAATCTGAATGCTGCAAGTTTTTTTTTTTTCTTCCCATTTCAGGGTCCTTATAAATTATCTGCCTGAAATTACCTTTTTTTAAAAAAAATATTTTTACTGATTTCAAAAAGGAAGGGAGAGGGAGAGAGAAATAGAAACATCAATCATGAGAGAGAATCATTGATTGGCTGCTCTCATGCATGCCCCCCACTGACGATCAAGCCTGAAACCCATACATGTGCCCTGACTGGGAATTGAACCATGAACCCCTGGTTCATAGATCCATGCTCAACCACTAAGCCACGCTGGCCAGATTGTCTGGAATTATCTTTCCTTAAATGTTCATCCAGTTAACTTCAGTTTATACTTTAGTGTAGGAATAGGGACCTTTTTTTTCTGCCAAGGGCCATTTGGATATTTATAACATCATTTGCAGGCCATACAAAATGATCAACTTAAAAATATTTGGTCAAACATTTAATTAACTCACCCCTAACGGCTTGGAAGGGCCAGACTAAATTATTTGGTGGGCCTTAGAGGGCCTGCGGCTGGATGTTCCCCACCCCTGCTTTAGGGCTTCCCTTTATTAAAGGTCAAATCCTCCCTAACTCTATCTCTGCTTTTACTCTCTCCCTGCCAAAAGCAAGATAATATAATATATTAAAAAAAAACAACCCTTCCCATTACTTAGAGAAAGTTGTATCTAATGTATAATTATAATAGCAATTCCTGTGTGGCCTTATTAGTTTTTATGACTAACAACATTTGAGAAAAATTATGCTTCCATTAAGCACTTGCATGTTGATCAGGGACAATACTGGAGTTTAGGATTTGTGTGTTGGATGTGAGGGGGTAGTGCCTGATGAATAATTTGGTATTTTAATTATCAGACCTGCTTATTTAGAGTATCACATTTATACATATTTAAGAATCCTAGAAAATATAATAAAAGTCTTTCTAGGTAAAAAGAATTTTTAAAAATCACCTTTTCTTAATATCTCATATCTTCCCTTACAATACTATTTTGAGCAAATAATTAGTTTATTGAATCCTTGCAATAATGTTGTAAAGTAGCTACTGACTTAATTTTTGTTGGACAGCAAATTACTATCCCAAAGCCACATACAGCTGACTTGCAGAGAGGGGAGGTCTTGAACCCTTATCTAACAGCCTTTACTGCTCTTAGCCTGTCTACCATGTTAATTGTTACCAGGTACTTTCTGATGAGATGGCATGTTTCATTTATTTCTATGTCATATTTTAAATACAAGAATGTCTCAACTCATTTTCAAGTTCTGAAATACTTAATAAAGAAAAAAAACATTTTCTGATACTCACGTATCTTTCCCAATCAATTTCTGCATAAAATCCATTAGGCGCCCCATTGCTTTTCTTCTGTAATAAATGTGAAAATAAATTTAGAAGAGAAACATTTGAGTGAAACACAAAAGGAATAAAGAATACCTAACTCTCATCTTTCTTTAATAAGAGCTATCAATACCTAGGACTGGAAAGACAAATCAGAGCATCCTATGAAGCAGCCATATTAGCGTAACCAAATGGTAAACTGAGTTGCTGTGACACTGCCTAATAGAGCTTCCATACTTATTGTACAAAAGACTGTAGAATACCTAAGCATAGAATATTCACTACTAACTCTTCAAATTTTATTCAATTACTAAAAAATTAGAAGCATCTACATTATAATTTAATTTTCTATACCTTTAGGGGATAAAAAGATATATGTATTTAAATGGGAACATTTTGACTTCCATGTTGCTCTCATATACAATCAGTTCCAACAATATCCAAAGAATATTCATCCAAGTCATTAACTAATTTTTTAGTTTTTCTAATACTAACTTATTTTTTCCCTAACCATCCCTTGATAGACTATAAAGGAAATCAACTTCCAAGTAGTTAATTCAGCTCCTAGGTATTAAAAATGGTATTGATATTCTTTACAAATGGCTTTAAAAAACAAATCGTTAAAATAGACTAATAGGATTCATCATGGATTTTTCTGTCATTCATGTGTCCTATGCCTCCAGGACACACATCATTGCAATATGAATGGATATCAGCATTACTCTCTCTAGATTATTTGTAAGTTCTATTTTGACTTCTAGTACAACTATGATATATGGCCACAAGCACTTGAGAAAGGATGTGGCCTTATCCAAAGAGAAATTACTAGGATTCTCTACTTTTTGTGAACAGAAGACAAAAAAAAAAAAAGCAGATAAAATTGGAGATGGAAGATTCAATTCAACAGCATTCGGGTATTTAGCACATAGAGCAATGATATGTCACTGGGCATAAGCAGATCTCAGAACAACACAAATTAAACGGTGACATGCGAGGCTTGAAGACAGAATCTCTAATTTTGCAATCACAAATGAAGGCGAGTTGAACCACAATGTGAACAGTTAACACTCAAATTGACAAATAGGTGGGAGAAATAAGCTTTTCATGTTTGCATTTAGGACCACTAGAAAACCAAATTAGAGGTAACCATCATTATTGATTAATACTTACTGAATGTGGGCATTCTAAGAACCCATAATAGCTTAGTAAGGGTGAATACACAGAAGGAATAGATAATATGTTTAAGTCCTCTCTCTTCCTTAGGTACTGCCACTGCACTAGAATTTACAAATTCGAGAACTGTGCCAATGTTTTCACTGACCAGAAAACCCAAGAACACAAGCCCTGTGCCCCTCTTCCTTTTTCCTACTTCTAAAAATATTATATACTCAGACTATAGCATTTTAACTTTTCCACATAATTGCCTTCTTTGAATTAGTGCTTCACTGATATTCTTTCTACTTTGAGCAAAGGTTGTTCTAAAAACCTATTACATCAACTCTGTACCTATATAAGCTACAAAGCTATTGTTGAGGACATGGTTCATTAAATTATGTGCCAGCTAATAAAAAAATCTCTTCCATGGGGAATGGGCACTGTTCCTCTTTTCTTTTTGTGATGTTTGCTTTCTTTTTTTAATTCGTACTTTACCAATCTGTTTGCATATGCCTTCTTTGCAAAATTCTCCAAATCCTTCTTAGAAAGCACATATAATAAATTTAATATATAAACTTAACTTTTGTAATAATGGGAATAAAATGATCAAAGTTGATCCGAAAGAACTAAACTCAAGAATTTTATAATCAGTATAATGCTACCATTGATAGAACTTTTAGTCATTAAATGATTCTTCAATACATAGGATTGTTATCTAAAAACTGATGAGATTAGTTAAATTACTGAGTTCAAAATTTTTAGTTCTATAGTGTGCCTCTATGGTAATTTCATTTCTATTACCAATGCTCTTCTATCACTATTCCAGTTTCTATGGAAACCAATGGACGATTGAGATGAAAAGAAAGCAAAACCTATAAAATTTTTTTGTTTTAAAATAGGGATATTTTAATCACAAATACTATACATAAACAAAAAATCATAACAATACATTCTTTTGGGAAGATAGTCAACACACACACACACACACACACACACACACACACAGAGCTTAATTAGAGGAATTTAACCTCATTCATGCTAGTGAATTCTTAAAATATATTTGGTTTCACAAATGGACATTATCAAGTTACTGGTAAAGATTCTTCTGGTAAACCCCAAGAAAGAAACAATTCTCTTGGTTTAACCATTGTAGCTCAAAGTGGTAATAAATGAAGGTAATGGCTCTATTGATTTTCAACTGGAAAATGTTTTAGAAGCAAGGAAGAAGATAAGTGGGGAAATATTTAAAAACTAGTTTTAATATAAGCAACAATGGTTATTCAGCAATATATAAAGTCATTTTTTTCCCTTCAAGTTGAAGGTATATTTTACTTTTTTCTTTTGTGTGTTTTCCAAATTTCTACACTTTGCATAAGTAACTTTTATACTTGAGTATATAACTATTATTTAAAGATAATTGAGGCTCATAGCAATGTTACTCTTATCTTAAATGGCATTTTACTTTGGTAAGGCTTATTATCTGTTCTCAGATAATATGATGGGCTAAATCAATAAATGTGGAAACAATTGTGTTTAGTTATACATTCATCAAAGTTCTCAGTTTCCACCAAGAGTGCTCTTGTTTTTCTAGGTTGGCTCATGGCCACATAGTAGTCCTCAGGTAAGAAATGTTAAAGACACAGGTTGTGCTGCCTACTAGGTGTACCGGTTAATAATGCGGGTTTTTTCAATAGATGGAGTTATACATATGTTGACGTGATTTGATATATATGCTATTTTGTTGTATTGCTCCTTCAGATTACCACTTGTTCCGATCAATGGCACACACACTTTCTAAGCAGCACTTCAAAACATATGAAGAAGTGAAAAACTGGATCTCTGAATGGTCTGCCTCCAAACAAGAAAAGTTCTATTGGGATGGTATCCACAAATTATCTGAAAGATGGGGGAAATGTGTAGCTAGCGATGGATATTACTTTGAATAAAGCACTTTTGATGTTTCTCTTGAAATTATTGTGTTTTCTTTGATAAGAAAATCCAAATTATTATGGCTAATAATGCAGATTAACTATAAACCAGTTAAAATACAGATTAACTATTAACTGGTTAATAATGCAGTTTAACAACTGGTTAAAGATGTAGATTAATTATTAACCAGTTAATAGTGAGGATTAACTGTTAATGAGTTAATAATGCAGATTAACAATTAACCAGTCAATAGTGCAGATTAACTATTAACCAGTTAATAATGTGGATTAATTATTATCCAGTTAATAATGCAGACTTTGTAATCCAAAGAAAAAAATAATTTCAAGAGAAACCTCAAAAGTGCTTTATTCAAAGTAATGTCCATCACTAGCTACACATTTCCCCCATCTTTCAGGTAATTTGTGGATACCATCCCAATAGAACTTTTCTTGACATATGAAGTTTTGAAGCTTACTGTCAATACAACAAAATAGCATAATATCAAATTGCACATATATATATATATATACACACACACATATATATATATATGTATGTATGTATATATCAATATATGTGTAACTCCATCTATTGAAAAAAATCCACTATGTTAACTGGTACACCTAGTAAATATTATCTTTTTGCCAATGAGATGGATTTGACTCATTTTGCAAATAATTCTATAGGACAGCACTGTCCAATAGAACAGTCTGTGAAGATGGAAAGGTTCTAGATGTGTGCTGTCCAATATCGTAGCCACCAGCAGCCACAAGTGGCTCTGAATACTGGAAATGTGACAGTGTGATTGAGAAAATGAATTGTAAATAGGCTACCATATTGAACAACACTGCTGTAGTTGTTCCCTCACCTGGGTCAAGATCAGCATCCCTGACTCAACATCCTTTGCTCAAGGACAGTGTTCCCACAAGCTAAGGTCCTGCCAAATTCCTAATGTTACTGAGATAATGTTTTTCCTAAAAAATTATTACTCAATTTGTATGCCATCCTTATATTGGAGCCAAAGATTTCTTTTAAATAAATTCCTTTTAAAATATGAATACCTTTTCTTTGTCTCAGATAAAGGAAATACTTTTTTTTTTTTTGCTTTATCACTCTTTTAAAGAAATATCTTTTATTGATTTTTAGAGAGAGAGAAAGGGAGAAGGAGAGAAACATGGATTAGCTGCCTCCCATATGCATCCCAACTGGGGATCAAGCCTGCATGTGCCCTGACCAGGAATGGAACTGGCAACCTTTTGGTGCACAGGACCATGCTCGACCGACCAACTGAGCCACACCAGTCAGGGCAGCCTATTCTTTCTTTAAAAGTATATTCAGACATCAGCATATAGATAGAGTCTACATGGCTGATTTAAACATTGGCCCCACATTTTCAAAAAATAATTTGGAAATAACTAAAAAAGACTCTTCTTAATTGGAGTAAATAAATGCTACTCTTTTTTTCAAGTTTCAGATTGGGATTTTACTTACTGTTTCTACAACCCCTTGGAAATTTTAAACTAAAATCTGTTTCCTTACCGAAACTTTTTTTCCTCCTTCACGCGCACTCTCTGCTTTGATATTGTAGGGTGGTTCATGTGGGCTGGGCTGCTGGAATTGATTGTTTTCATGTAGAAAAAGTTGTTAAAGGATCTGTTTGTTTTTTAAGACACATATAAAGAATCACATGGAGTCAGCAAACATACCATAGAAGAAACAATTTCTAGGCCAAATTGTACGGCCTACCAATCTTGGCAGGGTTCCTTACACAAAGAGCGGACTTTGGGGCCCATAATGAGGCTCTATTCAGCAGGCCAGTGTAGCTATATCAGGAGAAGAGAGAAGAGGAAGAAACATCCCAGGCAGGAGATACTGTGTGGCTCTAATCCTCATTCAGCCAGTACTTAATTTACAGGTAGAGAACAGACACCAGGACACACTAAGACGTAACAGAAATGGATGTATATCTAATCAAAGTATGAAAATCTAGCTGCATTATACTTTA
Source organism: Lasiurus cinereus (assembly GCA_011751065.1). Taxonomy (NCBI): domain Eukaryota; kingdom Metazoa; phylum Chordata; class Mammalia; order Chiroptera; family Vespertilionidae; genus Lasiurus; species Lasiurus cinereus. The sequence goes on along the minus strand of JAAGEH010000030.1, from coordinate 31,936,290 downwards.
ACCTGGACATGAGCCTGCCTGAGGGTCATCAATACATATAGCACACACAGCTGAGAGCTCCAAATCTGGGCCTTTCCTGTATACCTGCTCAGGATGAGCAGAGACGATGCTTTCAGGCCATATGTAGGTGGAAATCTGAACTGTTTAGGAAAAAGATGAAAAGTAGCTTGCATGCTTAGAGTTTGTCTCTGGGTTAGAATGCATTGTAACACACAGATGCCAGAAATCTCAGACACCAGGACAGACAGTTCTGCAGGGGACAGGTACATTCAGCCATGTGGGGAGCAAGACAAGCCCACCTTCCTACATGAAATCTTGCCACAAAGCTTCTGAATATTAGACTGCAAAAGCGTTGTCACCAGAGATGGGCTTCATTGAATTTTGAGGAGCTGAAATAAGCTCAAATACATTAAGCCTATTGTGTAGCCCTGTGTTGACAATCCATTTATAAGCAGGCACCATCACCTATAGTTTAGAGAACTATACCAGTGAAACCATAAATTTCCACTTCAGACGCTCAAAGACAATAATTTGGAAGCTAACTCAGCCATGTAAAAGTAGACTGGGTCCACATATGCAAGGTCTTAATCAATCTGAATTTGAAAGAAAATCAGGTTGAGGCCTCTAAGGAACAGATGCAAACAGAAACTTGGACCTCTATGGCCCTGGTATGATAAGGAGTTTTCAAATTCATGACCACAGTTAGTGGGGAAACTTAGGTAACATTTCCAAATAGTACAACTAGCAGCTTGTACAACCTATGAAGCTGTGCATCCTGTTTCAGAGAACATGTATTTATTTAGAATGTAGCTTTTTTTCAAGTGGCTCTGCATTATTTCCTGAGAAATCAAGATGAAATAATTTCCCTTTCCTAATAATCAGGGAGACTTATGGTATTTCCAATGAAGAAACAAAGAGGGCACAGGCACTAATAAGTAACTTCATATGGCTTGGAATGATGGTGGTACATGAACACTCAGGGAACTCCAGTACAAAGCCCTGAGCTGGAGTGGACAAGTTCACAGAGTCATAGCCAGGCTCATTAATGCAACCTGACTCATAGTTTCCCATGCCATGCCAGTGCCAGGCATCAGGGTGTATATTCCACCATAGATTTAAACTGGTGGTCCCTGGAAGTGGAGAACACTGAGGTAGCCATGGGGACTCACAGACAATGAGCGGGTGGGTGGGAGGGACTTTAGAAAAAGGAAAAAGGACAAGACTGAGGGTGGCAGAGGGAAAGAAACAAGAAATAGCAATCCAGCCTGGGAGCAGTAGGGAGGAAAGCAGAGAACAGCTAACAGAGTCTTGCAGGGGCCAGAATGGAGGGCACAAGAGAACCCAGGGAGGGGACCCAAACAGCAGCAAAGAGAAGACACAGTAGCAGAGAGAGAGAGAGAGAGAGAGAGAGTACCTGAGAGAGAGTTAACGAGAGGGCTCTGAGCCAGAAGCAAGAGGTGAGGAGAAGCTGAGTCTTCTGAGTCTTTTTTTTCCCCTGCTGAATAGAGCCTTGATTATAGTGTTACCCAATGTCTGGTAAATTTCAGTCTATTCCCTTAACATCATAGTAAGAACTACATGAATGCAAAAGGAATCCCAAAGCTAAGAACCTTGAGTCAAATGTGGGCGATAAATTCCTGCTATAGCTGCAATTAACGACCCAATGTAGGTATATTATAAAGGGTGATTTTTCAAAAAAATTATTTTTAACCACCAGGTTTATTTTCGTTCCCACTCCAGCCCAACGAGCCTAATGTGAGTCAATTTCCCCCTCCCCCCAGTAACAGCTGTTCTTTTGAACCTTATGAATAGGCATCTGATTTAGATTTGAAAGAAATCATTTTAGAAGTGGGTGTAGACTCCTATACGCACAACTCAGATAAATCCAAGCCAAGGCACCAGACTTCTTTAAAAATCAAGAAATCTGGTGACCAGCAAGGAGTCAGAGTTACTGTTAAATCTAAACCCAGTGGATGCATTTTCCTCATTCAGGCTGTAAATTCAGGCATAAGTGGTTTTAATACCATCCCCTACTTGTGAACTTAATATAGAAAATGTATCTGCAGCTGAACTATAAAAGGGGAAAAGTTTCTTTCATTTTATTGGACCTCAGCTCCATTATGACTTTGTGGCCTCTGTTAGAGAAAAACATTCTCACATAATGAGCTTTTATATCATTAAGTTAGAAATGAAATAACAGTTGATGGTAGCAGCCCCTGCAGGAACTGTCTGGTTTGTGACCCACCATACTGATGATTAGTTTGCTTGCCTAATCTGGGGCAGGGTTTTAGGTGAATACAACAAAGTTTAACTTGAGTAAGACTGCATGGATGTTCCATGCAATTCCTACAGAATATTATAATAGTGAGAGGTCTGAAAAGTCATTTAAGCTACTTTTTCCCTATAGAAAAAAGAGAAAAAAAGAAAGAAAGAAATGGGGCTTTAAGAAATTTAAACATAGCATATATTGAAATGCAAACCTACTAAAAATGATCATTTAAATACTTACAATTCCATCTCTATCAGGTGAACCTCTGTAACAAAAAGAAATTTGTAGCTATTAGGAAAATGAATCATTCTTGCTATATAGACAAAGTATAACAAGAAACATTAACCATCTCTCTTCCCTCTCCCTAGTTCTCACCTCATATAATCTGTATAATGCAAACTAAACCAAAGCAAGTTAGTCCAGTGGTATTTGAGTGTGGGAAGTGTGTATGTGTATGTGGGAGTGAGATTCCCATTAAAAGCTGAAGTCCAAAAAGCACCAAGTTGCTGCAGCAGTTTTGGTTCCCTTTGAAGAAGAGAGCTCATTAAGTGTCCATCTCAGTCTATGGCTCCATTTAAAATTAGCACAGGGAATGAAAACCAACTGGTTCTCTCTCATCTTCTCCCTGGGAGTGGCCTTGAATTCCCCCCATAAGAAGGAACTACTATGGTATTGTTCAACTTTGAGAATCTGTATTTTCCTCCATATTTCTCTATTTACTGCTCCAGTGATTATAGGAAAGAAGGAAAGGGAGGGCAATTTTTCCTCAGGGCTTACTCTGATGACTCAGGGGAGTTCACCATGGTGGCACTGTGTGTGCCACAGCGCTCAGGAGTAAGGGCTACAGAATAGGACAACTCTGAGTGCCCAGATTCCACCACTTGTTAGTTCTGTAACCTCCATAAGCCAACTTAGATCAAATAATGTATACAAAGAATTTATAACAGTCCCTGATACATAGCAAGTATTCAAAAATGTGGGCTATAATTTTTTCCTTTTACATAATGTCTCCTCACTAGGAACACAAAACTGACCACAGCAGCCACATTAGACTTTGTAGCAATAGAGGAAGTGCAAACAGGTGTGCAAAATCGGTTGTGCAAAATCATATCATCATTCTGAAAAACTGAACTGGAGAAGTCAGAGGAAGAAGCAAAAGGGTGGTCACTGCATTTCTTCCTCTTTTAATTCACTCTGAAAAGAGTTTTAAAAAGTTACCCTATAAAATACCAAATTATGCTTAGATGGGGACCTGCATTATTTGGAAGAAAACCTTAAGTACTTGAGGTGAACTGTGAAATCTTGAGGAATTTGGTGTGGTTGGAACTGTTCTTTAGGAGGTGGAGACAAGGTAATAAAATTATTTATTGTTTCATAGGGTAAAGCAGAGAGAAAAAGGCAAAGAGTTAGTGGGACATTACATGAGCTCCAAGATGAGACTCCCCTTCTACACCAACACCTCCTTCTAAATTAGCAGAATATTTTTACTTGGATTGCAAAACACTTGATGGAGGTTCATCTTTTTTCATAACCAGTTTGGTGCCCATGTGAATACAGGGGCTAGAAACAGAGAGGATGCTGATATTGCAAGACCATGGGAGTTGACAGAAATCTTAGGGACCTTGGACATTCCCTGGCTATGGGAATTAGTTGGTTTAAAGAAATTTCTTCTAAATTAGAAGGACAGGAAGAGTCTTAGCTCATTAAACTTTTAATTCATTGAATAAATAGTGAGTGCTTACAATTGGCCAGGCACTAGGCTAAGATCTTGGGATAAAAACATGAGCCATGCTCATCACAAAAGAATGAGACAGACAAGTAAAATCCAGTGAGATATCATGGCCATAATCAGCTCAGGTGCACAAGAAAGTATAAAGGAAAACTATCAACTCACACTCATCAAAACCAGCTTTTCTTTTTAGAACTATATACTGCAAAAACTAAAAATGAAAAAGAGCATTTCTTACTAGAATTTTAGCTTCTGCTGAAGGAATTAAGAGGTGATTATATCAAGTTTTGCATAGGATATATCCACAGGCACTGATCCTTGTGGGGATGTTTTTGGGGGCAGGAAGTAATGAATACTAAGAAAATCTCTGGAGTTAGGTCTGGCTATAGTGCTGCCCATAATTGGTCCAGATACAATGGCATTCTATAGAGCACCTTACAAGAGGCCACTTGATGATCTGCATATTGCAGCTATAGGGATGGCATTTCAGAAATTTTAATCAGCAAAATTGTAATTGTATATTGCAGCATTGGTGTCCTTTTTCTGATCCTTTGGTCTTATCCAGTGATGGAAATGGGGCTGGTGCTTATTAGGGTGGTGACAGTAAGTATGGTGGTTAAGAGCGCTGGCTCTAGGGCCAGACTGCTTGGGTTCAATCAACCTATATTTCCTGCATAATCTTGGGCAAGTCACTTCATCCCCTTGTGTCTCAGTTTCCTCATCTACAAAATGGCCACGATAATAGCATATACATATACCCCAGAGGACATTTAGAGGATTCCATGAGTTTATAGAAGTGAAGAGCCCAAAATAGTGCCCAGAACATAGTAAATACTCATTAAATGTCATCTATAATACACTTATTATATAATATGACTCCAGATGGGGAGTAGAGAGATTAGCAGTCTCAGGCCATTGAAGTTCTCAATTCGCTTCCTAACTCTTCTTATGAAATTTCATATTTTATTTTTAAATAATTTTTAAAAAATTTAATAGCAGACCCATTATATTTACTGACTTCTATTTTAAAATTAATCCTCTACCATGGATCCTCTGCCTCTGGTTTAAAAAGTGCCAGTTTCCACGGCTTTTTTCCCCTGTTACTCTTCTCTTGATCTTGATTATAATTTTGCCCACCTATACTTTTGCTTCTGGGTGATAAAAGCCCAGGTGCTCGATTCTGGACAAGAATACTAGTTTCAAGTCTTACTTCCTGGGTAACCTTCAGCAAATTAATCCCTTTTGGCATTGATTTCTCATCTCTAAAATTGAGATATGACTTCTAACCTTTACTGAATTACTATGAGGATTTAAAGGGATATTAATGCAAACAACCAAGCCTACACAGGGCCGGCCACTTAGGACAGGCTCTTTCCTTTTCTGTCTCTACCAGGCACTGTAATGATGATTAAATTGGGAAGCTCTGGTCCTAACCCCACTCTAACTAAGGAGGCTCAATCAGCTGAAGTTGGGGCTGGTGGTATACCCTGAAGGAACTCCAACAACCGTGAAAACAGTTGGCAAGAACAAAGTTTCAATGATGGCAGGTTAACATAAGTATTACCTATAGCTGAAGGGACAGCAAATTCCCAGAGCATTTGGCCAACCTTTTGTGAAAATGATGTGTGACTTAATATAGATAGCAAATATTATAGGCAGGGACTCATGAAGAGCAAAGGCTGACACTGAACTGTTGGTCTTTTGACCGTCACTGCCACTGGGACCAATTTATGGCTAATTTGCTATCACATATGTATTTTGGGGTGCTCCAGTGATAAGTTGAGGAGACATGCTTGGGATTCTACAAGCACATGTCTCACTGAAGTACCTCAGATAGATATTGGGCACCTATCAAAGCCATGAGGAAAAATTCCTTACCTTCATACTTTTAGAAATGGTGATGAAAGAACAGAGCATAGGTCACATGCAAATTAGCTCTGCCTACTCTGGGGAGGTTGTTTTTTTTTGTTTTTTGTTTTTTCCTTTCTTTTTAAATTAATTTTTTATACATATCTCCCCATTGCCCCCCCTCCCTTGGGGAGGTTGTTTGATCTCTTTTCCCTTTTGAGGGAAACTTTTCCTTTTTAATTTTCTTCACAAACCAGAGATTATGTACAGCCAGTTGCAGACACTGTCTTCAAAGAAAAGTAGGTTTGATTTCTGTTAATGATGTTCTCCTGAGATGTGTGTGTCTAATGATGCCCCACACACTCCATGGCACATTATAGGTGACAAGAGATGCTGCTGACAGGCTGATTGGTACAGTGTCTGGCTCTTTTGGTAACTTTGATTCCATCTAGTGTAAACTGAGGCCAAGGAAAGGAAAAGCATATTCCCGAGGCTGTGGGAGTGCTGGCAACACTGGAAGCAGAGCCCAGGTCTAGAGGCTCCAGTGAGAGAACCGTCATCTGTTTTGGAGGTTGTTTAGAAAAGGGCAATTTCTTAAGAAACTAGAGTAATTATATAGTCCTCAAAAATATTCCTAGGGAGAGATCAACCAAAGAACTTGTATGCATGCATATAGGCATAACCAATGGACACAGAAACCAGAGGGTGAGGGAATGCGCTGGGAGGCGGGTATGCTTTGAGGGGATAAGGACACATATGTAATACTTTAATTGATAAAAAAAATATTCCTAATTCAATCATTTTGAACAGGTGTGAGGAATGTCGGGTGCTCGGACCATGTAAGGCCCACAAAATCATTTAGTCTGGCCCTGCCAAGGCAACTGCAGGTGAGATTAAAAATTTAATAAACCTGGGAGCTTTTTTCGTAGCAACATAAATTTATATTAAGTGAATTAAATTAAGTAAATGATGTTATTCATATCCAAATAACCTTTGGCAGAAAAAAGGTTTCCTACCCCTAATATAGAAAAAGACTAAAGGCAATTTTCATGAAATAATTATTTACCAAAAGAAAAAGCACTAAGAAAATGTAAGAAGAGGTGACTTGGTATTTGCTGTCTATATTAAAAAATAGCTTTTATTTCCCCCTAATCCTTTATATTCTCTGGCTTAAAAACCTGCAAGGCTTCAAGGTTGCCCACTGTCTACAGAAGGAAGCCCAGGCGCCACAGCCTGGCACTTCCTATCTGGTCCTGATGTCCTTTCCAGACTTGCCTCCAATGATCATTCTTACCTGTAGCTGACAGGTAGGCCAACAACCTTATTTGTCTTGTCCTGAATATCAGTTGACTTTTCCACTTTGCTGCTTTGGCTTCTATTTCTTTAGCATGAAATGCCTGTCTTCAACTTGAAGGTCAAACTCAAAGTTCCTCCTTCCCTGAAGCTTCAGTGATCATCTGTCCAACTGTGAGCTTTTCTACCCTCAAATTCCCATGAATTCAATTTTTATTTGCTCATAAGAAACTTATCACGTATTAATTTGTATTAGTAATAAGTAATGTTGCTGCCATTTACTGAGCATTTTACTAAGTACTAGGTCCCAAACTAGTCATTTCAAATGTTATTTCATTTTGTTATGTGACAGCTATTTCAGTTTGTGTGCTAGATTTTTTTTTTTTATCCCATCTATAATAATAAAAGGGTAACATGCTAATCAGACTGATCATCCTTCCGGGTGTCATTCCCATGGCCTTCCAGACGAAGCCGGGGCTGAAGGGAAGCAGCCCAGGTCCTAGGTGCTTGCCAGTGGCTGAAAGAGGGAAGCTGGGACCTAGGGGCTGGAGGGAAGCCAGTGCCAGCAGCAGGGAGAAGGAAGGCCTACTCTTACACGAATTTTCATGCATCGGGCTTTTAGTGAATTATAAAATCTTGGAGGACAAGGACATAAACAATGCTCAGCAGCCTGTGATAAAATGTATGCATAATAAAAGCATAAAAGAAGAAAAGCTAAAGGTGATAAATAAATGTAACCTTTCCCATTTTTACCTGTGCCCAAATAACTGATTTTCACATTTTCTAACTTTCAGGGATTCCAGCCAAATGATGGGTTTAATGGGCTCATTATTCTGATTTAAGCGGACCACACAAGGTCTTCAGTTTTACACAACCAGCTGCAGGGGAGTAATGGTGCAGTCCTTACTTGGTCTTGGCTGGAGTCTTGAGTTCCCAACTTCTTACTTTCCATGTGTAAGTTATCTGCCTGGCTCTAAGAGACACCTGAGATTTTGTGTCCGAGCTAAATGCTCTGCAGGACTATTTAAGATGGTCAAATAAATGGAAAAGAATTGTTACGTCATTGGACATTTTCAAGATGGGTTTATTAGAGTATGTGGGCAATTGATTATCTTGGATGTGATCATTTAAACATGTAAAAATATCCACAGGGTTGTTTCTGGCACTGGCTTCTTATTTAAAGCCAAATAGCCTATTCTGTGAGTCCCGTTGGTTGATTTATAGTTTTGCTTATACAAAATCTTGGCATCAGGTAAAAGCTTTGGGATGTTATCAGAACAACTTTCTGTTTCTGGCTAGGTCTAATCTACCTAAACAGGTGGTTTTGCTTCTTCATTTTACTCAGGGCAAACCTAGAGGTGGTAATAAATACTCTTAGTCCCCACAGAAGTAACAGTAATACTTCCTGCCTCCCAGATTTCTGGGAAGCATGGTTATCAAGTTGTAAAATAATAACATGTGACGAAAAATTGAACGCATGATCTAAAGTCTTTATCTTTGTAGCGTGAAACTAAGAATCATTTATGCCTAACTGTTAAAATTCAACCAGAAACAGAATAGTGCACAATATCCAAGAAAACTCTATGTCCTCTAAGCGACAATTACAATAGCATCTCTTTGAGGAGGCAAACTTTTAAAGGACTTACGTAGAATCAGTGTCCCTTTCTTTCTTCCGTATTCCAAAGGCCTTCCTTGTACGTTTTTTCAATCCTGTGGGAAAACAACAAAGGGTCAAAGCAATCTATTTTTTATTTGAATGTTCCTGGCAACATTCTATGACAGAGGCCAAGGTCCCTATTTTAAAAGTTGCAACATATCTCTTAAATTTGAATGTTCAAAAGCAGGGAACGTTTTATCAATTGGTGTATACATATAAGTGTGTATGAGCATATAATTCACTATTTTATATATATACATATTTTTAATACATTTTTATTGATTTTAGAGAGGAAGGGAGAGGGAAAGAGAGATAGAAACATCAACAATGAGAGAGAATCATTGATTGGCTGCCTCCTGCACACTGCACACTGGGGATTGAGACCACAATCCAGGCATATGCCCTGACAGGGAATTGGACTGTGACCTCCTGGTTCATAGGTCGGCGCTCAACCACTGAGCTATTCCAGCAGGACCACTATTTTTATATTTTCCAACAGATGTCTCGCAAAGATTCAACATTGTAAGTTCTTAGTACCATAAGAAACATAAGAATGTAAAAGGATGAAAAGATCAGGGCATGGTATTGCAAGTTTTTCTTAGAATATTGTTATTCATACTCAAATTGGCCCTGCCAAGAAACCAAGTTACAGATTTAGAAGAATAGCAATCTCCAGGTTAGACATATTCTTGAGACTTAGATAATTCCAAGACACAGAATATGAAAATACATACCAGGAGAGCTACACTGGCCTGACACAACTTTGTATCCCATATTTCCATCTCATCTTTTTCTATTTCTTCAATTCTGTGGCTAGACTGGATTGCTAGCCATTCTTTGACTATACCCCAACATCTGTAGTCCAGTATCTGTTTCTTCCTTATGTAGTCCTTACCTCTGGTTAAAATGCCTTTCCTATTTTGTTGATATTTAGAATGTTAATTCATCCTTAACATCCTAGCCAAATGTCACCTCCTCAGCAAGGCTGTCTCAGTCCTTGTGGTGTGAGAAACGACTATCCTCTGCTTCCCCCAAATGTTGCTCTTATATCAACCTGTTTCATTTAATAGTTCCTGTTTTTGTTTCCCTGCTAGGCTGTCAGTCTTTCTATGACAGAGGCCAAGTTCCCTACATTTGTATGTCCCTTATACCAAGTGCAAGTACTAGATAATATTTGTTGACTTAAAATATCTCCCAGGAAGCATCATGCAGGTAGAGTAGCGAGCGATAAGGAGACTCCTTTCTGCCATACTGGACATAGCCCAGTCTTCATGTCTCCATTCTTAACCTGTCTAGACTTTGCTTGAGATTCACATTTCCTACATGTTCCACAGTTACATGTATGACTTGTGTTTCTTATGTTAGTGTTAATCAAACATGCTAAATGTCTACATATTCAAAACTTTAGGTATTTTCCCAGTGATTTGGAAAGTTTTTTTATAAATTGGAGTGGAAAAGTCACTGACTTCAGAGTTTGTTTGGCACTACCAGGTGGAACAAAGGGAAAATCATGGCAGAATCAGTGAGTTGATGACACCTTCTTCCAAAACATGTGAGTCAGCCCAAATTTCTCACATTATCTGAGTCATTCATTATTTGGCTTTTAGGGTACTACTCAAGTCTAATCTCCAAAGAGCATCTGTTCAGTATAATTTTGCATTTTCATAGTCATTTCATATAAAGCATTTAGGCCTTTAAAATGTTAATGTTTGTTTTAAAAAAATATGTGCCACATAAATGTATTCTTCCTTTCTTTTCACAGGAGAAATTTTAGGAAAACAAAGTTACTGACATTTAAAAAGCTAGTCACTTGCAATATTTAAGAACACTTTGGCTCCATTCATTTTTAACTTTGTTAAAAACTTTCTTCCTTCTCACCTCTGCCTTACCTCCTTACAGAGATAAAATATCAATTACAATAATCATTTCCTCCTTTAATTTTCCTTGGGTTTCTGAGTCTCTTAATTGGTTCCTCCATGCTTCTAATTTAGCTTTGGGTTAAAAATGAACATATTTATTATATATATATATATATATATATATATATATATATATATATATACCAATCATTACTGGTTTTTTACAGGACCATAAAACAAATGCTATTATTATATTATGTTTTATTTTCTACAACTTTAACATGATTAAGAAATAGCATGCCCTACCAAATAGATCAGAAAATACATGCAAATTCCAGTAATTCTTGTATTAAATTAGCAACAGAGCAGGCAATAGTTTTCCATAGACTGTCCTGTTTTTGACCACCAATTTGGACAACAGCCAATATGAACTAGGTTATGAACATCACGAGTTGTCCATTTTTCAGTGAAAGGTACACTGGATCAGGATTCAGAAGACACAGACTCCATTCCCAGGATCATTTTTAATTGTGGAGTTGAATACAGGTTACATTCCTTTTAGATTTTGATCTCTCAAGCCTATAACCAATCAGCCAATAATATTAATCAGTAAAAGAACTTGCACATGCTCACAAAATGCTATGCAAATTCGTAGCTTTAGTTTCATTGAAAGTCATGTTTCCCATATGTAGAATACAGTTATACATGGAATGTATATAAGAATGCACCAAAGATGTGACATTCCAGAAAATCAAAACAAATCCAACTGGTGAACTAAAAAATCATTGAAAACTTTCCCCCCTTAAAAAGTGAAAAAGATTTAGGAAATTTAGGAAAGTATGAAGAAAACTCTGAACAAAGTTATAGAATGTAAAAGTCATTAAGCAAAGTTATAAAATATAAAAGTCATTCATATCTTAGCAACTCTTTAAAGAGATTCAGGAAGAAACAATTGTGCCAACTATGTTAAAAGTTAGTAGGCAGAGGGAAAGGGGATGGGCAAAAGCTGGATGGAGATGGGCAAAGGCAAGAAGGTTGGTGGGGAGGGGATAGAGACAGCTGCAATAGTGTAAACAATAAAAAAAGTGAATTGAGAGGTGTGGGTATGTTGATTTTTTTTTTAAATTTACTTTTATATTACAAAGAAATTCTTTGATAAAATGATGGTTAAAGACCTTACAAGGATAACAAGTGTGCTAATTAGACTGGACAGCCAAACGACCTTCCAGATGTCCTTCCGGACATCTTTCTGGACGACCTTCCAGACATCCTTCTGGACGAAGCCGGGGCTGCAAGGGCCAAGGCAGCAGCAGGGGCAGCTGTGAGGCCTGAGGCAGCCAGGACTGTGAGGGCTGAGCCCCTTGCACAATTTCGTGCATCAGTCCACTAGTATGTGTTAATCAGATAAGCTTAACAAAACACTAAATCTAATGATTCTTTATTTATGACCCTAGAACTCCATGAACATTAAAAAGTAATTTTCTACAGAGTAGTTTTTTTTCTGGGCTAGGACATAAATTTTTTTGTCAACTATTCTTTACTAAAATGGGAGGGAAAATAGTGTTTTTGAGAAATGAAGTGACTTTTCCCTTGCCAAAATCAAAAGAGAGCTCTAAAGGGGGAAAAAAAAGTTATTGTTCTAATGATCAGGACTAGAAGGGCTCTCTCCCAAGCTGTGGAGCTGAGAACATCTTCCAGTGTGCATCCAGAACTGCCTTCTTAGATCAGCCACACAGGAAGTCTGGCCTCTAGAGTCTCTCCACCTAAATAGATTCTTTTAGCTTCCTTTGGGATTATGGGAGAAGCTAGTCAAGTCTGGGAACAACAACAACACAATTAAAAATAAACTAATTTTTAAGAGGATAGGAACGCTTATTTCAAAATAGGCAGTCTTGGATATGACATTAAAAGATAATGAAATAAAGCAACAAATGTAGCAACTGACAACAGAGATGCGACAAATGCACAGCACAAAGAAATTTCATTATTGTAACACTGCTAGCTGCCATTACTGAGGTCTTGACTATTGGCCAGGAACCAGTTTCTTTCCATATATTGTCCTATTTAATTCTCTTCAAACCCTGTGAAAAAAAATAGAAGTTGTTTTTATCCCAAGTGATGGCCCTAACGGTTTGACGAGATTTTATCATCATCATCTCCAGGGAGGAAACTGAAGGCTCCTCTTCTACCGCTGCTCCCTAAATGTTGAAGTTCTTCCAGTCTTAGTCCTAGCTTCCTCTATACCCTTTTCCTGAGGCAAGTCCATCTACTCACATGGTTTCATCTGCCATCTGTATGTAGATGAATGGTGAATCTCTAGGTGAGGCCCAGTACTATCTCATGAGTTTCTGAATATGCAGTACTTTTTCTCATAGTCAGGTTTTTATAAATCGACATTAGATTTCTTCAAATGCCTCAAGGCTCCATTTACTATACATATAATCAAACTTATGAAGGTATGCCTAATCATTTAGTTTAAAATTATTTTCTAAATATAATTCCCCTCGAAAAAAAATTGTTCTCTGTCAACTGATAGGTGAATAAACAAATGTCCGATACCCATACTATGGAATACCAGTCATAAAAAAGCAATGAAGAATTGATACATGTAATGACATGAATGAACCTTGCACACATTATGCTAAGTGAAAGAAGCCAGATATAAAAAAGTCATATGTAGTATGATTTTATTTATATAAAATATCCAAAGTGGGATGTTTCATTAATACAGAAAGCAGATTAGAGGTTGCCAGGGGCAGATGGAGGAGGACCCAGGGAGTGATACAAAGTTCTAGAATGAGACTGTGGTGATGGTTGTGCAACATTGAAAATAGACTAAATACTACTGAATTGTACAATTTAAAATGCCCAAATGGGAAATTTTATGTTATCTGTATTCTACCACACACACACACACACACACACACACACACACACACACACACACAGAAAGAAAGAGAGAAAGAAAGAGAGAGAGAGAGAGGGAGAGGGAGAGGGAGAGAGAGAGAGAATAGTTTAGGAGGAAAAGATGGAAGGGAGTGGGGAAGAAAAAGAAGAAATACAATCAGGTGACATACCTGGAAGGAAGCAGAATCCAGGCCTTCTTTGTAATCTAAATATCTGGGATCAAGTCCCAATTGGTCCTTTTGATGGTTGTCATTTGCACACAATGTATAGAGAATCCAAGAGGTACTGTGTTACTTTCTATATAAAATTTATGTCCTCACAGGGTATGAGGTTTGGAGAAACAGCCTCAGTTTCTGTCTCTGTAATTACTAAGAGTAAGAAGTCAGTGCTTGTTCACTGAGTACCTTATTATGTGCTAGGCACTATGCTAAGTGTTTTACACACACTAACTCTTTCAACAAGCATGGAAGGTATTACGAACCCCCTATTTTGTGGATTAAGAAACAGACTCAAAGTGATTAAGTTCCTCTTCCAAGGTCACTAAACAAACAAGTGATAAGAGCAAGATTTGGAGGCAAGCTCTGCTACTCCTTACAGGTGTTCAAGCGGGTTTTTGTAGTCCCCCCAGAGCAATGCCTGGTATACAGTGGGCACACCATCAGTGTTTATTTAACACATTTTTTAAAAGCCATGCAAAATTTGTATAATAATTAAAACAAAATTGAATGACTTTTCCTAATGTTTGCAATCTATATTCCATTGATTTTTTTTTATTCAGTGTATACAGAATTATTAAAGAAGAAAAAGGACCCCAACTGCACAGGATGGACCTACCTGAATGCCCAAACACTAGGCCAGGGACCCAGGGAGAGGGATGAGCTATGACCCCACCATATTTTTAGGTGAAGAATGTACACAATGGCACATTGAAAAGCTCAATTTAGCCCGAAACACATATTATAAATAAAAATAAATAGATGTCAATTTGTTAAGTACTACTTACAATGTTTTAAAAAGTATCTCAGGAACTTCCTTATCTTAGCCCTACACAATCAATAAGGTGGGAGCTATTATTGTATTGATTATATACCTACCACGAGGCATGAGGAGTAAGTGGTGCCCGGTCACACAGGAAGTAACTGGCAAACCACATTTCAAAGTCCCTCTGCCTAACTCCAGAATCCATGCCCTTCATGTCTTTGAAATACCTGTTAGTCATCACAGTTCATTTGCCCTCTTGTTAGAAAGCAACCAATAAACATACATGCAAAACAACAATAACAAATCTTGATTTCTTTTTAAATTGAAAGGCTATTTTTAGCTCAGCCTTTGTGACTCAGCAGTTGAGTGTCCACTCATAAACCAGCAGGTCACAGTTCCATTCTGGGTCCGGGTGCATGCCCTGGTTGTGGGCTTGATCTCCAGTGGCGGGTGTGCAACAGACGGCCAATCAACGATTCTCTCTCATCACTGATGTTTCTTAATATCTCTCTCTCTCTCTCTCTCTCTCTCTCTCTCTCTCT
>JAAGEH010000030.1:31831567-31921105 GCA_011751065.1 Lasiurus cinereus | reverse complement strand
TTTTTAGGAAAATTGGGCTGCACATTTCTTAAAAACAAAGACTGAATTTTGCATATTTAAATCATTTTATGCTGCCCAGCAAACATAAGGAAACCCAATAAATGTTTGCTAAAAACATGATTTCTGTAATAAATATAAGTTTTTAGTTTGAGTCTTTATCAGTTTGGAGGGTTACTCAAAGGTGAATTACATGTAATAGAATTACTTATTTTCTGCAAGAACCCAAGCCAAACATTTGGCCTCAGTAATACAAAACAGGCTAATTTAATTGTGCTGGCCATAATGTGCATACTGATAGCAGCTCTAGACTGACAATATCCATTCATGATGATGTTCAATGCATTTCTGTCAGGAAAGATTATGATGCTTTGCATATCAGCTCTTCTTCTAAGTTTGACATATAGGTATGTTACAGAAAGAGTTAAGTTGGAGGCCAGTCCCTCCCATGATTTTTAAATGTTATTTATGATTTCCAGTGCCTAGACTACTGCCTATGGAAGGTGCTTAATAAAGGTGAGTCCCAGGAAACATGAAACGTTGAGTTCAGTGTTTGCTGGTTTCTCTACATATTTGCAATTCTAACCAAAATTGTTTAAAATTGGTGGGTGTGTGCTCGTTGGTCTGAATATTTTATTTCATCTTTATGTGACTCAGGAAGTCTCGGGGATCATTGTATGTAGCAAGAACAAAGCCTCTTTACAAGATAGTACTCCAACATTCTAAGCTAAGTCTATTGGGAGAAATGTGCTTAGTAATGCATTACATTAGAAATTCAACATTTGATACTTAGAAGTTCATGCTAGTGCACTAAAATGGAGATGGTCAGAGGCAATTATAAACCTTTAAGGCCCCAAAATAGTAGTGACTAAAAAAATATTTAACCTCTAATGACATGGAAGAAAATGTTAAAGAAGATGATTCTGGGATAGGCTCAAGTCTCATCTTTACCACCTCCTGGGACAAGTTACTTAACCTCTCAGAATCTCAGTTTTCTCAGTTATGTATCATGAAAGGTTTTGAAACTTTAAACCACACCTAAGTAATACCTAGAATATATTACACATTACTTTATACCGATTTCTTTTGCTTTCCTTGTAGGTTTGATTTATAAAGCAACTAGAAATCAACTATTTTAACTAATTGCATAAGAGTAACTAAATGCCTGGTTTCAGCACTGATAGCATCTCTATAGCTCTATTCCTTTAGAAATACAACATCAAAATTAAAAAAATAATCACATTTTCAAAATCCCAAGCTTTACTGGTTACAGCAATAGCAATAACAAAACTAAACTTGGTCTCAATAAATGTAATTTACTAAATTCTATTCTAAAAGATAAGTGGGGATAAAAAGACTCAGTAAGTAATACAACTATCTCCTGAAACAGGAGAAGATATACAAGTTTATTACAAATTTTAATCAACTGGTCTTTCCAGCATGATCTGGAAAGTGGTATATAGAATTTGGAGGTCCCACTCTGGTGGGAAGATACATCACCTTTCTTGGAGAACAACACTTCAAGCACTAATGAAATTAATTTGATCTGATCCATGAGGATATTGCTATGTAAAGTGGTTTCTCTCTTATTTTTTCTTTCTCTGTCATTTCTCTTCCCACAATGATTGATTCTCTTCTCTCCTTCCATCTCCAGAGCCTTCTCAGCCTGACAGTGACATGTAGACAGAAACAAAGCTAATGATCCTGCTCAGATGGATTCTGGTTTTCAGATATAAAGAGAAATATTCAATTGAATCTTAATTCACCAAATCTCATTTTCAAAACATTCAATTTCAACAAGAAAATAAATCTAAAAGAAAGCAAAATGGATTATAACACAAGTACTTTACACATGCCCTTGCCTTTTTACATATTATCCAGAGAGAAAGGAGCAAATCCATTGGTAAAATCTCTAAATTGTGTACCCTTTAGTGCTGTCAGTTAAATTCTTCAAAGATGAATTAAATGAAAAAAACTGGGACATATCCTACATAGAACTGTTTTGGAACTGACTACATGGAAGTAGAGAAGTGGACAGAGGAAAGGATATTTGTATGACACTGCTGACCCAACATACTACAGGCTATTAGCCAACTTTATTTAGTAAGAATCCATGAAGTCTTTTTCTAAAATGAAATGAAATAGTTAAAGTTAAAAATATACAGACATGAAGTTATATTTTTTTAAAAATCAGCTTTCAGATAAACATACACAAAATAAAGATCTAAAAGGAGACTAAATACAGACTTTAGCTCTGAGTTCTTTTGAGAGGCCTTTAAGGTTTCTGGGATGCATGTGGGCTGATCCTGTTTGCAAAATTTATAGTAAAAATAATGACCATGCATCTATTTATTCACTTGCCCTCTATCGATCTATTGTTCCATCTGTCCACTCATCCATCCACCTACCCATCTATCCTTTGGATAAAAGTTTCAATAGGCAACAAAGTTCATTGTCATGAACTTATTCTGGGTAGATCATCTAAGTCAATCAAGCTACAACGAAAATCTGCTCTTCTTCAGTCTATTCTCATCTGAGGTAGAAAATATCAAGTCAACTCTCTTGGAAAAAATCAGTGAGAGGCTTGCAGATTTATTAAGCCATTCCCCCAAGCATCTTCTTTTTTTTCCTTTTTTTTTAAATCAATGTATTACATGTATATATATCTTCCCATTGCCGCCCACCCCCCTCTTCCAGGCATATCCTAAACCCCCGGTGTCTTGTATTCATTGGTTATGCTTATATGCATGCATACAAGTCCTTTGGTTGATCTCTTATTTATCCCACCACTCCCTAACCTTCCTGCTGTAATTTGACAGTCTGTTTGATAGCTTTACTGCCTTTGTGTCTATCTTTTTGTTCATCAGTTTATAATGTTCTTTATTATCCACAAATGAGTGAGATTATGTGGTGTTTCTCCTTCATTGACTGGCTTTTTTCACTTAGCATAATGCTCTCCAGTTCCATCCAGGTTGCTGCAAATGGTAAGAATTCCTTTTTTATTGCACCATAGAATTCCATTGTGTAGATGTACCATAGTTTTCTGATCCACTCATCTGCTGACGGGCACCTAGGCTATTTCCAAATTGTAGCTATTGTAAATTGTGCCCTCAAGCATCTTCTTAGGCTAACTGGTCATATTATTATTCCCTTTATTTACAGATCTTGTATTTCAAACATTTAAATTTGTGTTTGTTACTTTATTAATGATTCTCTAATTCTAAGTCCTCATGTTTTTCTAGCAAACTCAAATGGCAACATTTTCCCATCAGTGGTCAGTCTTCTCTTCACCAGCCTCCCAGTATTGGGTAGGCATATAATTCCAGCCTTTCTTCCAGTGTGTAGAGTCACAAAAACTCGAGTATTTGGGATCACTGTTAGATGATCTCCTCATATCTCATTTAGTGGTTGAAAAAAAAAGGAATCTGTTGAATAGCTATTATATACCAGGGACTCTTCTGGGCTAGAGATACAGTATCTATTATTATCCTTGAATTATGTGAAATGAGTTATGAAAATCCTAAAATACTTCCCTTCAATTAAGTAGCTGTCACCCACTTTAGCTCTTTCTTATCTACTTATTAATGGACTATATATGCATAACCGTGTGATATTTGAGATGATGAGTGACATGAGAACAACAGGGGCCAGTTCTTGAAGGTCAATTAAAGGACTTTAGATTTTAAGTGCACGGAGAAGTCACTGAAAATAATGGGACAGAAAAGTAACATTATCTAAACACTTTTCCCCCAATCAGCAGGTTTATTTCTGGTACTTAGTACCAGAAAGCTCTAATAGTAATTAATTTGTGTAATGATTACTATGATGTGCTAAATAAATAACTTGCCTTTTCTAGATCATCAAAAGATAAATTAATATTGGATACTAAAGGCCCAGTGCACAAATTTGTGCATGGGTGGGGTCCCTCAGCCTGCCTGGAGATTGAGGCCTATTGGGGAGCCAGCCAGTCATGGGGAGGGGCCGTGAGAGGTTGGCTGTGGGAGTGCACTGACCATCATAGCAACTGGTCGACTGGTAGCTCCCATCTTTCAGTGGTAATAGTTGCTTAGGTTTTTATATATATAGTTTTAACTTAGAAGTATTATGTTGTAATTATTTGAAAACTACCATTGAGCCAAAACCGTTTTGCCTCACTGGATAGAGCGTTAGCCTGCAGACTGAAAGATCCCAGGTTTGATTCTGGTAAAGGGCATGTACCTTGGTTGCGGGCACATCCCCAGTGGGAGGTGTGCAGAAGGCAGCTGATCAATGTTTCTCTCTCATCGATGTTTCTAACTCTCTGCCCCTTTCCCTTCCTCTCGGTAAAAAAAAAAAAATCAATAAAATATATATTTTTTAAAGAAAACTACCATTGAGTTAGGTTCTATATAGAAAGTCTCTAACTAAAATATTTAACTTACTAAAACAACTCAATACCCAAGTCTTTCTTACTACTTAAGAGTTTACCACTTGTGACAGAATGTAAATACATCAATTTTGACAATGTTCATTGAGATTCAAATTAAGAACCTTCTTTTCAAACTCCCATAACTCCTGAATTCAAACTCCTCATAGAGTTCTGTTTCATTTGCCATCAGCCCCAAATCTATATTCTAAACAACTGCATGATGTTGAAAAACAATCAGTTACTCTCTCAAGATTTCAGCTTCCTCAACTGTAAAATACCTGCTTTACATGAAGATTACACATTTTAAACGAGAAAATAAATTTGGATATGTAAATGAAATACTATCCAAGCAAAAAGTAATATTATTTATTTGTATGACTATTATTGTCATTTTAATTGAGGCTGAAAAACAGTAAGTTGTAGCAGTATGTATAATAGAAAAACAAAGTATCCAACCCAGTACAAATAATAAGATTCAACTCTTCCCTGATTAATATGAAAAAGGGAGAAAAACCTATTTCCCCTTGCAAACTATTTAAGAGTCTATTTTCCAATATCTTCTGTTGGATAATATTACTTCTAAAATTTGATGAAATCTTGTTTAATTTTAAATAATCTGTAAAGATAATGACAAGAGTTCAGCTGAGGAATGGATAATCTGAAATAGAACTTGCTCCTAAGCCAGTTACTTTGCCAAAGGTTCCACTTCCAAGTAAAATGGTGCCATCATACCCCAAAATGCTCCAACTAAGAACCTAAAAGCACCTTTGACTACTCCTTTTCCTCCCTTTCTACAGCCAGTCCTCAAGGAGTGTTGTTAGAAATCTTTCTGGCCACTCCCATCTCATGAAGGCTGTCAACTTCAAGATAAGGCCTTCAAGATTGCCAGAGAGCTGGAGATACAAGATGGCAGCATAGGTAAACACCTATACTGCTGCCTCGCACAACAATTTCAAAACTACAACTAAAAGACAGAACAGACATCATCCAGAACCACAGGAAAGCTGGCTGAGTGGAAGTTCTACAACTAGAGGGAAAGAGAGGGGCGCACGGAGACCCAGAGGAGCTGCAAAAAGCTGAGGTACGGAGACGTGCATGTGGAGAGAGTGGGTGCCGGAGTACCTGGCTGGTTTTCTTTGGTGGGAGGGAAACAGAGACTCTCAAAAGCATCGAACCCCTTATCCTACGACACTAAAACCCAGATCCAGCCGAAACTCATACAGGGGGAGTTTGGACTGTGAAAAGGGAGAAGTGCATGGAAATTTAGGGGAGTCGCAAAAGATCAAAGGCCTGGTGGCGCGCACGGCACTGCTTGCAGGACAGATTGCTGATTGTGCCGCTGGCTTTCGTGAGTGGGTGGGAGACAGACCCTCCCAACTGTGCCACTTCTGAGTCCACTAAGCCCCTGTTTCGGGCGAAACCCTGGGGACCTAGACTCATGTGGTCCTGGTGCCCAGGGAAGCCGGAAAGGCAGCAGTTAGAGGCACTGCGGGTGCCTGCACAAGGACCACTCTAGCGATTACCCAGTCACATGAGACTCAGGGGCCGTGGAGGGCGGGGCCAACTGGAAGGCAAGGCGGTCCCTTAAGCCCTGAGACTCCACCCCTCCCAAGCTCAACAGAGGCTTCTGCGGCTTGGCACGTGTGGTATCATAAATCCAAATTCAACACAGAAGTTTCCCCAGCATAGTGAAAATGCCAAGACAAGGGAAGGGATTACAAACAAAAGAAATGGAGGGAAAAAACGACTGGATATAGAGTTCAAAACCACGCTTATAAGGTTTTTCAAGAATATGCTAGAAAAGTTGGATAAATTTAGTGAGACCCAAGAGGAGATGAAAAAGGACCAACTAGCGACACTGACTGAAATAAAAAATATTATACAGAGTCCTAACAGCAGACTAGAGGATGGCAAGAATCAAGTCAAAAATTTGAAATATAAAGAAGCAGAAAACATTCAACTGGAAAAGCAAGAAAAGAATCCAAAAATGTGAAGATAATGTAAGGAGCCTCTGGGACAACTTCAAGCATACCAACATCAGAATTGTGGGGGTGCCAGAAGAGAGAGAGCAAGATACTGAAAACCTATTTAAAGAAATAATGACTGAAAACTTCCCACATCTGGTAAAAGAAATAGACTTACAAGTCCAGGAAGCACACAGAACCCCAAATAAAAGGAATCCAAAGAGGACCACACCAAGACACATCATAATGAAAATACCAAGAGCAAAAGACAAAGAGAGAATATTAAAAGCAGCACGAGAAAAACAGTTCATTACCTACAAGGGAGCACCCATACGACTGTCAGCTGATTTCGCAACAGAAACGATGCAGGCCAGATGGGAGTGGCAAGAAATATTCAATGTGATGAATAGCAAGAACCTACAACCAAGAATAATCTATCCAGCAAAGCTATCATTCAGAATTGAAGGGCAGATAAAGAGCTTCACAGAGAAGAAAAAGCTAAAGGAGTTCATCAACTCCAAACCAGTATTATATGAAATGCTGAAAGGTACTCTTTTAGAAGAGGAAGAAGAAAAAGGTAAAAGCCAAAAAATTATGAACGACAAATACATATCTATCAACAAGTGAATCTAAAAATTAAGTGAATTAAAAATTTGATCAACAGAATAAACTGGTGAATATAATAGAATCAGGAGCACAGAAAGGGAGTAGACTGATAATTTCAGGGGGACAAAAATCATAAAGCATCAAACAGACTGTGAAATTACAGCAGAAAGATTAAAGTTAGGTGAGGTAGATAAGTGATCAATCAAAGGACTTGTATGCATGCATATAATCATAACCAATGATCACAGACACAGGGGGTTGGGGTATGCCTGGGAGGGAGGGGGGGCAATGGGGAGATATGTATAAAAAAATAAAAATTAAGATTGCCAAGAGAGGGGCAAAATAAAGCACAAGTAAGTGTGACCTTGAATACTTTACCACCTTAGCTAGAAAGAGATATGGTTTTGCTTATTAATCAGAAGGAATTTGACTTATATAGCAAGTGGCCTCACCTAGATCTAAGAGATGCTGGAAAATGAAGTCTCTGGCTGAGAAGTCACTTCCCAGCAAGAGCTCTGCACCATGGAAAGAGACCTTGGCTCTTGGGAAGTCAACTAGCTACAGCTTCCAATTCCTACATGGAGAAGCCATATCTCTCATTATCATTTCTCTGTGGCCAGGAGCTCTAACTGTTCTGCCACTTGCTGCTTGTGTTACTATGAATAAATTTATATATCTCTCAGCCTCAGTATTTTCTTCCATCAAATGACTGCTATGAAAACTAAATAAATCATGCATGAAATGTGCTTAGCAAAATTGTGACAATCAATATTTTCTATAAATTAAATTGGAATATAGTGTTCACTCCAGGATAAATTCTTAAAATTGTTGAATTAGAAAAAATTATACTGGCCCTGGCTGGGTGGCTCAGTTGGTGGGAACACTGTCCCATACACCAAAAGGTTGTGGGTTCGATTCCCAGTCAGTGCACATATCTAGGTTGTGGGTTCGATCCCTGGTTGGGGTGCATATAGGACACAGCAGATCAATGTTTTTCTTTCAGATCAATGTTCTCTTTCCCTCTCTTCTTTCTCTCCCTAAAAATCAATAAAAGCATATCCTTGATGAGAATTAAAAAAAAAAACTTATACTATGGTTTACTGAATTACCTTTTTCTTCTAAAGTTTGAAGATAACTTTGGAGATTTTTGGTTTCTTCTTCCTCCTAAAATCACAGTTTAAGCAAAAAATTCTTGTCCTTCAAAGAAAGTTTTATAGAAGCATGGAACAGACAGATGAATCTCAGAGGGAAAGAGAGGGTGGGTGGTTAGAGATTAACCTGGGAGTTTATATGCATATATGCATAGCCCCTGGACACAGACAATAGCATGATGAAGTTGTGGGAAGGGCGGGTGTGGGGTGGAAATGGTCAATGGGAAAAAAGGAATAAAAGGGAGATCTGCAATACTTTCAACAATAAAGATAAATTTTTAAAAATAAATGATTCATAGTAAATTAGTATAATAAAAAGGGGGATTAATCAGCATCTACTAAAGAACTAAATAGGAGAAATGACATGGCACAACTGATAGGGAGCTAAATCGCAGAATATAGTATAGAGATCAGCATCTGGCTTGGTAATAAATGAGCAAAACTGAAGTGCAGGGAGATCAAAATAACAGGCTCAGAGCGACACAGAAAATTATGGAGGAGGCTGGACTCAAACCTTCATTCCTTTACCTCAATCCATATAACTGTACTACATTGCTTCATTAAATATGAGTGGTCTCTCATAAACTACATAGCTATGTCTAGAATACCAAGTAGCTTTATGCTCGAGTATGGTTTTTGGTTCTACTTCTTTGCTGAATATATCTCATGACTTTCTAAATGTCTAGAACAGTGTCATGAATCCCTATTCCGCTGAATAGCATTACCTCAACAATCTGAATCACATTTCCAACAACCCTAATATGTTTTAAAGCTGAAATTTGGCTCAGCATTTTGATTAAATTTTCTAAGTACTCTAAAAATATTTTTAATTTATGAAACTGTAACCTCAAAGGCAGAATAAAAATAAAAGGTGACTTTAATAATGATAAAAAACAAAACAAAGCAGAGAAAAAGTAATTTGAAATGGGGTCTGTGAATCACCAAGATCTAAATGTTAGGTCTGAATTAAGCTAATTATGTGGTACTTTCCATAAATGTATTTTGTTCTTCCTAGGAAGTCACATTTCCATGAAAAATTGGGTGCTTAATTCAATAGTTTGGTAGCATCGTAGCCCGGCTATCCCAGATATTTCTTCTCTGAAACTCCTTTGAAAACTAGCGCTAGTTTCTCCTTTTTTAGAGCCACCTGAATACAGACACATATCTTGATCACCTCTGTCATTTGGTTTCAGTAGAGCCCCTTTTAATGATTTCAACAGAATTCAACCTTTGGTGTTGCCAGAAGACAGAACTCCTTAGTTAGCATGGCATAGGACCTGATCTATCATATTTCTCTAATTTTATCTGTCACTGTTATTCTTTGAATATTCCGCTTTGCAACTAAATAAAAGTTCTCCTCATACCCTAAACAAGCATGCATGTTTGTGGTCTACATATTAGCTTCTTGACAGAGCTTATAAAATTTTGTCTCCTATTACAATTTACAGTGTCTTGTTTCTTGTAGCCTTTAAGCTGTTTGAGGACAGAACCCACTTATTCATCTTGTGTCCCATCATTGAGTCTAACTCAGTGCCCCAAATTAAACATATGTGGTAATCACAGATAATCAGTTAACATTCACTGAATTGAGAAAAAGATTCTAAGTCAAGCAAGGGTGCAAGTGTCAAAAATGACCTTCTCCATCCTTGTTCAGTATAAATGAGCAAACAGGAAGCTTTCAAGTTAAGACTTCTTCCATCACTGAAAAAAGAACTTCCATTAAATATTTGCTAATCTTCACTTCTACAGGAGCATGAATCTTATGTACAGCCAATATCTTAAAAAGATAGCAAAGTAAATGAAGGAGTCGAAGAAAAGGTGAAAGAAGGTGTCACACTTGCATAAACAGGTGTGTGTACACAGTAAGGTGTATTACATTGTATACGCAACACAGAAGAGATCTCACACTTCCTGAGTGTCTGTTCCCTCTTGTCTTAAGGACAGAGATAAAAACTTATGAATCTCCTTTCCAGACCAGAAGGGTAGGAACCAATTAGAACAAGTCAAAGAGACAAAGTTAAACATAAGTGGTAATCAAAGCTGGCAGAGAAGAAATGACATATTACTCTCTTCAGAAAATAAGGGCTTTTATTTTCTAGCTACCAGCATAATACTTAATAACAGCACATGATAGCTTTATTGAATTACAGCATAAGGCATTAATTGGTATTCTAAACAATAAATATAAAAAGCCCTTTTGATTTGTTTTATATAGTTACAAAAATGTTACTTTCTCTATAAAAATAGTTTAAATTACTTTTTTTAAAAATATATTTTATTGATTTTTTACAGAGAGGAAGGGAGAAAGTCAGAAACATCGATGAGAGAGAGACATCGATCAGCCGCCTCCTGCACGCCCCACAGTGGAGATGTACCCGCAAGCAAGGTACATGCCCCCAACCGGAATCGAACCCGGGACCTTTCAGTCTGCAAGCCGATGCTCTATCCACTGATCCAAACCAGTCTCAGCTTAAATTACTTTTAATGTTCTTTATTTAAGAACTATATTTATATATCAGAATATATATTACATATATTAAATGTATGTAGTGAATATATGTTGATATCCTATCTAATAGAAGAGTAATATGCAAATAATCCATCACTCCATTATACCCACAAGCCACGCCCACAAGCCAATCAGGGGTGTGTATGCAAATTAACCCAACCAAGCTGGTTACAGCCACAGAGTAAGCAGGAGGCTTGGGTTTCCCTGGTAATGGAGGAAGCCAAGTTTTCCGGCCGGCCTGGGCCTCCAATCAAGGATACAAAGTTTTAATTATAGAAGATAAATAAATCCCAGATACTAGAGCCTCCACTTGGGTGGCTGGGGGGTGTGGCCATCCTGAAAACTACCACAGGGCCCTTGCCCAGGCATGCCCCATGCCCCAAGGGAACCCCGACCATTATCCAGAATACCCTTCAAGGCAAACCAGCTGGCCCCATCCGTGCACCAGGCCTCTATACTATCTAATATAAGAGTAACATGCAAATTGACCATCACTCCAACATACAAGATGGCTGCCCCCATGTGAACACCACAAGATGGCCACCAGGGAAGGTAAGTTGGGGGCGACCAAGCCTGCAGGGAAGGGAAGTTGGGGGGAACCAGGCCTGCAAGGGAGGGCAGTTAGGGGTAATTGGGCTGGCAGGGGAGCAGTTAAGCATCAATCAGGCTGGCAGGGGAGTGGTTAGGGGGTGATCAGAAGCGGTTAGGGACAATCAGGAAAGCAGGCAGGTGAGCAGTTGTGAGCCAGCAGTCCTGGATTGTGAGAGGGGTGTCCGACTGCCCATTTAGGCCTAATCCTATAGGGATCAGGCAGTTGGACATTCCTCGAGGGGTGCCAGATTGGAGAGGGTGCAGACTGGGCTGAGGGACACACACATCCGTGCACGAATTTCATGCATTGGGCCTTTAGCATAACTATAATCATAAACATTATACATTAAAACCTCACATTTTATATTTTTTAAGTCTAATAATTATTACAGTTTATTTATATTCATATGTTAAAACTATAACTTTTTCTCAGAAAATTAAATTTTGTGGATTAAGACAAGTCAGCTTTAAGCTGGCATTTATTCTTCGCCTGGCATGGACTTTCCCTGCATTATCTCAATTAATACTCACAGTACCACAATGTGAGATGGGTACTATCATCTCCATTTTATAGATGAGGAAGACCTCTCAGTGATGGTCCATAATTTGACAGCACAGAAAGGAGAGTAAGTGATGGGCCAGGGGTTATATTCAAGTTTTCTGGAGCCCAAAGCCTATGCTTTTGACCCATTGTGTGTCTGGTGGGAGGCTGGGGAGTGGGATATGGATGGTGCACACAGCACCCTGACCATGTACTTGCTGACTCCCTCATGAGAACTCCAGTCAATTCTGCTCAGGGTTCCTTTGTCTCCTCTTCCAGTACTCCTGGGATTATCTC
This sequence comes from Lasiurus cinereus, assembly GCA_011751065.1. NCBI lineage: Eukaryota > Metazoa > Chordata > Mammalia > Chiroptera > Vespertilionidae > Lasiurus > Lasiurus cinereus. Next base: position 31,909,041 of record JAAGEH010000030.1, on the reverse strand, counting down.
TTGTACATGGTCTATTCGATTATCTTGTTAGGATTATTATAGAAAAAAAGGACGTTTAAACTCAGGAAAATAGAAAGCAAAAGCAAGTACTAAGTCAGTGGCTGGTACTGAAGCATCCATCTTATTGAAAAACCGCTGTTTGAAAATTTAACCTTGCCATTGACTTCTGTAAATGTTTGCTTGCTTAAATAATAAGGAAAATGAGACTATTTTCACTTCAGAGAGGCCATCAAACCTTTCCTGGACAAAAGTATCAGTGCTGGCACCAGGCCAGGTCTTTGGTTGAGGTCTCAAGGCCTCAGCACATAGGGGCCCTTTAAGAACTTGCAAAGGGGCAGTTCAGTTGATGGTTCTGCGTGCCTAGTACAGGCCTCTAGTAATGAAGGGTGGGGTAGAAATGCAGTCCGTCCCATGATTGGGCCCTAAGTTCTAAGACCCAGCTCACCCTTAAATCAGCCAATGAGGATGCAAGGGGAACTACCCTAAGGCCAAAAGCATGCTGACCATATCTTGTCTTTGTGTAACCAGACCCTAGCCGCACCCTGCATTTGAGTCACCAGTCCTCACCCAACCAATCAGAATCGGCCAACTCAGTGGTCCGAGTATGCCCCCACCTCCCAACCCCCAGCCCTATAAAATTGCTGTATTCCTGGAACTTGCTTTCCTTTTGCATCCTGCCACTGTGTTGGTAGAGGTGGAGAGCCAAGCTCAAGCTTGAATAAAGGCTCTTTGCTTTTGCATTGGACTCGGCTCGCTGGTGGACTTTGGGGATCTGGAAATCTGGGCATAACAGTATGTAGGAATGGAGTATTTTCTTTGCCACTAAGTCCTAATCTGTTGAATACATTTCACCTCTGAAGGAATTGAAGAGATTGATCAAGCATCTTTGTGATAAAGTGCCCCCTAGTAGAGGGGATGCATTCCTCTAGGCCTTTCAGGACTCTCCTATGATACAACACATTCAGCCATACAATCAGAAGGCAAGGGAAAAAGATAGCATTTCTATCTTTGAATACCAGTTTTAATTTTAGCAATAGTGAAGGTATTCAACCTTCTTTTTAAATACTCTCAGCCATTAGTTGCCAGCAAAACCCACCCCACCATTATGGTGTACCCTCAACCATTCAGCTACTTTGCTTGAAACAGTCAGCTTGCTGTTTCAGATCTGCTTAAGAGTACCCTCCAGCATTGAGCAGGATTAGTACATATCGAGGATGCTAGGCCACCTGGCTCCTGTGTGTGAATAAAAATGCCGAGACTTGGTCCCTCATTCTAAAGCAACTTGTCATTTGAGATAGGCAGACAGTATTTTATTTATGAAATCTAAGATAGTAATGGGGAAAGTTGATGGTTAGAAAAGTATTATAAATTTAAGCATGTTTCACAAACAAAACTTGGAATATCTGTTTGAATTCTAATGTAGTAAAAACCCCATTACAAGAAATACAGTTCACAGAAACAATACATGGTTTCAATCCTGTTTTCATCAGGGTGTATGTTTTAGAAGTCCAGGAAAAACACACTCATGACAATGGTCTCTCTGGCTGTAATAAAAAAGGTCTTTTACTATGTAGCACTGGCTTTTCCTTTTGGTCACAGCCTCCAATTCAAATCTAATAAAAACTATGGATCCTCTCCCCATAAAATATTGACACTCACATTTATACTAATAAAAGCCTAGCTGGCCCTCTTGCGATGCCTCACATCATCACAAGATGGCCACCACAAGAAGGCTGCCACCACGTCATCACAAGATGGCCAGCACAAGATGGCTGGTGAGGGAGGGCAGTTGTAGGTAATCAGGCCTGCAGAGAAGGGCAGTTGGGGGAAATTGGGCCGGCAGGGGAGGGCAGTTGGGGGTGAGATCAGATCAGATCAGCAGAAGAGAGCAGCTGGGGGCAACCAGGCTGGCAGGGGAGAGTAGTTGGGGGCCATCAGACTGGTAGGGGAGGAGAGTTGGGGACAACTGGGACAGCAGGGGAGTAGTTAGGTGTCAATCAGGCCAGCAGGGGAGCAGTAAGGGGGCGATCAGGATAGCAGGCAGAAGTGGTTAGGGGCAATCAGGCAGACAGGCAGGTGAATGGTTAGGAACCAGCAGTCCCGGATTGTGAGAGGGATGTCCCAGATTGGAGAGGGTTCAGGTTGGGCTGAGGGACAATCGCCTCCCCAGTGCATGAATTTGGTGCACCAGGTCTCTAATCCTATATAATAAAAGAGTAAAATACAAATTAACCATCATTCCATCACAAATATGTCAGCACCCTTAGCCACAAGGTGGCAGTGCTCAGTTCTCTCAGCCCTGCTGGAGTCCCCCAGTCCTGAAGGGGTGGGGGGGAGGGGGGAGCGCGGCTGCTGAAGAGCAGGCAGCGTGAGCAGCCTGGCAGAATGCTTGCTTCGTCACCACGGTAACAAGGCAAGCCTTCCACGCCCAGCTGTGGATGGGCCTCTGGCCAGGTGCACCGTCACCCTGGCAACGTGGCAAGTGTTCCATGCCCTGCCACAGATGGGCCACTGGGCCACAGAGAGCCTCTGGGCAGTGGGTGTGGAGCAGCCAAGCCCCACAGAGAGCTACTGGTGCATGGATTCATGTACAGGGCTACTAGTATATCTATAAGCCTGCGTGTACTATTCCTGGGAGTTTACAGATTGTCTAAATCTATCACAGACCCCAAAGTAAGCCCCTTTCTCTGTAGGAACTCAATTTTTTTTTTTTGGCATTAATAGGTAACAATACTGTTTAACAAATGATCTTGGCAGAGACAACCCAGCTATGCCAAGCATTATGGTGAATCGTATTCAGAAATTAGAGCTCCTTAACACCTCAGAAGGAATCAGGCTTTGAATTCATAGTATCTGTTCCTGGACCCATGATGATGGATGTTTCACATTACAGTCAATCAACTGAGTCCTCTGTCATGTCTTGCTCATGGAGCCTATCTATTTTACTTCTGACTGGTCTAGTCATCCATCTGTTTCAATTACAAACAGCTCCAGTGTTTGCTGGAAATGTAGCTTTTAAAACTGAGTAGAAGGAAGGGAGGGGAAATCTAGTTATTTCAAAAGCAATAATAAAAACTAAAGAGCTTGATCATAGCAATGATAATGCAAGGCAAAATAAATGTAATCCCCATGTGTGCTCATTATATTCTTAGGCCCTCTCACATATATGATTTCACTTAATCCATAATCAATCCTGCTGGGTAGCTAGAAGCTCTAAATATTATAGAAATCATGGTTAATAAATTACACTAATATTTAAATACTAGAGGTCCAGTGCATGAAATTCGTGTACAAGGAAGGGGTCCTCTCAGCCCAGCCTGCACCCTCTCCAATCTGGGACCCCTCAGGGGATGTCCAACTGCCAATTTAGGTCAGATCCCAGGGATTGGACCTAAACTGGAAGTTGGATATTCCTCTCACAATCCAGGACCTCTGGCTCCTAACTGCTCACCTGCCTGCCTGTCTGATCACCCCTAACTGTCCCCTCTGCCAGCCTGGTCACCCCAATTGCCCCCGCCCCGCCCACTTACTGGCCTGGTCACCCCCAACTGCTCCTCCTGCTGGCCTGGTTGCCCCACACAGCCTGATGTCCAGTCGTTTGGTCCCTCACTAACCCTCCTGCCAGCCTTGTCGCCTCACACAGCCTGTGTTCGGTCATCTATCCAGTTGTTTCAGTTGTGACAGCCCCTGGCTTTTTACATATATATTAGAATATTTGTGTCTGACTCTAAGTCCAGTATTTTCTTATCATTTAATGCTTTTCAAAATACTTTTCTAAAAAAAAATAAATCTAAGATCAAACTCCATGTTTCCGGTATCTTGCAATTATCTAGGTCTGAGAGATCTCAAAGATTTCTCAGATAAAAAGAAATGCATGAAAGAAAAAGGTGACCTATATCTCCAGAATACTCAGGTGAATTCCAACTCTAAGGTACATGGTTTTGGCTCAGTGACAAAGCAATTGAAACCTCCATCCAAGTGCATTCAGACTTAAACATCAGTACCCCTTTTCCCACGAGAAATAGGTTTCAAGATCTACCTCTAGTAGATGCCTGAAACCAAAGATAGTACTGAATCCTACATATGCTGTTTTTTCCTGTATATACATATCTATGATACAATTCATTTTATAAATTAAGCAAAGCAAGATATTAACAACTATAATATTAAAATGGAACAATTATAACAATACACTGTAATAAAAATTATGCAAATGTGGTCTCTATCTCTCTAATAACCAATCTGATAACTCAGACAGCTAAAAATTGACTAGTGGGCAGATAGGGGGTAGTAGATACAGTGTGGATATGCTGAACAAAGGGAGGGAGAGAGCCAGATGGTGCAAGATTTCATCACACTACTCAGAATGGTACAAAATTTAAAACTTATGAATTGTTTATTTCTGGAAGTTTCCCTTTAATATTTTTGGACTACAGTTGACTGGAGGTAACTTGAAACTATGGAAAGTGAAACTGAAGTCAAGGGGACCACTGTCTTTTCTCTAAAAATATGGGTAACTACACTGCAGAGACAATCAGTAGTATTAAACAGTAATACTATTACCATTCATTCTCAGACACCAAATTAGTCTTCACCTGTATTTCCTTCTAGAATCTAGATAAAAAGTAAAGGTAAAGGCCTTTATGAACTGTCATGGCAGGAATATCAGCTTGTTTGGGGCTATAAAGGGATCGTTAGTCATTGTTTTGCTACATTTCGTAAGAGTTGCGGACATACCAGGCAACACAGTAGCTTTGTGACAATCTGTACTGAGGCCCTTCCCCATATCCTATTAAAACATAGTCTAGTATTATGATTATGGTACTAGTCCTTAAATTCTTAAAAGTATCTTCTTAAAAGTCATTACAGTTCTTTAGAGGTGTTACATCTCATCAGCCTGCTTTGACAGTTTCCATTTCTCTATCTCCTTTCATTTCTCTACCTTTTAGGCAATGTAACTGAGATGAGGTAAACAGCCAGCCTGGGGCCTTCATGTCCAGAGAACTCTGCCATGGAGCTCAACCTGGAGAACTACCATCATAGAGCAATTGTATAATCAGATAAGAGAGCTTTTAATGTCTGCCCAGATGATGTCTCCCAAAGTCATGCTCTGACTTTGGTTTCTCCCGTGGTAACTGCCTCCTGTAAACTTCTGGCAAATACTGAACATTATTCTAGATGTTGGACTACTGAGATAAATAAGGTAGAGCTTCTGTCTTTGAGTAGCACTTTTGAGCTGGGAAGAGAGATTTATAAATGTAAATTTAAAATATAGCGTGCTATTAGTATATACTTGTATGCAGTAGTTAGAGTCTATGAGCAGAGAGGGGAAAGGCACCCATCCCAACATAGGGACTCAGGGAAGAGTCCCATCTGACATGCATAATATGAGTCCCAAGGGATGAGTAAGAGTTAGTCTTAAGAAATGTCAGCTGAACAGAAATGTGGTCTGAACATTCTAGCCAGAGAAAACCACACAAACATAGGCACAGAAGGATAAAATAGATGACATGCATGGACAATCATTTGTAACTAAAACGAAGAAGGAGGCAGTGACAGGAGATGGACTGAAAAGGTTGGTAAGAATGAAGTCATGAGGGCCTTTTATGCCTTCCAAGTGACTAAAACTTCCTTCCTTAGATTATCAGGAAGCAAGTGTAGGCTTTTAGCAAAGCATTTATATGCATGCTTAGATGTGTATGCAGCAGGGAAGATGGATTGAGAAGTGAGCACAGAGACCAGTTTAGAGACCACGAAAAAATCTTATCCAGAGATATGATGGAGGCCTGAAACTGGGCAGTGTTACAGGAATGAAAACAAAAAGAATGGAAAAAGGGGATATTTAGGAGATAACACAGGAAAAATTACTGACTGACCGGATATTGGATTGAGAGGTGGGAAGACACAAAATGACTCACAGACAGAAATAAGAGGCTAAAGGTTGACTCAAATATCTCAGACTATTCATCCAGCTAATTATGGCTGATTAAACACAATCATTCAAACCTAGTTACATAGAAGTAATCATTTATGAATTATATATCACAATCACATATTTTGAACCTCCCAACTGTCCTATTAGGGGAAGGAGGGGTTAGAAACATTATTTTGTCACAGAGGGGGAAATGGACTCAGGGAAAATTAAATGTACTTGGTCAAGGTCATATAACCAAGCAGTGGTAGAGTGAAGATTCTGATTCCAGTTTACACCAGAAACAAAAAATTGTCTTTCTTTTTCAGTTGTATTATATAAAATTGTTCATATTTGACCATTCTGTTAATTTCATATAGTTCGAACTAACTCTATGCTACATTCTTCAATGGGTGAATTTCATTGCCTAAGACCTCAATGACAGAAACGGAGGCCTTTTCTTTATTCATCATGTCAGAATCTTTCTGTTTCTGTATTCTAATAGTTTTCTTGGATAGACTATTCTGCTACATTGTAAGATGAAATTCAGAATACTGGGAATAAAGCCAAGGAGTAAGTGTTAGAGTCTCAGTAACTTCTTTGATCTATAGAAAAAGCAGCTTCTTTCCCAGCCCTTGCCCTTCTTATACATCTCACCTTGTTTAGCTCACCTTTGAGATACTTTTCCAGCAACAGAATCTATCTATCTCACTAGGTTCTCATTAAGGTTAGGGTGCTGTAGAACTGCTCTACAGCAGCAGTTCTCAACCTGTGGGTCGCGACCCACAGGTTGAAAACTGCTAGCAAGGTAGCCTAAGACCATCGGAAAACAGATATTTACATTATGATTTATTAACAGTAGCAAAATTACAGTTATGAAGTAGCAACAAAAATAATTTTAAGACTGGGGGTCACCACAACATGAGGAACTATTTTAAAAGGTCACAGCATTAAAAAAAGGTTGAGAACCACTGCTCTAGATAGTCATGGAGTAAAAGAGAGGAGGACAAGAAACATAAGTCAATATCCTTTAGACTCCTTTCTGATTCTGAGTGTACATTCTCCACATCAGCATTCCAATGTTCATCTGGGGTTAAAGCAGTGAGGTGTGGATTATATATAAAATTTTTAAAATAGTCCTTAGCCATTTCTCTTATTAAGATACTAGAGGCCTGGTGCATGAATCCATGCACCTGTGGGTTCCCTCAGCCTAGCCTGCACCCTCTTGCAATCCAGAACTCCCCGGGGAATGTCAGATAACTGGTTTCAACCCAATCTCCACAGGCCCAATCCAGATAGAAGGGAGCCTGATCCCAGCAGGCCTGATCTAAACAGGAGAGAGCCCAATTCTGTGCATTGAGCATCTGTCCCCTGGTGGTCAGTTCGCATCATAGGGACCAGTTGGCTGGCCATTCAGTTGCTTAAGCATATAGGTAGGTAGGTAGGTAGGAAGGTAGATAAAATAGATAGATAGGGGAGAGTTGAAAAGTAATTACTTAAGATATAGGTTAAGCAGAGGTAATATTCTTAACCAACCTGAGTATTGCTCTCTTTTTCTATTGAATTTTTCTTTCCTATCTAGACCCTACCTTAAATAGTTCGCCTAAAAAGATTAGATTTTCCTACCCTGAAAATTTACATTGAATTTTAAATAGAGGGTTCTCCTAGTGTGTTCACAGCTCAAGGACAGTGTGGTCTGTGACTAGTTCTTCTTTTTTGTGCACACCTGTACACTTCAGATGCTCTATTAGAATCCACAAAAGTGACTATTCTAATTCCAGCCCTGTTGTTTGTTTTTAAAATCCTCTTCTTATGTCTTAAACCACTGCAAAAGCATTAGTTGCTCATTTTAAAAATGGAAACTTAACTCTTGTGGGCCACTAAACAGAGTCTCTGAATTTACTCACACAGAAAGTATAGGATTTAATACATAAATCCTACAAAGGATGTGATTTCTTTATGGAAATCCTATTATATTTCTACTAGAGGCCTGTTGCAGGAAGATTCCTGCAAGAATAGGCCTTCCTGTGGCCTTCTCTGCTGCCCTGCTTGCTTCCCTCCCTGCCTGCCACTTCCTCATTTGCTTCTCTACAGCTTCACTCCCTTCTGCAATGCTTGGCTTCCTTCTACACTACCTTCAGTCTTGGCTCTGCACCTGGATATGCAAATTAACCACCATCTTGGTTAATTTGCATGCTCACGCCTGATTGGCTGGCAGGCATGGCCTATGGGTGTATGGCCAATTTGCATGTTTCTCATGTTTAGATAGGATATTAGTAAATAAAAATCTTTACTTTGTGAAGCAGCATGGAAAACCTGAAGGTGCTGTCATAAATAGCCTGGAAAACCTTTAATAACTTCTCAAAGACTGAACACTCTACTCCCACCTTATTTTCTGAGACAAACCATTGTCAAATAGCGTTTTAACATTTATCATTTATTTTAGGACTGATTCATTTAAGGTTTACTTACAATTAAAATACAAAGTGAAAATATAAGGTGTCCTCATATCTTTCTCCTAACATACACTTGTTAAAAGGAAACAAAACAAGCACACACATAAACAAATGAAATTGTTTTCCATAGGAAATGACCGTATCTTATCATGTTATTTTATTTCAGAAGCCAGTTTTAATTGAGGGTATAATTTTGTAATTCTCCTAAAAATTTATTTGTAAGTTCTAGGAAAGTTCTGGTGTTATCACAAGCAAAATATTCAAATTTATTATAAGAAAATAACTTTTTAGGCAGGGAAGGTGGAGGTGGGCAAAGGAGAGGGGCGACTCCTGCAATAATGTCAACATTAATTTTTTTTTTTAAAAAAAGAACCTCTTTTTATACATTCATGCTACTTTTGTTCTATACTTTGGCTCTCTGGGCTTATTAGTTATGCTCAGTCTTAACATTTGACTTTGCAGTTGACTGCAATTTCAAAATTCAGAAATAATGGTGGCAAATATTGTGCTGCTGGAAATCAGGAGAATAAGTTTAAAGGGGAGTTGAACTGTTGATCTATTAATTTTCAGATGCTAGAGGGATACACATATGAAAATATCCAGTTGACATTTGGGTATAATGCTCTGAAACCCAGAGATAAGAGTGCCAGGATAGCCGACTCTGGTTTGGCTCAGTGGGTAGAGCACCGGCTTGCGGACTGAAATGTCCCAGGTTCAATTCCGGTTGGGGGCATGTACCTTGCTTGCGGGCACATCTCCACTGTGGAGTGTGCAGGAGGCGGCTGATCGATGTCTCTCTCTCATCGATGTTTCTGACTTTCTATCTCTCTCCATTTCTCTCTGTAAAAATCAATAAAATATATTTTTTAAAAAAGAGTGCCAGGATATAAGTAGTGCTTATTTAGGCCATCATGGTAGAGGAGAACCAATCCTGAAATAAGCACCTCTTCGTCTATCTCAACCATATGAGATAGGCCATATTACTCTTATTTAAAATAAAAATACTGAGCCCCAAAAAGGTTAAACAATTTGTCCAAGTTTTCCCAGTTTGTGGCAGAGGAGCGACAGAAAGTCATACCAATCTCCAATCTAAGTCTAACTGCCAATTTTCAATTCTTTTCACTATGCTATGATGCTTCTTGAAAAAAAAAAGTCAGGGAAAGATCTGAACCCTTGGGGTTCTTTATATTTGAAAGGTGGACATAGAAGGAAAAGCTATTTGCTGTGTCACGTTAAAAGACTGTCCATGTTTCTGAAGACTCATAAAGGAGAATGCTGCAAAGAGAATGTTGCAAATGTGGTACCAGCCATCTGGATTTTGTAATATAACAGGCATTTCCCTCTATACAAGATTAAATAATCACAGATAGCCCTCACCACTCTATGAAATATGGTTAGATATTATTTGCTTTTTATAGACAAGAAAACCAAACCTTAGAGGAGTTATAAAGCTCCACTGGAAATAAAAAAGGGCAAAGATAGTTGGTGTTCTAGCTAATGACTGTGAGACTCTAAGAATATGCACTTTCCACTTTCCATACCTGTGGCCTTCCAGGTGGGGTATTAGTGAAGGCACTAGATCCAGTCATACAGAAACTGGTAATCAAATTTAATTGAGACAAAGCCTTGAGCAAGTTCAAACTGGTGAAGTTGGTCCATAATACTATTTAAAAAACTGTAGTACTTTTAATATTTAAATTTTTCTCACAGATTTACTCTAAAATGTAATTTCCAATAAGGCCTGAGTATAAATCCAGCCCAGGTATTTATGTTCTTTTCAGTGACAAGTGGTGTTCATAGATATTCCCATGAGGGGGCAGCAAGACCTTGGGGTAGGTCTTCCTAATTTGGATTTCTTACCTATTCCAAGCTATTCTGTACACCACTGGCAGAGTGATTTATTCAAATTTGCAAATCCGATCATGTCATGTTCTTGACCAAAATCCATATCCTTGACTGGTGTACAAGATCAATAGTCGGCAAACTCATTAGTCAACAGAATGGTAAACCACGACTCACAAGCCGAAAGTGGCTCGCAAGCCGCAGTCTGCTGACCACTCTACAAGATAATTCATCATGACAATCTCATCTACCCACAGGCTTTATCTCCTGCTGCCTTCCCTGTGCCATTCCATGGCCCAAGAATACTCAACTACTAGCATCCTTCCCAATAGCCCAACATTTCAGCCTCTGGTTTCTGAGCATACTCTTCTTTTTCTTTGAATTCTTCCCTTTCTCAACATGTTCACCCAGAAAAACTCCTACTTGAGCTTCAGGATAAAAACATAATCACAGCCTCTTTTGTAAGGGTTGCATCATCTACACAGAACTGGTTCCTCTTTCAACCATTAGAACTGATATAAATGACTTATAATTGTTATTGCCTTATAATTAATGTCTCCTTATTGAAACTACCTCATGAGTATAACTTTTCACTTTTATGACTTCCATTTAGGAGAGCACCTCTCTGCTTGCTCCCCCTTTGCATCTCTAGTATTTAGCAGAATGACTGGCAAATAATATATGTTTGATAAATATCTGAACAAATGAAAGCTATTAAAAACCAATAAAGATTAAATATTTGAAACTAGTTTTTGTCTAGACGTGAGTCATAATCACACAGCTTTGTAATGAATCTTTTATAAACAATTAAATTTCTCAGAGAGAAAGCAAGATGGTAGCATAGGTAAACACCTCAACTGCTGCCTCACACAACAATTTCAAAACTACAACTAAAAGACAAAACGGATATCATCCAGAATCACAGGAAGGCTGGCTGAGTGGGAATTCTACAACTAGAAGGAAAGAGAAAAGCATAGAGACTCAGGAGCTGCAGGAGGCAGAGGTAATGAGACACTCGCGTGGAGAGGACTGGCAACTGAGTGCGTGGCTGGCTTTCTCATGAGGGAGGGAGACAAAAGCTCCCGACTGTACTGAACTCCAGTTCCAAGAGAGACTCTGGGGAACCAGACTCATACGGGGTGAAACTGGACTGTCTGAAAGCAGGTGGAACTCGAGTGTGGCTTTCTCTCAGAGTTGCTTGCAGTGATTACAATGGGACACTGAGACACAGGGGCCTATTAAAGCAGGGCTGATGGGAAACCAATGCTGCCTGCTCTGCCGTGAGACTTCGCCCCATCCAAGCTAGGCATAAAGGCTTTTTGCAAATCTTTTCTTATAAGAGTATCTCCAGCACAGTTCTCCCAGTGTAGACACAGCTGATCCTCACAGCCAATTGGCCTGGAGGTGAATTCCTCCCAGGGATACCAACAACAATCCAGGCTTAACTACAATAAGGCTGTGCACACAGTCCACAAAGGAGTGCTCCAAGAGTATCTACCTCAGGTAACTGGGGAGGCTGAGCCACTGGGTCCTATAGCACACCTAGCATACAAAGCCACTCTATAAACTCAGGGAAGCAGCCAAAATCCAGAGACAAAGAAACAGATCACAAATAAAAGATATGGAGAAAAGCAAACAACTGGATATAGAGTTCAAAACCACAGTTACAAGGTTTTTCAAGAATTTTCTAGAAAAGGCGAATAAATGTAGCGAAACCCTGAAGGATATGAAAAAGGACCAATTAGAAATTGAGCATAAACTGACTGAAATAAAAAAATATTATACAGAGATCTAGCAGAAGACTAGAGGACCACAAGAATCAGGTTAAAGATTTGAAATACAAAGAAGCAAAAAAGACTCAACAAGAAAAGCAAAAAGAAAAAAGAATCCAAAAATTTGAAGATAGTGTAAGGAGCCTCTGGGACAACTTCAAGCATACCAACATCAGAATTATGGGGTGCCAGAAGAAGAGAGAGAGCAAGATACTGAAAACCTATTTGAAGAAATAATGACAAAAAACTTCCCCACCTGATGAAAGAAATAGTATTAGAAGTCCAGGAAGCGTAGAGAACCCCAAACAAAAGGAATCCAAAGAGGACCACACCAAGACAAATTATAATTAAAATGCCAAGAGCAAAAGACAAAGAGAGAATTTTAAAAGCAGCAAGAGAAAAACAGTTAGTTACTACCTACAAGGGAGCACTCATTTGACTGTTAGCTGATTTCTCAACAGAAACTATGCAGGCCAGATGGGAGTGGCAAGAAATATTCAAAGTGATGAACAGCAAGAACCTACAACCAAGATTACTCTACCCAGCAAAGCTTTCATTCAAAATTGAAGGTCAGATAAAGAGCTTCACAGATAAGAAAAAGCTAAAGGAGTTCATCACCCCAAACCAATATTATATAAAGTGCTGGTATTCTTTAAGAAAAGGAAGAAGAAGGAAAAAGGTAAAGATAAAAATTATGAACAACAAATACATATTTATCAACAAGTGAATCTAAAAATCAAGTGAATAAAAAAATCTAATGAACAGAGTAAACTGGTGAATATAATAGAATCAGGGCATATAAAGGGAATGAACTGACAATTCTTGCTGGGGAAGGGGTATGGGGGGTTGCAGGAAGAGACTGGACAAAAATCGTACACCTATGGATGAGGACAGTGGGAGGGATAAGGACAAAGGGTGGGAACCAGGTGAAGGGGAGTTATGGGGGAAAAAAGAGGAACAATTGTAATAATCTGAATAATAAAGATTTATTTTAAAAAATTAAATTTCTCTATATTGAAATGAACCCAAAGACACAAAGACTGACTGGCATCTATTCATTAGGCTGCATGTTAAATGGCACTGATCAAAGGCAAAGCAAAAACTCACTAAAGCTCTGGGAAAGCTGTGTTTTAAATAGCCATTACAACAGAGGCCAATGTGTCAAATCTTATAAAAGTTCTATCAGCATTCATTGGACTTGGGTTTAAATATCGCCTGAGCCTCTGGGCTAAAAAGAAGGTTTCTGGGATCATCCCTATAAGGGCTGATGGGGAAAATTCCAAACTTTCTTCAGTGTTAAATTGAAGCTCACCATGTTGAAAATAGATCCCAAGTGTCCAATTCCCTGAAAGACAGGATCAGCCATTTAACTACAGGAAACTCGAGGACAATGTCCTCTGAAAGACCTCAGGGTCTCCTTGGTTACTGAAGCTGAGAGTTGTTTTCATATTGTTTTAGTGTTTATTCAGAGTGAACACCAATCCTTACACCATCATTTCTTGCACATTTTCCTCACATACTCAAAATCAAGAGGGGCAGCAATTAAATCAGAACAAATATTCTTGCAGTTAAATAAGATATGAAGACTGGAAGTCCATCTATTTATATTGTAAATTTGAACTTGGAAGGAAGAAGACAATGAGGATTTGGAGAGAAGTGTGGCTTTGTAAAAGGCATCCTGGAGAGGCATCAAGATGCAAGGATTTTGTTTCAGTTCTGCCTCTGATTTGCTATGAATTTTTAGGCAAGTGACTTAGCCTCTACAGCCTCAGTCACTTACCAATTTTGACGAGTCACTAAAACTCTGAGAGTCCCAATTTCTTTGGGTATATAATTAGGCTGATCATACCTACTATATGGGATTTCATAAAATATATATTGAAAATAACACGAATGAAGTATATTCTCCAGTGTTCTAGGGCAGAAGTTCTCAAACCCATTTGTTGTCCAAATAATATTTTCATAAAATAGAAATACTTTACAGTTTCATTTGTTAAGTAGTCAAGTACAAATAATTTGAGTATTCTTTTGTCATTACCAACTTAGTAACTGTATGAAAAAATGACACACATAAATTGAGAGGAAAAAATGAATAATTTGATTGTATTTTTAAATAACCACAATTACTAATGTGATGTGTGTGCTTGTTGGGCCCTATAAAGAACACTGCTTCCTTCATCTCCTGTCCCACACTGATTTTCATGCTATACTTAATTTTCATCAGAGTAACCAACTAAAATCCAGTTTTGCAAATATATGAATCATCTGAAGAAACATAGCATAGTCTAAGATTAAAAGCGTGAAATAGTTGAGCTCATTTGGTGATTGACAGATATTACTGCTTCCCTTGAAAACTTAAAGTATTCCATGGTACCCATGGTAGCCTGGGTGCCTTGGCACACAGTTTAGGAAACATGGCCCTAGCACATAGTAGGTATTCATGAAAGAAATGAACTATTGGAATGATCTTTTTCAAGTAAATAATTCTATAATTTGTTAGTTTTTATTGCTTTTCTTATAGTAATCTGGATAGGGTTCATATAAAGAAATTAAAGTTAAATCATCCATTTCCCCCTTTCTTTTTGTTTTAAAGGCACCTTTATAAAAAAAACAACAAGTCACTGGTATCAACATCTGTCTACTAATAATATTTTACACTGAAGGTTGCTGATATGTATTGATTATTGCAAAAGGGGGGAAATGTTTTTAAAAATATATACATATCTAGTAGAACTTGCTTTTCCCTACAACTGTGACCTCTTTCTGCTTGAACTATAAAGGAATTAAAATCTGTTCACAATCTACCAGCTGCATATGGCACTACTTTTTAAGAAATGTTGTATTTAAACACAAAAATACTCAATTGGGGCAATTTTTACTTATGAAAGATGATAAAAGCATTTCAGCAAGCATATGAATCATACTTGCATGAGGTGAAGTTTGGGGAGGAAGCAAAATGTTAATATATAAAATACTTTCATTTGCCATGCACAGGGGATAGAAGACCCTGAAAATCCCATCCTCTGAAAGGATAATTAGCCCCTAAATGCTGACTCTGGGGCTCCATCTTGTATCAATGGCAATTTACTGTTAATGGCTATCTGAAGTATTATATTAAGAAGTATTCTGAGAAAAATTTAGGCTCTCTAAAAAATTAAGTATAATACTTGTCATGAACCCAGGAACAGAGGCTAATAGCACACATGTCACATGTTTTGCCATATATGTTAATATATATATTAATTACACTCTCACTTTTAAGAGGAAAAAAGACAAATCTCATTTTACCTAGTTAGTTTACTGTTTTATACCAGAAATTCATGTTATTTCTATTTTGGAAGTTGTTTCAGTGTGTAGAAATTCTGACTAAAACAAGAAGGGAGCATTTAAAATAAATAAATAAATAATAAGTTAAAAAATAGAAAATACTATAAAGCAACTCTCAATTTTTAAACAAAGTTTTCAGTTTAATAGAATGTTGGACTAATGGCTCTCCGCTATAGTATAGATTACTCAGGTAAGATGAGGGAGCAAATACATCTTTAGGAACTGTCCTCAAAGTAAAAATGTTAGGCAATGTTATGAACACAGCCAAGATAGGATGAAAACACCTGAGCATCATTCTCTCTTACTATTCTGAAGGAATAATTTCCTTATTCGACACTTAATTGCTATAAAATGTAATCGCAATCCCAAAATGCTCATTGTAGATATTTAAAAAAACAAAACAAAACAAAACAAAAACACACCTCTGGAGATAATTGTAGATTCACAAACATTTGTAAGAAACAGAGATACTGTATAGCCTTCAGTCGAGTTTCCTATTTCAATGGTAAATCTTACATGACTACGGTACAATATCACAAGGAAATTGGCATTGACACAATCCACCCAACTATTCAGATTTCACCCATTTTATTATATTCACAGATGTGTGAATGTTATATGTGTGTATCTGTTTTTCTTTAATAGTTTTATAAGGTAGGTTTTTGTGACTGCTACCACTGTCAAGCGATAGCACAGTTCTATTACAAGGATCCTTTGCAGTAGCGATTTAGTAGCTAGAGCCTCTTCCTAACCTCTGGAAACCATCTCTTTTCCATCCCTATAATTTTGTCATTTCAAGAACATCATACAAACGGTATCATTCATTATATAACCTTTTAAGACTGGCTTTTTCAACACAGCATAGTTCCCCTGAGACCCATCCAGTTTGTGTGTATCTCAAGTAGCCCATTCTTTTTGTCAATGGATAGTATTCTAAAATATGCTAAAGAATAGTTTAACTATTTCCCCTCATTGTAAATTTCAATAGGGAGGTTAGGAAAGCAGCAAGTGGAAATGTCAAGAGTGCAAACTCTTTTACTTAAAACCTGACAATGGAACTCAGATGATCAGCAATAGAAAGTTTCTTTATCCTCACATATTTTGCATAGTTGTGGAAGTTATTTGCAGAGGGAAGTATCCTCAGATCCCTTAGCAGAATGAAAATCTGATGAATGAAAACAGCATAGTGATGAGAAATAAGATGTTGAAAAATAAATGCAGGGACTGCTGACTTCATTGTGGCCTACTTCCAGAACTGGAAATATATTTCACTTCCAGTAAAAATTATGAGTTATTGGTAGTGACTGCCTGGAGGGCAGTGATGAGAAGTCAGAGGAGGAGTCCAGGCTCAGCAGGAGCAGAATCTGGCTGCTGAAGATCACTATCTTGTCACTTCTGTGCCAGTTGTTTGTCACCAATGGTTTTAAAGCTAAAGAAGGCCCACATCTCCTGAAAGGTCAATGACCAACACAAAGTATATAAAAATAATGGTTAGGAAAAGGAATCTGGTAAGAGTGATATCTCTAGCATTATTCAGTCAAGGAGCTTCAGGCAAGCAGGGTGTCATTGGAAAATTTATCTTTATAATGGGAAAAGATAGTTCAAGACACAGCACCTTCATTACTATCTCCTAATTCCGTTTTATCCCAACTCTGACCAAAACAAGAGGGGAGCATTTAAAATAAAAAAAATTTAAATAAAAAAATGAAAAGAACTGTAAAGTAACTGAAAGGAAATGAATTCCCCTCCATCTTGTCCTATAGGGCTGGGACCCCTGCCTAAATCCCCTCCCTTTTCTGGGAGTGGCCACAGGTGTGCCAGCAATGTCTTAATTTCCCCGACCCCCATCCAAAAGGACCAATGAAGCTCCAGGAACACAGCGAGGGTCCTAATAAGGCTAAACCACAGAAAGACCCTAATTCAAGTGACCAATCTCGGTAACCCTCATCACTTTCCTAAGCCCCCTAATTATCCTACCCCATAAAACTCATTGTTCTCCGCCCGGCTCGCTCTCCTCACTGCTGTGCCAGAAAGAGGCTGAGAGCCAAATGTGAGTTTGAATAAAGACTCTTTGCTTTTGCATCGGAAAAGGCTCCTTAGTGGTGGATTATTGGGGACCCCGAACTCTGGGCATAACATTACTTTCTCAACTTTCTTGGTCATTTTGAGAGAGAAAGGCTAAAGGAGCTAAAATTTTTTATTTTCCTTAATATTTGAGTGTTTAGTAAGTGATAAACAGGGTGCTAATGCATTTAGTATAAATTAATTTGATTAATTCTCACACAATCCTGGGAATTTAAATCCTATTATTATTCTCATTTACAGATGAGGGCTGAGATTTAGAGAAGTTTGGTAAATCACCCAAACTAGGAAAAAGAGGCCTTCAGGTCTGTCTCCACTGCCTTTCTTTCCCAGACTTCCCCTTCCCCACCTCATTCCAAGTTAACAAACTAGAATTATGCTTAACAGACAAAATCTATGGGGAGTCTGATCTACATGATCATTCCCTGGAGCCTGCTTACCTCTGGGTATCGACAAAATCAAAGTGCTTGGATCCCCTGTAGGTGCATGGTATTAAAATGTCTCTATTGTCTTAAAAATATTTTAGCAAATTTACATTACTTCATAATGTAAGAAGCATTAGTGAAACTGGAGTTTTGGGTATGAACAATTTAAAAAGGAAGACAAGTAGGCTGTTACCATCTGGACTTCAGAAATAGAATGTCTTCATTATTTTTTAAAAATAAGACCTACAGAATACATAAATCAACAATTCAGATGAAAATTACTTTCTAATGTATCCTCCAATTTTATAGAAGATTTATGAGAGGACTCTTAAAATAACAAATGTTGATGGAATCCAATTATTCCTAAGACTACACTGGGAAGTTAATGTTTATTTTTTAATCTTCAGATTAGAATTATCAAAAGGCCATCTATGCATTTGCTTAGGGCAGCAAAAATGGGAAAAAATTTTTTTAAAAAGAATGATATTTCTCAAAACAAGTATAAAATTTTTTGAAATTTGCTGTTTTCTTATCCTTATTTGACTGAATAGCATCATTTTTCTTTCAATTTAGATGTGGTGGTAGAGAGAATGCCAAAAAATTTTCTGTACCTAGGGTCTGTTGAAGTCTTGATCTATTTTCTGTCTCTAAGGAATTTTAAAACTTGATGGGAAGGTAAAAAAAATACACAGAGGACAAAAAGAGATTACATAGCACTCTATCATCACCTGGCAAACTGTGTGCCTCTATCTATAAATACAATAGAAATTTTATGAAACATTGGACAATAGTGTTATGGAAGAGATGAAACTTAAGTGAGGCCAGAAAGACTGAGCAGGACCTTCTATTCAGGACATATGGAATTTTTATACAGCTATGGAGAGTTTAAATAGCCAGCTATTCCCATAACTTCTAAAGATGAGTACTTTAAAAAGTTTTTATTTACAAATAATGTTTTAAGAATTTGCTGTCAAACACTCTGAATTGCTGAGTCTTCATTAAACTAAGAAATTGTAATATCAGGAGAGTATTTTTCATGGGCATTTGGGTTTTCACCATAGGCATCCTTTGGAACCTGGATGGTGAGGAGGCATAAAGTCCCATCACAAGCTCAAGAGCTCCTGGGAAAACCCATCTTCAGGGAATTCATGGCCTGGAAAGACAAATAGTTTGAATTTGCTTTAAGGACTTTTGACTTTCTAATCCAGTGTTTAGGGAATTTGTTTTATTTTTGTTTTAAAAAAGAAAAATTGGGGTTAATGACAGAGAAAATTTGCCCACAAGATTTAAGAAAACAAAGTCTAAAATAGGCAGGTCTTAGCCTCTTCAGCAAACATTAAATTAATTCATTCTATTTCCTTCCAGTCATGAGAAATCCCTGAACCCTTCCCTTCTCTTTATCCTCTCTCCTATTTAAAAAAAAAAAAGTTACCATCCATGTATTAGGAATCTAAGTGAAGAAAATTAATAATGACATTTAGATGCTAAACAGAACATAAGATGTTATTTCAAATGGATTACAACAGGGCTTTGTTTTCTTACTAGGGGTAAAATTAAGACGGTAAGAGTTATGTTTCTTGTGTTAGGCAGAAGAATTTTTTTTCTTATCATATTTCCACCAAATTTTACTCTTTTAAGTGCCAGAACCAAAGAAGCAATATATTCCCCTTATTTTAAAACATAAAGGACACTTAATAAGGATAGTGTTTTGGTTACTTCTAAGAAAATGTTCAACTGAGAATCTATTGCTAAGGTCTGCAAAGCATAAAACACAAATTAAATGTGAAACCAAAAGGGAAGTAAGAATGAAGAATGAGAATGGGCCATTGTGTAGGTTAATTGCACCATGAACTGTACTAAGAGTTTCTAAATCACAACCCAGAGTGAAATAAAAAATACAGGAAGATCAACAAGAAACAGTGAAAAATTAAATGACTTCCATTAATCCTTAATTCTTTTCTTTTACCAAATTACCATATATTATTAGTCTGAATATATCTCTGTCTTTGATCACTAGGCCTCAAATACTGACAAATCCTGCATATTAATAAATCTGTCCTTCATAGAACATTGAAACCCCATTACCCAAATTTCTCATCAAGGGTTCAATGAAGCAAGAAGGGTTCTAATATTTTCACATTTTGTAGGTGAGGTCATTGAAGAAGAGATAGGGCAAGTACTTTCTAAAAGACTAGATAATGAGTGAGGGGTAACTTGGGATTTCAGTGATAGAACTTGCATATTAATTGACTATTGCACTCTAATCCTTCAAAGGGACACATATATATGTAGGGATTCCATTTTTCGCCAGTTAGTGATGATAAAAGAGGATCTCCCTATTTAATTTTTGAGGAAACTCCATACTATTTTCCATAGTGGCTGCACCTATCATTTGACCTAGTGATCCCACTTATAGGAAAATATCCTAAGAATCCCAAACACCAATCAGAAAGAATATATGCACCCTTATGTTCATAGCAGCACACTTTACAATAGCTAAGATCTGGAAACAGCCCAAGTGCCCATCAGTAGATGAGTAGATAAAAAAAGCTGTGGTACATTTACACTATGGAATACTATACAGCTGTAAAAAAGAAGGATCTGTTACCTTTGAGATGCCTGGAGGGGCCTAGAGAGTATCCTGCTAAGCAAAATAAACTAGTCAGAGAAAGATAAGTATCACATGATCTCACTCATTTGTGGAATCTAAAGAACAAAATAAACTGATAAACAAAATAGATCCAAAGACATAGAAACATGGAACAGACTACAGAATCTCAGAGGAAAGGTGGAGCTGGATGGTGGATGGGAAGAGATCAACCAAAGAATTTGTATGGATATATGCATAACCCATGTACACAGACAATAGTGTGGAGAAGGCCTGGGACAGGGGGCAGGGGTGGGCTAAGAGGGGTTAAATAGGGGGGGGGGACATCTGTAATACTTTCAACATTAAAGATAAATTTTAAAAAAAGATGATCTTCCTTACTTCATGGGGATTATAGTGTAGCAGACAGAAGTCAGCCAGGTAAACAAAAGTAATACCAGATGACAAGAGAATATGTAGAAGACAGACACTACTAATATCTACTTGGTGGGAAAAAGGAGGCCTTACCAATGATATAAAACAAAATGCAGCTAAAACAGTATAAGGATTTCCTTTTTAGTTTGTTAATGAAAGGGTATTCAGGCTCAGAGGATTATCTTTATACTAAAGGCTCAGTGCATGAAATTCATACCTGGGGGAGGTGTGGTTCCCCTCAGCCCAGCCTGCACCCTACTTCCCATTTAGGCCCGATCAAATGGGAAGTCGGGCATCCCTCTCACAATCCAGGACTGCTGGCTCCCAACTGCTCACCTGCCTGCCTTCCTGATTGCCCCTAACCGCTTCTACCTGCCAGCGTGATCATCCCCTAACCACTCCCCTGCCAGCCTGATTAATGCCTAACAGCTCCCTTGTCGGCCTGGTTGCCCCTAACTGATCTCCCCTGCAGGCCTGGGTCCCCCCCAACTGCCCTTCCCTGTAGGCCTGGTTGCCCCCAACTTCCCTCCTTTGCTGGTCTGGTCATCCCAATTGCCCTCCCCTGCAGGCTTGATTGCTCCCAACTGCCATCCCTTGTAGGCCTGGTCCCTCCCAACTGCCCCCCCACCCCCCACTGCTGGTCTGATCACCCACAACTGCCCTCCCCTACTGGCTATCTTGTGTCCACATGAGGGCAGGATCTTTGACCACATGGGGGCAGCCATTTCGTGTGTTGGAATGATGGTCAATCTGCATATTACTCTTTTATTAAAAGGAGAGAGACCTGGTGCACGGGTGGACCAGCTGGTTTGCCCTGAAGTGTGTCTTGGCTCAGGGTGGGGTTTCCTTAGGGCATGGGCTAGCCTGGGTGAGGGGCCTGTGTTGGTTTGCAGGCAGGCCACACCCCCAGCGACCCAAGTGGGGGCCCTGGTATCTGGGACATTTTTATCTTCTACAATTGAAACTTTGTAGTCTGGAGCAGAGCCAAACCTCCTGCTCGCTCCATTGCTGCAGCCATTTCTGTTGGGATTTATTTATCTTCTATAATTGAAACTTTGTAGCCTTAAGCAGAGGCCAAGGCAGGCCAGGGCTATGGGAAGCTTGGCTTCCTCCATCACTGGGGGTAACCCTAGCCTCCTGCTCTTTCCAGCTCCCTGGCTGTGGCCATTTTTGTTGGAATTCATTTATCTTTTATAATTGAAACTTTTTAGCATTGAGTGGAGGCCTGAGCCGGCCAGGGTGTGTGGAAAGCTTGGCTTCCTCCATCGCCAGGGAAACCCAAGCCTCCCTCCTGCTCTCTCTGCAGCCACAGCCATCTTGGTTGGGGTTAATTTGCATATTTGCTCCTGATTGGCTGGTGGGCATGGCTGGTAGGCATAGCTGGTGGTGTAGCAGAGATATGGTCAATTTTCATATTACTCTTTTATTAGATAGGACTAGTATAGATGTATTTAAATCACAAACTGAGGAATTTAGGTTTTCACTTATTAAAATACAATTTAGGATCGTCGATTTCCACAAAGGTGAAACCAAGCCTCTAAGCAAATAGTCAGTTGCCATATTTTAGGGTACATAAGAACAAACTAAGAAACTCATTCAATGCAGTTATTAGGACCCATTCCCTGAAATTCAGTAGAATGGTATTAATATGAATTTATAATAAGCACTTTAGGGCAGTGGTCGCCAACTTTTCGGACCTCACAGTCCTCTAGTAGTCCGCAGATTACTGGTTGGCAACTGCTGCTCCAAAGGTTTCCTTAAACCAGTAGTCACCAATCTTTTGAACCTCATGAACCATCAGTGATCCATGGACCACCTGTTGGCAACTGCTGCTTTAGGGGATTCCAGTGCAAGTAGTTCATGGACCACACTTTGAGAATATACTCCTAACTTTCCTACTACTTTCTAGAACAGATGGCTCATTTTGCACAAATCCATCTTCAGGTCAAAACCATTTAGACTTTTTTTGGCATACCATAATACCTGGGCATTTTATTTGAGATATAATTTGGGGTACTTACAGGCATATCTGTCTCACCTTCTCCAAATAACTTTTAGATAGCATGTAAAAAGCCATATATTTATGAATCAATTATGTCAAACACATTAGACATTTGATGTATTGAATAATTTAATAACTATATGTAAAATGAGATCACTTCCTAATATGTTTTTTTCATAAATCTGAATTTAAGTTGGATTTGCTTTAAAGTAACATGTACCTACTATTCTATACATATAAAAGCCTAAGTAACTGTTCAATTGTTCAACTGGTAGCTATGATGCGCACTGACCACCAGGGGGCAGACACTCAATGCACAGGCACGGAACCATGAAAAAGACTGATGAATATCAGTGGGAAAGGGAGAGAAAGGAGGTTAGGAAGAGGTTAACCAAAGATCTTATTTGCATACTAGAGAACCAGTGCATGGTCGTGCACCAGTGGGGTCCCTCGGCTTGGCCTATGGGGATCAGGCCAAAACTGGCAGTCCAACATCCTGAGGGTGCAGGTCAGGCCAAAAGACCCCACAGGTGCACAAGTCCATGCACCAGGCCTCTACTAAGTTAATAATCTTTTTCTAGAATAGTGCAACTGGTCGAGTAAACAAAGACCTGAAGATTTAAAGAATGGAATCTGGGACTAATTTAAGGTAATCTTGGATTATTTGAGGCAGATAATCTTTTTAGATAATTTTATACAACAATAACTCTATTTGGTTTCTAAGTTTTTGGAAAGAGATAAAGGCTCTTCCAATGACATAAACTGGCAAAACTGTCCACAAAAAAAACATGTTCAGTCTATGAAGTGTGTTTTCTTCACATTTAATCTAAACTTAAAAAGTAAATGCTCCTTTCCCCAGGTCTCCCAGAGAACAAAGACTCTCCATTCAGATGGTTAGGCTTGGGATCTGACCCATTTTTGTACAAAGTATTATTGGGAGGGATGCTGAATAGTAAAGTTCTTCTGTCTTCACTTGCCAGTTCATTTGGCCACTTTCCCTAAGAAAAAATGCCTCAGAGCAAAGCCATTCATTTTCAAAGTCAACATTTCACAATAAGCAATGTTTTATATTATCTATCCCATCACATTCTAGTCCACTTATTCTCATTCAGAATTTATGAACCCTCTTAAAATCAAGATGACATTTTCCCAGAGGTATAGATAACCCACCTTCTCCTTTACCAGCCCTAGGAGCATGGCAGCATAGAAAGAGTGCTGAATGAACCTGGGAGACTTGGATTTCAATTCTGTAGTCACTACTAACTAGGCAGTCTTCTCCTGTGAAGTGAGAGATTCAGAATCCACCACCTTCCTCTCTGACCTATGGTTCAATGTTTATCCTTTTCTTTTTGTATAATTCCCCTGATGCCCAAAGTAGCTGGTGATCTAACTTTATTTTCTAGTAAGACACCAATTAGTGGGAATGCTTTAACTCTTCAAGGAACATATTGGTCACCAGATCCACGTATCTGTGACAAGAACTCCATATGCAGAATGAGAGCTCATGTGGACTCTTGGCTGGTACGTGAGCAACTGATGCTTTATGAGGCAGATTAGTTCACAATACAAAAGGATTAACCCAATTATACTCTACTTACTTGTGTCTAATTAATGTCCTGTGTCATTATTTGCTAAAGTATAATTTGATAAAAAGTATCTGGCCTTATTTTTTTAATAATAAAGTGTTAACAATGTTAGAGACAAACTTACATTTGATGCTATGTATTACTTACTAAGACAATCGTTCTTCAGTTTCCAGCAGAGAACACAAAATAAAGCTCCACTAATTTAGAGTTTTCTAATGAATGTGTATATAATAATTTAGCTTGGGAAAAGCATTTTAAATTTAAGAGAATATATGATCCTTAATAGGTTTTTTATTTTTAGAATAATTTTAGAATACTTTCTTATAAAATGGATGTTAAATCATAAATATTTTTTATTTATGTTTTGAGTCAAGACTGACAGGACCTACTAAAAAATACTTAGTTGAAGTCCATGTGAAATTAAAATAATAAAAATTATATTCTATAATAACAATAGTAGCCAAAATTAAACTTTCACTATTTACATGGCACTACTTTACTGCAAAGATATTAAAAACTTTTCCAAGATCACACAACTAATAACTGTTAAAGATAGACTTTTAAAATACACCTTCTGACCCCAGAGCCTTGATTCTTAAACCACTACAGTATACTGATTAAAATGAACTAATTGGCAATTTAATTAGATCAGGCTTTATTACTCTACAGTAGTGAGGCTTCATCATTTACTCTTATGTTTCAGAATGTTCCAGTACAGTGAGAAGGTATTGAGTTTTTGCCCACTACTAAAACAAGTAATCATGCATGAAAAAAGTTACAGAATAAAATTTATTCCTTTTTTTTTTCCATAGTTAAGAAAAAACAAAAAAACTTTGTGGTATCCATATGGCTTTTCTGCAGGTCAGACCTGGTAGATCACAAGAAATGTACCAAGTTCTATACTGAATATTGAAGAAATAGCATCAAAATTCTTGCTGTACATGAGAAGATGGACAATGAACAAAAAATAATGTCCTGTGTCAGGTGGAGAGAATTCTATGGATAGAAAAAGTCATTCAGGTGGTAGGTGTTTTGAGGTATTGCTTGCTATTTTATGTGGTATACTCAAGAAAGGCTTCTCTGGTAAGGTTATTCATAGCAGAGACCTAAAGAAAATAAGGAAATATACCAGGTAGTGGCCAGGAGAAGTGAGTGATAGGGAGGCTAAAGAGTAAGTGCAAAGATCCTGAGGCAGAAACAGTCTTAATGATACAGGAAACATCAGGGATACTAATGTGGCAGAGAAAGTAGAAGAGGAAGACAAAAAGGCAGTATGACCTTAGGTTATAGAGGGCCTTATAGGCAATTTTAAGGAGTTTGGCTCTTTTTCCAGGTGAGATGGAAAGCAATTCAAGTGTATTAAAAAGTTGTGACATGATCTATCTTACATTTTAAAGAAACTTTTGTCACTGAACCTGAGTACGTGTAAAGAATAGAAAGAAGTGGAGCTAAGATGAAAGCAGAGAAAATAATTAGGAGGCTATTAAAATAAATAAACCATCTGAGAGCATACTGTGTCTCAGACCAGGGTGAAAGCTTTGGAGTTTGTGAGGAGTGACTGTATTTGGAATATATTTTGACAATAGAGATAATAAGATAGTTGGTTAATTTGATGTGGTGGATGAGGAACCAAGAGGAGTTAGGATGACTCAAAATTTTTGGTCATAGCAGCTGTAAGAACAAGGTCACATTTACTAGGATGGGGAAGAGGAAAGAATGGCCAGATGTTCTTGGATGGAGGTGTTGCCAAAAAAAGGCTTTGTAGGAAGAAATAACATTTGAACAGAGTCTTGAATAGGTTTATAAGTTTAGGAAAGATCATTCAGGGATCATAAAAAAGGATGATTTTTATTTCCATCAGAATGGAAACCATGAGCCAAGACAAAATCAGATTAGAAAGTAAGACTGTTGTGAGAATAAGTAGTCTGTTACCATTGGAATAGAAGGTATAAGACTGGGGATGTAAGCAGGGTCCAATTAATGAAATCTTTCATGTGTGCACTTGATTTTATAAATAACTTGCCACATACACAGAATTTGAGGATCATGATCTATATACATAAAGTTTTTTCTCATACAAAGTGTGCCTTGATGGTTCAAAGAGCAAAGATATTAAGAACTTTTCCAAGATCACAACTAATAACTGTTAAAGGTAGACTTTCAAAATACACCTTCTGACTTTAGAGCCTTGATTTTTAAACCACTATAGTATACGGCTTGAAATGAACTAACTGGCAATTTAAGCAGATAGGCTTTATTATTCACAAACTTGGCTAATCCTCCATATATATATATGATTTTAGGAACCCCAAATAAACCACTATCTCTGTGTATTTATAAAGGAAGAGAGAAACGTCCTCTTCCTTTTTTCCTTCATTAGATTATCATCCAGATAGCCTGGAAAACACATGGTTATAGATGTCTCTGGATCAGCACTGTCATTTGTCTTGATGCATCCACAACTCTACTTGTTGTTCTAGATATCTGTTTCAACATGAGCAAATTCCCGTGAGTCAGTTTGTTAAGTAAAAGGGCATGGGATTTGTAGTTTTTGAATCTGGGCTCCATCAGGACTTTGGGTTTCTAGGTCTTTGCTTCAATTCCCATAAAAAAAACAAACAGAATAAAAACAGCTGCTTTACCTATTTCAGAAGAAATGATGTACATGAAAATACTTTATAAAATGCTTCAAAAATGGTAAAGCACTTTAAACATGTACATTATGTATTTCATAATATAATTAAAGTTTGGGCATTTTTTCTTATTTCTAATCTTCCTGGGCAACTTATAAATTTCTAGAGTACCCACCATGTCCCAGGCAATGCCCAGGTGCTCACAGAGCAGCAGGGAGCCAGCCGCCCTGTTCTATGAAGTGTGCATTCTGCCAGAGAGGACGGGTGTGGGGAAGAAACAGCCGCAGACAGACATGAAGTGCAACCATTATAGGGCACGGGCACCAGGAAAACATGGGAATGAAGCCACATAGGGGGTCCATGAGGGGAGGGACAAAGGGAGGCTCACTGAGGGCAAGTGGATGGATGGAGGAGAGCCAGGCAGATGCTTGGATACTGGCATCGGGCAGAGGGGCAGCCCACGAAGGAGCAGCAGAACGAGCAAGAGGCCGAGTGGAAGGGGGCTGAGGCTGGGTCGGGGGGCACATCCTACAGGAATCGAGGGGCCATAAGAACCTGGCGTCCCCTGAGTGCAGGGGGAGGCACCAGGGCTGTAGGTGAAGACCCACTGGGCTGATGCAGTAGGGACAGACTCTCTGGCTTCTGTCAGGAGCAGACTGAGGGGGAAGAGGAAGCAGGAAGACAGTGAGTGGGAAACAACAGCACCCTCCCCAAGGGCGATGCGGAGATAGTGAAACTGTGGCAGCCCAGGTGGTGGCTTTGGGGTGTGCTGGAGGGAAGCCAGAGCATGAGGAATGATGTGGGGTGAAGGGGGAAGGGGGTAACAGGCCCCATGCTTGGCTAGACCCCTGGGAAGACAGGGTCTCCTGCAGCTGCTGGTGGCGGGGTGGGGGAGCTGGGGTCAGATCCCGCCCATTTTGAGGGTCTGACTGTAAAATTTGAGCTCCACAAAAGGGATGTGGAATGTTCACGACCAGCCTCCACCATGACATCCAGGCGGTGGGTCATTCCTGTCTCACTGCCCTAATACCTCCATGTCCCCCTGCCCCAAGCTCTCTTCAGTGATGACAAGTACTTATCTGAAACAAGCAAATGGTTTTATTTTTGGTACAAAAAAACCAATAAAACAGAATGTATAGTATTATGGAAAGCAAATGTTGAAAACTAGGAAAATGAAACCCCCTTGTGGACACATAGGTCAGCTGTGCCCGGGACCCGGGTCACGTGTGACACCAAAGGGCTCAGGGTCCAATTCAAAGGTCTTGCCCACGTGGTCTGACACCAATCCCTGACTCCAGTTTCCCAGGACAGAGAGTATCCCACCCCACAAAACAGAACAGCCAAGACCAGCCCCAAGTCCCACAGCCTAAGGAGATGTTTGCAGTGCTTTTAGAGAAAGAAACACTCCTGAGATGCTGGGATAAGGCAGTCAGCATCCAGATCACTGCCTCTAACTCCCACCTGGAGTCAGTAGTGTTCCCAGTTCTGGCCCTCCCTCCCTCTCCCATTTTGGCCTTTCCCATCCTTCACTCTCCTCAGCCCTGGATGGCAGGTAAGGAGGATGGGGGGGGGGGGAGAAGGGAGAGAGGGAGGATCATGCGGGAAATCTAAGGGCCTAGAGGAAATGCTGCTTGAAGAGCCAGAGACAGGGTCTGTCCACCTGCACCCCTGGCTGAACCCATTAACACAGAGTTGTCATGAGTGCATTCATGAGTGCATGTTTAGAACCAGTCTAAACCCTCTCCACCACCCCCACTCTGCCACTGAGTAATCTGGATGTTTTGGGCAAGCTGACCTCTGGAGTGTTAATTCTCTCTCCTTTAAAATAAGAACAAGAGCCCAGTGGGCGTGGCTCAGTGGTTCAATGTCAACCTGTGACTCAGGAGGTCAACGTTTGACTCACTGTTAAGGTACATGCCCAAGTTGTGGTCTTGATCCCCAGTGTAGAGTGTGCAGGAGGCAGCCAATCCATGAATCATCATTGATGTTTCTATCTTTCTCCCTCTCCCTTCCTCTATGAAATCAATGGAAGATATCCTATATAATGAAAGCCTAATATGGAAATTATCCCCTCAACCAGGAGTTCAACCACTCACTATGACACGCGCTGACCACCAGGGGGTGGCATTAAACTTGGCAGGCATTGGGGACGAGGCACTGGCAGTGGGTGGCAATGGAGGTGCTGCCACCCCCAATGGGCTTCCGAGTGAGCTGGACCACAGTGGTCAGGACTGCAGGGGCCAGTCGGGCTCCCCGTGGGTTCACGCAGAAACCGGTCTGCGAGGCCAGCCAGGAGAGAGCATGCTGCCTGCCCGGCTTCAGTGTAGCACCACTGGGAGGAGCAGAGGCTCACATTGTGCTCCAGCCTGTGGCGTCTGGCTGCACTCACCACATTTCCACATGGGGACTCGAGTGCTGTGACTCAGGCGAAGAGGGCTGTGTGGGGGGCTGGGGACCCAGGTGCTGCCCAGGGCCCAGAGGTCAGTTGGGACCTGCCCTTCCACATCAGACACTCACACTTCGATCACCGGCCAGGCCTAGGGACAGCAACCATGCACCGATTTTATGCACCAGGACTCTAGTATTTGATAATGGAGAAATATTAAGATATGAATATATCTGCAAGTCACACTAATTTATAAAGACAATGTAATATTTTGGTTAGAATAGGGTCTTATAGAGGAATGAGTTCTAGAGACCAGTCTTGAAGCTAAAGCTGATCATCTGGTCTTCAGTCTGACTTCATATAAGACGTAAAATTGCAAAAGAAGAAAAATTCAAAAACTAACCTAGGATTTGAGGATTGAGCCTGCTGCCACTGTGTTCTTCCTAGTTCCTTCTTTTATACCTCTGGATATGCAAGACACACTCATAAACACACACATGCACACACACCCGTAGGCATGCCCACATGTTTGGATTAGTATCATTTTTCTATATTGCTAAGTAAATTAGCTCATCAGATTGAAGTTGTTAATCATTTGAGCACCTGGCATGTTCAAGGCCTCATTTTATGTGGAAAAACATTCCTACAATCTTGTTTAGATGAGGGAAATAAGATAAGGACACCTGTTACTTTAATACAAATGAATAAAGTTAATGTCCACCAGTTAAATAGTCCCCTGCTCTCTCTCCTTTATGTACTTCACTTGTGACAAGCCTCCCATATGGTCAAAATCAGAAGCCGGGAAGATAAAATTAATTAGTTAATTTAAAAATCACGATTAAAGTGAATAGAGGTTAGAGAATGGTTAGCACAAGATACAAATAGATGAAAAGAAACTGTTCAGGGTTAGTCTATGAATGACAAACATTCTTTAAGAAGTTCTTTTACTTGCTGGAATACTGCAGCAATTAATGAAAAAAATTTAACTATACAAGTCTCTGCCATAAGCATATGCTATGAACTAAAAGGATAAAGCTGCCCAGAAGAAATACCAAGGAAGGTCTTGAAGGAATTGATATTTGCAGTCAACTCTGAAGAATGGGAAAAACCATTTAGGCAGAGATGGGAGGTCAGTCCAGTGTCAGCTTGTGCTTTATCTGGGAGAAAACATATCTTCCTAGTCATAGCAGTTCGGCAGCTATTTAAGACAGTGGCCATCAACCTTTTGGACCTCACAGACCACTCACCGGTTGGCGACAGCTGGTTTAAGACACTTGAGCATGCCCCAACCCACTGTCAGTGCTCTTCTCAAAAGACAGAATGGGGCTTTCTCAGCTCTGACTGCTGCAGCTGCACTCAGAGCACCAGGCACGACCCCACTGACGCTGCAGCTCTGCCTGGAGAGGAGGTGGAAGGGGAACTAAGACAATCAGTCTCCTTGTCTAGTTTGTAATCACTGAAGGGTAATTTCCAGACCCTAAACTTCAGATCCCAAACACATGGCTAATGTGAAGGTATCCTCTTTCAAGAAGAGTTTGGCATGAGGCCACTATCCATTCCTACCAACTCTGAGATGAGATGAGGAAAAAGAAAAAAGGAAAAAAAAAGGAGAGGAAGAGGAGAAAAAGAAGAAACAAATCCACAAAGAGTTTCAGAAAACTTAAATAGATGTATTTTTGAGAACAAAATAATAGAAATAAAAGGGGCTGCAGTATCCAGGAGATCTTGAAATATGTGTTAAAAGTTATCAGTTCATTGAATGCTTATCATGAGCATTGGGTTCACATCTCTTTAAATCAGTGGTTCTCAACCTTTCTAATGCCACAACCCTTTAAAACAGTTCCTCATGTTGTGATAACTCCCAACCATAAAATTATTTTTGTTGCTACTTCATAACTGTAATTTTGCTACTGTTATGAATTGTAATGTAAATATCTGTGTTTTCCAATGGTCTTAGGCGACCCTGCTAGTGGTTCTCAACAGTAGCAAAATTACAGTTATGAAGTAGCAATGAAAATAATTTTATGGTTGGGAGTCACCACAACATGAGGAACTGTATTAAAGGATCACGGCATTAAAAAGGTTGAGAACTACTGCTTTAAATCCTTTCTATGACCCTAAACTCTTATCTCCATTTTACAGATGAAGCTTTGAGGATAAAAAACTTACAAGTTTTTAAGTAGCTGCGACAGACTAAACCCAGGTTACTGGTAACACACATTCCTTATCCCACATTATAACTGGATAAATCCCGAGGTTCAGTAATTGGCCTTGGTTACATTTATTTGAGCTCAGGTAACAAAGACATGCCTTCTTATTTTTACTCATCTTTAGTGATTCAGAACTGATACCTATATACACCTCCTTTTCAATGTGAATGCTAACACAATACCTCCTTCTTAACAACTCTTCTTCCTCCTTCTCTCCCTCCATCCCTCGTTTCCTTCCTTCCTCTTCACCTGAGGATATTTTTCCATTGATTTTTAGAGAGAGTAGGAGAGAGAGAGAAAGATAGAAATACTGATGTGAAAAAAACACATCGATTGGTTGTCTCCTACACGAGCCTTGACCAATGGACCTGGGCTTGGGAGAAGCATGCAACTTAGGTACGTGCCCTTGACCAGAATCGAACTAGGGACCCTTCAGTCCCCAAGCCGGTGCTCTAGCCACTGAGCAAAACTGGCTATGCTAGGGAAACAACAACTTTAAAACAACATTTATCTTTATGACTCCAGAAAGACCCAATTCCACATTCCATTTCCATGTTGTTATTGTAAAGTCTCATTTTTGACCTCTTGCTGCAATACTTAACAAATATTGGTCCACTTTGGATCTCTGCACTTTCACTCCCAGATCCAGCACCCACATGTCCTTAGGAAGAAAAGTCCTGGACACTAAATAAGTTTCACATTGCTCCTGGTATAATAATAAAATTGCCACATCAGGGAAGCCTGGATCTGTTTGGAGCATGAGTAACTGATGACAAAGGCAAATTCTGTCTCCAGTTGTCTTTTCAAGACACTCAAGTGGTTTCTATTTAAGCTTTAAACACACAATATATATTTTATTTACCTTGAAGTTTGTCAGACTCGAACCATGGGCATAAAATAAAGCCATTGATATGATTTTTATCATATTTTTACCACAAAGTACATATGCACCAGGCACAGATAATTCTGTTTACACAGTGTTAAAAATGAGAATACATTAATGCACTCTTTCATTTTCTACTGATGAAAACTGAGGCCCAAAGGACTGGCATAACTTGCATGAGGACCCACAATGAGCCATGTGCAGTAGGTCAACATACAAGGGTTTGACACAATAGACATTTACTTTATTTGCAAGATGGCTACTTTTGAGGTTCTGGGCTGCTATTTTTAAGTGACTCATTTCTAAAATAACAGGAAGTAGAGAAAATTTTGGGGTGTGTCTGCAAGTACATGTAAAGCCAACTAGAATCTAAGAATGAGAAAGTTGCCCAAATGAAATGGGTGTTTCAAATGCACATTATAAACTTCAAAGGGTTCAGACCATGCTGCCCTCAAATATGTTGCTTTGGCACACTGATGATTTTGATTGAAGGCACAGCAGATGCAGAAAAAGGCTTCTGACCTTCACCTTTTTACCAAAAAGTAGGTCATAAAATTTCCTATGAGAAACATGCTCTGCCTGTACCAAGAAGAGAACATTCTTATCATCAGAGACTGGGAATTGACACCAAAATGGATCATATAAACAAAGCTACTAAAATAACTAACCCTGATTTTCCACTAGTTTCTCCCATGTATTTTCTAGTCACTGTCCCACAGTTTACTACCCCAAATTGCTTTGTCTTGTCACATCCCCACAATTTATTATTATTATTATTATTATTATTATTATTATTATTATGTGTGTGTGTGTGTGTGTGTGTGTGTGTAAAATAGAATATAAACTTCTGGGCCTACGTCTTCTTTGGGTCTTCATTTTCCTTCTGAAGACTACCGTATAATCAGATGCTTTTCCCTATTAATTTGTCTCATGCCAGTTTAATTTTTAGGCCAGCCACAGAATCTTACACACACACACACACACACACACACACACATTACATTCCTAATTTTAATCACTTCACTATGGACTAGTAGCAGTCTAAAGACTGACCTTTGAAAAACATAGCTATAAGCAATGGAAGCCACTATATGTTCTAAGAAAATAAATAACAAGAATAGATTTGTTAAAGAAATACATGCTTGATGACAAAGAAAATGGACCAAAGAGTGAAAGAACAGGTTGATAACTACTCCCTCTACTGCAGATAAAGCAAACTATATTCTTCTGTCTCTTAAAATTAAAAACATCTAATTTTTCTCATAGATGCATACTCTATGTATCTAATTAAAAACAGAGAATGGATATTCTACAGAATTATATTAGGTGGTGAATAAAACATGGCAAACAACTAGAGAAAAGCACAGATCAGTTGGGGAGATGGGAAAAGGGCAAGAGGATGGAGAGAACTGGGAAATGTAGGAACACTACAACAGTGACTAGAGAGCCATTTGCTAAACGAGTTTCTTCTTCCTGGATACACACCTAAGTTACATATCCAGAATCTCTTGCAATTAGTTGTGTTATGGGATACAACAGAACTCCAAAAGAAGCAATAGTGGGTACTTCTGGCTGGAAAGGCAAGGAAATGAATGTGCCTCTTTCCGTTTCCTCATCTGCCAGCTGAATGCAGAGGACTCTGAGGCCCTAGAGGTGGGCAAAGATATAAGATGAAAAATACCTGAGTCTCTGAATGAATGCATGGGGGTCTCTCTGCCTACCAGGGACCAGGGTGTCCCTCAGCCCAGCCTGCATACTCTCCAATCTTGGAACCCTCGAGGGATGTCCGACTACCTATTTAGCTAAACAGGCAGTTGGACATCCCTCTAATAATACAGGACTGCTGGCTCCCAACTCCTCACCTGCCTGCCTTCCTGATTGCCCCTAACTGCTTCTGTCTGACAGCCTGATCATCCTTTAACCACTCCCCTGCCAGCCTGATTGATGCCTAACTGCTCCCCTGACAGCCTGATTGCTCCTAACTGCCCTTCCCTGCAGGCCTGGTCACTCCTAACTGCCCGCCCTTGCAGGCCTGGTTCCCCCCAACTGCTTTCCCCTGCAGGCCTGGTTCCCCCACAACTGCCCTTCACTGCAGGCCTGGTCACCCCCAATTTCCCTTCTCTGCCGCCTCATCACCCCTAAATGCCCTCTCTGGCAGGCTTGATCACCTCCAACTGCCCTCCCTTGAAGGCCTGGTACCTTGTAATTGCCCTCCCCTGCCGGTCTGATCACCCACAACTACCCTCCCTTGCGGGCCTGGGTCCCTCACAACTGTCTCCCCTGCTGGCCATCTTGTGGTGGCCATCTTGTGTCCACATGGGGGCAGCCATCTTTGACCACATGGGGACAGCCATCTTGTGTGTTGGGAGTGATGGTAAATCTTCATATTATTCTTTTATTAGATAGGATAGAGGCCTGGTGCATGGGTAGAGGCCAGCTGGTTTTCCCTGAAGGGTGTCCCGGATCAGGATGGGGGGTCCCTTGGGGTGTGGGGCAGCCTGGGTGAGTGGCCTGTGGTGGTTTGCAGGCCAGACACACCCCCCAGCGACCCAAGTGGAGGCCCTGGTATCTGGGATTTATTTATCTCCTATAATTGAAACTTTGTAGCCTTGAGTAGAGGCCTGGGCCCACCAGGATGTGTGGAAAGCTTGGCTTCCTTCATCACCGGGGAAACCAAAGCCTGCCTCCTGCTCTCTCTGTGGCCACAGCCATCTTGGTTGGGTTAATTTGCACACTTGCTCCTGACTGGCTGGTGGGCGTGGCTTGTGGGTAAATGGAGTGATGGTTAATTTGCATATTATTCTTTTATTACATAGGATGAGAAAACAATGTACTATTTTAAAGACACTATAATGTTTATGCTTGTTTGTTATACCAGCCAGCATTACTCTAAAAATAATGTATCCAATTCTCATGCTTAAGTTTTAAAGGCAAATAACAGTGTTATTGAGATGTCATTTATATGAGCTTAAAATTCAATGTTTTTTTTAGTATGTTGAAAGAGTTATGCTATCTAATTCCAGAACATTTTAATCACTCCACAATGAAACCCTATACTCATCAGCAGTCTCTCCCCGTTTTTCTTCTACTCTTCCAGCCCTAGACAATCACTCATCTTTCTGACTTGCCTATTCTAGACATGTTCTATAAATGAAATATTACAATATACTGTCTTTTGTGACTAGCTGATTTTACTTAGCATAGTATTTTCAAGGTTTATCTACATAGCATGCATCAGTATTTCATTTCTTTCTATTACCAAATAACATTCCATTATATGGATTGATGATATTGTACTTACACATTCATTAGTTGATGATTCATGGTCAAACATTTCTATTTTTGCTGTAGGTTCTTTAAAATCTCTTATCACCATACTGAAGAAAAAATTCATTTAACTTGAGGATACATACACTTATTCAAAATCCTGCGGGTTAAAAGCATCAAAATTTTACCAAGAAATAGCTTATTTAGCCAAAACCGGTTTGGCTCAGTGGATAGAGCATCGGCCTGTGGACTGAAGGGTCCCAGGTTCGATTCCGGTCAAGGGCATGTACCTTGGTTGTGGACACATCCCCAGTAGAGGGTGTGCAGGAGGCAGCTGATCAATGTATCTCTCTCATCGATGTTTCTGACTCTCTATCCCTCTCCCTTACTCTCTGTAAAAAATCAATAAAATATATTTTTTTAAAAATAGCTTATTTGACTGAAAATCACTCACAAGACTCAAAAACTCCTATTACAATAATAACATAAAAAGTGCTCAATAATGGAATAAAACAAACAAACAAGAGGAAAGCACATAGTTTTATACCTTTTAATTCAAGAATTATAAAGAAAAAAATAATACCAGTCTAGCTTAGTCTCCATAAGGATGTATTTTAAGGAGGAACCCAAGAAAGTAAACCTAATATCAACACAAAGCAATTAAGTAGAAATTAGGTATTGCTGGGTCAGGAGAAAAACTTCATTAAAGCAATCAAGTCTCAGTGTTTTTCTAAAGATAAATCCCATCTAGTCTAAAAATCATTAAATCTTAATGACAGAGCCAAATTGTTGGTAGTGTTTACAAATGAAATATGTTAATATGTCTATGAAATATGTTAGCCTGGAAGTTTAGAATTCAGATTGCCTTTATATATTAGAGAAGTTGAATTTCTGAGAAAATATACAAGATAGGAAGAAAATGCTAAAAGATAGAAAAATGCTGCTTCTGCCTTCACTCTCTTTAGGTCATCAGGAGGAGAGTCATAGAGAAAGTCCTGACTCTGCATGCATTACATTCACTTGATAGACACTCATCAAGCACCCCTTATTTCCCAGACACTATAGTGGTTTTGGGAATATCCTACCTAGTAAAGAGGGAATATGCTAACTGACCCTCACACTGTTGTAAAGATGGTGGCACTCACAGCCAATAAGGAGGGAATATGCTAATTGACTGCCCTGCCCTCAAAGATGGCGGCACTCACAGCCAATAAGGAGGGAATATGCTAATTAAGTGCCATTCCCTCAAAGATAATGGCACCACCGAGACCGGTTTGGCTCAGTAGATAGAGAGTCGGCTTGCAGACTGAAAGGTCCAAGGTTCGATTCCGGTTGGGGGCATGTACCTTGCTTGTGGGCACATCTCCACTGTGGGGCTTTCAGGAGGCGGCTGATCGATGTCTCTCTCTCATCGATGTTTCTGACTTTCTATCTCTCTCTCCTCTCTGTAAAAAAATCAATAAAAAAAAAAGATAATGGCACCCACAGCCACAAGATGGTGGCGTCCAGTTCCCTCAGCCCCCCTGCTGCGCACCTGCCTCTGGAGTCCCCCAGTCTGCTCAGCCCCTCAGCTGCCTAGGGCCTGCCCAAGATACAGACAAGCCTTGGATAGTAGCTGCCCAGCTGCCCAGGACCACCTGAGACTCAGGTAACCAGGGCTGGCTCAGGTAACCAGCATTGCAGCAGTAGAGATGTGACAGGCATCACTTTCCCCTGATCACCAGGTCACCACCCGCCCCTGAGGGCTCCTGGACTGTGAGAGGGCACAGGCTGGGATGAGGGGACACCCCCCCCTTCCAGTGCATGAACTTTCATGCACTGGGCATCTAGTCTATACAGTGGTACCTCGAGATATGAGTGCCCTAACATACAAGATTTTTGAGATACGAGCCGTTGAGCAAGCGATTTTTTGCTTTGAAATACAAGCAACATTTGAGATACGAGTAATCACGAGGATCAGCCGGCTGCACATGACCCACCAGTTTACTGCGACTCGAGCGTCTCATAGTTTCCCACGCCTCAGTCAGTGTGTTTGTTTACCTCGTTGTCGAAGCATCTTTTGTGCATTTACATACTTTATCACATTTCTTTTTACAACCAAGGGTCCGAAGAAAGCGAGTGGAAAGGTCAGTGCTCAGAAGAGGATGATGTATATTGAATTAAAGCGTGAAATCATAGAAAAATATGAGCAAGGTGTGCGAGTGGCCGACTTGGCGAGGCAGGACGGGCATAGTACTTCAACGATATGCACTGTGCTTTAACAGAAGGAGTGGATAAAGGGTATAATGCCAGCTAAGGGCGTTACAATAATTTCTAAGCTCCGTAGCTCTCTCCATGAAAAGATGGAGAATCTACTGATGGTGTGGGTGACGGAGAAGCAGCTTAAAGGAGATACATTAACACAGGGCATCATATGCGAGAAGGCACGAGCGATTTACAGTGATTTGCTGGAGCAGACCCCATGCACTTCCACGGACGAAGCATCGAAAGACTCATTTAAAGCCAGTAGAGGCTGGTTTGATAACTTCAGGAAAAGGTCCGGCATTCACTCCACCGTCAGGCATGGTGAGGCAGCAAGTTCGGATGTGAAGGTAGCTGAGGATTACCTCAAAACTTTTTCCAAACTGATAGAAGCCAAAGGATATATCCCCCAGCAAGTCTTCAACTGTGACGAGACAGGGCTTTTCTGGAAGAAGATGCCGAATAGAACTTATATAACAGCAGAGGAGAAGGCGATGCCAGGCCACAAACCCATGAAGGATAGGCTAACTCTCGCACTGTGCGCCAATGCGAGTGGCGACTGCAAGATCAAGCCTCTGCTCGTATACCATTCGGAAAACCCCAGAGTCTTTAAGTCACATAAGATTTTAAAAGATAAACTGCAAGTTATGTGGAGGGCAAACCCGAAGGCATGGGTCACCAGGCAGTTCTTTGTGGAGTGGGTAAACCTGGTTTTCGGCCCTTCTGTTAAGAAATATCTACAGGAAAACAACCTAACCATGCAAGACCTCCTGGTCCTCGACAATGCTCCTGCTCACCCACCGAACCTCGAAGATGAACTCCTCGAAGAGTTCAAGTTTATAAAGGTTGTCTACCTACCTCCCAGCACCACTCCTATCCTGCAGCCCATGGATCAGGAGGTGATTTCTAATTTTAAAAAGCTATACATCAAGCACCTGTTCCGGCGCTGCTTTGAGGTGACGGAGAACACAAAGCTCACCCTTCGAGAGTTCTGGAAGAATCACTTTAATATCGTGATATGCCTCAGAATTATTGATCAGGCCTGGCTGGGTGTTCCAACTAGGACTTTGACCTCTGCATTGAAGAAGCTGTGGCCTGAGGCCATAGCCAAAAGGAACTTCAAAGGATTCGAACCCCAGGTGCCAGTGGAGGAGGAGATAGTGTCTCTGGGAAAATCCATGGGCCTGGAGGTGGATGAGAGAGACGTGAATGAGCTCGTCGAGGAGCACTCTCTGGAACTCACCACGGAGGAGTTACAAGAGTTGCAGTCTCAGCAACATGCGGAGGTTCTCCAAGAAAGTGGTTTTGAGGAGGAGCCAGAGGTGGAAGAGATCTCTACAAGTAAGATAAAGGAGAACTTAGGAATGTGGGAGAGGGTGTCACACTTTGTGGAAAAGAAACACCCCAAAAAAGTTGCTACTGGTCGTGCATCGGAGATGTTCAATGAAACTTGCCTCATCCATTTCAGAAACATTCTGAAAGGGAGGAAGAGGCAAACCTCGGACACTTTTTTTTGACATTGGCCAAAAATGCAAAGACCAGTAGCAATTAAGTTCAGTGAAGATTAGTTAAGTTACGTTCAGTTTAGGGATAAAGTGTAGCATTAAGAGTGTAACAAGTAGGTAAATACACTTTATAAAACCAGTTTATTCCTTTACATTCTCTTTTATTATGTTTTTATACAATATTTGTCATTTATAAATACATTTTTCTTATTCAAAAACATGTAACAAGAACAACTGGGGTGGCATTTTGGGGGCTGGAATGGATTAACGGCATTTCAATTGATTTCAATGGGGAAATTTGCTTTGAGATACGAGCAACTTGATATCCGAGCAAGGTTACAGAACGAATTAAACTCGTATCTCAAGGTACCACTGTATATACTAAACCTAAGCAACTGTCTGACCACCCGACTGAGTGGTAGCTATGACACGCAATGAGCACCAGGGGGCAGATGCTCAATGCACAGGTATAGAAACATGGAACAGAATGATGAATCTCAGAGGGAAAGGTGGGGGAGGGCGGGAAGAGATTAACCAAAGATCTTTTATGCATACTAAAGGCCTGGTATAAGAATTTATGCATGAGTGGGGTCCCTCAGCTTGGCGTGCAGTAATTGGGCTGAAACCAGCTCTTCAACATCCTCTGAGGAGTCCTGGATTGTGAGAGGATGCAGGTCAGGGCAAGGGACTCTATCAGTGCACAAATTCATGCAGGCTCTAGCAGAGATATAAACACAGAATTTACTGAAAACTTCAAGAGTCTCATGCGTAAAGGGGAAATTTGGAGAGAATGACTAATTCTGATTGAGCTCCTTGTCTAAATGGAAAATGTATTGAATCTATATGCATGAGTGCATTTGCTATGTGAGAAGGAGAACA
The DNA here is from genome assembly GCA_011751065.1 of Lasiurus cinereus. NCBI lineage: Eukaryota > Metazoa > Chordata > Mammalia > Chiroptera > Vespertilionidae > Lasiurus > Lasiurus cinereus. The sequence continues at coordinate 31,868,612 of JAAGEH010000030.1, read as the reverse complement.
AGGAAATTCTGGGTAGTAAGAGTGGGAAACTCAAAAGATTTGGAGCCATTAAAGAGCATGGCAGGTTTAGGGAAAAGGGTTATGTAAGGTAAAAAAAAAAAGTATAAGGAATGCAGAAGTAGGCTGAACACTAGTTTGGGTTCAATATACGAAAGGACTTGTATGGCAAACTTATGAGTTTAGATTTTGCTCTTTAGCCAGCAAAGAATTAGCAATTTTTCTTGAAAAGCAGTTACACGGTTGGATTATTTTTTAAATTTTACTATGAAAGCATACACACACAGAAAAATAAAAATACTATATACACATTGACCACTTAATAATTGTTAAGACTTTTCTACTTTTGCTTTATTTTATTTAAATACTAGAAGCAGTGAACGAATTTGTGCATGGGTAGGGTCCCTTGGCCTGGCCAGCAATTGAGGCCTATTGGGGGCCAGTTGGCCAGGGAGAAAGACCATGGGAGGTTGGCCAGCTGGTTGGAGGGGCCATAGGGACTGGATGGGGGGAGGTCTGGCTGGGAGGAGGTCCCATGGGAGATTAGCTGGTGGGGTGGGAGGGACCGTGGGAGGTTGGCCCGCCAGGAGGTGAGGGTCATGGGATGTTGGCTGTGGGAGCACAATGACCACCAGGGGGAAGTTCCTGCATTGAGCACCTGCCCCCTGGTGGTCAGTGTGCATCATAGCAACTGATATACCAGTCATTACGGTCATTTGGTCATAAGGCTTTTATATATGGAAGATTTTAAAGCAAACCTTCCATCTGATTTCATTTCACCCCTACATATGGATATGTTCTTATCTAACCACAATCTATTTTACCTCTAACTGAATTGATTATATCAGCTTCATTTAATCATTTGTGAACTGAAATGTCCTAAGTTATCTCATAATTATCTTTTTTATAGTAGGTTTGTTCAGATGAGGACCTCAATTAACTTCCCATGTTGCAATAATTAGTAATGATTCTGAAATATCTTAATTTAGAGCACTTCCTCTTTGTCCCACCCTCTAGTAAAAAATCCCCATGCCAATGATTTACTGAAGAAAACTGGTATAATGCCCTAGAGTCTGTCCCACATATTTCACTTATCTGTTTGATTCCTTATTGGTGTAATTTAACTTTTTTCTTGTATTTTTCCTGGTTACTATAACTGGAAGTTTACTCTAAAAGGCCCAATTATATTTAGATTCAATTTTTTTAAAGGCAGGTATGCTTAAAAAGTGGTATTGTATAATTTACATTGCACCCCATTGAGAGGCACTTAATATCTGGTGCCTGCTCAGAGTGATGTTAAGATTGGTGATCAGATTTTCCTAGAAGAAGAAGACTTTACTAGTACTGTGGAGGAGATGGACCATGGTGAGACCACTTTGGTAGCAGGGAGGTCAGGCATTACAGTATTACCAAAGAAATGAAGTGGATGTGACCCTAAGGCAGGAATCTATAATAATAAAAGTGTAATATGCTAATTGGACTAGATGTCCTTCCAAACAACCTTCCGGTCGAAGCTGGGGCTGTAAGGGAAGACAAGTCCCAGGTGCCTACTGGCGACCAGAGGGAAACCTGGGTCCTGGGTGTCTGCCAGCAGCCAGAGAGAAGCCCAGGTCCCGGGTGGCGGCCAGTGGCTGGAGGGAAGCCCAATTCCCAGGTGCTGGTTGACAGCCAGAGAGAAGGCCAGGTCCTGGGTTGCAGAGGGAAGCCAGTAACAGCAGCCGGGGGAAGGAAGGCCTACTCTTATACAAATTTCATGCATTGGGCCTCTAGTCTACATATATATATATATATATATATATATATATATATATATATATATAAGCCTAAGTGACTGAATGACCATATGATCAGTAGCTATGACAAGCACTGACCATCAAGGGGCAGATGTTCAAAGCAGGATCTCCCCCCTCGTAGTAGGTGTGTTCCCACAGTGGGATTGCTGCTCGGCAGACTGACCCATCCTGGTGGCCCACCAGTCCAGCAGCAGCCACTCACTCCCTCATTAGTCTTGCAGGTCCAATCTCCGGAGAATGGGCCAGCATGGTTGTCCTCCTGGAAGTTGGCCTCAGGGACCACAGTCACTTTCCCTCCCTAGAGTCTCCACAAGGAAGAAAAGACATAAAAGCAGCCACCAGGTGGCTCCCAACAACGGCATGAACATCAGCAGGACAGATCCAGATCCCGGGCTGACAAGGGCATCCCACTGCCCACCCAGAGGGCCGATCACATCCTGGCCTCCTCCATCCCCCTTGGGAAGGTGCCAGACACAGGGCTAATGGCTGGCCTTTCCCAATCAGGACTGAATGGGCGTGAGCCCACAGCAGGTGCAGCAGGGCTGGGATGAGTGGGAGCAGAGGCAGGAACAGCAGGCAACACTGGACTCCCAGTTTCGGCCCAATTCCCACAGGCCATGCTGAGGGACCCCACCCATGCATGAATTTGTGCACCGGGCCTCTAGTAATAGATAAGCACAGAGAATGCTGTACTCAAAAAAAGTATTGGAGTAGAATTATTAAAAGTATGGAAATTTATTACAAGTTTGAATGGGGAATGGGAATTGGGGCAGGTGAGCAAGTGGTAGTAAGGACAAGAGAATGAAAGCTCATGACAGTGGAGAGCTATGTGTTTGTTACTCAATACTGAATCCTCAATGGTTAACAGTATGCTTGCCATGCAGTAAATATTCAATAAATATTTGTTAAATGCATCAATGATTGTGTATATGGTTGGATAGATGAATAGATGGTGCTGAAACATCTAAAATAGAAAATTAGTTGGATGTTCACACTTAAAAGAGCTGCAGAGAGAATATGAAACATCCTTCAAATTTGACTTGCTTTCAGGATATGAATTATTAGTAACTCAGAAAAATGTTTAAATTTGTAAAGTACATTCAAATTGTTCAGCCCATGTGAATCTAAATTATTCTTGGAATGAACATCTGCATTATAGGAATATGGGAATAAAATTTGTGATACTTTTTGGCCTCAAATCACACAGAAGTTTGAGAAAGTCCTTAAGATGATAAAATGTCATTTCATATGGTAATGTCAAGAACATTAAAAATAATAACAGATCAAGAAAATAAAAATTTGGTTCCTGGAAAACATAAAAATCAATACGCCAATAGCCAGGTTAACTAATAAGAAAAACATATTATTTGAAGAAATAAAGAGGAAAACATCACTGTGATTGGAGACCAAAAGCTCTGCCTTAGGGACCTATAAGTCCTTTAAGTTTTGTTTTGATAAGCATCATTTTCATTATCTATTGTTTTTAATTAACTTTCTATCCCATAGATCACCATCTCTTCTGTTCTGAATGTTTTAAAAAATCTAGTGGTGTTCTTATAAAGTTAGAATATTTGTATCATTATATTTCTTCTTTACCGCAAACTGACAGCGTTAATTGCCATTACTAAAAGTGAAAGGTTTATATGTTTTACCAATGCTTTTTTTTTTTTAATTTCCCCTCTCCATTTTTCCTAATTACAAAATCTGATTCAAACTGATTGGTGAAAATTGGGTATTTATCAGTTGACATAAGTGAAAATTCAGGAATAAGTTTATCCTTTTAATACCCCCTACAACCTAACACAGATCTCAAATACTTAAATATGAATTTCCACTTGATTCTGATAGCCTGGACAGTTTTCAGAAAGACTAAAGAGAAATACAGGATGATGTTTAAACAAAAAAAAATAAATAACTAAAAGCCAGGCTACAGAAAATAAGAACTCATGTAAACAGAAGGAAGGAATACATTCATTTATCCTATATAATAAAAGCCTACTATGCTAAGTTTCTGGTTGTCCAGTTATCTGTTCAACCAATCACAGTGTAATATGCTAATGATATGCTAAGGCCACTCAACTGCTTCTATGACATGCACTGACCACCAGGTGGCAGACACTTCAACCAATAGGTTAGCTTGCTGCTGGAGTCTAGCCTATCAGGACTGAGCAAGACAAGCTGGACACACCCTGGAGTCCCCCTGCAGTCCCTCCCCTGCTGGACAACCTACTGTGTCCCTTTCCAGCCTGGTGATCATGCACCAATAGGGTCCCTTGGCCTAGCCTGCATACTCTCACAATCTGGGACCCCCTGGGGGACGTTGGAGAGCCCCTTTTGGCCTTATCCTGCTCAATGCAAGAGCTTTCCCCTGGTGGTCAGTGCACTCCCACAGAGGGAGCGCCACTCAGCCAGAAGCCAGGCTCATGGCTGGTAAGTGCAGCAGTGGTGGCAGGTGCCTCTCCCACCTCCACAGCAGTGCTAATGATGTCCGACTGATGGCTTAGGCCCACTCCCACCAGTCGGACATCCCCCGAGGGTTCCTGGATTGTGGATTGCAGGCCAGGCTGAGGGATCTCCTGCAAGTGCACTAATTTCATGCACGGGGCCTCTAGTAATTAGATAATTACACTTGGGCAATAAATTGGTTCCAAATTTTCTAGCACACAAACAAAAAGGAAGACACTCAAATTACATATTGGAAGACTACACATTGGCAGAAACAATGTTACCCCCGAAATTAAACACAAGTAGAAGTTTACCAGGGATCATTATAGTACAATGCAAATGAGCATTGGAATCAGGTGGCCCTGATTTTACATCCCATTTTTTTTTCCTCTTTCCTAACTGTGTGACTTTGGGTAGGGCATTTAAACACTCCAGATCTCAGTGTCTTCATTTGTAAAATGAGGATTTCGATAACTATAAACCCCTCAAGTTTATTGTAACGAGTGTTACCATTAAACTTGTTAAATCATCACCATCACTATCACCATCACTATTGTCATTAACTAGAGGCCTGGTACTTGAAATTCATGCATAGGGGTGTGTGTCCCTCAGCCAGCCTTCACCCTTTCCAATCTGGGATTCCTCTCACAATCCAGGACCAATGGGTCCCAACTGCTCGCCTGCCTGCCTTCTTGATTGCCCCTAACTGCTTCTGCCTGCCAGCCTTATCACCCCTCATCCATTCTGATTGATGCCTAACTGCTCCCCTGCCAGCCTGATTGCCCCTAACTGCCCTCTCCTGCAGGCCTGGTCACTTCTAACTGCCCTCCCTTGCAGGCCTGGTTCCCCCCGACTGCTCTCCCCTGCAGGCCTGGGTCCCCCCTCAACTGCCCTTTCCTGCAGGCATGGTCACCCCCAACTTCCCTCCTCTGCAGGCCTGGTCACCCCTAACTGCCCTCTCTGGCAGGCTTGATCACCCCCAACTGCCCTCCCTTGCAGGCCTGGTACCTACTAATTACCCTCCCCTGCTGGCCTGATTGCCCACAACTGCCTCCCCTTGAAGGCCTGGTCCCTCCCAATTGTTCTCCCCTACTGGCCCTCTTGTGGTGGCCATCTTGTGTCCACATGGGGGCAGCCATCTTGTGTATTGGAGTGATGATCAATTTGCACATTACTCTTTTATTAGATAGGATAGAGGCCTGCTGTACAGGTGGAGGCCAGCTGGTTTGCTTTGAAGGGTGTCCCAGATCAGGGTGGGAGTTCCCTGGCATGGGTGGCTTGGGCGAGGGGCCTGTGGTGGTTTGCAGGCTGGTCACGCTCCCTGGCGACCCAAGCAGAGGCCCTGGTATCTGGGATTTATCTATCTTCTATAACTGAAACTTTGTAGCCTTGAGCAGAGTCAAGCCTCCTTCTTGCTCCATGGCCGCAGCCATTTTTGTTGGGATTTATTTAGCTTCTATAATTGAAACTTCATAGCCTGGAGTGGAGGCCTGGGCCCACCAGATGTGTGAAAAGTTTGGCTCCCTCCATTGCCAGTGAAACCCAAGCCTCCTGCTTGCTCCATGGCTGCAGCCATCTTGGTTGAGTTAATTTGCCTACTTGCTCCTGATTGGCTGGTGGGTGTGATTTGTGGGTATAGCAAAGTGATGGTTAATTTGCATATTACTCTTTTATTATATAGGGTAGTATTGTATTCATGCTTACTATAATTGTACTGAGGGCTCTATGCATAAAAGGTCATTTCCCTCTCATTCTCTCTTTAAAGGGAGGCAACTGAAGTAGTGGGATGAAGTAACTGGCCTTAGGATGAAGCAAGCTGGCCAACTGTGTGACTGTCAGTGGGCACTGAATTAAAGTTAATTCCCTTTTCCTTGTGAGGCCTGGTGACTATCTCATACCATCACACATTTACAAAAAGAATAACTAGTGCAGCATGATTTCATACACGCTTTATTTTCTCAGGACTACGGGATGGTATCCTTAAGCCATATTTGGAATAGAGTAAAGAGAAAATGGCAGATGACACAGAAATCTCATGTCTCTCAAGAATTATACAAAATATTTTCTGTGTGTCTTCTTTGCATGCTTGTATGCATTAGTTTAGATCAGTCAGGTAAAACCACAGCTTCCTCTGACTTGACCTCACTGATTTTTCTCTTGATAATGAACACAGTAACATATTGCTGCCAGCCTCACCCCATCACTCTCTGTCTTCAAGGAAATCTTAGTTCCAGGTAAGGGAGAGGTCAAAAGAGCATTTACCACTAGTGAACAATAGGAGAGTGAATGGATCGAGATTTAAAAGATGTCAGTTCTATCTAGTTCAGAAATGCCACTCTTTAGGTATAGGACCTTGGAAAGGTAACTCTAAAATGACTGCCACTTTTGATTGATTGAATAAGCTAAAGAAGCTTAGTAATTATCTGATTTCTTCTTTAGGGACCTATCTCAGGGACTGCTACTCCAGGGTAAGAAGAAGATTAAGATGTCCTCAACCTCTAACTTAATCCTAGGCAGCTGTTTTATTGACTTTTTTAATTTACTGGGTGTTGACTTTGGTTTAAAAAGGGCTTCTGACCCATTGAACTAGATGATTGATAATAGTCCTGGTTTAAAAATCTGAATGCACATCCATTCCTGGGCTGTACTGACAGCCTCACATGGGACCTCTGCACTACATTTGCCACTAGTAATAGGTGTATCAGGTTTACTAAAAGAAGAATTAAGTAAGAGACTTTCTTCCTTTTCTTTGCTAACTTCTGAAAATAAGTCAAATGATATTTCAAATGATATTTTTTCTCTGAAACTAGCAAAGAGATGGCCAAAGCAAGACATAAGTTACAAGTGAGACCAGGTAAACTGGGAAATCATTTACTGCTTCTAACAAATTTGGAGGTGGGGGGAAGAACGCTTTCTCCCTGTTAGCACTGTGGGTAGGAAATAAACAAAACATTCCATCCGATGTGATTCAGAATTTCCCAGATGCTAAGCCAATTAGCCACTGGAGAGCTCTAAATTACTAGGACTTTCCCAAAGCCTCCAACAGGGCACAGAATCAATCATCCCTTGTGAAAGGCAGGGCTGAGTAGACTGTGCGGCCAGGCTTACAGTCAGGTGATTTGGTCATGGTCTTTCTCCTGCCTCTCCTTATTTGGAATTGGGCAAGTCACTTTCTTCTCTGGTCTTGGTTTCCAAATCTGTTAAAGGAAGTTTCTGGACTAGGTATGTCTTACCAAAGTCCCTTCTTGCTACAACATAGTGTGTCCCTCCAAATAATCTAGGAGTCAGCCAAATGGATAGCCCTAAGTCCACTGGCTTACGTTATACTTCTCAACATTGAAGTAGAAATGCCTCAAGCACCAATCTTGTAGACCAGCGATTTTTAACTGGTGTGGCAGGGCCAGTGTGCCACAAAAAGTTTTAAAACATGCAAAACCTGACTATTTAGTCAGGAGTACTGACCTCTTTTCTGTTAGTCAAATTAAAAAGTGACAACCTGCCGAGACTGGTTTGGCTCAGTGGATAGAGCGTCGGCTTGCGGACTGAAAGGTCCCAGGTTCGATTCCGGTTGGGGGCATGTACCTTGCTTGCGGGCACATCTCCACTGTGGGGCATGCAGGAGGCGGCAGATTGATGTCTCTCTCTCATCCATGTTTCTGACTTTCTCTCTCCCTTTCTCTCTGTAAAAAAATCAATAAAATATATTTTTAAAAAAAAGTGACAACCTGCCCAGCTGATGTGGCTCTGTGGTTGAGCAATGACATATAAACCAGGAGGTCACAGTTCAATTCCCAGTCAAGGCACATACCCAATGGGGGATGTGCAGAAGGCAGCCAATTGATGATTCTCTCCTATCATTGATGTTTCTATCTCTCTCTCCCTCCCCCCCCTTCCTCTCTGAAATCAATAAAAACATTAATTTAAAAAATGACAACAGCCAACACAACAATAGCTGGCCAGTATGAATTCTCTGTCTTGAACCATATATAGGTCATATAAATGAGTCACATCTTATTGCTCACATTGCATAAAAAGGTTGGATCTGATTGGTTAATTCTTCGTAGCAGAAATCCTATATACAGGTATAAGCACCTGATTTTTTTAAAAGTCACCTTTGAACAAAAAGGGTAGGTAATTATTATTTTTCTTAATAAATCAATCAAAATTATAGTTATTTTTTGGTGTGCCACAGAATTTTAGAGATTAGTTTATGTATGCCATGACATGAAAAAGGTTGAAAATTACCGCTATGGATTATGATATACTCACTCACTCTCCACTCAGTGACTCCAAGGTTTACTGGGTGGGATATATTCCTCTTGGGCATACCTTGTTCAGATGATCTATTTACAATAAATTCTTTAGATTGTGATTTTTCTTTCATAGCTGATTTTTAATTTTCTCTGCACTTTATGCTAATATTTCAGACCATGCTTTCTTCTCTCCCCCTGCCCCCCAAGTTCCCCTGAATATCACACATTAAAGAGTATAATAAATGTTAACAGCAACAAAAATAGGGAATAACAATGAAATAGTTACATTATACTTAAGATCAAATTGTAAATATTTCTATTCTTAAAAATTGCAGGTCATTATTATCACAGAGATCTGCCAACTTTTTTTATTGACTCTCAGGTCCTTGCTCACTTCCATGCTTTCTAAGCCCACTCCTGGGCAATTTCTGGATACTTAAAATGATTTCAACTTCACTTTATAGAGTAATTCAGTTCTCTTTTCCTTTTCATAACGATTTTCCTTCACCATGCCCTGAGCTAGCTTTTGACAGCTAAAAAAGCCAAAGTATTTTTTTTTCTAATTGACTTCTCTGTTCTTTAGTTTCTTTATCTGTAAAATGGGGAAACCATATTTCTGTGTGTTATTATGAGGTTTCAATGAGATGATGCCTGCCTGCTTTGTACCCAAACAGTGCTTGATACATAGTCATAGTAGGTGCTCAGTTTAATGTTAGCTATTATTTGCTATTGGTATTTGCATTACCAGATAATCTTTTAGGAGCATTTTGAGGATTAGAGACAAAGTGTGTAATACAGCGCCCACCAGGGGGGAAGGCAAATAAAAACATGTAAATGTGTTAATATTTACAGGGGTTTTTACTCAATACCAAGTGCTATTCTCTTTATGCACAAGTAATATTCACAACAGCTGGGAAAAATAGGTGTTATTCTTCTCCTCATTTGACAGATAAGGAAACCTAAACAAAACCAGATTAAGTAACTTGCCTAAGGTCACACAGCTAGTCAGTGACATAACTCAGATTTTAACTCAGGCACTGGACTTCAGTCTGTGAATGTACCAACCAGGTTGTTCTGCCTTTTTTTATATATATATTTTAGTTATATACATATAACCAGATGACCGGATGACTAGCCAGTAGCTATGATGCACATTGACCACCAGGGGCAGACACTCAATGCAGGAGCTGCCTCTTGGTGGTCAGTGCATTCCCACAGTGCCAGACACTGGCACACTGCTGGCCAGCATAGCTGTGGCAGCGAGAGCCTCTCCCTCAGACACTCCCCCTGCGTACCTGAGTGGTGGCAGAAGCAGGCACAGTGGGCCAGGATGAAAGGGAGTGGTACGGTGCCCAGCCCAGGCTTGGGCTCCTCCCCAGTCGCCTACCGCTTCCCATACTACTTTGTGCTGTATAGAATCCATGTGGACAGCGGGCTAGAGCCCGGCGAGCTGGTGGTTAAGGCCAGGCTGTAGAGGTACAGAGATCCATTGATCCCCACAGGCCAGGCCAAGGGACCCCACTGGTGCACAAATCCGTGCACTGGTCCTCTAATTCATAAATAAATGAAGACAGAAGTTTAATTCAATGCATATACTAGCTATATGAATTTTACCAACATACTTCAAAAAGTATTTTTGGAAGTTTACTAGATCTTTCAGGAATGTTATCAAGAAGTCTGGTTTTTAAAAAGTTGTTTACTGTAAAATTCATCTAGTGTCTAAACAGAACCAGGCTGCACAATGCTAAATCATGAGATTTCAACAACTGGATCAGGAAAGTGTTGGATTTCAGAGTTCCCTCTGTTTGTCTAGATGTATTTGCTATGAAGATGACATTACTAATGGAACTCATACAATCAAGTAAAGCTAACAGCAAAATCAATCTGGTATTTATTTTGTAGTCACACAACTGTTTCTGTCCTGCAGTGTAATTAAGCATCCATGAGTAATTAAGTTTATTTTTCTAAAATAAAACCAAACATTATAGAGGTCAGTTTCAGGGATAATTAATCCAGTGAAGGAAAAAAGAGGAATTGGGCCTCCAGGGTCCCTGCTGCAGATTTGGATGAAATGGTGTATAGCTCTTCTTGAAATGAAGGCCTTTTGTTGGGGAGTGTGGGTGAGTAGACACTGGGTCAGTTGCCAATCCAGTACCCATTCCTTCTGTCCCTAATCATAACACATTTCCTCTTTCCAACATAACCTGGACTTTTTTCAGATATCCACTCCTCCTCACATCCATGTATTTCAAGGAATGCTAAACCTCTCCTCCCTGTCTCCAGCAAGTGGATCCTGATTATCCTGGCTAAGACATCACAGTCACCTTGTTCCCTTGGCTAAATTTATGAGTTAGAAATAGACTCCTGAACTGAAATGTGAGACGTTTGATTGAGGCTTCTGGAAAACATATCTGGGTTCTAAACAGAGACATCCAGAGATAGCTCCTTTCTGCATCTGGATACTGTTTTATGTGAAGGAAATGCCTGTAACAGTCATAGCCACTTTGCAATGCCGAGAATTGAAGAATAGAGAAAGAAAGCCTGGATCTTTGACGAAACTATGAAGTCATGTGCACTTCTGCGCCTAGAGCCTGTTTTTGGCACTCCCTGCTTTTCAATTGTGTAAGATAATAAATCTCATTGTTTAAGGCATTTGAGTCAGACTTTTCTTTTATTCGAAACTCATAGCATTCTAAGTCATAGCATGCATGCATGCATTTGTGCTGGCTTCTGCCAGCATGTGTATTAGAAATATAGGGTCAGTCAGACTGCTTTTAGGGAAAGAAGGTAGCTCGAACATAAGCCAGGATGAAACAGAAATTTAGGATCTGCTCAAATCTGAAACATGGCAATTCTGTCAGCTTGCTACAAAGTATGTCTGTAGATCAGCGGCTTATCAGAAATGCAGAAATCTCAACCCCACCGCCGACCTACTGCATCAGAACATGCATTTTAACAAGATTGGTAGATATTTCCTGTACACATTAGAGTCAGAGAAGCATTTACCTGTCAAAGGATATGTGAGTCCTAGGAAAGAAGGAGAAACGGGTCCAAAAACATGGTTCCTCAGATATCTTTTGAGGAGCTTTCAGGGTTCAGATTCCTTCTCCTTTCGCCTGTCCCCAGTTGGAGGAAAGGGCCTGGAAGTTATTTCAGCCCCTCTTCAGGTCCCTTTCTTTAAAGATTCTGCTCACGAACACTTTAAAACCAAATTACAATGCCTGCATGGCAAGATTCTGGACTAGTCATCTGAATCCTAGGTGACAAGGGAAGCCTCTCCCTGATATGGCTGCTATGGAGGACTCTTACTAAACCAAGGGAACCACACATCACACACTCAGCCATTATTTATGAATTCAACTTGGGACAAGAAAAGCCAAAATGGAAGGGGCAGGCTAATCCACAGCTGCCAGGCTAGCACACATGTATATAGCAGGAGCTCAGTCAGGCAGGGCCTTGTATGTAATTTGTGGAGCTAGGTGCAAAATAAAAATGCTTGGCCCCTTGTTCAAAAATTATTAAGAATTCTAAGAAAGCAACAGAGCACTAAAACAAAATGCAGGGCGCTTCTAAGCCTTATGCTACTACGCAGGTTGCACACCCAGGAAGCCAGCCTTGCTCTCAGGATAAAATGAGCAGGAGAGAAAGGAATGCAGTAGTCCCTGCTTTCAGAAAACTTTTTGCAATGAAGAGAAACTGTCATTGGAACAGGTCTATGATTGGTTTATGGTATATGAGACTCTGTGATAAAATTGTTCCTACTAAATATTATTCTTTTATTTCTTCATTCAAACTTATCACATGCAAAGTAAATGGCTAGTTTCTTGGGTACACATAATTTTATAAAGCCATTCCCCCATCCTCATGGGGCTCACACTCCAGTGGGAAAACTAACATTAAAATAGACCAAAATCTGAGGCAGCAGATTATTATAATGGGAAAATCCAAAAAGTATTAACAACTTGAAGTTGAATTATAAATGCTCCAAATCTTAGTGTCCTCTATAGGTTAGTAATGTTCCTTTCCTAACAAAAGTTTATCGGCAAACATTTTATAATGTATTTTTGTATTTAAATATAGCTAGTATAAAACCTATTATATTAGTTTCAGGTATACAATGTAATGATTTCGCATTTTTATAACTCTTCCAAGGTGATCACCCCACTGATTCTAGGAATCAATCACCTGTCACCATGTGAACCTACTACAGTATTACTGACTATATTCACCTTCTGTTTCTTACCCATCTCCCTACTCCCTCCTTTCTGGCGATCATACCTTTGGTCTCTGTTTCACTTAGTCTACTTTGTTGTTGTTTGTTTGCCTGGTTTAGATTCCACATATCAGTGAAACTATGTGCTATTTGTCTTTCTCTGCCTGACTTACCTCTCTTACTTCTCTTAGCATATTACCCTGCATATCCATCCATGTTGTCCCAACACATCTATCCCAATTCCATGGGCCAGAGGTGGGCAGACCCGAGGGAAGTGACCTATTTTCCTGATGTGTCTGGAGAATGCTTGGCAAAGGCTGAGAGACCCAGAAGGTTTAGACCTTCTAAAACCCGGAAAGAGTGAGCAGTGTCCACATTTTCAAACGCAAACTCCAGTTAACCTTTTGTGAAGAAGTCTGCCGCCGGCTGCATTCGGGCAGCGGATTGAGTAGCAACGTTGTCCGTCAGCGCGGAGTGGGAAAGTCACGTCTGAATGTCACCACCCCTTTGTACAAACGTCTAGAGCTATTTCACTGAATCAGAGGGAGACTTGGCTCTTGGCATCTGGACAAAAAAAAAAAAACACAAAAACACAAAACACCCTACATTACACCTACTCCAGAGAGGAACCGGGCAGGTTAAGATGAGGCTGCCGGACACTCGGCTAGGCGTATTCTCCACGTGACCCCCGGGAACCCCCCGCGCCCCTCAGCGGGCAATTGGTTCTCACGCCTCAGGAAGCACACGCGTCCCTCCCTGCCGTGCGCCTCACACGCGCCTTCTACACACTGGGAACCCGGCGGTGAAACTCGTGTACACGTCAAGGTACCATCACCGTCACAAATCAAGCACGGACTCCGAAACCTAACTCAACCAAGCTGACGTTTGCTGAAAGACCTGGAACGCACACACGGCCAAGACCGAGGCTTTGCTGGGGCACACTTTTTCAAGAACCCGTTTCAAGCCTGAAAAACCCAGCGTACGGCGGCGGCACCTCGCGTCACAGATCGTTTTTTTTTTTTTTTTACCCGCGACAGATGCACTCACCCTTTAAAAAAACCACTCTCTGGGGGACAAGACCTGTGGGGCCAGAAATCGTTGGGGCCGGAAATCGAAAAGCGAACCTGCCGTTCCCGACATTCCTAGGGGGCGGTGCTTCCCTTTGACCCCGCGCTGACGTGCTGCGGCGCATCCGGGCCTCTGTTGTTAAGGCGGGGAAGATGGAGGCAGCGTCGGTATTGGTTCCGGTAGAGTGGATGAAGAACTGGGAGAAGTCGGGGAGGAGCGACTTTTTGGACTTATGTTGGCTTGTCAGCGACAATAAAAGCTATGGCAGTTCGACTTACAGAGATTTCCAGCGAGCTCTCTATGAGTTATCATACCATGTCATTAAAGGAAACCTGAAGCCCGAACAAGCATCTAATGTTTTAAATGACATCGGCGAATTTCGCGAGGATATGCCCTCCATTCTTGCTGATGTCTTTTGCATTTTAGATATTGAGACTACCTGCTTAGAAGAGAAGAGCAAGAGAGACTGTTTTACGCAATTGGTATTGGCATGTTTGTATGTCGTTTCAGACACGATTCTAAAGGAACGCCTGGATCCAGAAACATTGGAATCATTAGGACTTATCAAACAATCACAGCAATTCAATCAAAGGTCAGTTAAAATCAAGACAAAACTCTTTTATAAGCAGCAAAAGTTCAATTTGTTAAGAGAAGAGAATGAAGGGTATGCTAAGCTGATTGCTGAATTGGGGCAAGATTTATCGGGAAATATTACTAGTGATTTAATCTTAGAAAATATCAAATCTTTAATAGGATGCTTTAATCTAGATCCCAGTAGAGTTTTGGATGTCATTTTAGAAGTGTGTGAATGCAGACCAGAACATAATGACTTCTTTATATCTTTATTAGAGTCTTATATGAGTATGTGTGAACCGCAAACACTTTGTCATATACTTGGGTTCAAATTCAAGTTTTACCAGGAGCCAAATGGAGAGACTCCTTCATCTTTATACAGAGTTACAGCAGTGCTCCTACAAGTTAATCTTATTGATTTAAATGATCTTTATGTACATCTTCTTCCAGCTGATAATTGCATTATGGATGAACATAAACGAGAAATGGTGGAAGCTAAGGAAATTGTTAGAAAACTTACGATGGTTGTATTGTCTTCTGAAAAAATTGATAAGCAAGAGAAGGAAAAGGAAAAAGAGGAGGAGAAAGTAGAAAAGCCACCTGACAACCAAAAACTTGGTTTGTTAGAAGCCTTATTAAAGATTGGCGATTGGCAGCATGCACAGAACATTATGGATCAAATGCCTCCATATTATGCTGCTTCACATAAGCCAATAGCTCTTGCTATTTGCAAGCTTATTCACATAACTATTGAGCCTCTCTACCGAAGAGTTGGTGTTCCTAAAGGTGCTAAAGGCTCACCTGTTAAGGCTTTGCAAAATAAGGGAGCACCAAAACAAGCAGAGAGCTTTGAGGATTTGAGGACAGATGTCTTCAATATGTTCTGTTACCTTGGTCCCCACCTTTCTCGTGATCCCATTTTATTTGCAAAAGTGGTGCGCATAGGCAAATCATTTATGAAGGAGTTTCAGTCTGATGGAAGCAAACAAGAAAATAAAGAGAAAATGGAAGTTATTCTTAGCTGTTTACTTAGCATTACTGACCAGGTACTACTTCCATCTCTTTCTCTGATGGACTGCAATGCTTGTATGTCTGAGGAACTATGGGGAATGTTTAAAACATTTCCATATCAGCATAGATATCGTCTGTATGGCCAATGGAAGAATGAAATTTATAATAGTCACCCACTTTTGGTAAAAGTTAAAGCTCAAACAATAGACAAAGTTAAATATATCATGAAACGTCTAACCAAGGAAAATGTGAAGCCTTCTGGAAGACAAATTGGGAAATTGAGCCACAGCAATCCAACTATTTTGTTTGATTATATCTTGTCACAAATACAGAAGTATGATAACTTAATAACACCTGTAGTAGATTCATTGAAATACCTCACTTCATTGAATTATGATGTCTTGGCCTATTGTATTATTGAAGCTTTAGCGAATCCAGAAAAGGAAAGAATGAAACATGATGACACAACCATTTCAGGCTGGCTTCAGAGTCTTGCTAGTTTCTGTGGTGCAGTTTTTCGTAAATATCCGATTGATCTTGCTGGTCTTCTGCAATATGTGGCAAATCAGCTAAAAGCGGGCAGAAGTTTTGACCTGCTTATATTGAAAGAAGTGGTACAAAAAATGGCAGGAATAGAAATTACCGAGGAAATGACAATGGAGCAACTAGAGGCCATGACTGGTGGAGAGCAACTAAAAGCTGAGGGAGGTTATTTTGGCCAGATCAGAAACACTAAAAAATCCTCCCAGAGATTAAAGGATGCACTATTGGACTATGATCTTGCTCTTCCCCTTTGTTTGATTATAGCTCAGCAGAGGAATGGAGTGATCTTTCAGGAAGGTGGAGAGAAACATTTGAAACTTGTGGGAAAGCTCTATGATCAGTGTCATGATACCCTTGTACAGTTTGGTGGATTTTTAGCATCTAATCTAAGCACAGAAGATTATATAAAGAGAGTACCTTCCATTGATGTGCTCTGTAACGAATTTCATATACCCCATGATGCAGCATTTTTCTTGTCTAGACCAATGTATGCACATCATATTTCATCCAAATATGATGAACTTAAAAAATCAGACAAAGGAAGTAAACAGCAACATAAAGTCCACAAGTACATTACGTCATGTGAAATGGTGATGGCCCCTGTCCATGAAGCAGTAGTCTCATTACACATTTCCAAAGTCTGGGATGACATCAGCCCTCGATTCTATGCCACATTCTGGTCATTGACAATGTATGACCTTGCAGTTCCGCACACCAGCTATGAACGGGAAGTCAGTAAACTTAAAGTCCAGATGAAAGCAATTGATGATAATCAAGAAATGCCTCCAAATAAAAAGAAAAAAGAGAAGGAACGCTGTAGTGCTCTTCAGGACAAGCTTCTTGAAGAAGAAAAGAAACAGATGGAACATGTACAGCGAGTTCTACAGAGACTGAAACTGGAAAAGGACAACTGGCTTTTAGCAAAATCTACCAAAAATGAGACCATCACAAAATTTTTACAGCTCTGTATATTCCCTCGATGTATTTTTTCAGCAATTGATGCTGTTTACTGTGCTCGTTTTGTTGAATTGGTACATCAACAGAAAACGCCAAATTTTTCCACACTTCTTTGCTATGATCGAGTTTTCTCTGACATAATTTTCACAGTTGCAAGCTGTACTGAAAATGAAGCCAGTCGATATGGGAGATTTCTTTGCTGCATGTTAGAGACAGTGACCAGGTGGCACAGTGATAGAGCCACATATGAAAAGGAATGTGGGAATTATCCAGGATTCCTTACTATATTACGGGCAACTGGATTCGATGGTGGAAATAAAGCTGATCAACTAGACTATGAAAATTTTCGACATGTTGTACATAAATGGCATTACAAACTAACTAAGGCATCAGTGCATTGCCTTGAAACAGGTGAATATATTCATATTAGGAATATCTTGATTGTGCTAACAAAAATACTTCCTTGTTACCCAAAAGTTTTAAATCTGGGTCAGGCTTTGGAAAGAAGAGTGCATAAAATCTGCCAAGAAGAAAAAGAGAAAAGGCCTGATCTATATGCATTAGCTATGGGCTACTCTGGGCAGTTGAAATGTAGGAAGTCCTACATGATACCTGAAAATGAGTTTCATCACAAAGACCCCACTCCGAGGAATGCAATTGCCAGTGTACAAAATGGCCCTGGTGGTGGGTCTTCTTCATCTTCCATAGGAAGTGCATCTAAATCTCATGAAAGCAGTGCTGAAGAGAATGATAAATCAAGGGAGAGATCTCAGTGTGGCATGAAAGCTGTAAGTAAAGCTGCTAGTGCCATACTGAAAGGCAATTCAGGCAATGGCAATAGTGGCTTTAATAGCAGCAAAACCATTAAAGAAAATGACAAAGAGAAAGGAAAAGAAAAAGAGAAAAGAGAAAAGACTCCAGCTACTATTCCAGAGGCCAGAGTACTTAGTAAAGATGGTAAAGAAAAACCAAAGGAAGAACGGCCAAATAAAGATGAAAAAACAAGAGAGACAAAAGAAAGAACACCTAAGACTAACAAAGAGAAAGAAAAATTCAAGAAAGAAGAAAAAGCTAAAGATGAGAAATTCAAGACCACTGTCCCCAACATAGAATCAAAATTGACTCAAGAAAAGGAAATTGAGAAGGAGTCATTCAGAGAAAGAGATATAGCAAAGGAAATAAAATCAAAAGAAAATGTTAAAGGAGGAGAAAAAAGACCAGTTTCTGGGCCCTTGAAGTCACCTGTTTCCCGATCAGATATTATTGAGCCTGAAAGGGAACAAAAACGCCGTAAAATTGATATACACCCTTCTCCATCACATACCTCAACAATAAAGGACAGTCTCATCGAACTCAAGGAGTCTTCAGCAAAGCTCTACCTTAATCATACTCCTTCACCACTAATGAAGAATAAGGAGAGAGAAATAGACAAGAAAGATTTGGACAAGTCAAGGGAAAGATCCAGAGAAAGAGAGAAAAAAGATGAAAAGGATAGAAAAGAACGGAAAAGGCATCACTCAAACAATGACCGGGAAATGATATCAGACTTAACCAAGAGGCGAAAAGAAGAAAACGGAACAATGGTTTCAAAACACAAAAGTGAAAGTCCATGTGATTCTTCTTATCCAAATGAGAAAGACAAGGAAAAAAATAAGTCAAAATCTTCAGGCAAAGAAAAAGGCAGCGATTCTTTTAAATCTGAAAAGATGGATAAAATCTCCTCCAGTGGCAAAAAGGGTATATACAGACCCCTAAGTTGAAGAAGGTCTAGAGGAGGATGCCAAAGCTCCATGCATCACTCTCAGAACGGTGTCTCCCATAATTAAGAGCTTCTGATGTCCATTTAAGGGGAATCTGCTTTAAGTCAGAAGATGAATAAAACCCACCATCCTCTAGACAAGACATTCCAAAGTCACCAGTTGTCAGGACATTATTTTCACCTCTAGACAGTTCCTTGCAGCAAGGTTCCTGTGTATACAATTTTCATTTGTAATTCACCATACAGAAGCAACATCTGATGAAAATTCCATCCTTCTTTCTCAGAAAAGAGAGGAAATTGCCTCCAGGGACCAGTTCCTTAATGATGTAAATAGACTGCGTTTATGTGCAAACTCCTACATGTTTGACAATATTGGGATGATTGATTGTATTACTTGAGGATTTTGACTTCTTGTAAAAAATTTAACTTTAGTTCCTGGGAAAGATCATTTTTACATGTTGTAACAGCAGTAGCAATTTTAACCTTTCATATGCCCTTAAATATGCCACCAAATTTTCCCTTACTCAGTCATTCTCCTGTTGTGACATCTTCATGATTGAGAACCCATTTCTTATTCTAGTTATGGCCATACTGACCATGATACTCTTGATTGGAACATTGACTTTGCCATTTAAAAAATTGAGATAAAATTCACAAAACACAAAACTTGCCATTTTAAAATGTTTTTTTTTTTAGTATATTCAATATGTTGTAGAACCATCACCACTGACTCCAGAACATTCCCCATCACTCCAAAGAGCCCCCACACCTGTTAGCAATCATCCCTAATTCTCCCCTTTCCTCAGCCCCTGGAAACAATTAATGTACTTTCTATTTCTATAGATTTATCTGTTTTGAACATTTTATAAACATGGAATCATGGAATATGTTACCTTTTGTGTCTGGCTTCTTTCACATAGTATTGTGTTTTCAAGGTTCACCCATGATATAACATGTATCAGAACTTCATTTCTTTTTAAAACTGAATAATATTCCATTGCATAAATGTGTACCATATTTTGTTTATCCATTTATCAATTATGGACAGGAACAATGATTTTTTTAAGTATTAAAATTTTAAGTTCAGAGTATCCACATTTATATCATCAAGATTATAATTACATGGTATGAACAGAATGCTGTATGGGAATGATATGTAAATTATTTGTCAGCATTTCATGCAAGTGTGGTTATTTTCTAAGACTCTTCTAGCTTTGATTTTATGAAATATATGAATATTATTAGTATTTTCATCTATAAAGTTTAATGCCTTAAGCATTATTTTTAAAACAAATGAGAAAAAATGGTAGGCAGAGAAGAAGTTATTTGCCAAATGTTGTAATGATCATATTTTTAATTTATTTCAGTATGCAGTATTTGAAAAATGTCAATACATAAAGGAAAGAAAAAGAATATGATGAAATCATTATATTTTTAAAGCAATTTTTATAATTTAGGAGATAATGCATCATAATATAAGTCACTATGAAAATAATACCCTTGTGAAAAAAATAATAAAAAACAGTTTCTGATCTGCATGCTCATTTGAACAGGGTCCAGTTGGCAGAAGAAGTAGGGCATTTTGCACAAATCATCCTGTGACTGGTGGGGGAGGAGAAATTCTGGAGCCTTGGTTTTAAAGGGTACCACTTAACACATATCCAATGCATGCTTTGCAAGGAAGCTGGGCACACAGTCTGCCTTCCTCCATCTCCATTGCAAACCTGGAAGCAAGCCTGTCTATGCTTTTGTGAATCTGAACCTACATCAGGTTCAGCCAACTCAATCAATGGGGAAATACAAATGCCCACTTCATTTTTATTCAGCTGCTCAGAGGCTTGCAGTACGGAGTATCCTAGGACAGCATGCCAGAGAAGCTCCAGGAAGTAGCGTTTCCTTAAAGAAAGCACATTCTGCCCTTAGCCATGTGGCATTTCAGAGGGCCAGAAAAGACCCTTCAAAAGAAAACAACAACTCCAGCTATGGCAAGGTTGTTATAATTTAATGCCAAAACAAAGAGTACAGCTAGGAGAGCATCTTACTGGGGATTATAAATAAACAAAGCTGAATCTAAAGGACTATCTTTCCTAATAAGAATCTATTATGTTCCATGGACTGTAGAGTCTGACTTAGGAGTTTTTGTTTTGTTTTCATTCCTGGGGTTAGTCTGGTGATAAATTAATTATTTCCCTGTTTTGCAGTGGTGTGAGAGGGAGCATAATATAATGCTGATGACTGTACGTTCCATAGCAGAATGTCTGGGTCCTGATTTAACCATGTTATATATAACCTCTTTTATTTTGGCCAAGTTACTTAAACTTTCTGAATCTCAGTTTTTATATCAGTAAAATGATAATATAGCCTCTATCTCACAATGTTGTTGTAATGAGAAAGTACTGATTGAGCGCTCAGTGCAGGACCTGACAGACAGGAAGAGCTTTCTCCTCCTCCAGTTTATAAGAGAATAGGGCTTTGATTTGGACAATTTAAAACTCTTCTTTGATTTCAGTGATTTTATTCTTCCTTAAGTGTATGAAAATAAAACAACTCACTGAAACTATAAGATCACAGAACTGCTAAATTGGTGCCACTGGAGTTTAAAGAATATCTGCATGTACAATGAAGTAGTCAAAATATCTTTGTTAGTCACACAATCCAACAAATATTTACTAAATGCTCGTATGTGTTTGGCATTTTGCTCATGTTCAACATATTTGCTTCTTGAGAAAGAGTGACAAGACTCCTTTTTGTGCATGGAATGGACCTTGAAGGACTTGGAAGAGTTCTTTGAAGAGAGTTGCAAAAAACAGCCTTGGTAAAGGTTAAGAGATAAGATAAAGTTGGTGGACAGAGGAGAACAGGAAGTTTAATTTAGGGATTTCTCTCGTGGAAGCCTGAAGAATGATACCACAAGCATTAGAGAAAAAATAATTGAGGTTTTGGAAAAGAGCAAGAAGTGAGAAAATTATGTATGTATTAGAAGCCTAATGCATGAAATTTGTGCAAAAGTAGAACTTCCTTCCCCTGGCTGCCAGCACCGGCTTCCTCTGGCACACAGGACAAGGCTTCCCTCTGGCAATCAGTACCCAGGACCCAGGCTTCCCTCACAGCCCCAACTTTGTCTGGAAGGTTGTCTGGAAAGAGGTCTGGTCTAATTAACATATTACACTTATTATTATAGACTAGAGGCCTGGTGCACAAATTTGTGTATCGATGGGATCCCTTGGCCTGGCCTGCGCCTTCTCACAATCTTGGACCCCTCAGGGATGTCAGACTGCTGGTTTCAGCCCGATCCCTGCAGGCCAAACTAAGGGGCCCCACAGGTACACAAATTCGTGCACCGGGCCTCTAGTGTGCATATAAGATCTTTGGTTAATCTCTTCCCACCCTCCCCTCTCCCCTCTGATATTCATCAGTCTGTTTCATGTTTCCATGCATATGTGTTGAGCATCTGCCCCCTAGTGGTCACCATGCATCATATCTACTAGTCGAACAGTCACTTAGGCTTTTATATATGTAGATAATACTGGGAGGCAAATTGGGTGGATCCTAGCAGTATGGACAGTTTGCAATTTATTTCAAGATTCCAAGATTGAAATAAGGCCCATACTTATAATGGTGGGTGACAGAAAGAGGAAGAGAATACACAGAGACATTATGAAGAGTTAACTGATAGTACTTGGTGCTTGAACCTATGAGATAAAAGAGAAAGAAAAATATGTGATGTTATGTTCTTCTAACCAGTTGAGATGATTAGAGCATTAATGTTACTCAAGATACAGAATCTATATTATTCAGTTTAAAGGCAATCAATTTTATAGATTGATTTTATTGATAGATTGTATCTTAACAAAACAGCACACTAAAAATTAGTAGCAAATCTGGTGCCTCTTTCTACTACTACACCAAGGGAAAGGTCACGGTAGCATATGAAAAATACAGGCAGACTCAAATTTGAATTCTCAGCCTTGTTCTGTCTGAGCCTTGGAGCAAGTACCTAATTTCATCTCTATATATAAAAGACTAATATGCTAAATGTCCGACTGTCCAACAGTCGCTATGATGTGCATTGACCACCAGGGGGCAGACACTTAATGAAGGAGCTGCCATGACACACATTGCCATTTACAGAGAAACAGCACCGCAGACCTGGTGCCCACAAAGCAACACTCAGTTTCTCCCAAGTGGGACACAGGCCACCACCCCAGAGCCACACCCCACCAAATTGCAACCGACGATGCCAAGACTCATGACAAAAAGTGTGACCCACAGCCTAGCCCAGCCCAGAAACAGTGGCTATGGGTACTAGGTAATAACATCATGTAGCAACACCTGGCTTTGTCTCTCTAGTGACTAGCCTCATTGGAGTTTCTTCAGCCCAGGAACACAACTTGCTTTATAGCTGGGTGGAAACATTTTACACTTTAACCAAATATCTGTGAAGCATTTTCCTGTGCCTCATCTCATTTGATCCTCACATAAGTCCTGGAGTAGGTAGATAGGAGATTCAGTGGAATCCTATTTTCTTTTCATTAGCTGGAAAACAGATTTAGAAAGCTTAGAAACTGGACCTGACTGAAAGGAAGTAAGAAATGGTGGACCTTAAAAATGACTTCAGGTTTTCTCACTACACAGAATATAGTAAAACACTGCTACAGTTAAATATTTTACCATTTGTTCTCCCTGTGTGATCTACAATAATAATCTGCTTTGTGTTGATACTTATTGCTGGGTTACTGACAATTACCTGAAAGAGAAGTTGGGGTGCTTCACTGGGCTGGAAAAGTTTAGCTAAATCAGAAAGCATGTCTAATTAAGCAAGTTTATTCTCTATATATACTAGTAAAAGGCTAAGTTGACTTGCACATGCGCAATACAAATAAAGCTCTCGCTGGCACAAATTGCATGCATGTTTTTCAATCTGTCATTGTTAATCGTGAATTTGGTTGACACTTCTATTATAGAGAAAGGGAAAATGGCAATATTAAAATATTTCTTCTAATTCATTTCCTTTCAATGTGCATGAATTTGTGAACTGAACTACTAGTAAAACTATAAAGAATAAGGCAAAAGATACTTAACTCAGTAGAGTCTAATGCAGTGATTCTCAACCTTTCTAATGCCCTTTATGACCCACAGGTTGAGAATCACTGCTGTAGAGCCTAAGACCATTGGAAAACACAGATATTTACATTATAATTCATTAACAGTTACAAAATTATAGTTATGCAGTAGCAACAAAAATAATTTTATGGTTGGGGGTTACCACAACACGAGGAACTGTATTAAAGTGTCGCAGCATTAGAAAGGTTGAGAACCACTGGTCTAATGGTTGTCGAGTTCTCTCTCTTCTACACTTGACTGCAACCTTGTTTAGACTCTCAGGAGCACCTTTTCTTCTGAAATTGTATAAAATTGTGGATCAAGGCAACACATATTGAGCAACTACCAGAAGAGAATTCTTAAAGCTCTACTGGATTCCTAAAAGGATTTGCTCAATGGTAATAGAACAAAGTGTGTTTGGTGGGTATAAAAACAGAATAATGAGAGATATATTATATAATTCAGAGACAACTGCAGCATTAATCAAGAAGCAATGAGCAATGTGTCCTGTCCATACACATTTGGATGAACACTCAGTGCTTCTAAACTCAGATGCTGACCCAGAGTGCTAAAATGTCAGAGCTGGAAAGGAATTCCAAGTCGTCATGCTAAACCCTAGCATTTTACAGATGAGGAAACTGAGGCCAAAAGAAGGTGGTATAGGAAGGAAAGTGTACACCAGATGTGATTAAGAGCACAGATGTTAGAATTAGGTAGACCTTAGTCAAATTCCCTCTCTTGACCTCACTATTGACGACTTCATTTTTACAATAGAAAAAAATAATACCATCTGTATGAGGAAGCTGTGAGCATAGGATGAAATACTTTGTGTAAAGTACTGGGCACAGCTGCTCTGAGGGTCATTTTGAATTCTGCTTTACACTAATCCCTCCCAACCTGGACACAAAATTATCATAATACTAAAGACCTGGGGTACAAATTGATGCATAGGTAGGGTCCCTCAGGGTGACCTGTGGGATTCAGGCCAAAACCCATAGTCCAATGCCTCCTTGCCACTCCTGCCTGCCGCTTCCACTCATCCTGGCCCCACTGCACCTGTGGGCTTACACCGCCACAGTGGTGCTTGTCAGCTCTGAGCCCTGCATCTGGCGCCCATTCTGAGGCGGGTGGGGGTGGGGCAGGATGCAATGAGCCCTCTGGGCTGGCGGTAGGATACCCTTGCTGGGCCGGGGATCTAGATCTCTCCCTCTGACCTTCACGCTGCTTGTCGGGAGCTACCTGGCAGCCTCATTTATATTGTTTCTTCCTTGTAGAGCATCTAGGGAGGGGAAGCAGCTGTGGTGCCAAGGCCGATTTCCACGAGACTGGTGGCACTGTCAGAATTGTGCCAGCAGCACAGGTCCATCAGTGCCTGGCCAGTTCTCCAAAGATTGAACCTGCACGACTACAGAGAGAGTGAGTGGCTGCTGCCAGGCTGATGGGTTACTGGGACATGTCGGTCAGCTGAGCAGCGCTCCCACTGTGGGAGTGCCCTGACCACCAGGAGACAGCTCCTGCATTGAGCATCTGCCCCCCAGTGGTCAGTGCATGTCATAGCAACCAGTCGACCAGTCATTTGGTCATTTGGTTGCTTAGGCATAAATAGATATAGATATAGATATAGATATAGATATAGATATAGATATAGATATAGATATAGATATAGATATAGATATAGATATTGATATAGATATAGATATAGATATAGATATAGATATAGATATATAGATACATGACTTTTGTGAGGCAAGTGAACAGAAAGTCATTGTACCCCCAGCTTTCTACCCAGTCCCCTAGGACCACAAGACTCAGATCAACCATAACCCAAACATGAAACTACTGACGATACTCTCCTGCACAGTAGCAGGGATTTGGTGAGATAGGAATAGCAAGAGTTAAGAGAAAAATAAAACTTGGCTGATGTTTTGGTGTGAGGTCCCAGTGACTATCGGCCAACATGCTTTGTAGTGGCAAGGAATGGGAAGCACCTTAAAGGGAAAGCTTGTTTTGTTTTCTTCCTGGGAGAAGGGTTTTCCTTGCAGTATTTGAAGTCATTTCTGTCTCCATTAAATAATAGAATTTTCTTATGTAAATTACTTGCCATCAGGCAAATGTAAGAACAAAATTGATTAAAGAGCAATTACTCTGTGCCAGGCACTAAGCTAAGTACTTTCATGTGGGTTAGCTCATTTATTCCTAATAATAATTCTATGAGATAGGAATTAATATAGTAGCATTGATTTTAGAGCTGAGAAACAGATTTTTAAAACAGAAAACAGTGGCATAGAGAGGAGAAGTAAATTAGTTAAGATTGCACAGCTAGTGAGTGAAGGGGTTAGGATTTAACCCAAGTGGCCTAGATCCTTACTCCTCTTAGTGAAGCTGCTTTACAGCCATCTAAACCTGACTGCATGGGGATGGCAGGAAGGACAGAGACAACTGAACAAGAACACAGGAAGCAGCAGCACAATGCAAACCAGGTAAGCGAACATGAGAAGAAACAAGGGAAGCGAGAAAAAGGTGGGGTATAACAGTGGGAAACAGTACACAGTGCCTCAAAGAAAGAAGTGGAGGAACCATACCTAGGACAGCCTGGAAATTGTGTTAAATTAATTTGCCCAAGTCAGTAAAGAATCTTTAAAATGCATTGCCAGCAAAACAACCATTGTCAAAAGAGCTCAGTCAGAGTGATGAGTGGGGATAAAGAGGTCCAATATGAACTCTTTGACTGTTCTTGACAATGGACAAGAGCTTCACCATCCTAGCTCCCTCAGACAAGCCCACAAGGGTGGTTGTCAGTCATTAAACAGTGATTCAGAGAGCACAGATTTAGGGACTCAATGGTTCCCTCCTGTCACTTACTAGCTGTGCATGAGACCTTGGGCCTTGTTCCTTACTCATCATGTGGAATTCAGAATAACCCTCACAGGGTTATAGTGATAGAAAGGTGATAGGCCAATTATATAGTCCCTCACAGCCTAGAACACTGATAAATTCTATATAATAGTAATAATGGCAATAATTACTCCTAACCTTGGATGACTATGGCTTATCTTTCTATGAATCAATTACACTTTCAGAGAATGTACAGAGCATTGGACTTTTGCACACTTTGGGGGTATGTACCTTCTACACAGCAGTCATCTTATATTGTTATTTTTCCTGCTCTGACTAAAGAACTTGTGATAAGAACAAGAAATAGGTAAAAAAGCAATACCTAATGGCTATATTTGTATTTACTGCAAAGTAAATAACATAAATGCTCTATCTCAAGTTTATAAATAAACTTGGAGAGGAGCTGCATATTTTTACACATTTCTAAAATACACATTTTATTATAGTTATTGGGGACTGAGCATTTGGTAAAGATATTAAAATTAAAAATAGTGTTAAGCCTTAACTATAATGAAGCTATTAATATGGAACTGAGAACTATAACCCTTGCTAAACCAGACAGAATAACTTCATTTCTCATATGAAACACAAGTCAACTGATGATTGAATTGTCTCTGAAATGCTATAAAATAAAATTTCTATTATTACTGAAACCAGGAGATGTATCCAATAGATTGTTGAGCAAAAGGGGGAAATACATTTCTCATTCTATCATAAAAGGCATTGCAAAATTCTCAAAGAGGGAATTTTGAGAAAATTCTTCCAGAAAATTTTCTTGAAACATCCAAGATAGTTTATTAAGGTTTGATTCAACATAGAGTGCCCATAGAAACCTCTAAAGTAAAATGCAAGAAATTGCAAATCAATCTAATTTTTAAAAATCAGAACAAAGACATTCTGGAGAATAGTTTTGTTACCTCTATAATCTCTACCCATTTTTCTATGTGAGGTATTATAGATATTTCATGATAGGAATCTTCTCAAATTTAATTTTTATCTTGTAAGAATAGGCAAGTATGCTATAATAATATTAGTTATCAAATGTTGTGGTACAAATGATATCACTGTGTTTGCCCTTATGTGGGAATATATTAAATATAATTTCTCAAAGGTAAAAATGGAGAGACAATATTACTGAATGATTTATAACGTAAGTTTGGGAGTAAGATCAGGTTCAAGTCTAAATATCTGGGCAAGTCATAAGCTCTATGACCTCAGTTTTCTTATCTCTAAAAGGGGGATAATTATAGTATCAACCTCATAGACTTATTGTGTATGTTAAATGAGATAAAAGCTTATAGAAAATTTAAAAATAGTTTCTGGCATAAAGCAGGAACTCAGGTAGCTATTTTTATGTTAATAAATCTGAACTCTACTTCTTTTCTCCTCTTGATGGAGAGGGGGAGAGATGGTTATAGCTGTACCTACTGGTTAAAATATGGAACATTTCAAGGATAATGCTATTCTTAGTCTTTCTTATGCAATATCTTTAGATCTAGGATTGATCTGGGGCAGCTATCTTCTAGTGAGGTCTAACTAGAGAATAAGAAGAAAAGGAAGAAAGAGCTAACGTGAGTTATGAGCGACTCTAGTAGAAGAGATGACTCAGAGGTACTGGCCATAAAGCAGTGTCCCTCTTACCAATCGCTGCATGGATATACATACCACACATGTACTTACAGTACCATAATTTTAAAATCATATTTTCATAGGCTTTGATATAGAGAAATGGAAAAGTCTGAGGATTAGATTTATGGTCTCACGTCAGTGGTGAATTAAGAAAAACTTTCTGGTAAACAAAAAGTTTATATCCCTCAGGTTCGTAATTCAGCCAGTACAGATGCTTATAGTGCAGAGTAGGTGTAGCAATAGGCTCTTCAAAAGGGCTTAAATAGAGAGGGAGTCATTCTTTTGTTCTTTCAGAAAATTCCCTAAGAGATTCCTCCTTCTTTCTTGAGCAGCATAGCAACAAGGCAGTTGTTATGTTGAGGTTTGATTAACATTCATTTAGGAGGTAGAACAATCAGATCAGAAGCCTTCTAAGGAATCTGCGAGAGTCAAGGCATGGATGAAACCCAAAATATGAGTGGCTGGCCCTGGAAACTGCTCAGATACCAGGTCAGAAACTAGGTAAGTTGGCAGCAGTCGGGGAGCACAGATGCAGAGCAGCTCTAGGCAGATAACCAAGAACTCAGCAGACATTTGTGTTCTGGAAAGCTTACTGAAGCAAGGCTACATAACAGGCATGGGGTATGTGTAATATTAACAATGACAACAGCAAGATAACAATGGCAACAGCTATGATCAATTGAATGCAATGGTCATAGGAAACATGTTAAAAGCACAATATCCTGTAATACTTGAACAATTTTGACTCATGCCAACCTTATCAGATTGGATCCCATATTTTAAAAAAAGCTCTTTGAAAATCTCATTCAGTGCTTCCTTCACAGCACTTTATTCACTTATAATCATTTAGTTATCTTAATAATTTAATATCTTTGTCATTTTACTGCAAGCTCCACAAGGCCTGTGCCCATGATGTTTGCTCACCATATACACCTAGTACCTGATATAATGTTTGCAGCCTCAATAAATACTTGCTTGTGATAGTTTAAAAAGCTAAGAAAACAACAAACAAACAAACAAACAAACAAACAACATAAGACCCTAAAGCTCAGGCCTGCCCAAAGGCACATAGCCAGTAAGTTGCAGAGGCAGGATTTGAATCTAGGTTTGTTTTGACTTTCAAGCCTGTGCACTTCCCTTCTATATCAAAAAAGCAATTAGAAGAAAAATCCAGAGCCCTTAGTATAAAGAAGACTGGAACAGGAACAAGTCCCACCTCCAGAAAGCCTCATATATTTTCCTCTGGTTTGCAAATACATTTTAAAGCACAATTTCAGCACCTGCAGGTAGGAAGAGAATAGCTACAGAGTTGGAGGACTACACAAGTAAATCTTATTGAAGGAGATAGTAGGGATCTCTGTCAATGAAATTCAGACATAACACGAGGTTTTAATGGAAACATTTGGGGAGAAAAATGGAACATAGGTTCCATTTTAAAGCACAATTTCAGCACCTGCAGGTAGGAAGAGAATAGCTACAGAGTTGGAGGACTACACAAGTAAATCTTATTGAAGGAGATAGTAGGGATCTCTGTCAATGAAATTCAGACATAACACGAGGTTTTAATGGAAACATTTGGGGAGAAAAATGGAACATAGAGAGGTCGACCTCTGTCAATAGCAAGATCTCTGAAGTGCTGCTATCTTTCTGATGAGGACTAGAGAGAAAGAGCCTTAATGATGAGAGCCAACCTAATAAACGGATTCAGTATCAAAATGACTATCAAAGAATTGAAGTGCTTCAAAGCCATGTAAAAACAAGTACATAAAAAACAATATACT
Organism: Lasiurus cinereus; assembly: GCA_011751065.1. NCBI lineage: Eukaryota > Metazoa > Chordata > Mammalia > Chiroptera > Vespertilionidae > Lasiurus > Lasiurus cinereus. Next base: position 31,838,592 of record JAAGEH010000030.1, on the reverse strand, counting down.
TGGATTTCTAACATTTTCATTTTGTTCATATGTCAACATGCATGGGAAGAAATCTAATGCCGGGTCCATTTGGGTTAGAAAAAGAATTTATTCAATAGCTGAAGTAAACCTTTACTTTGAGCTCTCAGATCTTAGCAGTGATGGTGCCAAGTGGCTTAGGGAAAGGCATCACAATCCTTTTCAACCTCTCTTAGCTTTATAGAAAATAAACATAAAATTTAAATAAAATCAGAGTATTTATACTTGAACACAGATTCAAGACAACTTTCTCTCAAAACACACTCACACACACATACACACACACACACACACACACACACATACACACACACAGAATGACAACTATAGTTACACAAGTCCATGTCCATCCAACATCCAAAGTAATTGAAGATCATATGGAAGCATGACCTTCCCTTTGAACCCCATCCAATGGCTTTCCATTGCCTCTGAATACATTCCAGAATCATTTCTATTGCTCACAAGGCCCTACCTGACCCAATTTTTGCCTTCCTTCTCTCCTGTCACCTTCCCCCTCCTTCACTGGTCTGTAGCCACACTGGCTTTCCTTCTGTTCCTTGAGCTTACTGCTTTCAGACCCTTTTGCCTCTCTATTTTTCACTCCTGAAATATCTGTTCCCAGGCCTTTAAATGTCACAGTATGAAGAAGTCTCAACTTAAGAGCCTTCCCTTACGACCTCAAGTACCTTTCACAACCACTCCCCATCCTCTTCCACATGGTTTTTATTTTGTGTTGTTGTTGTTTTTCATTGATTTTACCACGATCTGAAACTATTGGTTTATTCAGTTGGTTTGTTAATTTTGTCTCCTCTTAATAGAATGCAAATTCCATGAAGGCAAGGCCTCCATGTGTTTTGTAAACTTGTATTCCATATCTAAAACCAGGACTAACTCACAGCATTCCATTGCCACTATAAATTCGCCCTCTGTTATAGTAAAAATTATCAAAAGAGCAACAAACTCTATTCTTCAATGTGCCAACTTGAAGTATATTGTCAAAAGATAGACAATAGCAAAAGAAAATCAAGAGAAGAAATTCAGATTAAATAATTTGATCTGGTAATTAGATTGAGTGAATTAGAGTTTGTCAAAATTATATGAAGAACTATATTTGGTTTTATAATTAGGCCTAGATATATTTCACACTTTAAACTGTCCCACTACATATTGATTATGGAAACAACATTGCTACACAGTTTAACAAAATTATATGTAGAATTCTCCATCCAAATAATTCATTGAATTAAGAAAGGTGTTTTTTCTCTCCTTGCATCTGAAATGAAGAAAAATAGTTTCATGCATGAAAGATGGAAGGTATGGAGAGAGCGGCTAACTGTAGTGGGGATACGTCCTGAAACCCTAGGACTAGAGCACAAAATCTTAAAACTGGTAAGCAACTACAAAATTACCTAACCTAACCTTTACTTGAAAATATAGTTTCTAAGATACTAAATAAAATAATAGCTTAATACTGCATTATATTTACTTAAAGATTCATAGCTCTCAAAATACTTTCTCATAAATTTTGTGCTTTGAAACCAAATGAGAAAGGCCAGAAAGCTCATTTCATTTACCATTCTTCAGATGGAAAAACAAAGACATGCTGACTTGCCCAACATACACAACCAGGACCTTCAAAGAGGTCATAAAAAAAATCAGTTCCTACTCACCTGGCAAATTCTTGGCCTTATTATCATAGCTAATAAGGAATGGTGCCAGAGGTGTTAGAATATTTTGAATTAAAATCAATTTCTCTTTCTACTACTTTGCAAATAGCTTGCCCAAAGTCACTCAGCTGGCTGGAACAGTACCAGGACTAGAACCCAATATAGAACTCTCACCATCTCACCAACCTATCTTATTACATGAGAATCAAGGATTTTTACCATATCATATGACTCATTAATATGAGCTCTTCTGGCTCAGTATAAATGTAAATCTCCAGCTAGCAGTCTAAATGCTTAATAAGAGAATTGTAAAATAAATTATCATGGAATGAAATACTATACAACCAGTAAAAACAATGCTTTTGGAGACTATTTCATGACAATGGTAATGATAACTAACATTTTTTGATGGAGCATTTACCCTGTACCAAATATTTCTCTTTATGTATATTATATATGTTACATATATAGTACATATTTTAATAAAATATATGTATAATGTATTAAACCAGTTTAATCCCTACAATAAACTCATTTAGTCCTTATAATAATTTTAGATTGAAATCATCTCATGCAAAAGAAGAAACTGAGCCATAGAGGGGTTATATAACTTACCTAAATTCACATATTGGCAAGGAAAGAGAGATGAGAACTTAAATTTAGGAAGTTTGTCTCCTAATCCCATACTTTTAACAAATATATATGCTGTCTAGGATAATGGTTACAATCTTATATAATAAAAGCTTAGGTGGCATCTTGTGATTTGGGGGCAATAGGGCCAGCAGGGGGAGCAGTTAGGCATCACTCAGGCCGGCAGGGGAATAGTTAGGGGGCAATCAGGCAGGCAGGCAGGCAGGCGAGCAGTTAGGAGCCACCAATCCCAGATTGTGAGAGGGATGTCCGATTGCTGGATTAGTAAAAATTTTAACTCGAAGGATGAAATTATATCAGTAAAAGATTTTCAAATATAAAAATAGTTTACATGAATTTATTCTGTGACAAAGGTGGAATGGAAATACTAATTTAAGGAGAAAGAATGCTGTAACATTTCTGAGTGTTGAAGATCAACTTGGTGATGGGTGATATTGGGTATCAGTGGCTTTGTTATTTTCTTTAGATTCATTAATCCATTAAACTGACAGTTGGACATCCTCCAAGGGGTCCCAGATTGGAGAGGGTACAGGCCAGGCTGAGGGACACTCTTTCCCCCATAGACAAATTTCATGCACTGGGCTTCTAGTCTAATATAAAGTAAAATGTCATATGTATCTGTGTATACACACATATAGGGTATCCCAAAAATGTATATACACACTTTGAATATTTATAAAAACAGTGTTTATTAAAAACTAGAGGCCCAGTGTCCAACTACCTGTTTAGGCCTGATTCTACTGGATCCCCTACTGGGATCGGGCCTAAACGGGCAGTCAGACATCCCTCTTACAGTCCAGGACTGCTGGCTCCCAACTGCTCACCTGCCTGCCTTCCTGATTGCCCCAACTGCTTCTGCCTGCCAGCCTGATCACTCCCTAACCACTCCCCTGCCAGCCTGATTGATGCCTAACTGCTCCCCTGCAAGCCTGATTGCCCCTAACTGTCCCCCCCTGCCAGCTTGATCACTCCTAACTGCCCTCCCCTGCAGGCCTGGTCCCCCCCAACTGCTCTTCCCTGCAGGCCAGCCCCCCAACCCCCACCCAACTGCCCTTCCCTGCAGGCTTGGTTGCCCTCAACTTCCCTCCTCTGCTGGCCTGGTCATCCCTAATTGCCCTTCCCTGCTGCCTGATTGCCCACAATTCCCTCCCTTGCAGGCCTGGTCTCTCCCAACTGCCCTCCCCTGCTGGCCCTCTAGTGGCAGCCATCTTGTGTGTTGGAGTGACAGTCAATTTGCATATTACTCTCTTATTAGATAGGATTTTTCCTTTTCAAAACTGAGCTATCGGGGAATCCAAGATGGCGGCATAGGTAAACACCTACACTGCTGCCTCGCACAACAATTTCAAAACTACAACTAAAAGACAGAACGGACATCATCCAGAACCACAGGAAAGCTGGCTGAGTGGAAGTTCTACAACTAGAAGGAAAGAGAGGGGCTCACGGAGACCCAGAGGAGCTGCAAAAAGCTGAGGTACGGAGATGCGTGCGTGGTGCCGGAGTACCTGGCTGGCTTTCTCTGGCGGGAGGGAAACGGAGAAGGCATTGAACCCCTTATCCTATGACACTAAACCCCAGATCCAGCCGAAACTCATACAGAGGGAGTTTGGACTGTGAAAAGGGAGAAGTGCACGGAAACTTAGGGGAGTCGCAAAAGATCAAAGGCCTGGTGCCGCGCACGGCACTGTGCGCAGGACAGATTGCTGATTGTGCTGCTGGCTTTCGCGAGTGGGTGGGGGATAGACCCTCCCAACTGTGCCACTTCTGACTCCACTAAGCCCCTGTTTCGGACGAAACCCTAGAGACCTAGACTCGTGAGGTCCTGCTGCGCAGGGGAGCTGGAAAGGCAGCGGTTAGAGGCGCTGCGGGTGCGCACGCACACAAGGACGGCTCCAGCCATTACCCAGTCACGTGAGACTCAGGGGCTGTGGAGGGCGGGGCCGACTGGAAGGCAAGGCGGTCCCTTAAGCCCTGAGACTCCACCCATCCCAAGCTCAATAGAGGCTTCTTCGGTTTTGTGTCTGGTATCATAAGGCTGAATTCAACACAGAAGTTTCCCCGGCATAGTAAAAATGTCGAGACAAGGGAAGGGATCACAAACAAAAGAAATGGAGGAAAAAAAACGAGTGGATATAGAGTTCAAAACCACACTTATAAGGTTTTTCAAGAATATGCTAGAAAAGATGGATAAATTTAGTGAGACCCAAGAGGAGATGAAAAAGGTCCAACTAAAGATGATAAAGGACCAAATAGAAATTAAACATACACTGACTGAAATAAAAAATACTATACAGAGTCCTAACATCAGACTAGAGAAAGGCAAGGATCAAGTCAAAAATTTGAAATATAAAGAAGCAGAAAACATTCAACTGGAAAAGCAAGAAGAGAAAAGAATCCAAAAATGTGAAGATAATGTAAGGAGCCTCTGGGACAGCTTCAAGAGTACCAACATCAGAATTGTGGGGGTGCCAGAAGAAGAGAGAGAGCAAGATACTGAAAACCTATTTAAAGAAATAATGACTGAAAACTTCCCACATCTGGTAAAAGAAATAGACTTACAAGTCCAGGAAGCACACAGAACCCCAAATAAAAGGAATCCAAAGAGGACCACACCAAGACACATCATAATTAAAATACCAAGAGCAACAGACAAAGAGAGAATATTAAAAGCAGCAAGAGAAAAACAGTTCATTACCTACAAGGGAGCACCCATACGACTGTCAGCTGATTTCTCAACAGAAATGATGCAGGCCAGATGGGAGTGGCAAAAAATATTCAACGTGATGAACAGCAAGAACCTACAACCAAGAATAATCTATCCAGCAAAGCTATCATTCAGAACTGAAGGGCAGATAAAGACCTTCACAGAGAAGAAAAAGCTAAAGGAGTTCATCAACTCCAAACCAGTATTATATGAAATGCTGAAAGGTACTCTTTTAGAAGAGGAAGAAGAAAAAGGTAAAAGACAAAAAATTATGAACAACAAATACATATCTGTCAACAAGTGAATCTAAAAATTAAGTGAATTAAAAATTTGATCAACAGAATAAACTGATGAATAGAATCAGGAGCACAGAAAGGGAGTAGACTGATAATTCTCAGGAGGACAAAAATCATAAAGCATCTAACACTGTGAAATTACAGCAGAAAGATTAAAGTTAGGTGAGGTAGATAAGTGATCAATCAAAGGACTTGTATGCATGCATATAAGCATAACCAATGATCACAGACACTGGGGGGTTGGGGTATGCCTGGGAGGGAGGGGGGGCAATGGGGAGATATGTATAAAAAATTAATAGAAATTAATTAAAAAAAAAGAATTTAAAAAAACTGAGCTATCAGCTGTTAAAGTGTGCATACATATTTTTTGGACACCCTGTATATGTATACATGTGTGCATATTATATGATGATAAAATTGGGCTCTTTGACACAGATATACATTTTGACCATAAAGCTATTAGAGCAAGCATTCACTGAGTGCTTACATAAAATGTCAGGTAGTGCTGAGTACATCTACACATTATCTTATTTCATTTCCCCACAATCTTATGTGGTAGGTGTTATTTCACCCACTTTACTGATGATATTGCTCAGTCTTTATACTCAACAAATTGTAGCAGTGTTTGGTTATTTCATAAATAGAGGCCTGGTGCATGAAAGTTGTGCACTCGAGGGGGGCCCTTAGCCCAGCCTGCACCCTCTTGCAGTCCAGGAACCCTCAGGAGATGTTCAACTGCTGGGAAGGTTGTAGCCACCACCACCGCTGCACTCACCAGCTGAGCCCAGCTCAGGGTTTCTGGCTGAGCTGCGCTCCCCCTGTGGGAGCACACTGACCATCAGGAGGCAGCTCCTGCATTAAGCGTCTGCTTCCTGGTGGTCAGTGCACATCATAGCAACCAGTTGTCCTGCCATTTGGTTGATTTGCATATTTGCCTTTTATTGCATAGGATAATGAGATTATTAGTTATTTCAATATCTTTGCATATTCCTATTTTCCACATTTTCTACAATGAAATCTGTTTTTTCTTAAAATGAGACGCAAACTTTGGAAGGAGACATGCAGAATGTGTGCGATACTAGATTAACTGCCTGCACCTGGAAAAAGAGTATGGCTCTCAGCCGGTGGGATCCTGCACAACAGATGGGTACTTTGGGGCGAGCACAATCCTGGGTACTACCTGGCATCAGGAACTCTGCTGGAGCTTTCGATGTGCCCAGCAAAGTGACATTTAATAAGCTTTACTTTGGAACAAATACTCTTCTAAATGTTTGGCATATATTAACTCATTTAATTCTCATGATATATGTTTGGTGGCTTGACTATCTCCCTCCCTCCTCCCCCCGCCTCCCCCCAAAAATTCTGTGATCCCTCAACAGGTTTATTTAATCACCAGACATTTTTGAGCATTTACGCAAGCCACACATTGAAAATGCAAAAATACGTAAGACATGATCTCTACTCTCAGAGTCCCTGGTCTTTGGAAGAGGAATGAACAGAAAATAACTATGATCTATTGAGAGCATAACACTTTGCCTCAAGACTATAGCATCAACCCATATCTAAGTTTGCAGGTTGCCAGTCTGCCAGGCCGCTTTTTGGATTTTGGATTTGTCATACCAGTCTTTATAATCAAGTCTTTTCTCTCTCTCTCTCTCTCTCTCTCTCTCTCTCTCTCTCTCTCTCTCT
>JAAGEH010000030.1:31819155-31831557 GCA_011751065.1 Lasiurus cinereus | reverse complement strand
TCTCTCTCTCTCTCTCTCTCTCTCTCTCTCTCTCTCTCTCTCTCTCTCTCTCCTCTCTCCTCTCTTCTCTCTCCTCTCTCCTTTATCTCTGGAGAATTCTGAGTGCTACACTTTCTGATGAATCCTTCCAACCTTACATGATTATCCATGAAAAAGAGACTTTTTATCACTCCTATTTTGAAGAGAAGGAAAGGTTCGCTAGTTTTTCAAGGTCACAGTGATGGGTTTAACCTGGGTCAGCCTGACTCCAAAGCTAATGCTTTTGAATCTTCTGCTTCATGGCCTTTAGAGGTTGAGAATTAAAAGCTAAATGAGCACCTCATTCTTAACCTGGAGAGATGTGAGACGCATTTGTTGAAGAGAGATACTTGTGTTTGACCTTGAATGATCAGAACAGACTGTTACCATATGCAAGGGAAAGAGAAGGGCAAGGAACTCCTATCTTGCCTGCATATGAAAGTGTTGCATAGCACATTGAGGCATTCAGACTTCATCTTAAAAGGATGGGGAACAATCAAAAGTAAATGACAAAACTGATCTCTCTGATGGCTGTGAGGATAGGCTGGGAAGGTGGAAGCAGTGAAGCCTGACCAGGTATGGTAGTGGGGTATGAAAGGGAGAGAAAAGAATCAAGAAGATTCTAATGTGAGGCAGGATGGAATGAGGAATCAAAAATAAATACAAATACTAACCTGGTTTGGCTGTCTGGTAGAAACAGTCCTTTAAATTGGGAGCACAAGGGGGCTAAGAGATACTTGGTGTTTAAAATCAATAGCTCAGGAATAAGGTCTTACCTGCTACAGGGCTAATAGACTATCTCCTTGCATTGCTATCAAAATCCAGTCCTGTGGGCAATTTTTCACAGATCATTTTTCAGTGGTTCATTAAGGGCATTTATAGAGGCTGGGTACACGGGTAGACCACCTATATTCTAGTTTTACTCAGTTTTGTTTTCAAGTTTAAGAAACTGCCTGTGGTAGAAAAAGCAAACTGGCACAGGTAGCCTGGAATGTGAAACTGAGACGATGCTGAGGCCAGAGAGAAAGACAGCTGTGATTGATTAGTGGTGCCTTCTATGGTCAAGAAAGGGGTATTATAGCATTTGGATACTGAGAATAGAGAAATGATAGAATATGCTAGAAATTAACAGTATGGTGAAAAGAAGAGGGACATCTATAAGGCCTTGCTGCAGAAGAGATGCAGCAACAATGTACTTGAAAAGCAAAATAGCAAGCAATAGTTTGTAGCCACTAAATGCTAAGAAACCCATAGGTAGCAATTAAGCTGAGAGAGAGCCATCTGAGAAAATAACTGGCATTTGTGCCACACTTTTACAGATGCTTCAATATTTATTGTCTCATCTGATTGGAGCCAGTATTATTCCTACCATGCAAATGAAGAAGTTGAGGCCAAAGCAGTTCTAGAATGCACTTAAGGTCATATAGCTAGCCAGGAGGTACAGCCCCTTCAGGTCCTAGTCCTTCCCTCCATACAGCACCGACTCACTGACAGCAGACCCTAGAGCTATGGAAGCCAGGAGAGCTATAAATGGCCACATTGTATGTGTAATCAGTAGAGCAATGACCCTGGGGACACATTCATTTGTACATCTTTGGGCAGTCACCCAACCAGCCTAAGCACCTTTGAATGTGAAAGATACCACAGGTTCTAAGTCTTTGTCTATTCACATTTTTTGAATCACTACTAAAATAAACTTGACTTGTTCTCTTACAGAGAGAACAAAAATCCTTGGGTAAGTTATTTCATTCCACTTTGGTTTCCTCAACTGCAAAATGAGGTTGGACTAGATTAATCTTCAATGGTATCCCACACCGTCATGTTTCCATGATAACAGCCAAAGCTTTCACGGAATGTGAGTGAACACCTAGCTGTCCTTCTCAGGGAGAAAGGGTTTTTGTTCATAATAGGAGCCAGGCTTTCTGATAAAACGCTTTGTAGAATGTAAGCTGTGAAGGTTTAGAATGCACTGGCCTAGTGATATCACATGTCCCTTTTCTTCATAAGATTCTAGGAAACTGGGGATTGTTACTGGAAGGAGCCCACTGGAATAAAATACTTCTGTGTTAGCCTTCTTCAGACTAATGGCTGATTGGAAGGATCGTGACCTGATAATAAAATTAGCTTGTTCTGAAGAAGGCTTCCGAAATACCATGTCAAATTTAGATTATCTGCTGTTTGCTTGTCAACCAGAAACATGGACCAATATGAGCAAATAAAGTTACACCATTGTGCAAATAAAGAGCACTTGACTAAGAGGGAAGTTTGTCTAATACATGCTGCTCCTGCCACTTGGCAAGGTAGTCATCTTGAACAAGTCACTTAACATCATTAGGCCCTAGATGCCTGCTATTTGAAATATGGATGGTAATACCTATTCTTCCTACCACAGAGATGAAGTGAGAAGAAAATAATGCACATGAGTATGTGATAACATACACTGGACTCGAAGCTTCTGAGGATGGAGAACACAGCTGCCATTTGTTTTCCTGACATATTCACAGTACCTAAAACAGCACCTGAGACTAAGGGGAAAGCTGCAGATATGCCTTTTGAATGAATGAAATATTTTGGAAAATTAGAAGTGTGTAATGTCACATACTATTTTCCATATTATACTGTTTACTAAAGATATGCAACATGAGTTAGTCTGCATGGTCTTTTAAAAATCCTAAAATACTAGTCCTGATGCATAATAGAAGTTGATATGAACCCAAAATAAAAATAAAGTTCTTTGTAGTGTAGTCAAAAATAATTGTGAGTTGATGTGGAATTCTGATTCATAAGTCATCCTTATCATGGGGCTGTATCTCTTATGTGGAAATGCTCAAGCCTAGAGTTGTAGCTGAACTCTCAGCTCTGACGTTGGGCTTGGAACCAGAAGCTAAGGCAGGAGCATGACATTAATTCATTTACTAAAACATGTGGTCAGAATGAATGCCAAGAGGTACCATCACAAGACAGAATCAGTATCTGAATGCCAGGCTTCTGAATGCCCACCTGTTTCTTGACACAAGGATAACATAGGCTCATGCTGACTGACTTCTGCAAAAGGAAATTGGCTTTCCTTCCACTGAAAGGGATTCATAGGAGTGTAATTGAATATTACCTCTCTGCATCCCTCTCTTAAACATTCTCCTGTCTTTTGTTCCAGATGTGTGGCCTCCTTGTTGTTCCACCCACATTCTGAGTCTTTGCATTTGCTCCCTGCCTCTTCAGACTCTTTCTTCAAACATGGCTCTTCATTCCCTCTGCTCCCTCAAATCTTTGTTCAAATGTCTTTTCAGCAAGTCTTCCATCACCACCCTATTTACAACTGTATCCCCATCTACTCCACTTCTTCCACTCGGTTCTTGTCCAAAGTCCTTACCCCCATATAATGTACTTCTCATTTTACTTTATTTTATCATCTCTCTTCTGCACCAGATAGGAAGTTCCATATAGGCTGGACTTTTAACCTATTTTGTTCATTAATGAGCCTCTAACACCTTGAACTGTACCTAATACCTAGTACCATTCAATATATGGTTTTTGATGAACACATAAATAGTTCTGTGCTAGCAGCTGTAGAGGAGGGTTGCAGAAATCGATTGTCTCCTAATACAGCAAATATGCAAAACTAACTTGTGGCATCCATGCAAGAGAAAGATTAAACTAATAGTAGGCAGGTGGTAATATATTTGAATTATTTTTGTGTCATGGACAAGTTATTTTGTAGTGGGAGGAAGAGGAGTAAATCACTCACATTCAAATATGAGAGGGAGTAGATATGAGGAATCCAAATTATTCAGCAAATACCGGAGACTTTCAGAGCTGGGAGTTTAGAGGTATGACTGATCAATTCTCTCATTTTATTTGCAAGGAAACTGAACTCCAGGAAGGTAAAGTAACCTTCTCAAGGCACACAGCCAAAAAGTCACATCACTTACACTGAAGTCTGACCTCTGGATCCATGCTTTTCCCACAAAAATAAATAAATAAATAAATAAATAAATAAATAAATAAATAAATCCAAACTGCACAAGTTCAGCAAACATATTGGGTTTCTAAGATCAACAATTTATCAAATTAGGAATAATTTGGTGTCTAAACAATCTCATATACCACCACATTGTCATTGTTTGCACAAATACATCATACAACATATACTCATTTATTTATTTAAAAATACTTTCCCAAATTCCAAATCAAACTTTCTAGCTCTATAAGCCACCACTTTCAGATTTGGTCAAAATCAGAGAAAAGCAAAGATACCCTAGAAAGGGAAAGGTGGGAAGAAAAAATGAGAAATGTGGAGAAAGAAATACAAGGAGAGCAGAAGAGAGAAAGGAAAAAAAATATACAGGATATTGACACAACTGTCTCTGGAATTTCTGCAAGTTTCTTTGAATAGTTGTGCTATATCTTGTCTCTTTCCATTTCCTTGGAACTAATCACCAAAATAAATCAAGCTCAAGCACATATTTTCAAATGGACTGTTTCTTTACTTTTGCTTCTCAAAATGTATTATCTGTCTCTCACAACTTAGCACTCTGCTCTATAATATCTTTTCCTAATATTTCAGGTTTATAGTTCTTGTTCCTCCAGTGAAAATATAAATATGAGCATTTATTTTTTTTATATCCACCATAATGCCCAACATAATACCTTACAGTATATAGCTTAAAGTCATTGGAGTCATTTATATCTGGTTTACTCACATATTCAATAAATAAACATACTAAGTGTCCACTGTGTGTCAAGAGCTAAGGATACAGAGGTGACTATGATAGACCAGATTCCTGCCCTCATAGAGCTTCCTTCTGTGTAAGAGACTCAGCCTGTACACCATTAAATAACCATTATCAGAAATTCAGCTCTGAGGAGAGAGAGGGGACAAAAATGGACTCATTGGCCGAGGGCATGCACTTGGGAGTTTGAGATGACAAGAATAATGAGAAGGCCTCCTGAAGAGGTGACAGTTTTGCTGGAACCACAAGAGAATCAGTTACTCCATGAGTTGCCAAAAGCATGTTCTAGGCAGAGCAAAAGTCTGGAGGCAGGAAAGTATTTGTTCTAAACACTGAGACAGGTAGCAAGGTTGTCAGACATTCACTGTAAATGAGACATTCAGCAGGCTTAAAGAGGCACAGCAGGCCAGAATGTGCAGGCTCTTTCATGCTATGGTTTTAAAGAGAAATGAGAAGATATAGAAGTTTTTTATACAAAATGATAATATATAGGGAATTTAAATATTATACGAGTAGATGCAGTTAAATGGCATACTTTTTCCAAGATGGAGACTCAGCCTTCTCTAAGTCTAAACCTATCCAATGGTAAGCAAGCCATTCTATGCCCATAGAAATATTTGGCAGTCAGCATATAAAATAGACCCAATACCTCTGTCCACACCCCATTTTCTCCTCAAGGGGATCATACCCTTACCATACTCCCCAATTCCCTTCCATCTATGACCACTTTCTCACTCAGTTCATTTTTCCTCAGGTACTTTGTCAGACATGAACCAAAATTCATTATAATACCTTCACCTCTTTTTCCTTCCAACTACTTTACAATTATCTCAGTAAATTCTCTTTACCTTTCTTAGTTCCACTTATATGATGAAAATAATCACAATTTAATAGCAGTAGATATGATAAAATTGAAATTGAGAAAATGTAAAACACAAGTATGGTAATAAAATGGAACATAATTGAAAAATCCAGTATCATGAGTTTCTAAACTTCTGAAAATAAACCTAAAAATTCCCTTCAAATTTTCTCTTCATCTTCTCAGAGTTCTTGAATTAAGCCTTCTTTCCCTCAAAGAGCAACATTCAAATTTGAAAACAATTTAATGTCATTGTGTTCTTCTGGCTAGTTACTATAGTAATTGTACTATTCTTTATACACTTCATAGCAAACATTTAGCATTTCAACTAAATAATGGATTTAATAGTCTTTAACGGACAAGTATGAGAATCTAACTATCATTTATATTATTCCTATGGGAACACTTGTTTCAAGAGAGAAATTCATAAATAAACTTTTGGGAATATGAAAACTGTGAGTTGGTGACTTCCTGCAACTTGTTTATTTAAAACATGGGTAGTGTATGTGCCAAATTCAACAGGAAGAATTTTCCAGAATCTTCTAGAATAGTTTATCTAAATAAATATTTTAAAAGACTGCATGTTCTTTTGAGAGATTTAAAGTTGACCCTTGAAATTGGTTGGAAACTTACATATAAGGAGGCTCTTTCTGACACAGAACCTTGAAAAAGAGGAATTACATAAATGATAGAACATATATTAGAACTTTGTATGCACACTTAATATTTCCCAGAATAACTTCAATATTTCTAGGAAGGGAATCAGTAGGAAAGTTAGAAGCAATTTTTAAAAATATATTTTATTGGCCGAGACTGGTTTGGCTCAGTGGATAGAGCGTCGGCTTGCGGACTGGAAGGTCATAGGTTCGATGCCGGTTGGAGGCATGTACCTTGCTTGCGGGCACATCTCCACTGTGAGGCGTGCAGGAGGAGGCTGATTTGATATCTCTCTCTCATCGATGTTTCTGACTTTCTATCTCTCTCCCTTCCTCTCTGTAAAAAATCAATAAAATATATTTGAAAAAAATATATATATATTATTGATTTCAGAGATAAGGGAAAGGGAGAGAAAGAAACATCAATGATGAGAGAGAATCATTGATCTGCTTTCTCTTGCAAGCCCCTCATTGGGGATTGAGTCTACAACTCAGGCAAATGCCCAGACTGGGAATTAAACCATGACCTCCAGGTGCATAGGTCAATGCTCTACCACTCAGCCACGAAGGCTGGGCAGAAGCATTTCTTTTAAGACTTCTTAGTTAACTAGAAAATGAACAATTCCAACCTCAAAATGCATTGTTTGTTTATGATCACATCAAAGAATTTTCAAAATAAATAAAACTCCATTTCTAGATAGGGAAAACAAAAGCCTTTACGGTTATAAGGTTCATTGCAACCACAGGTCAGGCAGTCTAGAGGTATTCAGAATATTTTAAAGAATGATTTTGGAGATAATAGGTCTTAACAAGGAATTGAGACCTTGTGTCAGTACTCATATTTAAAAGATAGGGAGAGAGTCAGAATATTGCCACCAAAGAAACTACTAAGTCCAGTTTTCAATTAGGTTAACATGGCCAAGACCACCTGATGCAAAGTAAAAAGGAAAGGTTCCTATTTAAAATATTATAATAGTTGTAAACTATGAGCACTATTGTTTAATGCACCTGGGTTCAAATTCCACCATATTTCTGCTCAATGTATTATTTTTTAGTTTTGCAATTTAAAAAAGTACTGCAAAAGTACTATATATAGAATATACTTATATACAGGTTATTGTGAATAGTAAATATAACAAAATTTATTAAATCGTCTTGCATATTATAATTAAACCTTTAAAATATGCTTGTTAATTTAAAAATGTGTTATATAAGATGAAATCATTGGCACCAAAAAACATACCTTTCTAGTATAATATTTAAGAGTCTGAATATGGAACTAAGAACACAAGCACTTTCAGTGCAGTTCTGCACAAACAAGAGAAAACTTCCCAGACTGTCTTATAGATGTCCTAGGAAACCCCAATTTACTTCTTTTCACTTACCTTAGAAGAGAAAGCTAAACTGCCATTTTCAAATTTTAATAATAAAACATAAAAATCAATAAAACCTTTGAACAGTTTTCCTAATCACATAGACTGTTGTATGCTTAGACAACACATACACCATTTGGCAAATAATTTCCTTTGCTCCTCTTCTTTCCCTTCACATTCATACTACATTAGTTTCCACATCATGTGGCATTTTTAGGAAAGACATAACTCAATACCAACAATTGCTAAAAAATACAGAGTGCAGGAATCATCAAATCAAGTCCCTTAAAAATACTTTTTAGTAGAAATATTTGGAGCCGCAAACTACTGGTAACCTGCTAGAGGTCCCTGCAGAATTATTTTACTGCTTTCTGTGATATTAGAATCACTGAGGAGGTGGCACTGTTTTTTCATCTGTGACAAGAATTTCTAATAAGCATTGAATAAATAGAACCTATATCCTGTTCCATCAAAACAGGTACACTTGACTAGACTATGAGCCATTGAGATGAATATTTGTTTACTTTTGTTTTACACAGAGTAGAGAAGTAGCTTTGAAAAGTTGCCATGGCCATGCTTTTCCTGAGCAACAACAGACTCAAACACTTAACTGAATATAGAGCTATATACACACACAAGTGCAAATGTAGGTTTTTTTCCCTTTCTAGAACAGTGCATATATGTAGATGACTGGGGGAGAGAGAGAGAGAGAGAGAGAGAGAGAGAGAGAGAGAGAGAGAGAGAGAGAGAGGGAGAGAGAGAGAGAGAGAGAGAGAGAAAGAAGAGAAGAGAAGAGGGAGGAGAGAGGGAGAAAGAGAGGGAGGGAGAGAGAGGTGTGCTAGTTGAGAAGAGAATCATTTTAACTATCTGGATGTTTGGAGGCACACTCGCAGGCCACTAGGGATGAGGTTAATATAAATAATAACTGTTATCCTATGCCTTTAGAATAAGAGCAATTCATAAGTGAAATTCTGGGATAGAATATCAGAAACATGTATGTATATATACTGCCCCAAAGAGTGGGGACTCTGTGGAAGGTCATTGATAGGTAATTGATTTCTAGTGAAGATTCCCACCTGCCTTTCTAAGATCCCTGAACCATTAGGATGATAAGTCTTAAAAAGCATTTAAGTGGGAATTACGTGTAGATAAAAAAAAGTTATTGATTTCATTTAAATTTTTAAGTCAAGGGTAACTAACACCTTTCCAATTTCTTTTGCAAAAATCTGACAAGAAGGTAACTAGCAGAATCCAGGGGGTCACCTATAAGTCATAAAGGTGCCAAGATAACGTCCTTCATTAGGTAAAGTTGGCAAACCCAGAGCAATAGGGTTGATTCAGCTCCAACACAAGTCTTTGTTACAGTTCTCATTTCAGTTTAGGCAGCTCAAATAAGCTTCTCACAGGGCTTTGAGCTGGTATTCTGGGATGGCACAATAGACAATTTTACTGGAAGAATCATTAATGAACACCAATAAATGTTACTTCCTTCAAAGAAGACACTTTAACTCCATAGTTTGCAAAGCAAGAAGTAAAATGAAAGATGTTCCAGTCCCTGGTGTAAGATTAAGTTGAATCAGAATATGTACAGGTTTATTTTTAAGAAATGCTACCTAAAATTTAGCAAAGAACTATAGTATTTCTATTGACAAGATTTTTTTTCTTCTGAAAACAGCAATCTACAAAATCTACTTTTATTGAAAAGTACAACAGTAATACTGTCTTGTATTGCTGTTCATAGATTAAATCAATTTTTAATTAATGAAAATGATTTAATCTTAGAGCATCGGTAATCTCCATTTATTTAGGCCTATATTTAAAGAACTACTTGAGAGCCCTTTTCAAACAAGACAAGGCTCCATATAAAATTGATATCCAATCTCTTTTTAAGGCTATTTTCTAAAATCTATGGGCCATGACTATAAAATTCTTCACTCACCCAGATCACCTTAATGTTTGACATGGTAGAGAGAGCAAAAGAATTATTTTCTGCCAAATATGTACAGGCTACACTGCTGTTGTTTTGAAACCATTCTCCTCATTCCATTTTGGTACATTTCCAGAGAATGTTTAAAATCTTTAGGACAGACCTTAGTTTAAGAGCTGGCCTCTCTGCCATTTTCATGGCTGATTTGAGACCCATTATGCACTGGATTCTGCATCGTGAAATCCAGGCTGGGGACAAATTTCTGCCTGTCATCTTAGGAAAGGCCAGGAGTTTTGCACCATCCTGTTGTATGAAAACAGAAAATCAAAGCCAGGGTCAGGCTGCCTGTTTCTTCTTTAACCAGCTTGCTGCTTTTCTGAGGCAATCTCAGCTGTCACTATTTTAGGATTGCAAGGGTAATTTAGTAGAATAAAATATAGTTTAAACAACATCTCAGGAAAAGTTCCTCCTTACACTTAATATTAAATGTAAAAGGTAATCAGTAAGGAATTGATTGATGCTTGGCTAAGGAACATTGTACAGGGAACACATTTAGGAAGCACCAATGTTTAAAAACCTCACACACACACACACACACAAAACCTGATAAGACCCTGAATCAGGAGCCAAGAGGCCTGGATATTTTCCTCATATTACTCATTCCGTTGCTATAACATCCCCATAAAACTGTATCTTATGGACCAAATTTGCTGCATCTGTCACCCCAACAGTCAAATATAAATTGCAGAGATAAACATATCCTACAAGAATTTAAATTTTTTAAACAGTTCAGTAAAAATTACAGCATGGGTAACTCTGTCAATGACCTCTCCTGTCTAATGTCAATTTCAGAAAACAAGTTTCCATTGTAAATGTTTAATCAGTGTCGTCCCAGGAACCCAGAGCAGACAACCTTATCTTCTCTCCCAACTTATTTGCTCTGCAAGCTCCTTACTAGCTCTATCTCAGCGCCCTGCAAGCACTTTAGGTTTTTCCCTTTTAAAAGAGCTGGGAGCTCTGTAGGTTCTGAGCTAAAGCGAAGCCCTGTGGTTTGATTCCATGAGTCTGAGCCCTGGTCCACTGCAAGCAAACTGCCGCACTTCTGCTTGCAAATCCTGGCAACCAGGTTCTAGACCAGCCACAAACGCAGGCTGCACACCTTCTTCCACGCCGTTCTGCCCATCACCTTGCCTGAAGCCTGTCAACCACAGCAGAAAGCATCCTACCTTCCATCATGGTGGCAGAATTGCATTCCTTAATTTCCAAGGAGTCTGAAAAAATACTGGAGGGTACGATTCCAGGTCCCAGCTAAATCCTCCCAACACCGCTGCCGCTGATGCCAGGCGATCGGCTGTACCCGTTGCTGCTGAAGCCAAAGACAAGTGTTAACCCCAAAGATAGGCCATGGATGCAGCTGGTGCTGCTTCACCTCAGGCTCCCGGGAAGATGCTGCGAGAGAAAGGGAGAGGAACAGCCAGCCGACGAGCTGCACCGCCTGCGCTGCCTCGGCCAATCCCTTCAGCTCTGGACCGCGTCACATGGTAGCCAGCCCGCATCTCCTGACACAATACCCCCGGAGAGCACACAGAACCTATTTCCCGTCCCCATTCTCCTCCACCCCAGCCCCGGCCGCCGGCCGCCGCGTGCACAGCCCCTTCCCCACCTGGTGACGCACTTCCCCCGCCCCTCCTCTCGGTCTCCCGAAACCTGCCGGGTACCCGAGGTTAATTCTCCGACGCCGCCGCCACCTTAACCGCGGACGCCGGCAGGAGAGGAGCGCCTTAAGCGGCTTGCTGCGGAGGAGATTTACAAAAATAACCATAAACTTAATTCCGTGCAGCCCGGAGTCTGAGCCGCACACTTCTAAGCTGCTATTCTCTTCTCCTTTTGCCCTGAAGGAATGTCAGTGTCCCTGGCCTCCCCATACATCTGTGACTCTCTCTCTGACTCTCTCTCTCTCTCTCTCTCTCTCTCTCTCTCTCTCTCTCTCTCTCTCTCTCTCTCGTCTCTCCTCTCTCGGGAAAAAAAAAAAAGCCAACAAAAAACAATCAGGCTGACCTCATAAACAATTATCCCCAAAAAGGGTGATGCAGAAGACATTTCACTCCAGCTGCCTTCAAGAGATCCAGGAAATTAACCAGGCATGGCATGCCACTGCTGGGAACTGTCATTACAACAAAGAAACAAAAGAACCCTACCCGAGCGGGGGCTCTGGAATCAAACCCGCAACGCGGGAGATAATTTCTGGGGCGGGGGGCGGGGCAGAGGGCCGCAGGCGGGGAGGGGAGGCGTTAGCCCGACGCAAGACAGCTGTGCACGTCGCTTCTGGTCGCCGGCAACCTGGGCGCGCGGGCGGCCCCCGAGCGGACCCCGCGGGGCGCCTGCCAGCTCCGCGTTCGAGTCCCCCTGCCCGCAAGTCCCTTGGCCCTGCGCGCGCGCCAGCCGCCAGCTGTCCTAGGTGGAGTGTGGCCGCTGCTGCCAACTGCAGTCCCGGTAGAAAAGCAACTTCCTTCTAAAGGACACCGTTTTCACGCCGCTCCACTGGCATCTGTAACGGCTTTCAAGCCCATTAATTCACGCATTGGTTCACTCCAGTGGAAATACGGAGGAAGGCGATTGCGCTGGGTTCTGGCCACAGGATGGATGAATCCCCGGGTTTCTCGTCTGGGATGGGATGGGAAGGGAAGAGAAGGGATGGGTGGAACGGGATGGGATGGGATGGGATGGGATGGGATGGGATGGGATGGGATGGGATGGGTTGGGATGGGATGGGTGGGATGGGATGGGATGGGTGGGATGGGATGGGATGGGATGGGTGGGATGGGATGGGATGGGATGG
>JAAGEH010000030.1:31505553-31819145 GCA_011751065.1 Lasiurus cinereus | reverse complement strand
TGGGATGGGATGGGATGGGATGGGTGGGATGGGATGGGATGGGATGGGGGCTGCTTGGATTGAGAATCTGTCACCTGACTGGTCCGTCGTGACCCTGGGAGCCTTTCAGAGGTCCCCAGACCCAGGTCCCTTGAAGCAGGCTCTGGCCCTGGCCGCTTAAGGAAGAAGAGGGCAGGTGGCATACAGGAAGGAAAGGAAGAGAGGAGGGGAGATGGGAAGGAAGGAAAAGGCTTCTGTAGAGCCCTATAAGACAACATCAACAGGAGGCATTTCTCTCAACAATCTAGCAACATGGTTAGGAGAAAAGCCATTATATCACAGAGCAATTGTGACCACCAATGCAAATAACGTTAAGAAGCAAGATGCATTACATGATCAGCATTGAGCCTCTCATATGATTAATCATTTATGTTATAACTAGAGGTCCGGTGCACGAAATTCATGTTCAGGGGAGGGAGTGTGTCCTTCAGCTCAGCCTTCTCCCTCTCCAATCCAGGACTGCTGGCTCACAACTGCTTACCTGCCTGCCTTCCTGATTGTGCCTCTCTGCTTCTGCCTGCCAGCCTGATCACCCCCTAACCACTCCCCTGCCAGCCTGATTGATGCCTAACTGCTCCCCTGAGAGCCTGTTTGCCCCCAACTTCCCTCCCCTGCAGGCCTGGTCACCCCCAACTTTTCTTCCCTGTAGACCTGCCCTCCCGAACTGCCTTTCCCTATTTGCCTGGTCACCCCTAACTTCCCTCCCCTGCTGACCTGATTGCCTACAACTGCCCTCCCTTGCAGGCCTGGTCCCTCCCAACTGCCATCTTGTGGTGGCCATCTTGTGTCCACATGGGGGCAGCCATCTTTGACCACATAGGGGGTAGCCATCTTTTGTGTTGGAGTGATGGTGAATCTACATATTACTCTTTTATTATATAGGATAGAGGCCTGGTGCATGGGTGGGGCCAACTGGTTTGCCCTGAAGGGTTTCCTGGATCAGGATGGGTGTTCTCTTGAGATGTGGGGTGCCCTGGGTGAGGGGCCTTAGTGGTTTGCAGGCTGGCCACACCTCCCAGTGACCCAAGAGGAGGCCCTGGTATCTGGGATTTATTTATCTTCTACAATTGAAACTTTGTAGCCTGGAGTGGAGCCAAGCCTTCTGATGCACAGCCATTGAAACTTTGTTGCCTTAAGCGGAGTCCTGGGTTGGCCAGGGTGTGTGGAAAGCTTGGCTTCCTCCATTGTCAGGGCAACTAAAACCTCTCTCCTGCTCTCTCTGTGGCCATAGCCATTTTGGGTTAATTTGCATACTTGCTTTGATTGGCTGGTGGGCATGGCTGGTGGGCATGGCTTGTGGGTCAATTTGTGGAGGTGCGGTCAATTTGCATATTACTCTTTTATTAGATAGGATTGTACCCATGAACTCTTAATATTGCTCAGCCCTTGACATAGCCTTGTTCTTTCCACCAGCACAAATATGAGGTATTGGTAGTTGGATCGATTAGAGAAAATATAACTAAAGAAGCTGACTTGAAGAACATATTAACAGTTAAAAAACAAAAACTCAGTTTCTTAGCAATTTAGCAGTTAAAAGAAAACAAACCTCATTCTTCTCTCTAAGGACACATATATCAATGGCCTCTAAATATTAAAATGAAATTCTCCAAAGAGATACAAATAGTTATGCATTTTTCCTTATATCTACGAGGCAGTTGAATTTTAAAAGAGGAAAAAATTTCTGAGCAAAAACCTGTCTTGAGTACAAGTTACACTACTTAGAATACAGCAAAGACTGGTGTGTGTGTGTGTGTGTGTGTGTGTGTATAGCCAAAAATGTTGTACTGGTTAAGAACATGAATAGATAATAATGCCAAACAGTCTGGGATCAAGTTCTGTCCCTGCCACTTAATGAACTCTATGGCTTTGTACTAGTTATATAACACTTTGTGCCTTACAGTTTCCTTATCTGGGAAAAGAAGATAATAATACTGACTTCATAGGGCTATAAATAATATTAATAACAAACCTTTAGTACTGGCTTACTATGCGCTAAGCAAAATCATAAATACCTCGCCAGTAAATTACTTAGCATTGTGTCTGGAGCATAACAAACCCTCCATATTAGCTTTGTAATAAACCGCCAAAGGGCTGCTGGAGGCATCAAAGAAGTTTGCAGCCAAGCTAGAGTTATATGACATGCACAGAGAACAACTCAGTGAGAAACCAGGTGACGTATCCAGAAATGAAACATGTTGGAGAGTTCTGAGATGCTGTTAAGTAGAAGAAGATTCAGATCAAATGAGATTACTTAGGGATGTCTCTCTTACAGAGATAAATTTCAAGTTCAGAGAAAATTGGAATGGGATTGGAGTGGCTGTTCTCAATAAGATGGAGAGTTCTAAATAAGAGAAGTGGCTCATGTAAAACCCAGAAGTAAGTGCAAGCACTGAGATGCTGGGATGGTAGGCCTGTCAACGATGGAAGGGGTGAGAGAGCCAGAGAACCCCTGAAGTTTTTTACAGTGAGTAAGAGCAAACCTTTCAGATAGATCCAATAGGGCATGCATCAGTTTTCTGTTAGACTCGCAACTAGCTAGGGACAACAAGGGAGTTCAAAGATTATTTTAACCAGTGGGTATTTATAAGGAAAATAAAAGTGTCTAGATTGTGAGAGAAGGACCAAGAAAGGGATGTGCAGTTAAAGGTGTTAAGGTTAGTCCCACGATTGGATAAACTGTGTAACTTTATTGAGAAGGCGCTATCATCAGTTGAAAGAATATCTGCACACTTTTCCACCCAGAATCGAACCTGCTATCTTTTGGTGTATAGGACGATGCTCCAACCGAGTGATACCAGTCAGTGCCTTCTTATAGGTTTTTTTTTGGGGGGGGGTGGAGTAGGGGTGGGAGTGTGTAATTTTTAGATTGTGCCCCAAATTTCATCAGTTCCCAGTATAGTTTTTGTTTAACAACAAGTGCAAAGGAGAATATATAGCTACTAATATAATGTATTATTTTTAAAGATACATTTATTCTCATTTAATATATTTAATTAATTTTTTCAATTACAGTTTACAGTCAATATTATTTTGTAAGAGTTTCAAGTGTACAGCATAGTGGTTAGACAATCATATACATTGCAAAGTGTTCCTTCTGATATTCCCAGTACCCACCTGGCACCATACATAGTTGTTACAATATTATTGACTATATTTCCTATGCTGTAATTAGTAGAATATTTCTGAAAGTCTAACAGAAGTCAAAGGATCTGTAGAAAATATTGGGTAAATTATTAACTTTCACCAAAACTCCCAATTTGTCCAGGAGTTTAATCCAGGATGATGAGTGTGTATCTAGATCACACCAAGTGCTCACCCACTGCCTGCAACTAATTCAAGACCATAAACTGAATTACTAAAGTCACTAGACATTTAAAACTATTTCTGAAATAACATTTTTACAGTGGTGCTGCTCTGTTACACATTGTTTTTGGAATAAAATCCTATTATATTCTAACTATATAGTTTAATTTCTTCACTCAATTTTAATGTTTGAGGGGGAAATCAGTTCATATTTCAGAAAGTGAAAGAAATTAATGAGAACAGAATCACAAAGGGAAGGAGGGAAAAAATTAACATAGAAGGGAAGTCTAAATAATGTATCCAATATCCTTCGTACTATTCCGCAGAGGCAATTCAAATGAATGTAGAAGGGAAAATATTGTTCAGACCCCCTGACAATTAATAAAAGATCTCATTTTAAGGGTTAGATTTCTAGGGGATGAAATAGTTGAAAGAGCAACATACTAGTACATATGCATGCATACTCTATATACTCTTGGTTAAAATGAAGAACTATATGCCAAAATCGGTTTAGCACAGTGGATAGAGTGTTGGCCTGTGGACTGAAAGGTCCTAGGTTCAATTCTGCTCAAGAGCCTATACCTTGGTTGTGGGCACATCCTCAGTGGGGGGCATTCAGGAGGCAGCTGATTGATGTTTCTCATCAATGTTTCTAACTCTCTACCCCTCTCCCTTCCTCTCTGTAAAAAAAAATTCAATAAAATATATTTAAAATTTAAAAAATGAAGAACTATAACTGGATCTGACATAGGCAAAATAGGGATTTATTTGGGTAGCTTGCAGAGTTATATGAAGGACAGCACAGCTGAGGGAAAGCAAGAACCAGGGAGCTCCAGGAAACTTGGATACCAGAGCCAAGTACTCACAACTCTGTTTTTCTAATTAACAGAGGTTGGCAAACCATGGCTTGTGAGCCACATGTGGCTCTTTGGCCCCTTGAGTGTGGCTCTTCCACAAAATACCATAGCCTGGGTGAGTCTATTTTGAAGAAATGGCATTAGAAGAAATTTAAGTTTAAAAAATTTGGCTCTCAAATTTCAATTGTTGTACTGTTAATATTTGGCTCTGTTGACTAATGAGTTTGCCAACCACTGTTTAGTACATCAGCTTCTTTCCTCATATTAGTTTTTCTCCATGTGATCAGGAGCTGGTCAATTGAATCGTTTACTCTTATATTTCCACAGCTGGCCTCTGCCAGATCTATTCAAAAATATTCCTGGGAAGGGCTTTGCTTGACTGGCTTGGATTATTGTTCACTCTTTGGGCTAATCAATGGGGCCAGATTTGATGAGGTGTCATGGATGGACTTATTTAAACCAAAACTTACATTGGACTTAGTCACATGACTACTATTGTGATTGAACACAGGGAGGAAGATAGGCAAGTTTCTATAAGAAAAAACCCTTAAAGTACAAACCCCTTGATTGGAGGGGTAGAAAGGCATTGTCAAAGGAAGAAAAGGAGATATTACCCAGAATAAATGTGGGGATAGAAACTATAAAGCAAAAACTTTGATCACATCAACATTATCCAGTGCATTTAAGGTAAAACTTACTAAAAGATTCATAATCTCAGAGGGACTCAGAATGCCACACTACCCCATTCAGCATTCTTGAGAAGTTATTTATATACTAGAGACCTAGTGCATGTATTTGTGCACCAGTTGTGTCCTTCTGGCCTGGCTTGCAGGATTGGGCCAAAACTGACTCTCCAACATCTCCCAAGGGGTTCTGGCTCGTGAGAGAGTGCAGGCTAGGCTGAGGGACCCCATTGGTGCATGATTGGGGCTGGGAGGGGTCTAGGAGGGGTTGAAGGCATGGCCAGCCCATCTCAGTTAGTCTCAATCAGCCAGACTCCAGTAGCAAGCTAACCTACCAGTTGGAGCGTCTGCCCCCTGGTAGTCAGTGCACATTATAGCAAGTGGTTAAGCAGCTTTAGCATATCATTAACATATTACTCTTTGATTGGTTGAATGGCTGAGCAGTTGGCCAGACATTTAGCAAATTAGGATTTTATTATATAGGATTCTCACTCACTACATCCAAAGAGAAACTTGTATACCTTGTAATCCTCCTCCTCCTCACTGTGGAGAGAGGAGAGGAAAGGGGGAGACACACCCTATTTGTTGGTCCACTGACACCTAAGACAAGACATGTCCTCATATGCTTGCCACCTAATGGTCCATCCCTACCCAAAGAGCCAGTATCCAAACCTACAAAGTGCGGAAGGAACATGTATCAGTCCAGAAGTACTGCTTAATCTAGCCTTAGGTTGACAAAGATAAGCAATTAAGGCTGCATACATGAGAAGAATCAGCAGTTCCAAAAGAAAAAGTAAATAATTACAGCTCACTGAAGCAGAGGAAACATCCTCGCAGAGGAAATGTAGAAAATTGGAGAGTCATTTAAAAAAACTTCTGTTTTACATTTGGTTTAATTTCAGGGATACAGCAGCAATAAATGAGAACAGACTCCTATGATAAAAGAGCATACTGAGAGCCAGAAAGGGTACATGAAAGTAGTGAAACCATTCTTATTACAATTTTAAGTGTTATAGCCGAGATCAAGGATATAATGAATATGGCTGAGAGGGATCATTGATAGGCCCAGTGGCAATATGCCTGAAGCATAAGCTTAGTCAATAATAAATGGCTCAAAGAAAATGGAATTATTTTCTCTTTGAAGAGTCAATTTTCTCTGATGCAGTTTTAACAGTTTTAGAAACTAGAGAAAGAGTAAAAGCTCTAAAATTCACTTTGTAAATTATAAAACCTGGCAAAAATAATACAAATAAAAAAAGTCTATAGCTCAATCTCATTTATGAATATTGATGCAAAATTTTAAATAAAATAACAGCAAACAGAGTTCAGTTTTTCAAAAATATGATAATTATAATAAATTAGACTTTATTTTAGGAGTGAGAAAAATAGTTTAACATTTAAAAATCTACAAATATAATTCACAATATTAAGTTATTTAAAAGAAAATTATATTATTTTCTTAGTTACTGGAAAGATACATGATAAATTTCAACTGATATCACTCATTAAATAAATAAAAATTTTATTAGCAAGGAAAGACATAATAAATTCCTTAGGATGATAAAATATACAAACCTCTTTTTCAAATCTACCATCTTGTTAAATGGAGACACAATAAAAAAATCTTTGTTAAAATTAGGAATGTCTGAAATGTCCTTTGAAATGCATTTAGTCCAAATTGAGGTGTGATATAAATGTAAAATGCACACCAGATTTCAAAGAGAGTACAAAACAAAGATAATCTAAAATATTTCATTTTGACACATTGAAATTTATTTTTACATATTTGGTTAAATAAATGTATGTGTACTTGAAAGTTTTCAATCACACATATGGATCACATTTGTGACTCATACTATATTTCCATTGGACAGCACTGTTCTATATTCTGACAGGAAACAAACTGAACAAACATTGTGGGTAAGAGTGATGCACTATGTTTAAGAGGTTATGTGCTTACTGGTCTGTATCATCACAATGCTCATGTTCATTCATTGTTTTAATCCAAAGAAGATGTGTTAAAAATTATCTATTCCCAGGAATTGTGTCAGGTTTTGGGACACAGAATAAAAAAGGCATACACCTTTCAAGATGCTTATAATATAGAGGAGGAGGCAGTTGAGCAAACCAAGAATTACAATACGGATTTATGAATATTCAGAGCTAAGGCAGCATAAAGAAGGGACATCTAGGGTAAAGGGTGGCAAAGGAAACCATCAATAAAATGAGAAGACAACCCACCAAATAGGAGAACATATTCACCAATGATACATCTGATAAGGGGTTAGTATCCAAAATTTAAAAAGAACTTATACAACTCCACATTAAAAAACAACAATCAAATTAAAATATGTGCAAAGGACCTAAACAGACACATCTCCAAAGAAGACATACAGATGGCCAGTAAACATATGAAAAGATGCTCAGCATCACTAATCATTGGAGAAATACAAATTAGAACCACAATGAGATAGCACCTCACCCCATCAGAATGGCTATCATCAATAAATCAACAAACAAGTGTTGGCAAGGAAGTGGAGAAACTGGAACTCTCATTCACTGTTGATGGGAACAAAGATTGGTGCTGCCACTGTGGAAAATAATATGGAAATTCCTTTAAAAAGTTAAAAATGGCCCTCACTGGTTTGGCTCAGTGGATAGAGCATCGACCTGCTGACTGAAGGGTTGATTTGATTCTGGTCAAGGGCACATGCCCAGGTTGCGGGCTCGATTCCCAGTAGGGGGACATGCAGGAGGCAGCTAATCAATGATGCTCTCTCTTATCAATGATGTTTCTATCTCTCTTCCTCTTTGAAATCAATAAAAAATATTAAAAAGTAAATAAAAAGTTAAAAATGGAACTGCTTTATGACCCAGTTATTATTTCACTTCTGGGAATACACCAGAAGAAATCTGATTTGAAAGAATATATGTACCCCTATGATTATTGCAGCATTATTTACAATAGCCAAATTATGGAAGTAACCCACATGCCCACCAGTAGACGAGTGGATAAAAAAGTTGTACATTTATACAATGAAATACTACTCAGCTGTAAAAATTAAGGACATCTTACCCTTTGCAATAGTATAGATGGACCTGAAGGACATCATACTAAGTGAAATAAACCAGTCAGAGAAAGATAAGTGCCATATGCTTTCACATATACGCAGAATCTAATGAACAAAATAAACTAACAAAATATAAACAGACACAGAGATACAGAGAACAGACTGACAGCTGTCAGAGGAGAGGGGGAGGGAAGATGAGTGAAAAAGATGAAGGGATTAAGCAATAAAAACCTCATGATTACCAGAAGGAAAGGGGTGTTGGGGATGCTAGAAGAGGATAAAGGGGAGGGATAAATGGTGATGGAAAAAGATTTGACATGCAGTGGTGAACACATAATGCATACACAGATGACATAGAGTTACACACCTGAAACCTACATAATTTATTAAGCAATGTTACCCCAATAAATTCAGTTAAAAATCCATTTGTAGAACCTGAAGGTGTTTTCATTTTAAAAGTCACTAGCCAAAATAAGAGTCAGAAGTTCTTAGTTCAAAGACATGAATGGAATAAGAGCAATAATCAGAATTTTATAAGATAAAAATCATTCTTTTTAAGAATTAAGCTCAAATAAAGCCACCCCCATCTTAAAATTTGGTTTTTCACTGGTAGTAACTACCTCCCTTTTAATGACCATTATAAACTAGATAAACTAAATAAATCATAGGCTAGACCCAAAGAAGGAATAAAAAGGAAATAAAATATATTTAAATATATGTATTAGCCAAAAAGCTAGAATTATTTGCTCCTAGCAGAAAAAGAGCTCTTAGTAGACTTAATGTCACTAGGATGATGTGTTGAGGTTTACATTAGGTAAGAATTGATCTTTGACAATGGACCAGAAAGGCACACCCAGCACTAATTACATGGCTGTGAAAGAGAAGCTTTCTCACTCTGCATTTTCATTTTAAAATATAATTGCTTAATTTCTAACTGGGATTAACTGGGAATCAGTGTCAAGCAGCAGGATCTAAATTGTAAATAATTTATTGGTTCACCTTATAATTTCCATAGCTAATAAGGACTTCAGCGCCCTGACCTCAGGGAAAGGGGTAAGATTGTGAGACTGAAGCTTTACTTAGCAAATCCTTTCCATTCAAAACCCTTAAGCTCCTTGTCCCTGTCAGCAAGTGTCCAGAAGGTGCCCTGTCAACAGATCCCATTGGAGGGAAGGGCTGCTGAGAGCTAACAGAAGTGAGAGGAACCTTGGGAACTTCTGCTACAAGCAGGCCTGTCATGTGAATTGAAAACTGCTTTGACTGTTCTGTTGGAAGTAAATTACATTTGTTTGACTCACTTTCTGTTTTGTGATGTGTATGCAGTGCATGTGTATACACACATACAACCGTGCTTATCAAGAAAGTTGGGCAGGGTTTTCACAGAGTGCACAGTCCAATAAAAATTAGTTCTCCAATTGTTTTTTGTGGCTTTTGTGATTATTGTCCAGAATAAGAACAGTATCCAAAGTGACTAATGGAAGAATCTACCAACCGTACAATCAAGTAGTATAATCAAAAATTTTTCAGTGACACTAATTTACATGGATCGATGTGTGCCCAAGCTATAATATTAATCATTCAACTTTTTCATCTTAGGTTTAGCATATATATATATATATATGCTAAATTAGAGATACTTACACAATTTTTTTTCTCTTTAAGAAAATGATTTTGCCCCTATTTAGTCACTTCACTAGAAATATGCCATGGTGAAATGTTTCTACCATAAAAAAGATAAATTACTAAGTTCTCTAAATCTTATCATTTTTACAGTTGATAATTAAATCGAATTATTATACCCATAAAATGGGATAAAAGAAGGGCCTTGCTGAATAAATCATTTCAATTTCAGGGTTGCTTGATAAATAGTGATAGGAATATAAATTCCATTAAGTGAGAAACTCTACACTCTAAATTGGATACACATGGTGGACCTGAGAAATGGATTTGAAATAAGAAATATATTCACTTTGTGAACCTAAGTAATGTAGTTGTTGCTAATGTCATAAGGCATTAACTGATTTTAATTCACTGTGTTAATTCAATATTAAGGGCGATAAGCTTTGCCCTAGTTCTAGTTCTGATCTATAATAATGCTGGGGTATTTGTATCTCCATTTTCATATCATGGCTTTTTCAATCCCTTTGAAGCTGCACTGTTGGTACCTTTCATCTGTAGTTTCAACCACACTCCTTGTAAACCTCCTCTGACAAAAGCCAGAAAAAATGTTAGTATGTAATTGCATTCATTCCTAACAGCAAATGAAGCCTAGAGTCATTTGTGTTTACAAGGTGCTATCGGTGCACTGAGGGTAAACTCTGGACACCTCAGTGCCTCCACCATTTTATCCTGGTCCATGTAGCTGACCTTTCTTTAGTTTCCCTCCTGACTTCTTCATAGAACCTGCTTATTAGGGGTTAGGGCACCGTTTTTCTTTCTACCAAACAATTTTCCTAGTATCCATTTCTACTTGCAATTTTACATTACTGGACATAACTGCCAAAGAGTACTGAATATAAAACAGCAGTAGAGGATCAATCACTGTATCAGCCTGTGTTTGTTAAGGCAATCAAGACAATGCAAGGATTAATAAATATAACTGATGTTTAATAATAAAGACAAGGCTTATACAAATTTGGAAAAATCTGGGGGAGTATCAATCTGGTGACAAATGTTGGAGTGAAGCAAAGGAATAGGGAAAGGAAGGTACCACTTATGGATAAGTTTTCAAACCTCTGTTACTGGTAAGTGAGAGCCCATGAAGTCTGGAAGCCGACCCTATGGGATTGCAATGCCTTCCAAAAACTTATTTGCTTTACTTTCACCTTCCAATCTAAAGACAGTTGTTCTCATTGAAAAACTCTAATCCAGAGTCATATAGGAAAGAAAAGTTTTAGAAAACGTATTTTCCAGGGTCAAAAGGAGATTGTCAAGATGCTACTGAATTGACAAGAAACAACCTGGAGATTGACCCCTTTGGAAATTTGACATCTGCGCCCCATTTAACTCTTCAATTAAGAATATAACAACATCATGCTTTTCATTAGCACAATGCAACCATCCTTTAACAACCAAAGACCAACAAACCCTCGTCCCAAAGAGGAGATTCAAGTCTCATATGTCATTTACTGGTAAACTATCTCTAGGTGATGTCTAACCCTTTTCAGCTGAATTACTCTATCTCCCTTGAAATCCTGCATTATAAAATAATGAAATAGACAGGTAATCATTATTAAAATATCTAATATTAGATAATATGACCATGATGAGAGAAAACAAGGATAACTCATTAATATATCTATAATAATAAAAGTACAATATGCTAATTAGACCAGACATCCTTTCAGATGTCCTTCTGGATGACCTTCTGGATGAAGCTGGGGCTATGAGAGAATCCTGGGTTCCAGGTGCCTGCTGGCGGCCAGAGGAAAGCCAGGGCTGGCAGCCAGGGGAAGGAAGGCCTACTCTTGCATGAATTTCATGCATTGGGCTTCTAGTATACATAAATATGAATAAATCAAAGCAATAAATAAAATAAGTATAATTACTACAGTTATTGTTTCTACAAGTGATGATCTGGCTACAATTGGTTTTTGTATCTTTCTTATTCTACTAAACTTTCTTTAGACTTTGTCTTCAGAAAGTGGTTCAGTTGGTTGTGTTTCTTTCCCAGTGGAGCTACCCAAATCCTCCTGAAGCATCTCTGGCATTAGTAAGCCTGACTGTATTGGGTTTTTAGTTGCCTTGTTATCTTTTGCCATAGGATGTAGGAGTACTAAGGAGCATCCCATAGAATATTCTGGGTTCTACTCATAGCCCATTTACTTGCATTTTGTAGTAGCAACCTCATTTCCCTTTTATTATTGAATGAATTACCCCATTTTGGTGACACCTATTTCACTCTTGGTTCATTGCCAGAGGACAGTTGCAGTTTCTAGTTTATCTCAACTGTTATATATTTCCTGTATTAAGGAAATTAAGATCTTAGAAGCAGCAAGCCCAAGTTATAATAATTGGAATAGAAAATTTTGCTTCTGGATTATTAAAGGTAATCATGAGAGGAGCCAATTCTATTTCACCCTATGATTCATAAATCCATGCATACTGTCTATGGGTAAAATAACATCATATGCTGGTTGCTGATTCAGAGCATACACAGAATCATGAGGACATTTGCCCAGTACTGTAAAATTTGTTGAGCAGCTAAAACCCCACATTTTAAAAAGGTTATGCCGTTTCAGGGTGGTGGAGGACATGGCAAGACAAGTGAATTCTACAGACATAAGCCAAATGCCACATTACATTTGCTGTAACATTATTTTTTTGGTTAAAAGCAATGTCTGTGTGGAATAAGTTGGCAGTGAATGAAGTATTCTGTACGTTCATAGATAGTGGTTTTAGATAGTGGTTTTAGTAGGAGCACTGCAGATAGGGAAAGCACATCTATATCGATAATAAATGTTTGTTTCAGTAAGAACAAATCACTGCCATCAGGCAGCTGCCTGGCCCTCCCAGTCAATGGCGCCATCTGGGGGAAATCAGTATTGATCTTTGCTTTTTGGCAGGTTGGCCACTCAGTACAGGCTGTAGCCCAGAGCCTTAATGAGTGCACAGTCTTCATCCCTGTGGTTATGGCCATTATGATCATAAGCACATTGGTCACGGAAAGGAATGCCTGGAGAAAAAGGCTGACTGATATCCACATGTTGAATCATACTGTCCCTCTGATTATTGAATGTCATCTCTGCTGTGGTAGCCCTTAGATGAGCATTTACATAGGACACAAATATCCTCCTATTTTGTGCCAATTTGGAGAGTTCTATGCATTTATCTCTTCTCCAGACTTCCTTGTAAACAGTTTTCCAACGTTGTACCTCCACTCTATGACCATCCAATTAAATTGTAACCATTGCCCATAAAACAGTGTAGATACACATCTCTGTTTATATTTTCCTTCAAGAAGAGGAAGAAGAATGAGGAGGAGGTGGAGGAGGAGGAATAGAAGAAGGTGCATTTCTCAAAGTTCTTTACACTAGGTGGATTTTGCTTCACTACCATTCTTTAAGGTCACCCCTGAGGGGTGCTACCCACTTTCAATTGTTAGTAGATTATAATGCAGAATCATCTGTAAGTAAACTTTGTTTTTGTCAATGGTTGGTCACATGACAGTCACCATAATGTTATAGGTGCTGACTGAGGAAAAAAAGGTCTGGCAATAGAAGTAGGAGCAATAGGCATCTGAATAATTTTCCTGTGCACATTTCTTGTGCCTTCAAGTCCTGCTTTATTGCATATATGCCACTTCTACTTGATGGGAGGGTGTTACTGTACACCTCCAAATTTATAACTATGAGCCAGACAACATACTTTTTAGGATGAGAACCCCGGGTCAGAAGGTAACATGGTGGTCCATTATAGAACACTCAGTCTTTTCTAGGAATCAAGAGCAAGCCAAAACTGTTCCTCAACAGGAGAATAATTATCTGCAGAAGACAGTAAAGCTTTACTACACAATTCAAAAGGTACACACCGTTCTTTATCTACAGGGATCCACCAAAGACTCTATATGTTTGTCACAGACACTTCACCACCATTTGAAATGCAGGCTTATGTAACTCAAGTGGCAGAGCAGCTTGAACAGCAAGCAGCTTGGACTTATTTGTTGCAGAGCATTCTTTAGCTCGGTTCCCCACTCAGAATTGGCAGCCTTAACATCGTACTCAAGTTTCTAATTAAGTACATATGGGTTGCCTGAAAATCCAAAAAAGGTACACTTAGGTTTTATACCTTTTTTTTTCTTATTGGTTAAAGCCATTTGTCCCTCAATGTGTAGGAAATATCTCAATATCTTGCGGACTACAAAATTTCTGGAAATTTCACTGAGTCTGCAAGCCCTAAATTTTTTGGCCCTACTACCTGTAGTTTATTAAGGTATACAGGATAGGAACTACTTCCTGCTCACCATTTCCAATCAGCCTGGCATCATCAACACAGTGGACCAGAATAATGTCCTGTGGAATTGCTAGACAATCAAGGTCCCTGAGGACAGGGTTATTATAGAGGTTTGATGTAAAGTAACCTAGTGAAGGTGTATTGCTACGCCCTCTATTTGAAAGAAAACTTCTTTTGATTGTGTTTACTAACAAGTATAGGAAAAAAGCTACCAATAGATCTGTTATCAGGGGCTGTATTGATTTGCTCCACTAAAAACTCACATCTTCAATTGAAGTCACCATCTTATTAAGTTTATGGTAACTCCTTGTCATTTTCAAGATCCATCTTTTCTTTGCACTGGCCAGGCAGGTAGGTGAAATGAGTAAAGGAGTAATGGATCAATATTCCTCCATAGTTCAAGTCTCTGATGTATTATTTTTGGTTTACTATTTTAATAGGGAGAGGCCTGTCCTATCATAATAGTTTCCACTTCACAGATCAAGGAACTAATATAGGAAGTCTGACTATGGCTATTCAAACTATGCTTTCCAGAACTAGGAAACTAGCCAAAGACTTGGAGATCAAATGCAGTGAAACAGACATGAAACAAATCTGACCTCCATAAATCCTTGTTTTGACTATTGAACCACAGTGGCATATGGATCTCCAAGAATGAGTTCAGAGGCAGTTGCTATTAATCCCTGAAAAGTTTGGTTGGTTCCCTTTCTTCAGTACATACTCACTCTGGCAAAAGGATACAGTCCCTTTGGGAAAGGTTGAGAGGGAAATTTACAGTACAACTTTTACAATGTGGCAGATCCTTTACTTAGAGCAAGGGTGGAGAACGTCCGCCCTGCAGGCTGTATAAGGCCCGAGAAGTCATTTGGTTTGGCCCTGCCAAGGCAACCACAGGCAGGACTTGAAATTCAATTAATCCAGGAGCTTTGTTCATAGTAACGTAAATTTATATTAAGTGAATTATTTTAAGTGAGTGATATTATAAATATCCAAATAGCCCTTGGCAGAATAAAGGTTCTTAGAGTAACCTAGTGTATTAGTTTTCCATGGCTGGTGTAAAAAATTACCACAAATGCAGTGGCTTTAAAAAACTACAAGTACAAATTTATTATCTTACAGGTTTGGAGTTCTGAAGTCCAAAATGGGTCTTGCTGGCCTGAAATGAATGTGTCTGTAGGGCTATGTTTCTTTCTGGAGGCCTAAAGTGGCCAATCTGTTTTCTTGCCTTTTCTTACTTATACTGCTCATTGCTCTCTAACATCTTCAAAACTGCAGTGACCAGTGTATTCTTGCTCACGATGCCATGTCTTTGGTTCTGACACTTCTGCTTCCCTCTTTCATCTTTAAGAATACTTATGATTACACTGGGCCCACCAATGTAATCCAGGATAATCTACTTATTTTAAGGTCAGTTTATTAGAAACCTTAATTCTATCTGCAACCTTAGTTTCCCCTTTGCTATGTGATATGACATATGCATGGGTTTTGGGAATTAGGATGTTGATATATTTGGTGGGGCCATTATTTTTTTCCCTATCACCCCTAATCTTCACTTTAAAAAAGGGCTATAGTTTTCTGATTTGGTTTAAGTCTGGGAATTTGTTGGGGGACATGACTACCAATTGCAGGGATTTATGTAAGGCCTCTGTCACTAGATCAAGTTTTATTTATTTATTTTTGTTTGTTGATTTACTTATACAAATGAAGTAAAGCTTTAGTAGATGTTTTATCATTGTCCTAGGCACCCCACAATACATTACCCACCACCATAGATTTCTATAGGTCAAATCAGTTGGATTACTTCTTGCATCTTGTTACTTGGGGGCATCTGTCTTATCACCCACTAAATTCAGAGAACCCATTTCCAATGCCTTTATAGAGATTTTGAGGATGTTGGTATTGCCTTCACCACTTAATTCTCGAAGTCTTGATGAAGGGCATTCATCCCAGATAACATACTAGCAGATGGGTAAGGAGGTCATTCATAATAAATCTGCTCAGCATTCAGATCTCCATCAGGCTTAGGATATCTTCCTTTATATAAATGGTTCTTAACTGTGGCCAATTTTGTTCCTTCAGGAGACATTTGACAATATGTAGAGACATTTTTGGCTGTCATAAATTGAGGGAGATGCTACTGATATGTAGTAATAATGGCTAGGAATACTGCTAAACATTCCACAATCCACAGTCTTCTATAGCACCAAACAAAGAATTATCTGATTCTAAATGTCAGTAGTGTCAATATTGAAAAACCCCACTCAAGAGTATATCAAGGACATTCTGTACCTTAGTTTCACTAAATGTAGACCACCATTGGGCCTAGATTTCAGTCAACTGATCTAGAATTTGTTAGCATCATCCCCAGATGAATTAGTAAATTGAATTTATAATCACTAGCTAATAAATTCCACAATAATAAATTCAGTCTAGTCCAATATTATATTTATCCCACCTGGTCTAACACCCTTAATATCTCTTCTTATTCATAATCCCAAGTTTCTGCTGATAGAAACTGGTAAAAATTTACACTCAATATCTGTTCATCTGGGTTATACTGGGTGTTGAATCATATTACAAGTCTAGAATCAATAGATATGGGAGGTGTTGGTCTTAAGGATCAGCATTCATCTACATGGAAACTACCTCTGGAGTAGTCTTTACAGGTTCTGAAGGCAGGAGTCTAGCCTTCTCACACAGGGAAGGAAAGGGTACTTCTATTGGCAGGAAGAGCTTAGGGGAATTTGGAAGTTTCAGGTTCTCATCCTCATCTTCACGTTTTTAGGCTTCTGCTCTTCCCCAACCAATGTCCTAAATTTAACTTGAGAGTATAAGACTTGGGATTTGGTTCTCAGAAATTTCAACTCTTAGGCTATAGGAGATAGGATTTCTTTCAGGGCAGTCATAGAAATTTTCTCATAATTTACCAACCCTTGAGCTTGAATTATAGAGCCCTCAGTGCATTTTTCCCCTTCCAAGTTTTTCATTACATTTAGAATCAACCAATCCACCCAAAAGTTCTCAAATACACTATTCCATTAAAATGTTCTATTGCAGCTTAGAGCCTTGGCTTCTATAGGTACTGAGTCCAGGTGACTACAGTAATAATTTAAGCAATTGTTCCCTGAGATAAACTATCAAAGATTTATTGTAACTGAAAGGAAGGTTATTAATACCTTTAAATCTAATCATGTTAGGGAACAAATACAAGACACACATCCACAAGTTTCTATGCCCCTCACACTATTTTAATATCAAAAGTTACATCAGTTAGAATTTGGTCAGGAAATGGAGTTGTAATAAGTAGTATTATGAAAATAAGTACTTTAACATAGAAATTAGGGCTTAAAATTTGAAAAATCTGAGGATCTGGTATAAGGCTGGAGGACTGAAGAAACTTCCATTGTGACACTAACAAAAGCTTGGGAACAGAGAAAGACAAATGCTATTGGTGGAGAAGTTTTGCAAACTATTGCTGTTTAAAAGTAGGAACTTCAGAATAAATTTGAGAGCCTGTCACATATGACTGTCAGAATACTTCACATATATAGTTTCTGCGAGTTCCTTCACTGGCAAATCCTAACCCAGAAATTTACAGAGAAGGAAATGTAGTTCTTAGCCTTAAGAGGGACTGGTGGTGATGGCACCAATAAATGTAGTACACTTGACAAAATTACAATTACTCATAAATCTCCATTGTCTAATTGTACCACCTGCAACCACCATGGTCTTTCAATCCTTGCCTGTTTGACCTCAATCTGCTTTTGACTATTCTTAAATAGCATTATTAAAACTTCCAAAAGTAACTTCTTAGCATTTGAGCCCAGGATATGTTTTAACTTTGCTTTTCAGAACATTATACTATCTTGGAGGATCATGTTTATAGACTGAACCAGTTGATTTATATGCTTGAACTTGATTTTGTTCATCTTTTGGACATTTAAAAATCAAGTCTCCATGGTAGATACAGGTAGAAGCCATTCTGCCTTTCCTTTGCTCGGTGATCCCAGCACTCAGATTTTAGTTCAATCATCACATCCATGGAGGTTAGCCTGACTTCTCACAAATCTAATCCATACTGTCAGATCAGATTGACTACATTCTCATTCAGCACTTTGTACTTCTTTTTAACACTTAACATAGTATGTACTTACATATTTGTGCAACTGTTTGATAAATAACTCTAAATCCCACTAAAGTGTAAGACTCAGGAGGACAGAGACTATGACTGTTTTTGCTTACCATGACATCACAGTGCCTGATACATAATAGGTGTTCAGTAAATATTTGATGAATGCATCATTTGATAGCACCATCTCATTCCTTGTAAAGGTGACAGCCTGCTATAAAGAAAGGAGTGCTAATATACCATCAGGAAAACTCTGTTCTAGTTTCACCTCACTTGCTATCTTGAGCAGGTGGATTGAACTTCCTGAATTTCAGTTTATTCATTTGAAAAATGAAGCAGTTGAACTGGAGGCAAGGTCCATCACTGTTCTGATGGATGTCTGAATTTTGTACATAGAATTTTCTTAAAATGAGATGTGCCATCATATATCTACATTAAATATGGGAGATGAGGCATATTCAGATAACTCCCAAATGTTTGAGTTGGGTAACTGGTGTTTTTTATATAAACAATAGCCATAAAAGTCTATAGCGTGAGGCAGACTTCTAATTCAAGATTAATAATATTTCCTTATTTTACTTATTTTTTATTCATTTTGGTCATCATGCTACCATTTTTTTCTAGAAGATAGAAGTAGATTTTGCAGACAACGCATGGACTTGAGAATCCTACAGATCTAGTTTTAGTCCTGATTCTTCAATTACTAGCCATCTGATCTTAAAATAATTTTGCCTCCATGAGCCTAAGATTTCTCTTCTATAAAATGAGAATAAGAAGGACTATCTTATATAGAATTATTTTGAAGATGAAATTAAGTGATCTTTGTGACTATCCCAAGCCCAGTTGCTGAAAATAGAAGGTGCTCAAAAAATTGAATTGAGTTAGTGAGGAAACTGAGGCAATTGGACAATTTTGTGTGCTTGTGTGTTGCCTAAGACCATGCAATAGGCACACCTCTTTGTTAAATCTGCTTGGATCTCAGATCTGTCTGACAACCTTGTGAAAAAGAATGGCAATAAAGAATGAAATAGGATCTTTCAGAAAAGAAGCCATGTGAATAGAAACAATAGACATATAGACATATATCAAACAGTTCTCAATATCTTAAAAGACATTGAACACATTGTTTTTTTCATTTAATTTCCTGAATTGAGCACAGCTAATAACATTATAAGATATTCAAAGGTCGTTTCAAAATAAAATACAATGAAAAATATTTTAAATTAAATTTATTAGGGTGATAATGGTTAATAAGATTATATAGGTTTTAAGTATACAGTTCTATCTATGATACATCATCTGTATATGTTGAATTACCTTTTATTACCATACTAGAGGCCCAGTGCATGAATTCATGCGCTGGTTGGGGGCATGGCCTGCGGGGATTGGCTAGCTGTGGAAGCACCACTCATCCCAGTCAGCTGAGTGGCACTCCCACAGCGGGAGCACACTGACCACCAGGGGGCAGCTCTTGCATTGAGTGTCTGCCCCTGGTGGTCAATGCATGTCATAGTGATTGGTCTACTGTTCTGATCATTCTGCTGTTCAGTTGCTGGGCTTTTACATATGTAGACTAGAGGCCCAGTGCACAAAATTTATGCACTGGGGCAGGGGGTGGAATCCCTCAGCCTGGTCTGTCCCCTCTCATAGTCCAGGAGCTCTCAGGGTTTGCTCAACTGATGGCTTAAGCCTACTCCTTGAAAGGGGAATGGGCCTATGCTGTCAGTTGGACATTCCTAGCACTGCCACAGAGGTGGGAGAGGCTCCTGCCACTGCCACTGCACTTGCCAGCCATGAGCCCAGTTTCTGGTTAAGCAGTGCTTCCCCTAGGGAGTGCACTGACCACTAGGAGGCAGCTCCTGCATTGAGCATCTGCCCCCTGGTGGTCAGTACACATCATAGCAACTGGCCATTCTGCTGCCAGGTTGAAACTGACTCTCAGACATCCTCTGGGGGGTTCTGGATTGTGAGAGGGCACAGGCCAGACTGTGGTACCCCACTGGTGCACAATTGGGGCCATGGAGGCACATAGGAGGTTGGACAGCCAGGGAGGGACTGCAGGAAGGCTCCACAGGATGTCCAGCCCATCTTGGTCAGTCCTAATTGTCTGGACCCCAGCAGCAAGCTAATCTACCACTAGGAGCATCTGCCCCTTGGTGGTCAGTGCACATCATGGTGACTGGTTGACTGGTTGACTGTATTCCCCCTGGTGGTCAGTGCACATCATAGCGAGCAGTTGAGTGGTCTTCGTATATCATTAGCATATTGCTCTTTGGTTGGTTGAATGGCTGACTGGACAATTGGACACTTAGCATATTAGGCTTTTATTATATAGGCTCCCCTTTACCCTTTGCTATCCCCCCTTCCCTCTGGATACCACCATACTGTTATGTCTATAATTTTTGCTTGTTTTCCTTGTTTGTTTGTTGCTTTCAGTCTTCTCCCCCTCCCACACATACATTTTTAAATTAACCAAAATGCTCAAAGAAGAGCAGGATTTTGGATAACTGAGAGAGATCTCTAACATTTGTTCCACCCTTAAACATGAAAACCTTTCAAGCAAAAGATTTTAAAACTTCCTAACCATAGTCTACAAAATATGTACATTCTTGGGAATTTTTTCATGTCTAAGGATGTAATGATATCTGTGTTATCATTGATTTTCAATGACTCATTCAAAATATGGATTTTTGATTGCCTACTTTAATAGAAATTGTTAGATTCTAGGAAAATAAAGACAAAAGATATAATTTCTTTCCTCTAAAGATATTCACAGTTTTATGTTATAAATAGTACACTTGTAAGAAATAACCCAAAAGTGATTATTATCATCATTGTTGCTGTTATTTAATTATATAACCTTTTATTTTTAAAATATAAAACAGTTTAGGTTCCGAAGATTATTTCTGAGTTCATTTGATATAACTTGAAAGTGTTGGAAGGGGTTTTCACATGTGTTTCCTTGATGCAGTTCCAATCAAATTGAAATGTAATTTGTTCCTTCAGTTTTAGAGCCAGGTTCAATTTTTTTCCAGATTCAAACTGTTGGATGTTCTTTCAGGTACCTATTTCCAAGAAAGAGCAGTTCCATCTACATTCAAAATTAGCAGAGGTGTTCGGTCACAGTGGCTCAGTGGTTGAGTGTCAACCCATGAACCAGGAGGTCACCTTTTAATTCCTGGTCAGGGCATATGCCTGCATTATAGGCTAGATTCCCAGGGGGTGAGAGGAGGCATGCAGGAGGCAGCTGATCAATGATTCTCTCTCATCATTGACTTACTGTATCTGTCTCTCTATTCCTGTCCCTTACGCTCTGTGAAATCAATAAAAATATATTTTAAAAAACATTAGCAGAGGCTGTTGATCACCACCCCTGTAACACACACACACACACACACACACACACACACACACACACACACACAACACACACACACACACACTCGGATACTCTCTCTAAGGCAGCTACAGAAGGCCCCAGTTTCTGTTTGCCTCCCCATCACTCCTTTGATGCTTGCAGAGTCCAGTAGGTCTTGAACCATTGCATGTTCAAGGGCTGCATTAGAACTTTCATCAATAACATTTTCACCATGCTTAATCTTTACTCATTTAACAAATTTTGAATCTTCCCTTAATGAATATTAGACTTATTCTCTAGCCATGCACTATAAAAGTTATTCATTTGGCTTATAACCTTCCATTATGTCTTACTGAAACACTGTACTCATTATCTGTGGCATGATTTAATCTTCATCTTTCAGGATCATTCCTTCCCACCATACTGAAAATTTATCCACTTGCAACATTTACAATTTTCTCTACCACACTCTAATTTTAAACATGAATCTCCTCTTTTGTTCCAGTGTACACCTCTTACTACTAACATTTACCACACACTGAACTTTCCCACTAACTAAGGAAATATAGGACCATCATCTGGAAGCATTAAAGACTCATTTGAGGATCTCAGTCAACAATTTAAGATGAGTCAAATGGGAGATCCATTTTTAGTCTGATGATTTTGTCAGCATAGTTGAATATTTTTCTATAGGTACTTCAAACTGAGCTGCAGATATGGAATAATGAAGAATTAGATTTAACCAGGCTTGTGGTTTTGCCTGCAGGTAAGATAAAGAAAGAGATGGTCAAGGACTTGGGACATGTATACATGCTTAAAACATTGACCTTGAA
The DNA here is from genome assembly GCA_011751065.1 of Lasiurus cinereus. Classification (NCBI taxonomy): domain Eukaryota; kingdom Metazoa; phylum Chordata; class Mammalia; order Chiroptera; family Vespertilionidae; genus Lasiurus; species Lasiurus cinereus. Next base: position 31,796,920 of record JAAGEH010000030.1, on the reverse strand, counting down.
ATTTTATAGTTTAGATGCAAAGCAAGAGAAGATATTGAAACCTTGAAGATTAGTGAAAAGGTAGAATGATCAATTGTTTAGTGGTGCCTTGAAGAGTCAAAAGCTTGTTGGAATCAGCAGTCAGGGTAAAGAAAATAAACTGGAAAGATGAAAGGTGGTGATTAGAGTGTGATGGGATTGTGGTAGGTTTCAGGTAACAATCCTGACAAGGTCTACAGTATAATTTAGGAAGTGGAGGGGCTGAGGTAGGGGGGGGTAGTTAGATCTTTGAGGGAGAGGAAATAATACAAGCAGCCAGTCTGTAAAAGCATAGTATATGTATATATTGATATCACCAAGAATTAAGATATAAATAGTATGGAGAGTATGAGAGTGAGCCAGGAGCTGAAATTTGGGATGGGGTGATAACTAGGGGTCAGTAGATAACAACCACAGTTCCATTAGACACAATAGTAATATTACTAAAACCCCCAAAACTAAGCATAAAGGAGAATAAACACACTTTATTTCAGAAATCTTAGGTCAATAAAGCACTCGTACCATAAATTAGTCCTTTTATATTTTTATTTGACAGATGATAATACCTCTTTAAAGATGATTGGATTAAGTTGCCAACAAATAAAAGCCAAAAGAAAGAGCTCTATCGGCTTGAAAAATGGAAATTGGGTTAACATGGGGCTTAAACTGACACGTGAATATAATAAGCTGGAATTGGGTGCTGACTCCTAATTGGATAGGACAACAATTTCTCTACACACTTGGTCTCTTCTCCCTATATGTCTCACATATAGGCATTTTAGTTTCAATTCTGTATTAAATTAATAGACAATATTTTGGCAGCCAATCAATATTCTCTATCGTCAGTGATGTTACTATCTCTCTTTCTCTCCCTTCCATTCTGAAATCAATGAAAAATATTTTAAAAATCATTGAAATCATTTTAAAAAAAGATGTGTGAACCTTTAATGATAAAAGAAGAATGAAAATAAAGTAAATTTACAGACAAAATCACCCTATGAAAAGAAAGGGAACTGTCCCAATTGTACCTCTTAATAAGGTACTAATTGAAACTTAGTTTTATTGATTCAAGATCATATGTAAAGACTCATTGGTTTCAATAATAAGAACCAAATTCTATTTGTCCAAGAGAGAATAATAGTGAGAGATGCTTCTAGGGAGGGGCAGTTTATGGACATGCAAGTTGTGTGATCACATGGTGCTCCCTAGCTCCAAGAGTCCCATGCTTGATGTGATGCTCTGCTACTGCTATCTTGAAATTCTGGATAATTTTTGAACAAGGAGCCCCACATTTTTATTTTTTCACTAGGCCATGCTAATTATGTACATACTTCTGGTCCCAGGTCCAGGGATAGCCAAACTGAACCTTCCATCATGAACTTTCTCTCCCTAAGGGGCAAGTTTTTTAGGGACTCATGAGCTGACAATGGCTGCCAAATTCACTTTGTCCTCAGGAGGGTGCTGTTCCACTTTAATATTCACCCATAATGTTTGCAGACTTATTGCCTTCATTCCCAATGCACAACTAAATATAAAACTGGGAATATTTAAGTAGGACTTTAAAGGTTGAATTATTTCAAAGAGGAAATGGACATAAATATACAAAGAGATAAAATTATAGCCATTTGTAGCTTTTCTGTATACACACTTCAATTTTATTTATATCTATCGTCTGGCCTCCATTTCTCATTGCTATATAAAAAGGAAAATCAAGAGAGAACCTGCATTAATAGTTGATGTTAGAATTATTTGTTGCACTCTTTATGGCTCATTTCATTAACAATTTGTTTACATTCCACCTATTGTGACTTCATATAAATCTTTGATTGGGATAATTATTCACAATTGCAGGTTTTAAATGAATGCCTTTTGTGATAGAGAACTTGATGGAGTATCATTTCTTATCCCCTACAGAATTATAATTGGATAACTCTCATTATAGCTCTCCTTTATTTTATTACTCCCTGAGTCCCAATTTACCTTTCAATTACTTTTTAGTATATTTATTTCCTCTAAAATCCACAGCTATCATTTTACATAGTGGTAGGAGAAGCATGTTTCTCTGGTCTTTTATTTTTCTCCTTAACATGACCATAAAACTAGCCATGGAAGAAAAGTGCCTTTTCTCAGAGGACTCAAAATCTAATTGGTGGTCTCTTCCTGCCTCTAAAATGCCAGGAAGAGCTACATATTAACATGCCTAGTTTGGAAATGCCAACTTAGTTACCAGGAAGACAGCCTGGAGGCTTCCTGAACTGCACTCAGTGTCACATCTTTGCCATTCTTTCCATGTTGATGTTCCATAGACTGGGTATTAATGGTTTTGGCCATGGGTGCTAAAGGACCTTGGAGTGTCCATATAGAGCAAAGAAGTTTTAGCAATGAAATGATTTAAGCAATTGTCAAAGAATTTTGAACACAGAAAACAAATGTCATAGGAACCTCGAACCCAGGAAGCTCAGGGTGTTCCTACATATGGTTGACAGTATATCTAGGCAGATCAAAGGGGACTTACTAGACCTTGTGGACTGGGACCCAATAGCTAAAATATACCCATAGCTAACAGAAATATTTTCCAAGCCCCAAATCAGCAACTCGGTCTGACAGTATAAGGAGGATAAGGGTACTTAGCATGAATAAAGATGACAAAGACGATTGTTAATACTTTGGGTCACTGTTCCTTACATACATCATTTATATAATACAGTGATCCTGGGTGGTATTCTATATAATAAAAGCCTAATATGCAAACAGAACAAATGGCAGAATAAATGAGCAGAATGACCAGTGGCTTACCACCAGGGGGCAGATGCTCAATGTGGGAGCTGCCCCAGCCTGCAGGCCCCAGGCTGGCCAAGACAGTGCTAGCGGGGGGGGGGGGCGGGAGGGGGCAGTTGCCCTGCAGGGGAGGTGACCAGGTACACAGTGGCAGGGGGGGGCTGGAGAGTGGGTGGCACCAGGCCAGTCAAGGTGAGTGTCAGCAGGGGGTCTTCCCCCATCACCCTGCCAGTCACCTCACAGATCGGCCCTGACCACCACCTAGGCCTAGGGACCCTAACTGTGCATGAATTTTGTGCATCAGACCTTTAGTACACGTAAACAATCAGTTAATGAAATTAGACATAAAAAATAGAATAATTTTTTTTTTTACATCAAGAAAAAACACTGATTCTTTCTTGCATCCCCTTTATACAGAGCAAGGGGCATAGGAGGTGAGTGAGGAATATTCCTATATTATAGATGAGAAAGCTGAAGCACAGAGAAATCAAATTGCCTGTCCAAAGATATACTGAATATTTAATAATGGAGTTTAAATTAGGAGACATTATTGATATTGGAGGCATCAACTGGATATAATAATAAAAGTCATCATTTATATGCATTATCTCTAATACTCATAATAATCCTGCCAGGATAATATACTATTGCCAGCCCTGACCGATTTGGCTCAGTAGATAGAGCATCAGGCCATGGACTGAAAGGTGCCAGGTTCAATTCCCAATCAGGGCTCATGCCTGGGTTGCAGGCTGGATCCCCAGTAGGGGGCATGCAGGGAGCAGCTGATTGATGTTTCTAATTCTCTATCCCTCTCCCTTCTTCTCTTTAAAAAAATCAATAAAATACATTAAAATATATATACTGTTGCCATTTTACAGTGAGAGAACCGAGGCTTAGTTTTAGTGAGTTTGTCATGGTCACATAGCAAGAAATCCGCAGGCTGACACACTATCCACTGAGCCAAACCAGCTAGGACTATGGGAGATGCCCAGGTTTCTCTGACAAAAAAAAATCCCAGCTATTTTATTAGGTCTTACAGCCAAACACCTACTTCCTGGAATTGGTTCCAGACCTTCTTCCTTATTACTTCCTTTCCTTATAACTAGCCCAAAGGTAGTCAGGAATATAATTCAAGAAAATGAGAAAATTAGGATTTAAAGTAGATGGGCAACATATTAAAGAGTATGAGCATTTTTAACTTTTGACATTGTTTGACAAATTTTATTTTATTTTTTATTTTTCCATTGATTTTTAGGGAGAGTGGAAGAGAGAGGGAAAGATAGAGAAACATCCATGTGAGAGAAACACATCAATTGGTTGCCTCCGACCAGGGCCAGAGCTGGAGGAGCCTGCAAACAAGGGATGTGCCCTTGACCGAGATCAAACCCGGGACCCTTTGCTCCACAGGCCGACACACTATCCACTGAGCCAAACCGTCTAGGGCTTGACAAATTTTAATGAAAAAATGTTGAAACACAGTTCTACGATTAGTTTATAAGATGCCCATTTTACTACACTTTCATCAACATTAAGAATCATGACAAACTGATATTTAAAGAATGACATTTAAGTTTACTTTATCTGAATGGTGTTAATAATTAATAATGTTGAATTTTTAGGTCTATTGAATGAGTATACTAACTTCTGACACTTTTTTTTAAACTTATTTTATTGATTTGTATTTTCCTACAGTAAGGAAATTAAAACTTTTGTGCATGCTGCCTATATTTTTCCCAATTTGTTGTTGTACCTTTCAGTTTTAGAGTTCAAATTTTCGGACTCACATGTTCTAAAACTCTCCTTTTGTCTGAGGTAGTTTCAGTGAAGATTCTGTCACTTGAAATCAGATCACTCCTGAACACCACAGCTTGCTTCATGGCTTTTGATTAGAACAGGAGCCATTATGTACTGAATGTTTACTCTATGTGAGGCACCATGTAACCGCTTTATATGCATACCTTATTTAATACACTCATTGCTATGAAACAAGCATGCTGATCACAGAGGCCTGTTTCAGCATTCACCTCTGATCCTGACCTGACTCTATACACACATGCACATGCCCATACACTGAGTTCCCACCAGCACTTAAGCCTTTTCCCTTTCTCCAATGGCAAGCCATGTGGACAGATTTTATACCTGTCATCAAGGAATTGGTTTATTCCTTATACCAAAGAAGAAAGGACTTTTGTATATCTGCTAAAATGAAGTATTTCTGTTATGTGAGTTATGTTGCGAAAAATGTAGAACAAACCACATAAGTACTCTCTGTAGTCCCTCCGTGGACCTAGGATAAAGGGCAGAGGGCTTTCAATAGACTATCTTTGCTTTTCATGAACTTATTTTTAAAACCAAGCCTTGCAAAGGAACTTTTGAGTTTCCCAGACCAGAGACAGAAGCTTTGATCTCATCTAGCATGTTAAAGGCCAAAATCTTTTCTCTGAATCCCTTCCTAGAGGCAGGCAGTAACCAGGATCCGGGAATGACTATAGAACTGGTCCAGCATAAAGTCATCCACTGGGCACACTACACTCTGCCTTGATTCTTGATTCTGACAAGCATCCTCACTGTGTTATATTCTTACTATCCAATCTAGTATAGCTTTTTTTTTTTTTAAGAAGAGGAGTGTGATTTATCTATACTGTTGAAAGATAATTGCCTACCAGGGACCAATAATCATTTGAAGAAAGAGAAAGTCAATAGATTTCATTTTACACCTGAGACAGCAGCTGAGGCATAGTAAGGTTGATTAACTTACCTGAGACAACACAGCTCAGAAGTTAAAAATCTAAGCTTTGAAGCTATATGGCTCAAGATCATGTTTTTAACGATTATACCTCACTGTCTTATCTCCTTCAGAATGTGATCAATACATGACTTCTTTTATTGCTTCTCTACTTTTTTTTATTGCTGCCCTCAATTTAAAGGGCACTGCCTTGCACTGAGCAGAAACTCAAAAAATGAATAGTGAATTTCTTAGAAAACCAAACACAAACAAATAAAAAACCACCCTGTATGAATTTAATTTTCTCTTCATTTGCTCCAAGGAACCCTCCTCCAAGGGCTTTGAGGAAGACCCAAGGGATTGCTGGGCAGTCACATCTCTGAGGCTTTTGCCCCTGCCTCATTGAGAGCAGTTCTTTTTTCTGTGTTGTATAGTATATTTACTGTTTCACATAAATCTTGTCTGAGAATATGGTTTCTACTACATATACCACTTTGACAAATTTCTTACAGAATAGATGAGTTACCTGAAGTAGTTTCACATGTTTTTCTTTTCTTCTTCTTTTTTTTTTTAAGTCCAACTCATAGGAAGGAGACACACATCATTGGTACTTAAACAGCTGAGCTGCTACATTTTTAGAGGCAGTAGAAAGAGTTAAAAATTGGGTTGTCACCAAGGTGAAAAATACATGGCAAATAGGAGTTATGCCCTTCTGCACATCCTTGGAGAAAACCCGAGTCCTGTTCCTGGGCCTCACTGTGGCACTGCTGTCCCTACTGAAGCTTCTATGATCCCCAAGACAGGTTTGATGGAATCTCTTAAAGCAGTGGTCGCCAACCACATGCGGCTCTTTGGCTCCTTGAGTGTGGCTCTTCCACAAAATACCGCGCGGGCGCGCACGTACAGTGCGACTGAAACTTCGTGGTCCATGCGCAGAAGTAGGTTTTTGGCTGGGGCAAGTCTATTTGAAGAAGTGGTATTAGAAGAAGTGGGGGTATAGGTCGGTGGGGTGACGGCGGGCCCCAGGATACGGAGCACGGGGGAGGCGCGCACCATTCATGCAGGAGTTGAGTGAGCCAGTCAGTCAGCAGTCTCAGTGTGCAATGGTTAGTGCTAGTCGTGTCCGCAAATTGCACGCAGGTGACAAAAGTACCTCCTCAAAGCATAAAATTACCTGTATTTTTCAAATCAGCTGCAAATTCTATAGGTTTCTTTTGTCATCAACTTAAGAATTGTAATTATTTTGTGTTAGTGGCTTTATTATTATAAAATTAAACTTTTTTTTTAGGTGCTCTGTTCGACATGACTACAAAAAAGAAACAAAGAAAAACAGAAGACGAAAACTATGAATTTAAAGTTGAACGGACCGAGACTTTCATGTTTATATTCAAAACTTAAATGTCCTTCTGACCTGTCTTATTTGTCAGGAAAAATTGTGGAGCATAACAAGAAATCAAATTTGGAGAGACACTTTACAACTAAACACGTGTCATTTAGTACTAAATATCCTGTTGGTGATGCAAGGAAGAAAGCAGTTGAGGAATTTCAGAAGAGTCAAGAAAAATCAAGTTCTATACTTAATTACTGGATACAATCTTCCAACAATGTTAATATTGCAAGTTTTGTGGTTAGTCAAGAGATTGCTAAGAGAGGAAAATCATATACCAATGGCGAATATATAAAAAGTTGTTTTATAATGCATCTGAAGAGCTATTTCAGGATTTTAAGAACAAAACAGATATTCTAAAAAAAAAAATTAAAGAATTACCATTGTCTGCTAAAACAGTGAAAGATAGAACAGTGAAAATGTCTTCGAATATAACCGACCAGCAAGTCGAAGTTCTTAAATTGGTTTCAGCTTTATCAATAGCAGTTGACGAGTCTTGTGACATAAATGATATAGCACAAGTTTCACTTTTTGTACGATTTATTTCATCTATAGGTCCTAAAGAAGAACTTTTAGGATTATTGCTACTCAAAGGTCAAACACGTGGAGAGGATATAGCAAATGTTGTAATTGAGTGCATATTCCACTTGATAAAATTGTCTCAATTTCAACAAACGGAGTGAAAAGTATGACCAGCGTAAGAAATGGGTTTGTTGCTATTTTGAAAGAAAAAATTAATCATGAGATACTTACTTACCATTGCATCATTCATCAAGAAACGCTTTGTGCACAGACAATTCCAGAAGACATTTGCAAAGTTATGGAATTGGTTATTAACATTATCAACTCCATTAGAGCAAAACTCTTAATCATTGCCAATTTGTTTTTTCCTTAGTCCTGCCCTAATCACCAGGCCTGCCATTTTTTCTACCAAAGTTCCATCATATGTTGTGGTCTAATCCCTTAAGAAACTATAACATTCTTCTATAGTTTTAACATAACTTCTAACCTTATTCCTTACAAAGTCTACATGTAAAAGCCCATTGACCAGAATGGCAGAACAACCAGAATGACCAGAATGACCAATAGCTATGATGTGTACTGCGGCAGCCAACCAGCCTGAAATCCAGGCCTCGATTGGGCCCCCTCCTGGCTGATCCAGCCCTCCATTGGCACCCAGCACCCAGATCAGGGAGGGCTGGCCAGATCTTACATGTTCATGAATTCATGCACTGGGCCTCTAGTAATATTATAAGGTTCATTATATTAACTTTTAAATCTGACCAGATGGACCTGACCTAAAAGATTCTTTTTGATCATAACACCTTTCACAGATAGAAGAATAAAATTGTATGTGTGGAGGAGCTCAGTTCACCCAACTTATCTAACTAAATTTTGAAGAAACATAAAACAGGAAAATTTGACTTTGTCTACAGGTATTTAGTCATAGGCATTATTAAAAAGCAATGGCAGCAAACATCTAAAGATCATCTCATTGAAAGAGGATTTAATGACCCCACCAGAAAACACTCAAACCTCAAGAGTCAAGCCAATGTCAACCATTGGTAGGTTTGATCCTATTGGTTCATTTAGTTATTTATGCAGATGTACACAATATTATCTATCATGTATGCAATATGATAATAAAGGCAGAAATGTTCTTACAATCTAGCTCACCCTTTTATTTATCACAGACATACATGTAGTCAGTGTTTATTATGACAGTTAAAAATATATTTTTGTTCTTATAACATGTTGCTTTTACATTAACAATGTAAGATATCTATTATTCAATATCAGTTGAAAATTTCCCAACTACCTCTTATTTTTATTGATTATGAAGGACAGAGAGAAATGTGATTCTCTAGGTTAGTGCTGACTCTCCCTTGTGTGGGTGAGAAGGGCCCAATGGGTGCCCTGGGAACCCATTAAAATAAAAATGTATTCTTGGAAAGTGTAGTTAGAAGAATAAACTAAACTTCTTAACATTCCCAGTCTGGAATTTTCTCTTTTACTCTTACTATTGGTTTCATTAACTGGAATGTACATAGGAATGGCATCAGATGAAGGCCAATACATATTTCAGCTGGCAAAAGTCTCATCAACTAAAACTTGTCTCTATAATTAATTCAACAAAAGTAACACAGGGCTGAGCAGCTTGCAATTTCCTGTAGAAGTCTTTAATGTTGGAACTTGAGATCCAATTCAACTGCATTTAATTGTATCTTAACAGTGTTCCCTTTTAATGAGATAAATCTTAAGTGTTGTTGGCTTAGTTTGCAAGAGCTTGTTGAGTGTTCTTAAACTTTGCAGAATGATGCTCAGAAAATCTGTCTTTAGTGTGCTGGGTGCTTGATGAAAAAGCTAATAAACTTAGACTGCATTTACTGAAATTTATTATCAAGTTGAAAATAGATTACAAATGAAGTATTGTATTCTTTTCTGGGTCTGTTCATCAACAGAAACACTGACAATTACAAAATATAAGGTGCAGGAAGTGTCACTTAGGAAGGAGCCTAGGAGGAAAGTTTTATAAATAATAGTTGAGATGAGGACTCAGGATTGGCGAAGATTTCAGAAGTTAGAGAGAAGTAGAATTACAAATAATTTGCTTGTTTAGGTTTGCTCCAAAAAGCTGCATGAATACTCAGTAGAAGTTTCTGGCAGGCAAATTTGGGAGTCTAAAATTAGGAAGGAAAACTAGAGCTATTCAAATATAGAAAGATATGCCTCTCAAAACAGAATTCATCTCATACTGTGATATTTCAGATGAGGCTGTGGACAATACTCCCTATAATCTGTAGAAGAGAATTTGTGATTGGAGGAAGTAAATCCAATATAGGCACAAAGGGTTAAAGTCTTGGAGTTGGGCACACCTGAGTAGACCAGCTTTTAAAGTTCTGGGCTATAAAAATGAATAAGGCATTTACCTTATATGAACCAAAGTTTTGTATTTTACTTTATACATTTTTTAAAAATATGTTCTTATTAATTTGAGAGAGAGAGAGAGAGAGAGAGAGAGAGAAAGAGAGAGAGACATTAATGTGAGAGAGAATCCTTGATCTGCTGCCTCCCACATGTCCCCTACCTGGGGTTGAGTTCACAACCCAGGCATGTGCCCTGACCAGGAATCAAACCAGCAACTTTTTGGTGCATAGGACGGTGCTCAACCTAGTGAATCACACTGGCCAGGGCAAATTTTGTCATTTTAAAAATATAGGCAACATTTTTCTCAACATGTTCTTTTTATATGAATAAATAAGACTGTGTATGTCCTCTGCTTGACACATAGAAGGCACTCTTGTAACTTGTAGGATCCTTTTCATTTTTTTAAAAAAATTCTTTACTATTGAAAGTATTACATATATCTCCTTTTCCCCCCAGCACAGTCTGTGCCCATCCCCCAGCACAGACCCTCAGCCCCCTACTGTTTGTGTCCATTGCTTATGCTTATATGCATGCATACAAGTCCTTTGGTTGATCTCTTACCCTCCCATTCCTCTCTCCCCTGTCTTCCCTCTGAGGTTTGAAGGTCTGTTCGATGCTTCCATGTCTCTAAATCTATTTTTGTTCATCAGTTTATGTTGTTCATTATATTCCACAAATGAGTGAGATCATGTGACGTTTATCTTTCTTTGACTGGCTTATTTCGCTTAGCATAATCATCTCCAGGTCCATCCAGGCTGTTGCAAATGATAAGAATTCCTTCTTTTTTTACAGCAGTGTTAGTATTCCATTGTGTAGATGTACCACAGTTTTTAAATCCACTCATTGGATGATGGGCACTTAGGCTATTTCCATATCTTAGCTATTGTAAATTGTGCTGGTATGAATACAGTTTATTAGAAGTGGGAATACTGGGTCAAATGGGAGTTCAATCCAGTTTTAAGAATGTCATATTCTGAGAATAGTACAACTATATACAAGTTTTTGCTAGGTATCTTGCTCCATGCTAATTCTATATTTTCTTACATATATTACAGTTTTGCTTAAATATATATATATATATTTTTGGCTGGGAGTACCTACATTGAAAGCTGTGACCAGAGGTTATGAAATCAATGTGAGACTGCCCAAGTGGTGTTTAGTTTTTTCATCATAAGCAATTTTCCCAGAGACCCCCTGGGTTAGGAGGAAGCTAATAACCAGCCACTCCTCCTCCACACATGATAGTGAGGAAGGAAACAGCCTCTCTTTTTGAACTTTGCATTTTCCAAAACGTTCACTATCTTTCCCCCTTCTTGGTTCTTCTTGTAATGACTAGAGATTTGGGTGCCTTTCACAGACTCTTCCGGTAAACTTCTAGAAGTTCATTGCTCTTAAAATGTGGCCTACTTTGTAGTGTTGTTTGTCTTAAACTTTAAGTGGGTCTTAACTGCCCATTTGAAAATGTAATGGTGCCTAGAACTATGCTTTGCTTTTGGACATGAAAGTTTAGAAAATCAGAAGAAAAAATTAGAGTCTTCCTATCCAACACCTTAATTATGCAATGCGACAGTTGAGGTCCAAAGATTTGAAAAGGTCTGACCAAGATCACATAGTTGTTATTTGACACAAAACCTGTATCAGTTAAGATGCCCTTAGTTGCAAGAAAGAATTACTCTAAATGGTGTTAAACTATAGCAGAATGTACTGCCTTCTATAAAAGGAAGTCCAGAGGGGGGGCATTCCAATAACAAGGCATAGTCAAAAGCTCTGATTCTACTACTCTGCCCTTCTCTCTCTGCTCTGTCCTTTTATAGGTGTCAGCTTTGGGTTGGGCTTGCACACCTTATGCTCTCAACATGTTTGCAGACTATAATTGTGGCAAAAATAATTCCTTGTTCTTATCTAACTGGTGAAAGAGATTCTTGCTTCCATTTCCAATGGGATGGATTTTTTTAAAAATCTAATTGAGCCAAATTGGTCATGTGTCCTGCACCAATATACTGATTAGCTTAAATCTGGGTCTTTCACAATCACTAGCTAGGGTATAGAATTACTGTATTGGTTTAATTTTTAGGATTCATTTCTGGAATACAGATGATTTAATCTATTCCTGAGTCAGAAATATGACTATCATGGGGGGTGAAGGGTGGTTACTTAAACAAGATTAGGAAGGAGGAAGGAGAGAATAGATACACTGTAAGCAATAAAGTGTCAACTACAGGGACCCCTTCAGCCTAGTCCTATGTTGATTGACTAATATGAAGGAAGAAAGATGGACTCTGGAGAAATCTTGTAACTGAAAAGGTACCATATTCAAATTAAACATTTTATAATCCTTTCTAGGAATAACGATGCTAAGACAGTCCAAACACAATATAGCTAACAAGAAAGTCACCATTTTTATTCTGCTGCCAAGATGATGCCATCTGCTATGACATCACAGGTGGATGTGGCAGCATGTTTTATCGTGTAAGTTGCCAAAGCAACATAGTCTGACCATAATAGTAGGGTAAGGTGACAGCATGGAGACCAACTTTTTAAAGATTTTTTTTCACTGTGAAAACAATTTAGACTAAAATAAAAATTATTGTTGAAGAATATTCTGGCTTCCCAGTGGTAGATTAGCCAGACAAAAGATAATTAATTACTGTAGATCTATATTTTTTTGGACATTTCTTTTGGTGGGTTAAAATAATCAATACATTCTGATGGGTTGGAATCTTTCATGGTGGGTCTCAGATGCTTTAACTTTTTAAATCTAATTCTTTTTGCATTTCTTCTCAATATGACACATGTGCAGATGTGGATTTTTTTATTTTAAGAGTTTTTTTTCTCTATCAACTTCTGCATAACTTTTACAGATATTTGATGAGGCTATTTCATACCTGCACTCCACACTATTGGCCATAGAGCTAAACAAACAGAACATATTTAATTATATTTGTTGGTGAATTTTTCTTCCTTATTTTATTTTCTATTCCACCACCAATTTTCCAAATTAATTTCCCTTATTTGCCTCTTTTTGTTAAGGATTTGCCCCAAAATTCATAATGGGTGAAAATGCAGCTCACAACACAGAATGGATCTTATTAAAGAAGCCTAACTTATACTGCTTTTACCAGACGGAAATGTAATTTGGTACACCTAGTTTATCTTTTTAGTTAATGATTGAAATTTTCATATGCCCTATGAGCAACAGAAAGTGAAGTGTCTCCATAAGGCATCAATATTAATTGTGCAAAAAACATGCAGCTTCCTCATTTATTTATTTATTTCTATAAAAATTATTATGGAGTGACCATTATCTGCCAGAGTACTGTTGCAGGTGCTTAAGATACAACAGTGGAAGAATTTTACTTTCAGATACAAAGCACTAGGAAATCTTTGTCTACAAGCATTGATGCTTCTTAGATCATTTCCGTATAGCTTGCTGCTGAACACTTATCTTACGGTGAAATCTGTTCACCATGACACGATACCTTTTCATGTCCTGATTTTGAACTAGTGTTGCTTTAGCACTTCACCTTTAGGTCCAGAGTTATAAAATCTGAGTTCAAATTCATAGCCATTTCCTCCAAAGCTTATAATTGAACCAGGAAAAGTAAATCTAGAATGAGTTTTATTTGTGCAAAATGATTTCCAGTTAACTTTCCTTTTTTTTTAAGTATTTGTCACCATGGCCTAAATTTATTTATAGTGAACACACAGTAAATTTGTAAACACACAAACAAAAGAAAAATGAAAAATAATACATCCAGAAAGCTCTAGTTTGCAGAAAAAAAATGTTGCCTCTACCTCCCATCAGAAGATTTCAGAAAATCAAAAAAAAAAAGTAATCTTAACTTTTCTTGAGAATCTAGGCAGAGAAGAAACCACACCTTTGGGAGAAGCACAAAATCCTACCCAGACCCCTCTACCCTAAGGAACAAATACTTATACTCTCAGTAAAAGGGCAGCAAACCCTTTTGCCCTCAGGGTATAGGTGAAGACTCTTTTTAGCTGGGGGAAGGGACAAATAATAAAACTCTGTGATTAGATGCGGGGCAGGAAAGTATACTGGGCCCAGATCATTTAATGTCTTCTACTCTGGGGGAAGGACAAGTTCACCAAGAAAGCCCAAACTCTAAGACCTTTGCACATAGCACCTATCTAAGAATAGGGCAAGCCCAGCTGGCATGACTCAGTGGTGGAGTGTTGACCTATGAACCAGGAGGTCACAGTTGGATTCCCAGTCAGGGCACATATCTGGGTTGTGGGCTCAATTCCCAGTAGGGAGTGTGCAGGAGGCAGCCCATTAATGATTCTCTCTCTTCATTGATGCTTCTATCTCTCTCTTGCTCTCTCTTCCTCTCTGAAATCAATAAAATATATATTTTTTAAAAAGGAAAAAGAATGAGTTAAAAAAACAGAGCAACAGAGAACTCCCTTCATAGCCCACTACCACTACTTGCTAGCAACCCACAAATAACAAGCAATAGCAGTCTACTTCTGTGTGAAAGGCAAAGTATTGGAGAGACAAGTTTTCTAATGTTCAGGTACACAGAGAAGATCTAAAGCTGAGAATAGAGCAGAAACATTGACAAGACCATATGACAAACCACAAGGTAATACTAGAGGAATACAAGGTAATACTAGTGAGGAACTGAAGCAACAAGGAAGTTGAAACTACCTAATTTTTTTTTACCACATTGACTCAAACCCTGGCAGGAGGATGTATTCTTCTTTCCAGACATAAATATTATTTACCTCACTCTCTACTATTTTATGTACCACTAGGGGCCCAGTGCATGAATTCCTGCACCTAGAAAGAAGCTATGGGCTGCGTGGCTGTGGTGGGCACAGGAGTCTCAGCCCATCCTCCATGCCCCCACCCTGCCATTCCTTCCCGCAGCCCCTGGTTCCCTGTCTGCCAGCAGTCCCATTTCTGCCCCTGCTTTCATGCACTGACTGCACAGGCCTGCTCGGACCTGCTGACTGCACTGAGCAATTGGGGCTGGTACCAGCGGGGTTGGCGCCATCAGTGGGTGTAAGTGGCTGCTGCTGTCCTGATTGCCCCTCAGGAGTAGGGGGAGGTGGAGAAACCCTTGGGTGCAATAAGTTTATTAGAAGTGGGAATACTGGGCACCCACTCATGGTGCCCAGCAATCAGAGCCGGCGCCAGGAGACGGCAGAGGGTACGAGCAGGGCTGGCACTGGCAGCAGGTGCAAGCACTGGGCAGGACCACGGTGCACTGGAGCAAAGAATTTTCAGTAACCACCAGAGGCTCACACTGATGACAGCAACCAGTGCCCTGTCTTGGTCTGGAGCCCCTGCTCACCTGCTCCACCATCCTGTTGCAGCCGATGCCCGCTAAGTTCCCCTCTCTGTCTCCTGCTGCTGACATCCGCTATGTTCCTCATATACCCCCTGGTGGACAATGCTCATCATAGTGACTGGTTGTTCGGTTGTTCTGCTGTTCAGTCTATTTGCATATTAGCCTTTTATTATATAGGATATCCAGCATGTAGTAAAAAGATGTAACAACCACCCGCTAATCAAGAGGCCCATTAATCAAGCAGACCCATGGATTACCCAGATGTTAGAACTATCAGACAGGAATTTAAATCAACAATGATTAATATGCTATTAAAGACTCTAAAGATGAAGAACATGTATGACAGATAGGGAATATCAACCTTATAAAAATGAAACTGAAAGAGTGTGCTAAATAAAAATGCTTGAAATGAAATACATTAGTAGCAGAGATGAAAAACAACTTTAATAGACCCATTCATTATAAGAACATCTTGATTTTGAGTGTTAAAACATAAAAAAATCTCTTAGAATTGATTATATAAAGGTAAACTATTTAATACAACATTCTTAGATAATTACTAATAGTATCTATTTTACAGAGAAGAAACCTGTCTTAATTCAGGATGCTATAACAAATTACCTTAGACTGAGTGACTTATAAACAACAGAAATTTATTTTTCACACTTCTGGAGGCTGAAGTCCATGTTTGGGGGCCTTTTATGATGAGGTTCTGGTTGCCAACTTCTTACATCCTCATATGGTATAAAGAGAGCTGAAAAGCTATCTGGGGTTTCTTTTATAAGAGCTCTAATCTCATTCATGAGAGTTCCACTTTCATGACTTAATTATATCACAAAGGTCTCATCTCCCAATATTATCATATTGAGGGTAAGGATTTCAGCATATGAATTAGAAGAATACAAATACTCATTCCATAAGAAAACCCAAGTATTTATAATAGTGCCTGACCATAGCAGACATTCAATAATTATTTGTTGACTATATTGAAAAAGTAAAAGCTATCTTAACCACACATATTTCTTTTTCACAAGATACAATGGATTTTTTTAAAATGCTGGAATATGTGTCATGGTAAACAGGAACATGTTTAATATTTAGTACTGTCTATTCTGATCACTGCTTTCAAAAGCTAAAATAATGCAATGGTTATGACCGAGATTACAACAACAGTTTGCCTGGACTTGAATCCTGGCTCTAATACATACTAGTTATGTGATCCTGGGCAAATTACTTAATGACTTTGTACCCCAATTTTATAGTTTTAAATATGTTTAAAAACTACATATTTTTGAGGAAAGATAGGGCTGAAATAGTGCCTGGGGCATATATAGACTCAGGTGAAATCATACAAAGAGTTACTGTTATTTATTGTGATCATGATAATGGTCTAGTTTGCAAAATAAAAACAATAACAAAAGCATTCCAGGGGAAAAGGTAATTCAAAACATACTCAATTATGACATTGAACTTGAGAAGAATTTTATATAAATTGGACTTCATCAAAATTAAAAATTTTGGTGCATCACAGGATACTATCAACAATGGGAAAGAACCTAAAGAATAGGAGAAACATATTTGCAAATTATATATCAGATAAGGGATTCATATCCAGAATATATAAAGAAAACTCCTATAGGTGAATAACAGAAAAACAAACAACCTAGTTAAAAAATGGGCAAAATACTTGAGTAGACATTTCTGTAAAGAAGATAAACAAAAGGCCTGTGGCCACATGAAAAGATGCTAAATGTTATTAATTATTAGGGAAATTAAAATTTAAACTACAGTGAGATACTACTTCATAGTTTTAGTTTGGAATGATGAAAATTTTCTTGAGATGAATGCTAGTGATGTTGTAAAACATTGTTAATATATTTAATGTCTCCAAATTATACATGTAAGATGGTACAAAATAGTAAATTTTATGTTATGTGTATTTAACCCCAATTAAAAAACAAAGAACACACATATATACACACACAATGCACTCATATCTACTTCTCCCTAGTGGTTGATAATATCTTTAAATCTAAGCACCTGTCATTCTTTTTTTTTTTTTTGTAATTCTTACAGTAGGATATTTTTCCATTGATTTTTGTTTTTTTTAGGGAGAGTGGAAGAAAGAAAGAAAGAAAGATAGAGAGAAACATCATGAGAGAAACACATCCATTGATTGCTTCCTGCACAAGCCCCAATTTTGGGCCTGGGAGGATTTTGAAACCAAGGTACGTGGCTCTAGACCAGAATCAAACCTGGGACCCTGTGGTCTGCCGGCTGATGCTTTATCCACTGAACCAAAAGGGTTAGGGCATGTCATTCTTTTTTGAGTGGCCTCTTATATCCAACCTACTAATAACAAGGTAAATGTTTAAATAAACTTCATCTTGTGGTCAGACCCAACCAGTCTTGCCCTTCCAAATTATTCATTCTAGAAGTATGACGCTCTCTTTTATACGTGGAATTGGTGTCTAACCAAAATTCATGTGCTATGCTCCAGTGGCTGGTATAAGGCTTGACATTTCAAAGGCTCTCAAATATTAGTTGATTAAATTTTTTAGTAAGACTGAGTGATAGTGTTACTTTGTGCCACTGGATGGTGCTATGAAACCACTCACAGACACACGAATAGCAATTTGATGCTTCCTGCCCTTCCAAGCAGAAACTATCTCTCTCACTGTCTCAGATTTTCAAACCATCTCAATATGAACATCATATAGCTGTTTCTTTCTGAGAAAAGATTAAACGTTTCTGATTCATTCCTTTATATAATGACTTTATTTTATTTATTTATTTTTCCCAGTGTAAAATTTTTATATTTAGAATCAGGTAGCTGGACTCAGTTTAGATTATTCCAATTTTGCTGGCAATATCCAAAGAATCATAGTCAGGAGCCAGTCGAACATCAGGCCTGATCAGGGTGTTGACTTTGGCCACATCAATGCCATAGAGCTTCTTCACTGCCTGTTTGATCTGGTGCTTGTTGGCCTTGACATCCACAATGAATACAAGTATATTGTTGTCTTCTGTCTTCTTTATGGCTGATTCCAGTGACAGGGGGAACTCAATGATGGCCTCATGGTCAAGCTTGTTTCTCTTGGGTGCGTTCTTCCAAGGATATTTAGGCTACCTATGGAGTCGCAGTATCTTTGGCCGTTGGAAGGTGGGTGATATGTGGATCTTCTTCTTCTTCTTCTTTTTTTTTTTGTGGCTGTGGACACCTTTCAACGTTGCTTTCTTTGCCTTCAAAGCCTTTGCTTTGGCTTCAGTTTTGGGAGGGGTAGGGGCTTCCTTCTTAGCTTTTGGTGTCATCTTGGTCAAAAGCATGACTATTTTTTTTAGAGCAGTTTTAGGTGCACAGAGGAAGATATAGAGATTTACCATATATGCCCATACATGCAAAGCCTCCCCCAATATCAACATCATCCACCGGAGTAGTACATTTATTACAAATGATGAACCTACACTGACATGGTATTATCACCCAAAGTTCATCATTTACATTAAAATTCACTCTTGGTATTGTATATTCTTTGGGTTTGGACAGAGGTATTCATCATGATAGTATCCTACAGAATATTTCTACTACCCTAAAATACTCTGTGCTTTGCCTACTTATCCCTCCCTTTGATTCATTCTTGAAAACAGTAATTGTGACAGAAACACTTTCCCTAAAATTGAATCCACTCTGAGGATATAGATACATCTGTGGGATGTGTTTCTTTCGGGAGTGGAGGTGTAGAATAGTTCATTTAAAAAATGAAACCAGGCCGAGACCGGTTTGGCTCAGTGGATAGAGCGTTGGCTTGCGGACTGAAAGGTCCCAGGTTCGATTCCGGCTGGGGGCATGTACCTTGCTTGCGGGCACATCTCCACAGTGGGGTGTGCAGGAGGCGGCTGATCGATGTCTCTCTCTCATCAATGTTTCTGACTTTCTATCTCTCTCCCTTCTTCTCTGTAAAAAAGTCAATAAAATATATTAAAAAAAATAAAAATAAAAAACGAAACCAGGAATTCTGAAATTTGGGTTCCAGACTCACCATCTCCATATGATTTTCCTCAAAGTAAAAATGTTCAATTTGACCAGTAATTTTCAAAGTATGCTCTTGTTCCTCAATGGTTTAAGGAGTCTTCAGAAATGCCTCCAGCTGCCAAGGTTTTGTGTGTGTGTGTGTGCCTACATGTGCTTGAACTCATGTTTGGTGCTTGGAGGATGTATAAAAGGAGAATGAGAGAAGGAGTGTTTTTCAACCCTTCCAATAAGATAGCTTCATGTTAGGAATGGGGGTAGAAATATGTTTTGTCCTGTTTTATTTTTAAGAATATTACCCTCTGTTTTGGCAGGTGTGGCTCAGTTGGTTAGAGCATCATCCTGTACACCCAAAGGTGATGGTGTGTATGGGAGGCAACTGATCAATGTTTCTCTCTCACATCAATGTTTCTCTCTCTCCCCTCTACTTCTTCTCTGTAAATAAAAGGCATACCTTTGGGTGATGATTAAAAAATAAAAAGAATATTGCCTTCTGTTAAAAGAAAAATGTTTGCAAATTACTGGCACAATTATATCAAGCGCCCTCCCAGGCCTAACATTCTGTGGTTTTAGTTTTTTTGATTGACTATTTTACTTTGGTCTACCTATATGCAGACTAAAAAGATGTGGGATTCTGAAATCAATGCCATGCTCACTCTCTCTATCTGACTGGCTTACATAAACCTCTACTCAGGAGGAGGTATTTGTAGAGGATTGGAGACACAAACCTTCATTGTAATGCCGTTACTTGAAAATGAAAAGAGATCCACTTTTTATAGTGATCATGAGGAAGTACACAGGCAGAAGCTGACTGCCAAAGCCCTCAAACCAGAAAGCATCAACCAGGCAGCCTGTGCACAGAGGCAGAAACAAGTGTGCACAGAGAAGAGGGTCATAAGATGGGCAGGTGAGAAGACAATGTAAACCAGTTCAACTAGCATGGCTGAGTATCCACTGTGTGCTGGACTCCAAGGATACGGAGAAGAATGTCAGGAGATGTCAGGAGATTAGAGGCAGGCACATAAATGGAAAGCTTCAGGCCACATTTAAGCGCTTTGAAAATGGAAGGAGTAGAGTACTTAAATAACCTAGAAAAAAGGCACCCAACCTGGTTGGTGGGTTGGGAAACTTCCTAAAAGATCTGATGCCCAAAATGAATCTTTGTTGTCCAGAGATCACTGTTGCAAGTCATTCTTGATTAAAAAATTTTTATCAGCTTTATATGAAAATTTATTTTTCAATTAGACTTCCTTGATGGTATATCTTTGATGGTTGCTTATAATTATGCAGAATTGATAGCTATACTTTATTAAGTTCTAAGCATAGTGCTAAGAATTTTCTGTATAATTCCACATTTAATCATCACAAGAACCCCATGAGATAGGCAGGTATTAAACTTTTAGGTTGAAAATGTTTATGAAAAAATTCAAGCCCATACAAAACTTTTCTTAATAAGTACAATTAGCTCTATTGTACCCATCACCCAGCATGAATAGCTACCAACCCATGTGAATGGTATTAAATCTATACCCTACACATTTTTCCCACATCAGGAGTACATTGAAGCAAATTTCAGACATTGTGTCATTTTTGTATTTAGCTCAGTGTGATAATCTAAAAGATAAGAATTTTTTTAAAAAACAGAACCACAAGGCTGCTTCCAGCCAAGATGAAAAACAAGGACTGGGTTTACCCTCCTGCCTGACATAACCCCCCACAAGGGAAAAAATATGTCAAGTGGTGATTTTCAAGATATTGGACACCAGCCAATGAAAGACAATGATACCTGAGATATGAAAACAGATAAGCTGCACCCTCCCCTTGACCCAGCTCCTTACCTTGAGAGAATCCAGGTGTGGCACAGAGAGAAGGAATACAGAAGAGCCAGATGGACTTCCTAAAGCAGGATTTTGTAGAAGTGATCATTTGGTTATAAAGTTCAAGTAGAAATGAAAGTGATTTAGAATAGATGAAACAATTTTGAAAAAGAAGAGCTCGACAGCATTAACCATTAGGGAAATACAAAATAAACCCATAGTGTAAGACCAGTGCATACATATTATAATGGTTAAAAGAGAAGATGGATAGAACCAAATGCTGTCGAGGTAACTGGTATACAACCTGGAGGCCAATCTCTAAACATGTTTCTAATTGCTTTGATTTGCCAATACTACAAAGTGTTTAGGATAAACATCTACATACCACATTAGGGAACCAATGACTGAGATAAATGTAATAAAATGAGAACTGAAAATGTGGGCATATGGCTATTGAGTCAGGGACATTGAATAATTAGAGATTGTAAGAAATTAGAGAGTTTAGAGAGTTTTAATGCACACTTGAGTCCAGTGGATAATCATTATTTAGAGGGTTTGTAACTGAACCACACTTGAGGCTTCTCTGTGAAAGAAGGTAGAACGGCTTCTGACTTGGGATATACATCATCAGGACATATTTTCTTCCATGGACTGTCAGTCTCCATAGTTCAAATACCCATCAGGGATTGAAGTCTGATATTGTGACTCAGCTAACTACTGAGAATAGGAGGCAATTAATTGGTGGGAGGATATTATATTGTGGCAAAACATTGTGCATCTGGTGAGGATGAGATAGGAGTGTGAGGAAAAACTCAAGTAATATTTCTGAACAAGTAGGACAATAAATCAAATATTACAAAAAATACCATTAATTTAAGCTCTTGTTCCTGATCAATAAAAACTATAAATTAACAAGTCAGTAAATAATGATTATCATTATTAAACTGACTTTTAGCAAGAAAAGTACACATTCATGATTCAAATCATGGAACTGAGAATTGGAAATTTTTCATTGTTCTGGACACAGCTCCTCATGCCCTGATGCCCTCCCCTTCCTTCCTCCTTGGCCAAATTGTGGGGTTGTCTCAAATAGTCCCTTCAGTCATCTAGTTCCTTAATTTTCTCATTTACAAAACAGAGACAAACATTACCGTACTCAAAGAGCATAATCCAGGCCTAATATATATCCCTTAAGTGAATTATAGATTGGTTTCTCCAACACTTAAGTACTATCACAGGCCACATCAGTGACCATAATCTTTCAGTGACTCTAAACCCTACAGAGAATGTAATCTATTTCCTGACTCTAACTGTAAAAATCAACTTCCTCATTTCAGAAGAAATTACACCGTTAGCCACGATTCCATACCATGAAATGTTCAGTTCCTATTTCTTAGTTTCAAAATTTCTGTACTTTTAATATTTTTTAAAGTTGGGAAGAATCTCAGTAGTCTTCTAGCTATTATTGCACTTTTACATAGGAACAGAGTGAAGGCCTGGGTCACAGAAAGACTTGCTCATGTTGACATAGCAGAGGCCTATTGATCTTTCTTCTTTTCAAGAGCAACTATTAATAGAATTGCCCATCCTCAATTAAATCCTAGGGGTAAATAAAAGTATCTAATGCTCTATTACACCTGCTCTTGGTTCCAGGTGGCAGATGTGAATCTGTTGTAAAAATTGATTAAAGAGATGGTAGCAGTCATAAAAGTGTATGGCAGTCCAGAGTGGTTTCTCTATCACTTGAATCATCCTGAAGTGCTAAAACATTAATGGGGAGGGTATATCAAAGAGGGAGGAGGTGGCAGGTTTATGTAGTCTTGAGGATAGGGCATTAATGCCAAAAACACAGGATGGCTTCAACTTGGAAGCAGTTGAGGGGGTGGAGGGAATGAGTTGAAAAACTTTCAGTGCAAATCTCTGCCTATGGGAAGACCCATCTCAGTTAGACTAAGTCTGGTGAGACCTAGCATGGGGATGGGGGAGTTGTTGAATAATAATATGGGTCATAATTAAAATACACAAAAAAGCTATTTCCAGAATCAAAAACTGTAAAGCCAGTAAAAGGGAATAAGAGGAAGATGTTCACCTGGGAATATTAAGGTTGTATCCATAGAAGATACACATCTGCTGCTTGGAAATGTTCACTATCTGAAGCAACTAACCATAGCTTGATGTCCAGCAAGCATACAGGAAGCGCTGCTCTTTGTTTTACCTGCCCACTAGATGTAGTTAGGAAATTAGAATTGACCATTCCTAACCACACTCATTAATGGCAATCATACTCTCCTCTAAACTATAAGAAAAATGGTAATTCAGAATCATTGAACTTTAGAGTGAGAGGAATCCTTGATACTATTGACATTTTGGACCCAATAATTATTTTTCTGGAGACTGTTATTTTATTGAATATTTAGCATCATCCTGGCTATACTCATTAGATGTCAGTAAGCAGTTTCCCCCAAATTTCTCCAGACATTGTCACATGTCCCTGGGGGAGAAAAATCTCCTCCAGTTGAAAAGCACTACACTGGAACACTGTACCTGACCATTTTCACAACTTATATACATAGAAAGTGAAAATATTTGTATAGGACAAGGAGTGAACTAGAGGTGATCTGGAAAAAGCCATATAAAGCTCAGTAAAAAAATTCATTACATTTTATATTTTTATTCTTAGAGAAAAATATAGAAAATATTACATATTTAAATTCACTTAAATAAATTTTAAATAAAATCATTTCAAAATTTTAAATGAGATATTTGAATTTACCTTCATGGACATATTATCTCTTACCAACAAATATTATGTTTCAAATGGCTATAGGTCATGCTGGTCAAGACATTTTAAAGATTATTACTTAAAATTCTTAGTAGTCCCTATCAGAAGTAAGCTTAAATTGCCCCAAAAGATGATATAATATTTATTTTCTATTTTATTATTTTTTTTAGAGGGAGAGGATAAGAGAGAAACATTTATGTGAGGAAGAAATATCTATCAATTATCTCCCAAATGCACCCAACTGGGGATTTAACCCTCAACCTAGGAATGTTTCTGACTGGAAATCAAACCCTCAACCTTTTGGTATATGGGACAATGCTCCAACCAACTGAGCCATCTGGGCAGGGTATTAAAAATGTAAAATTGGGAGAACCAGGATGGCAGCATAAGGTATACACCTATATGTGCTGCCTCTCACAACCACACCAAAACTACAACTAAAAGACAAAATAACTATCCCCCAGAACCATGGGAAAGCTGGTGTAGTGGAAGTTCTACAACTAGAAGGAAAGAAAAAAGTGCATTGAGACCTGGTAGGATGTACAGAGGCTCAGAAAGGCAGAGATACAAAGACGCATGCGAATCGGGCTGGCGTGCACTGTTTTTTTCAATTGGGGAGGGAGTTACAAGTTCTGGACTCTCTGCACTCCAGTTTCTGGTGAGATTCTGGGGACCCAGGCTCATACAGGGAGAAATTGGACTTTCTTCTATCAGGTCGGAAAGGGTGGGTGGCTCTCTCGCAGAGTTGTGCACTGGAATCATTGTTTGCTGTGCTGGGGTATGGGATTGGAGACAGGGGGACACAGAGAGGGCTGGCTGGCAGGCATCGCTGTTTGTCTCTCCCTAGCAATTCCCTGAGACCATGCCCTGCCCAATTTACAAACCTACCAAGCTATGCGCAAGGGCTTTTGCATATGAGTGGCCTGCCCTCTAGCAGCTTAACCTAACAAATTGCAACTGGGTCAGACAACTCCAAAACTCCAAGCAAAGAGAAGAAATATGCAGATCTCCCTGTAGCTCCTGCTGTGTGGTCTCAGACACTATCTGACTTGCACCACCTTGGAGATCCAGGAACCAGTGTACCTAGAGGTCAGTGTGAGATGACACCAGATTTCAAATCCTCACTTACATAAGTGACACACTCAAGAGGCAGACTCAGAGAGCACCAAATCCCCTCTAGAGCAAGTCCAGCCCTATAGGAGTGTCTCCAGCACAGAAGTTCTTCCGTTAATAGACACTACTAATCCTCACAGTCAGTTGGCCTGGAGGTTAATTCCTCCCAATGTACCAATAGCAATCAACACTTAACTCCAACAAAACTGTGTACCCAGCCCACAAAGGGGCGCACCAAAAGTGTATACTCAGGTGATTGGGGAGGTGGAGCTACTGGGCCATAAAGGACAACTAGCACACAAAGCCACTCCAACAACACAGGGAAGCAGCCAAAATGCGGAGACAAAGAAACATGAAACGAATGAAAGAAATGGAGGAAAGCAAACTATTGAACATAGAGTTCAAAACCACCATTTATAAAGTTTCTCAAGAATCTTCTACAAACTGCCAAGAAACTTAGTGAGACCTCTGAGAAACTTAGTGAGACCTTCAAGGATCTTAATGAGAATGCCTAAAAAACAGAAAAGGACCAGTCAGAAATTAGCATACACTGTCTGAAATAAAGAATAATATACAGAAATTCAACAGCAGACTAGAGGACCACAAGAATCAAACTAAAGATCTGAAATATAAGGAAGCAAAAAACACCCAACCAGAAAAAAAAAAAAGAGTCCAAAAATGTGAAGATACTATAAGGACCCTCTGGGACAATTTCAAATGTACCAACATCAGACTTTTGGAGGTGCCAGAAGAAGAGAGAGAGCAAGATACTGAAAAACTGTTTGAAGAAATAATGACTGAAAACTTTCCCTACCTGGTGAAAGAAATGGACTTACAAGTCCAGGAAGTGCACAAAACCCCAAACAAAAAAAATCCAAAGAGGACCACACCAAGATACTGCATAATTAAAATGCCAAGAGCAAAAGACAAAGAGAGAATCTTGAAAGCAGCAAGAGAAAAACAGTTAGTTACCTAGAAGGGAGTACCCATATGACTGTCAGCTGATTTCTCAACAGAAACTATGTAGACCAGAAGGGAGTTGCAGGAAATATTCAAAGTGATGAATAGCAAGAACCTACCACCAAAAGTGCTCTACCCAGCAAAGCAATCACTCAGAATTGAAGGTCAATAAAAAGCTTCACAGACAAGAAAAAGCTAAAGGAGTTCATCACCACCAAACCAGTATTATATGAAATGCTGAAGAGTATTCTTTAAGAAGAGGAAGAAGAAGAAAAAGGTAAAGATAAAAAATTATGAACAACAAAGTGGTAACAAATGCATACCTATCAACAAGTGGATCTAAAAATCAAGTGAATAAAAAATCCGATGAACAGAATAAACTGGTGAATATAATAGAATTAGGAGCATAGAAAGGAAATGGACTGACAATTCTCGAGGGGAAAGAAATGTGGGGGTTGCAGGAAGAGATTGGACAAAAATCTTACACCTATGGATGAGGACAGTAGTGGGAGGTAAAGGCATGTGGTGGGGAATCAGGTAGAAGGGAAAAAAAAGAGGAACATCTATAATAAAGATTTATTAAAAAAAATTTAAAACCATTTGAATATTTGTAATTTTTGATATTAAAGAACCTAATGGACTATCCTTTTCTTTTTAAAAAGTATATTTTATTGATTTTAGAGAGGAAGAGAGAGGGAGAGAGAATCATTGATTAGCTGCCTCCTACATACCCCCTACTGGGGATCAAGCCAGACACTCAAACATGTGCCCTTGACCAGAATGGAACCTGAAACCCTTCAGTCCATAGGCCTATGTTCTGTCCTTTGAGCCAAACCAGCTAGGGCAGTGGTCAGCAAACTGCGGCTTGTGAGCCACATGCGGCTCTTTGGTCTCTTGAGTGTGGCTCTTCACAAAATACCATGGCCTGAGAGAGTCTATTTTGAATAAGTGACGTTAGAAGTTTAAGTTTAAAAAATTTGGCTCTCAAAAGAAATTTCAATCGTACTGTTGATATTTGGCTCTGTTGACTAATGAGTTTGCCAATCACTGAGCTAGGGCCTCTCTTTTTCTTACACTGACAAATCAGTGCTTAAATTTCTTATGACAAAACAAAAAGTACTTCAAATCTGTACTTTTACATATCTCATGTTTCTAAATGACAATGAAGGTCTAATTTCTACACTACAAATACCTTGTAAGAATGGTTGTTCTGCAGCCAGCAAGGAAACAATTAATTTAATGGGCAAATGGCAGCCCACAAAGGGGCGCATCAAGAGTGTATACCCCAGGTGATTGGGGAGGTGTACATTATGTAAAGACAGAGTTTCTGGGCTAACACGTGTTGTCAAGTAAACCAGAAAACCCCCACCATGTTTCTGCACCCATCTATCTCCTATTGGATGCATCTCGGGCTGAGTTCCAAGCTCTGAGCATCTGGCAACAAACTCCATCCTGGTCCTCAGACTTTATCTAGGATGGTTAGTAGTGTGGTCTGAAGCTGACTGCTGATATGCCCAGGACGTCATGATGGAGCAATGCATGGCAAATGTACCTCATTATACTCACTGTTTTCTTTGGGAACTATGAGGAGGTCTCTCTGGCTCCTGCACTGCTCAAACCACTCTTCAAGGAACCTGTGATGAGACTCCATTTAGAGGCACCCGATTTCAGAGCCTCAGCTACTTCAAGCTACTCTGAGTGCTGAGAGACTCAATAATTCATACCATATCTGGAACTATTTGAGTACACCATTGTGACTTGGCACATAGGTAGGGAAGCTCTGTTTTAGAGAATTCTACCTAGCTCTAGGTAGAATCTTTATCCCCCCACCTCCTATATTCTTCTTGCCATTGACTCATTTGACCACAAACTCCTCATGTGCCTAGAACAACTACTACAGGGTGAGCAGTGTTTCTTAAGTTTTGGTATGTACAAAAATAGAATTTTAAAATACTAGTAGTTGTATTTCACTGCTATGTCTTTGGGAAGAAAGTTGAAGCAAGAAAAGAGAGAGTGAAGATTTACAGTAGCTAGCATGGGGCAGTATTTTCATCAGACTTCATCTTATTTCTTTGGCTGAGTCCTATGCTGAACATTAGATCTAGGTGACTTGAAGGAGACATGATCCAAAGGCTACAAATATGTAAGAGTT
This sequence comes from Lasiurus cinereus, assembly GCA_011751065.1. Classification (NCBI taxonomy): domain Eukaryota; kingdom Metazoa; phylum Chordata; class Mammalia; order Chiroptera; family Vespertilionidae; genus Lasiurus; species Lasiurus cinereus. The sequence continues at coordinate 31,768,915 of JAAGEH010000030.1, read as the reverse complement.
CAAAATAGCAGATCATTTTCTCGATGAAAAATTGAAATGATTTTAAATGCTTTAAGGGATATGTGGTGATTTCCAAATTCTGAATCCGCTGGTTTGAACTGAAACCCACACATGGATTTGCATTTTAACAAGTACCCTGGGATTATCTCATTGCAAAATACTGTAATAGGAGTAAGTCCTTATAACTTGATTGTGCTCTATAATGGGACATTGCAAAAAGCCAAGAGGAAAATGAATTTTTAAATTAAATTAGAATTTCTCTAGGGTAATTTCTATTTAAAATATTCATGTTGTAAATTATTTCCTAAAGATAGAACATCTCTCTTCACTTCCTCTCTGTTTTTTCTCTTTACTTCAATGTATTTAAAACTAGGAGAAGATACTTTTGGTGTTTGTCTTCAAATGAATACAAGCCACTTTTAACAATTTTTTAGTTATATTTGACATAAATATTATAGAGTAATAGATACAGAAGATGTGGTAGATATATAAAATGGAATATTAATCAGCCATAAAAAGAATATAATCTTGTTGTTTATGACAACATGGATTGATCTAGAGGATATTATGCTAAGTGAAATAAGTCAGACAGAGAAAGGTAAGCCATTTGTAGGAGAAACCCATCACAAGTAGAAGAGCCAACTCATAAGCTTCTCTGGTTTTCTGAGTCTTTGGTCCTTTGCTCTGCCCCGTCCCCCAAAGTCCAGATACCTGCTAAGGCCCTCCTTGTTTGGGGCAAGACACACTTTGGCTAGACTGCCACTATCTGCTCTGTACAAAAGTTGAGGCAGGTAACAGAAGAACTGGATAGAGATGGTGTATTAGTGATAGCCTTTCTGAGTCTAGGGTATGGGAAGGCTTTGAGCACATTTGACCAGGCATGGCCCCAGGAAACCACATGGTGGAATCCTTACTGTAGGCCCAGAAATAGTCTCAGAAACATTCTTACCCTGAGTTAATCTTTTCTGCTCAAGGTTCTTTTAAATAAATCTTATGTGTTCATGTGTTATATTATGTTGTTATACATGTATTGTGTGTGTGAATTATTATCATAATATTACTAAGGTGAAAAGAGAAAATTGGGAGCCCCTGACATCTACATCAAGTAATGTGATGTATGAACATATATATTTTCTCATTTGGACCTCATAAAGCTTTGTGCATAAGGTAGAGTTTATTTAATTTTCCTCATTTTGTGGAAATGGAGATTTAGAAAGTTAACATGTTTTATAACTTTAAACAAGTTATCCTACTCTTCTGAGATTCTGGTGTTTTGTTTTATTTATTTTTCACTTATAAAATAGGGGAACTGGCATAGCCAATCTCATGGTAACAATGTATCATAATTAACTTGGCCCAAAACACCATCTACTGTAATAATGTCAAGAAATGCTCCCTGTGCTGCTATCCATTTGAGAGCCAGGACAGTACTGTGTGGACCAACCTCTTGCATGGTCATGTGTCAGGGTTGCCCTGAGGAGGTCATCTGGCCCTCGCTATCCCTATGTACCCATATGCTCAGAGTCCAAGAGTCAGACTGTGGTGAGAGAATCAGGCAGTCGCAGCAGCCCCTCTTCAGAATGGTCCTTTCAGCCACAGCAGATAGACAATAGCCTGCTGGAATTTTAAGGTATCTGCCTTCAGTTGGCCTCCATTCCAATCTTTCTGCCTCACCACTTAGAAAGTGAAGAAACAGTGCCTTCCTTGTCATACCAAACCATGAGATATACACCTTGCATGGCATGGCAGAACAATTCAGACCACAACTAAGAAGGCCTTGTTCTAGTTCTAGATAGCTGTGTGACCTTTGGAAAGATCACTTGACCTCTTGGAATCCCAGTTTCCACATCTTTACGACAAATGCAGAGGATTATTAGTCAAATGATCTCTCAGAGAGGTGTTCTGAAAAATTTAAAAGTCATCACCCAAGAAGAACTTGTTAAAATGCATACTTGATAAGGGTCATGGACCCCATGATTCTGATGTAGTAAGTTGAAATAGGGCACAGGAATCTGAAATTATAACCAGTATACTAAGTGATGCTGCTGGAGGTAGTCTGTAGATACCACTTGCAGCGATACTGCAGGGCTGATCCCTCCAGCTCATGCTGTGCAGATTATGCATCTCCCTCTAGTCTAAAGCTAACTAGTCACTAAGTGCTGGTGAGTCTTCAGGCAAAATATCTGCCTCATTCACCCTTTCCCTTTAATCCTACAGCAAATTTATGCCAGGCTAATGGCAATGACTTCTGATTTGAACTTTTGCCTCTATTATTCTGCTTTCATCCTCTCCCACTGCGATTTGCCTGTATTTCTAAAATCTCCTTATTAAAATCATTCAATGGCTATTAGCAGTCCATAGGATGAAATCCAAACTCCCTAATCAGGCAATTGTCTTAAAATCCCTATCTTTCCATGTCCTCCATAAGAACCTTTTGAACAAAGAGATTTTGACTGCTTAAAGTCTCTTGAATGAGTGTCAAGCATCCTAACCACCATGCCCTTTGCTCATATATCATTTTCTTCCTGACATCCTCTCCTCAACCCCTCTGTACCCAATATCTAAATCCTATTCATTATTTTGAAGCCTAGTTTTAAAGTTTACCTCCTTTATGGTGTCTGTTCTGACCACACTTCTTGACCATGAGCTCTCTCTTCTTTATTCATATAACTCTAGTCCAGCACCATATAAGATCATTATAACATTTCTACCTATACTGTGTGCTTGTCTCAGTACCTTCACTCACCCTGAGCACAGTGTATCTTTTAGTGGTTATGTGCTTCTGTATGCCCTACAAGGCTTTGCATGACACTCAGTGCCGATTTATTGCACAGTCTTCTCTCACTGAAGGCCTTTATTGGTTAAACAAAACTAGTATGTACTTGAATGAGCTAATTAACTTCTGACATTTTTTCTCTGTTTAAAAAATAGAAGAACCAAAACAGGATACTTCTCATTCCAGGATGTTATAAGAAACCACTTTTGAAAATTAATAATTGTTGACTAAGAAACAAAATGCACAGGTGCACGTGCCTGCTTAGATTAAGAATGCTTCCTTTAAGTAATAACACAAGCGTTTGTTCCTCTGTGAAGGATTTCCTGACAGCTTCATACATACTTGTTGTTATTAATAACATTTGTTGAATGGTACACAAAATCAGGCACTCTTAAATTCTTCATATACAATATTTTGTGTAATGTTCACAATCACCCTATTTAATGACATTTAGTCATTATTAATTTTATTTTAGAGATGTGGAAATTGAGGCTTAAGAGAATAAATAACTTAGCAAAAATCACCAACTGGTGTCAGAGCTAGAATTTGCCCCTAGGTCAGTCTGATCCCAACGCTTAGGCATTTAATCATTACATTATCCTGCTAACCTAACATCCTGCTGACCAAACATCACCTGGTGTTCCATTGCTGCTTCCTGGCTAGTCATCTAGGAAGACTTTAAATTCTTTGGGATTTGAGCTGTTTTAATATTTGGTACATCATAAGTGCTTGATGAGAGCAGGAAGAATGCAGACTGGAAGCGAAGATAAGAATAAGACACAGACTACAATATGTCTCAGGCCAGGAATTGTGATGAGTGCTAATAAGCAGCATCAACAATGTGAGAGGCAGAAGATGGAGGGAGTTCCTTAGGTTGTCATCAAGAAAGGAGGACTTGGAGGTTGCTTTTGAGATATCAATGCCCCCTTACCATAGAGTCTCTTCCTCAGTACCCTGGTTCTGTAAAAGCTCTTAATCAGTAGCCAACATGGCATGCACAGCAAAGGGTCCTAATTATTTAATTATTCAGATAATCTGTGTATCACGTGGAAGAGCAAGTGCATAGGCACTGAGGTGAGAATGAACTTCACCTATTCCAGGAACAATACAATCAGTATGACTAGAGCACAATGAACAAAGGGGAAAGTGCTTGGAGATGAATTTAGTGAGATAATCAGAGCCAGATTATATACAGCTTTGAAGCCATTCCCTGATAGGAAATGTAGATTTTATTCAGTACAAGAATAGCATAGGAGGATCATGAGCAAAGGTGTGCCATGATGTGGCTTAGTTTTAAGTATATTATTGGGGAAGCTGTGTAAAGATTAGCCTTGGAGTAGGGCAAGGTTTGAAAAAGAGAAGTTGTTTAGGTTATTTTAGCAATAGAACAGGAGAGAGAGAGCTGGGACTGAAGTGATAGTATTGGAACTGGAAAGCAATGTGTGGATTTGGGGGCCTATTTTGAAGATGGAGCAGATAGATTTCCAATGTACTCAATGAGATGGAGAAGGAAAACCAACTTAAATAACTGGGTAAATAAAGATGCCACTTCCTGAGATACAGAAGACTTAAGCAGGAGAAGCTTGGGAGGCACAACCCAGCCTTCATTATCTCACTTGCTAAGCATCTGAGTGGAGATGTTCAAAGGCATTGGATATGTGACTTGAGATTTCAGGAGAAAGGTCAGGACCAGATGTACAAACTTGGGAGATATGAGTATACAGATGATGTTTCAAGTCTGGAGTGTAGATAGGAGTACCTTAATTATAACTGAATAAATATTGAATGAATATTTAGGGTTAGAATTTGGGTCAAAATATAGGTCTGACTTAAAGACTTAAGGCACATAACTTTCACTGAGCAGCTGTATGCCTTTGGGCAATGTCCTTTCTGTACTTCAGGACAAAAAGAGAAAACAATTTCTCTGAAGGAAGAATGAGAGAGAGAGAGAGAGGAGAGAGAGAGAGAGAGAGAGAGGGAGGGAGATAGTGCTACTTTGTGGGGGTGGGGAGGGAAGAGGTAGAAAGAGGAGTGCCAGATGGAGCAAAAAAACAAAAGGGAAAGGCCAGCCAGGACTGGGAAGGAGGATGCAATAGCCTACAATTCCTGGCTGAGTTTATAATCTTCCATTCTTGAGCACTCACGTACTTACTTGTGTCATTTGTGTACTAACAATCTCCCTTTGCCCATTGAGTACTTTCTTTGGTTTTGGTGATAGAATTTTCTAGAATGACTCATGGACCTAAATCATGGAACTAACTTTAAGTCCTCTTGGGAGCAATTTATTTTTACTTGGTGTCAGGAAAAGCTAGCTATCTTTTCTTGAGAAATTTAAAACAAATCCTGAGAAATCTAGGAATACCATTACTAATCAGGCTTCTCTTGTGTGTCAATGCTGGGAAGCTTAGAGCCTTGTGAGTGGCATTTTTTTTTTCCATGAGCTTTGTTCCAGCTTCATTTTGTGTGCCTTTTAAAAAATTGATATGTGCTTCTTGTTTAGATGTTTTTGCTGTCTTTAAATATCCCTGACAGCTACATCAACTGCTATGTGGAGCAAGCAGGAAATAACAAAAAATGCAATAACTGAAAAAGCCTTCATTTCCAATCATTTATCCCATTGCCCTTAGAAACTCACTTGTTAGACATGTGTCTCAATCTTTGATAGAGCAATTTGTCACTCACTGTGGCTCTAGTTCAATGGTCGACAAACCGCGGCTCATGAACCACATGCGGCTCATCAGCCGCGGTTTGCCGATGAATTTGCCGACCATTGCCTTAGGGAAAAACACTTAAAAACATTTTAAAATAATGTACTAATGTCTTTAATCTGAAGTCAAAACTTTTGGGTAAGGGTAATGCCTTACAGCAAAGGTCGGCAAACTCATTAGTCAACAGAGTGACAACCGAGCCGCGGTTTGCCAAACACTGCTCTAGTTTATATTCTCTCTTCCTCTTCCCAGGGGATGAAGTAAATGAGCTCAGTTCTTCTTCTCCCACTTACTCTACAGTCAATATTTAGCTTATGTACTTATGCCAGGCATAAAAGAGATCTGAATATTACCAACACACTTATTATCACCTCTTCAGTCAAGTCTAGGCTAATTCAACTCCATCTGGGAAAAAAACAAGCCAATGCACTTACTTGCTTGCTTTATCTTATAGAAGGGGTCCCAGCTTGACAATCTATGTTGCCCTTGTCCTTGAATACAGTTCCAAGCACATATAGAGGAAAGGTGGTTTGGGCCTCCCAGATCATGTCCACGTGAAGGAAGACCACCTGAGCCAACGTCAGCTCATATCTAAATGGAGAAGTCACCACACTCTAGTAACAAGGTCATATTATGGAGTCTTTGGCATTGGTCATGACAGAAAACATCATTGCTATAAGCTTGAATGGGAAAAGAGGAAAATAATAGCCAAGATCACTGTTTGAAATGGGTCACTTCCTGTAAATTCCCAGAATGAGCAAGGGAGGAGTTTGAGAAGACTGGAATTACGGCAAATGCAGGTGGGGGAAGAGCCAGAGAAATACTATTTGGTACTGAGTTATTGAAATCCAAACTGGTTTGGCCTAGAGATATTCTAGTGAGAGACTATTTTTAGAAAGAGTTGCACTATTAACAGCCTAGAGAATGCTTACTTAAATTTACTTCAGTTGGCTTCCAGGAATAGCAGAATAAATTTCCCTGTAATGCAAAAGAAACTCACTGGTGGGAATGACTAAGGTGTATACTGGAGAAGGGACATGTACTTCCAGTCATTTATCAGTCATTTGTGAATATTTATTAAGAACTGATGACAGTTCCTGGGACAGATCTACTTATAGAAAAAAAGTGGTTGTAGAAACTTATAGAAACTGCAGATGCTGCAGATGGCTACAGTCCCCTATAGATCCAAATAAAAAACTAAAAGCCTTCTGACCAAGTTATTATCTCTAGCCAAAAGGCCTGAGAGCTTCAAAACTGTTCTACTACTAACTTTTGGTTTTGTGTGGGACTCTCCCATTCTAGTTCTGAAAATGTGCTGTGAAATCAGAGCCTTTCTGATGGAGAGAAAGATAATAACTCATGCAGATGATAAACCCTTCAAGATCTGTGTCGTCTTTTTGGAGCATGTCAACCCACCCTTGCCTTTGTATTTATTTGCTTTTGTCTGGCTTTCATTGCAAAGTGAGCAAGGGAATAAGGGAAGAGGGCAGCTAATATATAAAATCATATACTTATGAGTTGATTATATACTACTACCTCTGTTTGGTTCCCACTAATGATTTAAATAGGTCCCAGAATCCCAAAGATGGATGGCACAGACCAACGACAACTGGCTTGCCTTTCACTCAAAGCATCTGCCCTCTCAAATTCCAGCTCTATTACTTGGAGATTCTTTGACATTAGGCAAATCCCTGAAACCCTCAGAGCCTCAGATCCTTTTTGTTAAATGGGAATATCATTTATTAAATCACAGACTTAACTGATATTAACTGATATAACTAACGTGAAGAGCAATGAGAAGTTGTATGCGAAAAGTTTTTGTTTTCTCTTTCAAATATTAAGAATGAATGGTACTTTTATTTAGTTTTATGGAAAGAGGTTAGCACTAAGTTCAGGGCTAGGTTGCATTTATTGAGTTTTGTGTGCTCAGACTTTGGCATAGTGCCTGGTTTACTGTAGGAGTTTAGTAAATGTTTGTTGGTTGAAGAAATGAGAATGGGCTGTAATCACTTTGCTTGGAATCCCTTTGATATTTGATTCCAAGAATCAGAAGGAGAGTCTGGAGGTCATATGGTCCATGCTTTTGCCTCTGGCCATACAGGAGAGGCAGTTAGTATAGAATGAAAGCTGTTTTAAGGCTATGAGAGTCTGTCGTTCTTGCAGCTAAACAATAGGGGCTTGGGATAGAAGCTCCAAGAGGATACAAGAGAAAGCACATTTGGACCACCTTGACATAAAGTGGGCTGCTTTCCGCACAGACACCAACCACAAGGTCTATCTCCTCTAAAATAACTCCACCATCCTTATCTTACTGTTGGTTTTAATAGGACAATGTTTCCAGGAAACTACTGAAAGTGCAAATGTGTCCTCAGAGAGTGGTAGTTTAGAGTCATTAATTAATCTTTGAATCAGCAGAGAATTGGGACCACTGAATACTAAGCTTTTTAAGCAGGAAAGGAGGTATTGAGGGTTGAGTAGATTTAGGGCTATTTTTCCAGGAGCTGATGTGTTTTGGTGGATTCAAGACTAGCTGGGGACAACACAAAAGCAGTCGGGAGCAAGGACTGGAAATGTGGGGTGGGCATCTAAGGCAGATGTGGCAAACACTATCATTTGCACAAATTTTTAAGGTAATTAAATATTTCAAAGTATAATAATCTTAATTTTCTCATGTAACTCTCATGACAAATGTGAGGTAATCAAAGAAGATTATAATCATCACTCCACAGTTTCAAGTGAGAAAATGTAGGCCCAGATCAGTCAAGTAGTCTATTTAACATTATTCAATTATTATGTGGCAAAAGCAGACTACAGTTTACTTCTTTTGACTCCTAATTGAGTACTTTTTTTTATTAAATTCTTCTGTCTCTCTGACTTGGACAACCTGCCAACAAAACTATGACAAATAAAATAAAGTTAATACTAGCAGTTCTCTTTTATGATGCTACTAGAGGCCCAATGCAAAAAATCTGTGCATTTGTGGGCCATAATTAAAATTTAGCCTGCTATATTTGGTCAAATGGCTGATTAACTCACCCCTAATGCCTTGACAGGGCCAGACCAAATCATTTTGTGGGCCTTACAGCCCATAGGCCATAAATTCCCAACTGCAAATGGCTCTCTATATGTTTGGCTTAAAGAAATCAATCTCCCTATTTCTCTGGGTAGACTGTTCCATTTAGGACAGTTCTCATGATTATGTCATCAAAAGGAGAGATTTTTATTTTTTCATCAGCAGATATAAGAACGTTTTCACAGGAAAGCACTTTGATAGTCTTATTTGAGGCTGATCTGAGTCTCTCAAGGTCTAAGAGTTGGCTGTTGGCCCTTTAAGAGAAAAGGACCAGTGAATTGCACAGGCAAGGATGAGTTGTAACTCTCAGAGTGCTTGGAGAATGAGATCATGAAAAAGGGGGAAGAGAAGAAGGCTGCATAAAATGGTGGCATGCTGTGTATTTCTTCATGTTTCTCCACCTTAACCACCACTCTACCAAGACAGAAAATTAAAAATAATTCTGCAAAGTCTATAAAACCCTAAAACATTTGTTTGGGTTTTTATGGAAACCTTTGAGAGGGTTGGCCTGTGGATATCCCCAAAGGAATAGAGATGTGCTTGCATTCAAGAGAGCTGCCCATCTGAGTGTAATACTCAGAGAACTGGCAAAGGACTTTAAGAGTAAGGCTCTCTTAGATGATAGAATAGGAGGTTGCAGTAGCTCTAATTATATCTCATAAGTCTAGAGAGGCCTCAGCTGGTACTTGAGTTACAATTAGAGGACAATCTTCAGATCATTTGCATTCATTTTTTTTTTCTTTTGGCTGGATTGTTCCAAGTAGAGGAGGGAAAAATTAGTCTGGTAGATTCCTGACATAAAATGATATATTTTTTGAGATTTTCTCAAGTCTTCAACTTCAGGAATATTACCATAGCCCATGACCTCCTATACATTATTCTATAAGGTGAGGGTGATAATATCTCCCCAGCAGGGCTCTTTGTAAGGATTAAGTGGAATTAAGTACTAAGAGGAAATAAAACTCCATAGAGAATCTGATGCCAAACAGTCAGCTCATTCATTTGCCTTATGACTTGCTGTTCATAGTGTGATCCAAATTTGTGCTTCAGCAAAAATTTTAAAATGAAGGCATAACATAGCCTTTGGAAAGTACTTTGAAAATAACTGAAACCTCAAATATAAAAATTTCAAGTGCCTATGTCAAACAATGTATTAAGAGAAGTTTTCCATATGCCCTGCGTTGGAAACCCTTAGGTCTTTGCATGTCAGTCATCAGTTTCTCATATAAAAAGATGAATGTTTCAGATAATAGTGCCATCTTTTTTCTGCTGACTTTTCCTTCCAGCTTATAATGATCTCATCTCTGAGGCTCAGTTTTCCTTCTTCCAATTGATTCTCAGGGGCAGGTGATAACTATTGATTGGATCCCCAGTCCTTGATTCTTACATCATCGGCAGAGCTAGAAGGAGATGCTTTTTAACTATGGCTGATGCTTTTTTTATGTTGAGGACAGTGGGAAGGGCTGGGATCAGAGATCAAAGCTTGGCTGGAAGCCAGGTTTGTGAGCTAAGATCATCTTGTTTTTGTTTCTTGGGGGATTTGTAAGTGGCAAGAATGGCATTTGTTTGATTAGAGAATATGAATCTTAACAATTTAGAGAATGAGTGAGGTTAGTATCAAATAGTTTTGGGAGTGATAGGGTGGGTCACAAACGTATTGTAAGCATCCATGGGCGAGCTGGGACTCGAAGTCTGCACGTTTACACCATCTACGTGAGCCCCTGAGTTCCCTTCAGGAGATGATTGACTATCCTTGGAGAGTGACCAGTTCAGGTCCCTCAGCTCTCTGAAGATAAGACAGGGGAAGTGATGACAAGAAGGGAGAGGCTAAGAAACTGCATTCCCAGGACGATCAGAGGGGATCGGCAGAGTGACTTGGGAATGTTGTTTCTTGCAGGAAAGACATGGCATTATCTCAGAACCATCTGGTGGCAGCGGGAACGAGACAGGGGAAGACTCTGAGCGGTGGTCACGTAGCCTTGTCTCACTGTTTGTATATGTCCATGATCCACCTATTTCCTGACAAGAGTGGGTTAGCTAATAGCCTGGGCTCAGGAAAGAATAGAGCTTCAAGAAATGAGAGGGTCTGCACAGGCTGTAGGATTCCTTCAGCAGGAAAAGTGAGACACTTTCTGAAGCTTCTTCTAACAAAGGTGAAGTCACTAGACTCAGGGATAGTAGAGGGTGGGTGCTCTTGATCTTTCAGTGTAAAACTGATCACTCTCTAGGAACCTCCATTCAGTATGGCATTTGTGGTACCCCAGGTTTCAACGTGGCCTGCATATCACTTTGATTTAGGCCATATTAGTGATTACAGAACAGTTGGACACATTCACAACTTTATGTTTTAAAATTTTATTTTATTGCTTTTTAAGAGAGAGAGAGAGAGATACAGAAAGAGAAACATCAATTTGTTGCTTCTCTGCTTGATGCACTTATTGGTTGCTTCTTGCATATGCCCTGCCCGGAGATTGAACCTGCAACCTTGGCTCATTGGGATGACACTCCAACCAACTGAACTACCTGATCTGGTCCTCCTCATTCATAACTTTAAAATATTAATGTATATCACATAGAATGCAGATTTCTGGTTCCTCATGAAGAATGGGAAATGTGGCATCTCTGACTCCATGTTTTTACATGGCAACATTTGGCTGGAGTTGAGTGCTGATGTACCCAGAAGCCAGGTAGTAACTAACTCTCCACTCTCCATAATTCCCACCCGTCCACCTTACTCAAAGTCCCCATAGGCATTTGTATTTGTGACTCCTGCTCTAGAATGTAATACCAGTGAAGGCAAGGAAGCGAGCATGTGTCCTGAGTGGAGCTTTGAACTCACTTTGATTGTAATTCAACTTGTCCCTCTGCCCAGTTCTGTTCCCCTCTTTTATAGATGAGTCCAGAGAGCACTCTCCAAGAAACGTCTGAGTACAAATCTCCCTGGAATCTGTTTCCAGGGAACCTGACCAATGGCATTTTGGGTGATTTCAGCTTCAGTCTCTCTGATTTCAAAAACATTTTTGGCTTGCTGTATTTGGGCAAGATTTTAAGAAATTGGCATGTGTTACAGAAAAAGATCAAGATTATCTTTCTACATAATTCTTAATATAGACTCTAGAGATTTCTCTAATAAGGATCTTTAAATAATGTGGGATTCTGGCATGAGGATTTAACTAAGTGGCAGACCTCATCTCGCGCAGCTGATGCAGTATTTTGGAGATGAGGCACACATAATACAGCTATTAGACATGCCTTCCAAATGCCCACACAGGGACATGGAGGGGATACCCTGCCTGAAGCCTGGGGAATTGATGGAGTTTTCTTCCTCAAAATGCTGCATGCAGGTTCTGCCAAGATGGTACCTTCTTGCCAGCAGGAGGAGCAGACTTTGGTGGATGCTGCTTTCATTCCAGAAAGAGGAAACTGTGAAAATCAGGGCGAGCTAGTCCAGCAGCAACACTTCTTGCTGGCAGTTCCTCCCTAACATCAGGCATTTCTGTGCTGGAAATGGTGAGGGAAGTCTCCTTTTCCTGCAGAGAAGTGGGAATCTTGACTGAAGCAGGATCACCCCAGGTATCACACCAGGACCAAAAGAGGTTTGTGTGCCCCTATAAAGTGTAAGTCTGGGTCCCTCCAAGGACAGTGTGAGCAAAAGAAAGCACAGCTGCAGCCGGTGCTTGCACACTCTGTCCCTGGGAACCTGAAGCTCAAAGTCAGAGAAGCCCTCCTTCTGGTGCAGAAGCAAAGGTGTGCAGCCAGGAAGCTACATTTGACCTTCACAAAGGCTCGCAGGTGAGGGAAAGCACCCAGCCAGAGTTAAGGCGTGAGGATAATTTTAAGGTCTGAACAAATGGGGGGAAGAGGGGCGTGGCTACCTGCAGGACTAGGAAATGAACTGCCAGTGATTCCTGAGGTGTTACAAGAAGTTCAGGGTGTGTCCTGAAGTCAGAAAACTGACTTGAATGTATATGATGATAAGAGTCCTCGCTCCCTAAATTGCTGTGCGGTGTAAGTGAGGTCACAGATCTAAAGTAGTTATTAGCTCAGGAAAGAATAGAGCTTCAAGCCCTCCGCCTGCAACCCTGAGCATTGCTATGCTTAGCCTCATTTTCAAGGTGGCTGGATTTGAGTGTCACAGGCTGCAGGCTGGGCGCTAGGTATTTTCAGGTCAAGTATCCACCAGAGTCGGTTTGGGAGCTCCTGTGACACATAGTGACTAGTGCCTGGAATTGTTATTGCATCCAACTGGGTCATCCTCCTGCATTTACAAACAATATCAAAGGATTGTCTTCTCCTCACCTCTCCCTGCCCTGAAAGAAGAGATTAGCAAAGAACATAGATGCATAAACCATGGGCTCAGACACAGTGTAGTGATGATGACCAGAGAGAAGAGGGGGTGGGGGCTGGGTGGTGGGGGCAAAGGAGGAGAAAATGGGGACATCTATAATAGTGTCAATAATAAAAAGAGAAAAGGATTGTCTTTCCCTTCTAATATTTCCAACTAGCTTCTGCTGGTCCCTCTTGATTCCTGTAGGCATCTAGTTTAAATCAGCAGAAGGAATCAGTAAATTTGTTTTTCTCCATTATTGAGGCTGTTATTACAGCAACTTTGATATGTTGTGTGCCTACTATGTATCATCTTATCTAACCCCAATGCTTATTAGTGAGTGATGCAATTTCCAAAAACACTCAACAAGCCAGAAAAATAATGAGCAGAGACACTAACAAAAATGAAATGTCTCCTCGCAGAGATATTGTGTATATAAAATAAGTCAACCCATGGAGGAGCTTAGAACAGAATCAGGCATAAAATAGGTGTGCTCAGTACATTTCTCACACCCAGTCCTCTTACCTTATGAGGCTGATGTTATCCCCATGTCAGAAAAAGTGCCCCAGGGAAGAGTGCCTTCCTAGCCCGAGATCAGAAAGTGACAAAAGAGACTCAAACACATGCAGTGCAAGTGCTGTGGAAAGAGAGTGCTGGAACAGAAGAAAAATGAATTAGAAGCAATGCCATAGCAAATAAAACTTGTTTTGAGTACCTGTGGGACCAGACCTGAGGACTTTCCATAAGCGAGGTGCACTCTCCAGGACCCAGAGTTTCTTCATTTGCAGGTGGAGGCAAGAGCTAGCCACAGTCCTCCTGAACTACCTCCTTGTCAAAGGTTTTGTGTTTTGCTATAAAACATCATCAGAATCCTTCTCCACATCCCTGGGCCAGGATTTTCCTATGCCAAGAAAAACAAACCTCAACTCCTAGTGTTTAAAACTCTCCTTAACACAGGAATTCACCTCTGTAATTAAATCTTTCAGTGCAGGTACACTGCGAGGAAAAGGAAACCTGCCCCTTCGGGCAGTTTAGGATTACCTGAGAAAAATTCAGCATTGCCTGTGAGTATCCAGAAGAACTTCTTTATAAGCGTTTCTCAGAAGCTCCCTGGGAAGGAGAAGGGGGAGGATTCCCTAATTTGAGGCAGAATGGAATATTAACGCATTCCATTTTCTGTGGAATAAGCCAGAACCTTCCCAGATTTTTTTTTTCTCTAGAGAGAGCCATTGAACATAGGAATTGTCTGTCTGCTTGTCTCCTTTCCATTTTCCTTCTCTCCCTTCTCTTTTATTTTCTTCCCTTATTTTTTTAAAAATATATTTTATTGATTTTTTTGCAGAGAGGTACGGAGAGGGATAGAGAGTTAGAAACATCAATGAGAGAGAGACATCGATCAGCTGCCTCCTGCACGCCCCTTACTGGGATGTGCCCGCAAGCAAGGTACATGCCCCCAGCCGGAATCGAACCTGGGACCCTTCAGTCCGCAGGCCGACGCTCTATCCACTGAGCCAAACCAGTCTCGGCTTTTTTAACTTATTTATTTATTTATTTATTTATTTATTTTTTTGTGGGGTGGGGTGGGATGGGAAACTTCCATGCCCTAGCTTACTACTCTCTATGTAAGCTTGGGCAAGTTAATCTCCAAGAAACTCTGTTTCCCTCTCTGGAATGTATGAAGAGATTTCTAGCACCTCTTTCAGCCCTAAAATAAAATTTACTGCTAATACCAGAATAGTACGTAAAAAGTTGGACACTGGAGTCAGCCTGAACTGGGTTTGAGTCTTATTTGTCACTCTATAATCTCAGGCTTAGGAAGGCACACTTCCCTGGGGCACTTTTTCTGACATGGAGATAACATCAGCCTCATAAGGTAAGAGGACTGGATGTGAGAAATGTACTGAGCACACCTATTTTATGTCTGATTCTGTTCTAAGCTCCCCCACATGTTGACTCATTTCATATATGCAATATCTCTGCAAGGAGACATTTCATTTTTGTTAGTGTCTCTGCTCATTATTTTTCTAGCTTGTTAAGGGTTTTTGGTTTCTTATCCTAACTTAATCCTGTCACTTATTTTTGACTTATCTACAACTCTGACAAGACAGGTAGCTTCTCTTTCTTATTCAATATGTTCTGTGAAAACATCTTGTAAATGCTATAATGAAGAACAGAATGCTATGGAAACAGTGCTAACTCTTTGTACATTGGAACACTACAGAGTTTTTGAAATATACAAGTGTCCATACCTTGAAAATGAAATCTGAATCTCTGAAAGCAGGGCCAGATATTGGTGTGTTTTCAAAGTTGTCCTGTTTATTTTAACGGTTGTCCAGGACCAAGGACCACAGCTCTGTGGTAAGTCTAGGGATGCTTGTCTAGACTAATAAGCCACAGGGAGATGTGGGTAGGGTGGTTATCAACTAAGATTCTGTCTTATCTTTATACCAACATTTCTGCAATTAACCTAGTTGTCAAATCTCCTTCTAAAATCAGAATACATGCTCTGGGGTATTTCCCAAACTTGCACAAGTCTATCATTTCTAAAATTCAGCATTTTGAAAATGAGACACTTTGTCCATTTCCAGTCTTCTAGAACCTTACTCCATCCTTATTAAAGACCGGAGGCCTGGTGCATGAAATTTGTGCCCGGGGAGGGGGTGTCCTTCAGCCCAGTCTGCTCCCTCTCCAATCTGGGACCTCTTGAGGGCTATCTGACTGCCCATTTAGACGGGCAGTCAGACATCCCTCTCACAATCCAGGACTGCTGGCTCCCAACTGCTCACCTGCCTGCCTTCCTGATTGCCCCTAATTGCTTCTGCCTGCCAGCCTGATCATTCCCTAACCATTCCCCTGCCAGCCTAATCGATGCCTAACTGCTCCCCTGCCAGCCTGTTTGCCCCTAACTGCCCTCCCCTGTGGGCCTGGTCACCCCTAACTGCCCTCCCCTGCAGACCTGGGTCCCCCCAACTTTCCTCCCCTGAAGGCCTGGTTCCCCCTCATCTGCCCTTCCTTGCAGGCTCGGTCACCCCAAACTTCCCTCCCTTGCAGGCCTGGACCCTCCCAATGGCCCTCCCCTGCTGGCCATCTTGTGGTGGCCATCTTGTGTCCACATGGGGGCAGGTTCTTTGACCACATGGAGGCAGCCATCTTGTGTGTTGGAGTGATGGTCAATCTGCACATTACTCTTTTATTAGATAAAATAGAGGCCTGCTGCATGGGTGGGGGCCAGCTGGTTTGCCCTGAAGGGTGTCCTGGATCAGGGTGGGTGTCCCTTTGGGGTGTGGGGTGCCCTGGGTGAGGGGCCTGTGGTGGTTTGCAGGCCAGCCATGCCTCGTGGCAATCCAAGCGAAGGCCCTGGTATCTGGGATTTATTTATCTTCTACAACTGAAACTTTATAGCTTGAAACGGAGCCAAGCCTTCTGCTCCTACAGCCATTGAAACTTTGTTGCCTTAAACCGAGGTCTGGGCTGGCCAGGATGTGCGGAAAGCTTGGCTTCCTCCATCACCAGGGGCAACCCAAGCCTCCCTCCTGCTCTCTCTGTGGCCGCAGCTATCTTGGCTGGGTTAATTTGCATACTTGCTCTGATTGGCTGGTGGGTGTGGCTTGTGAGTGTAGCAGAGATATGGTCAATTTGCATATTACTCTTTTATTAGATAGGATTATTAAAAAAATGGCTCCTTCATCATGCCTACAAGCTCTCTCAGGTCTGTGAATTATGATTGATATATATTTGGAGGCTCTGGTTTAATTTAAAAAATCTTTATGTTCCTTTTCTATTCCTTACCTATTTCAGGCTGTATTTATGTGTTAGTTATTCAATAAACGCTTTGGGAATAGCAATTATGTGCCTGGCACTGTGCCAGAAAAAATTATAATATGTACTGAAACCATTCTCACTCACTAATGGCTAGCTCTCTCCCTCCCAAGAAATCCTTTTCACAAAACCTCTCTTAATCTCAACATCCAAACCTCTTACCCTCTCAGTGTGTTTGAGTCATCCAATGGGTTCCTAATTACTTCCTTCTGTAGGCATCGTGGGTGCACTGCCTCAAAGTTCACTTCAACATCTAATATCTGGTTCATTTTGCTGCCTCTGTTTACATCCTCTTACACTACAGAGGTAAATGAGCCAATATGCCACTGATCAAACTTGGTAAATGAATGCAGAGCACAAACCTGCCTGCTTGGTTGTTTATGTAAAGGCCTATTGTGCAGCATTCATTCCTGAAGCCAACTTGTATTCTCCAAAACATTGCTTCGTGTCGGAAAGCCTGCTTCCACATAGCCTACGTGCTGGCTCTCAGTTCCCTATGCTGGGAGTTTACACAGTACACAGAAAACAGGTCAAAATCTGTTGTGAAAAGATGAAATAACTGGCCTTTCTACTTTTTTCCCTTCCTGCTTACTCTACGGTAATTTCAACTTTTATTATTCCATGATTGTACTCTTAAATTCCCTTTCTATAGGAAATTTATTATTATGAAGTCCATGATGTGCTGGAACCTTTAACATTTTAATCCCTATGATCCTCACAGACCCTTTGAAGGTGAGTCCTGTTATATGTATGTTACAGCTTGGGAAGCTGAGGTTTTGAGTTAGAAATAAACAGCCTAAGTGCTGACTGACAGCAGGAAGATCAGTCTGATGCCTGAGCCTCAGTTAGAACAGCCAGCTCCAGCCCACCCCAGGCCCACATCATTGATGTGTAATGGTACTTATTCCCACTGGATCCAGATACACCCACAGAGCCCTCTGCTCGCTATTTTTTTTGTCAGTATTTTATTTTATTTTATTTATTTATTTTTTTAAATTAATTTTTATTAATTTTTTATACATATCTTCCCATTGCCCCCCCTCCCTCCCAGGCATACCCCAACCCCCCAGTGTCCATGTTCATTGGTTATGATTATATGCATAGATACAAGTCCTTTGATTGATCTCTTATCTACCTCACCTAACTTTAATCTTCCTGCTGTAATTTCACAGTCTGTTTGAAGCTTTACTGTCTCTGTATCTATCCTTTTGTTCATCAGTTTATAAAGATCTTTATTATCCCCCAATGAGTGCGATCATGTGATGCTTCTCTTTCATTGACTGGCTTATTTCGCTAAGCATAAGGCTCTCCAGTTCCAACCAGGTTGCTGCAAATGGTAAGAATTCCTTTTTTTTAATGGCAGCATAGAATTCCATTGTGTAGATATACCACAGTTTTCTGATCCACTCATCTGCTGACAGGCACCTAGGCTGTTTCCAAATTGTGGCTATTGTAAATTGTGCTGCTATGAACATAGGGGTGCATAGATCCTTTCTGATTGGTGTTTGTAATTTCTTAGGATAAATTCCTAAGAGCCTCTGCTCGCTATTACCATGGCCACTAATTACCCTTCAGAATTGGCAGGCAAGTTGAAGGCTATCATCCTTTCACCATATGAGGGGTACTATTGTATTAACCATATCCAGAACAGATTACTCAAGTTTTTACAGCATCTATCAAAAACCTTAATTTTTTAAAACTAAATTTCTCTCAGTTCTTTTAGAATAAAGACCAGTTCTATGGTGCTTGTCAGTGTGCTGCATAGTCTAGCCTTTTCCTATCTTTCCATCCTCATCTTGAATCTCTTTGTCTCTTTTTTTCTGTCCTCTAGACACAGTGGGAATCTTTGGGTTCCTCGAATAGTCTGGGCTCCCTTCTCCCCAGGGCCTTTGCACTTGCTGTCCTTACTCTGTAGATTTATCCTCTCCTTCCTCACCCAGTTAACCTTTCTTCTGCCTTTAGATCTTTTGCCTGCTGACTCTTGAGTCTCAGATCAGACCCCCTTTAACACTACAGAACTTCCTTTCATGGAACTTATCATGGTTTGTGAATATGAATTCATTGTCACTATTTAATCAGTTCTATCACTTCTTCATTTACTTGTATAGCTTTTTATAATTCTAGTGTCTGGCACATAGTAGGCAGACAATAAACAAACAAATAACAACCAACCAATGTCTTCAAATTTCAAATTATAGGAAACTCCTAAATTGCCATTTTCCTTTGTGCTTTGAACATTTAAAGTATTAACCATAATGAATGTGCAGAGGACCTGTCAGGAAATAATGCATTTGTGAAATGAAACGAGGCAACACCTGCCAGATGGTGGCTCCCCTTCCCCCAGCTGGCCCCTAATCACATGTGCACACACGCTCTCTTGCTGGGCTGCTCTGTTTCCACCCACGGGCAGTGCACAGAGCGATAGAGGAGAAGGTGGTATTGCTGGGATCAGGCTGGGGTTTGAGTCCCAGCTCTATACTCTATGGCTGTGCAGTGCTTGGCTTAGCTTCTCTAGTTCTCAATTTCCTCATTTGTAAAATGTCTCACTCAAACAATCGCTGGAGATCTAATGGGATAGTGAGTCTGAAGCACCCAGCCAGCACACGGAGACTGACTGGAATAAGAAGCTTTCTTCCCCCGGGGGACTCTACCTACCTGCTAACACACTGTGGCCCAGGGTTCTAATTCTCCCCTTTTAAACTCGAAAGAGCTCTATGAAGCAAGTGCTGGTATTATCAGCCTCATTTTACATATGAAGAAACTGAGGTTCAGAGAGACTGAGTAACTTTCCCAAAGTCACACCACTAATTACTATTGGGCCAGAATTAAAACCCAAGTAGTTGATTTATGCTTTTTAGGTAACTACATGGCTGGAGAATTAGCAAGGGATTGGAGGCAACGAAAAGATCATTGGATTTGAAAAGAGAAAAATCCCGCAACTTCACTATAACCTTGGCCAATTCAGTTCTCTCTTCTCTGAGTTGGGGCTAAGCCCCTCTGCCTCAGGATGAGAGCTAGTGGAAACCATGTCTGCAAAAAGCCCCGTACACACTGGCATCAGACAAATGTTGGCCCTTTGCTCTCCTGATAATCAGGCAGGAGCAATTTTTCTATGTTTTAAAAAAGTGTAACCTTTGAATTTTCTTGCCAATAACCTGGGCAGGATAAACAGAATTTTGGCCTTCAACCAGCTCTAGAGTTTCTCGGACAAAAATTGTTGACAATGAACCCACGCAAGCTGGAAACTCCCAGAGGGATAACAGTGCAGGCTCTGACCCAGCACAGACTTCCCCTGATTGCTACAGAGTTTCAACACATTTGAGGCGCTCATTTAGCTAAGCCCAACGTTCCAGACACGCAGAGCCCAATGCGGGGAGGAGAGCTCTGTTCCTTCCACTGGGAGAGAATCCTGGTGATTAGCAAACCTAGCCACACTGGCCCGGCCATCTGAACCATTGCGAAGGTGTCCTTAGGAGCCTCCTCTGCACAGCATCGTTGGCTTTTGATGGTCAGTCTCTCTGGTCTGCAAAGGAGACGGGTCTGCCCAGCGTGGCCTTAGGACAAGTGCTGAGCACTCTGAGCCCTAAAGAAGGGCTCAGGTCTGCCCAGTGCCTCACTCCCATCCATGAAAGAGAGAAGAAGGCCTCCTGTCTCCTATGGTTATTCTGAGGAGGTGGTGACATACTAAACACTCAGAGCTTGGACAGGGCCTAGCCTTTCGTAAATGCTCCCTAAGTGTGAGTTGTAGCTGTTGTGTTATTATAGTGGTTGGACCACTTGTCCTAGTTACACAGCAAAGTAAGTAAAGGAATTAGAATTGGAACAGAGATCTCAGACAATGGCAAGCCCAGCTGTTTCTGGAATATGAAGCAGCCTCTCTCTCACATGTCTGAGCCCCCGTTTCCTACTTTGTACAGTGAAAGGACTAAGTTGGTATTACAGGATGTGTAAGTCTCCACCCCACCGCCCACTCTACCCCATGTGGTCCTGTCTCAGTCAAATCCTTCCCAAGCCCCTCATGCCTCTGGGTTCTTTGTATCCTGATAGGCTTTCTCCAGCTCCTGAAACTCCCCATGGGATAGAAACACACACAGGTTTTTTTGATTAGTGTTTTCCTGCAAATTCTCACGTTGGCTAGACCAGTGGTTAGCAAACTGAGGCTCGCGAGCCCCGGTTCGCCGCTCTGTTGACTAGTGAGTTTGCCGACCACTGTCTTAAGGAAAAACACTTAGAAAACAATTTAATAATGTACTAATGTATTTAACCTGAAGTCAAAACTTCTGGGTAAGGGTAATGCCTTAGCAGTGGTCAGCAAACTCACTAGTCAACAGAGCGGCAAACCACGGCTCGTGAGCCACATGTGGCTCGAAGCCACAGTTTGCTGACCACTGGGCTAGGCAGTGATGCTGAGTGTGGGGCCTTTCCATCAAAAGAGTGTCTGTGGCCCTAACCGGTTTGGCTCAGTGGATAGAGCGTCGGCCTGTGGACTGAAGGGTCCCAGGTTCAATTCTGGTCAAGGGCATGTGCCTTGGTTGCAGACACATCTCCCGTGGGGAGTGTGCAGGAGGCAGCTGATTGTTGTTTCTCTCTCATCGATGTTTCTAACTCTTTATCCCTCTCCCCTCCTCTTTGTAAAAAAAAAAAATGAATTAAATAGATTTTTATGAAAAGAGTGTCTGTAACCCAGAGCAGTCTCCAGCCCAGGGTAGTACATCTGACTGTGTCCTGGCCTGGGTCAGCATGGTCAGTAAAACAAGGGCATGTTTCACATCTGAATGACGGAGGGAAGGGGAGCCCGTTCCCATAGCAGCAAGTGTTCAGGGGCAGAGAACATAAGGCTCATGGACACTTGGGCTCTCGAAGGCGGCACCCGCTGGAACAAGCAGGAATTTGGGAGGTAAACAGAATCCTTTTCTGCGTCAAGTTAGCTTAGGTCAACTCACTTCTCCCTTCTCACTTAACTCCCTGAATGACAAGTTCTCTGGAAGTGTGACATAATAGTGTCCTCCTGGTGGGGCCCTGGGAAAGACTCAAGAGGATGATTTAGTGTAAAGCAGCAAGCAGAGACTCAACACATAGCTGTTATGTTACCCTTTCCTCTTCTCTTCTAATTATAAATGCAAATTGTGGATTTGGGTTCCAGGAAGATGAAAAGAGAAGGAAGAGTTAATGATAATAATTCAGTGTCATTCATGAGTTAATATATCATTTTATATTTTTTATAACCTACAACTCACCCACCAGCCAGGTGTCTGTCACTCATGAACGAGCTGGCTGCTCTCAGCCACCCAGCTGTGGGCTGTGCCTCCTTTCCGCATTTCTGAGAGATTTTTCTCACAGCTAACAACTCTTCTCCACACAGTTCTGCCACTTCCTCTCTTGGTTTAGCCTTAACTTCACCCTTTTCTTTTGAAACCATAGGTTTACTGTTAGCTGTCCACTCTCAGTCATAGGAGCGGACAGTGTACAATGAGGGCAGGGAGAATGGCCCTCGTAGTCCAGACGCACCTCCCAAGGACATGCATCCAGGCTGGGTGAGGGCCATTAGGAGAATCTGGCTGTGGTTCCCTCCAGGATGTTCTTCTGAGTCTCTGGGCCAGTTCACCTCCTCTCAGTCAACGATTGCTCGTCCTCGGCCTTGCTTTGTGCATTTTCTACTCTCTCCATTGCCAGCCGGCTCTTGACTTCCCACCATTCCCTTCACACAGTCTTCAAGACCTTTCACAATCCAGCCACATGGGCTGTCATCCCCTCCCACCCCAGGCATTCCGAGCAGCTGAACTTCTCATCATGCCACGTCAAAGCTCTGGGTCTTCCCACACGCTGTTCTCTCTTTGGCCAGGCTGCCCACTTCTGCCCTCTCTAAATGGCAAACTCCTTCATGCCTTTAAGACCAGGACCACTACATGACATGACTCTGCCCTTTCCATTGTAATTCCTGGAAATGACACCACTACCTCTACCCACAACACAACCATTCTGTGGCAGGGACCTGAGTACTAGGGCAGGAGAAGAGAACCAAGGTATATTGGGATGTGAGGTGGGTAGACTTTCTTGATTCCCTTTGTTCTGTCACCTCTCAAATGTGTGTAGAGTCTTTCAAGTTCTGTGCACAGACACTCAGAATCAGGATAGGTGAGGGTTATCCTCTTGGGCAGCAAGACTGAGGTCTTAGTCAGATTCTACACACTCTGGTCTTAAGGCATTGGGCAGAAACAGGCAGAGCTTGAGATGAATGTCTTCTATTCCATGACTGCAAGGGATCATCTGGAATAGCCTGGTTTGGAGAAAAGCATCTACTGAGCTTTTAAATAATACCTGGCCTTTCCAATCACCTCACTTTATTTCTTTTTTTTAAAATAAATTATCTTTATTGTTGAAAGTATTTCATATGCCCCTCCCATTCCTCCCCAGGCCTTTGCCTAGATTTCTGAGCCCTTGATTTCTTTATCTGAAAAATGAGGACATTGGATCAGGTTCTTCTTGCTAATACTTTTTCAAGTGCTGACATCCTATGAGCTGGTGAGCAATACTTTTAAACATTTTTTATTCATTTTCTTTTTTTGGATTATAAAATAATACATTATAATCAGAAAATCTGAATAACATGAAAAGTGTAAAAAAAGCCAATCAAAAGCTTACTCATTCTATCCAGTCACATTTAAAGACACATAACTATACTCACCAGTAAGATGAGTGCAATAGAAGATAAAAGACTCAAACTCATATGCTTAGACCCTGCCTTTAATAAGTATTACCCTAAAAAAAATAGCTTACTCCTCAGAAAAACCAACTATATATGTTTAAGTATATATATTTGATACTATTAGAGATGTCCCCCATTTCCGCCCTCTTTGCCCATCTCTGCCTGGACCCCTGCCCCCTCACCTGGCAGAAAAACTTAATATTAATGCTCTGGTGTTATTTATTCTTTTTCTTGTAGTATGCATTTGTGTGTTTGTATGCTTATTTGTTGTATATATTTGTTAAACAGTTTTTAATAAACTTAAACCTAAATATATTAGACTGCAACTAAATATTATTTTACAATGTTATTTTAATGGCATCATAAAATCCCATCATTCAATTGTTCTCATGTTATTAGACATTGAGACTGTTTGAAACTGTGTTTGCCAATATAAATAATATTATAATGAATAACTTATCTGTAAACTTATGTGTATACTAGAGGCCCAGGGCACAAAATTTGTGCACAGAAGAGACGGGAGGTTGTGTCTCTCAGCCCAGCCTGCACCCTTTCCAATCTGGGACCCCTTAAGGGACATCCGACTGCTGGTGAGATCAGGCCTAAATGGGCAGTTGGACATCCCTCTCACAATCCAGGACTACTGGCTCCCAACTGCTCACCTGCTTGCCTGGCTGATTGCCTCTAACCACTTCTGCCTGCAAGCCTAATTACTTCCTAAGCACTTTCCTGCCACCCTGATCAACACCTAACTGCTCCTCTGCCAGCCCTATTGCCCCTAACTGCCCTCCCTTGTCATCCTGGTCATCCCTAACTGCCCTCCCCTGTTGGCCTGGTCACCCCCAACTGCCCTCCTCTACAGGCCTGGTCACCCCTAACTGTCTTCCCCTGCTGGCCTGATCACCCCTAACTGCCCTCCCTTGCCAGCCTGGTCACTCCTAATTGCCTTCCCCTGCTGGCCTGGTTGCTCACAACTGCCCTCCCCTACCAGTCATCTTGTGGCAGCTATCTTATGTCGACATGGGGGTGGCCATCTTGTGGGTTGGAGTGATGGTCAATTTGCATATTACCTCTTTATTATATAAGATTAAATATTTTTTTTAGTTAAGTCTACTTAAAAATGAAACAAATAAGTGAAAGGATTAGAATTATTATTAGGCTTTTTGATATTTAGTATCCAAATCCCTCTTAGAAGAAGTGTATTGACTGATAGTTCTGCTAGCAGAATGTGAGTACTAATTTGACTAGAGTCTCAGTATTGGGTTTGACCTTTTAAAATAATTTTGTCAATTTTAGAAATGGTATATCATTGTTATTTTAACTTGCATTTCTGTTGTTATTTTTAAGGCTAATAGTTCTATATACTAATTAGCCATTTTGATTTCTTTTAAATAAACTCTGTGAACATCACTCATTTTTTGAGTATTCATCTTTTTCTTTTATTAATTTTGAGAATTCTTTATTGATTTTGAGTTTTAAAATCAACCCCTATTGATCTTTGGGAAGTCTTTCTATATGTTATTGTGTCTCTTGCCTTTCACATATGTGGCATATATTTTCTAAATTTATTGTTTCTTTTAATTTTGCTTATGTTGAGTTTTAGCATATAAAGTTTAAATTTTATGAATAAAAATTGATTAATTTTTTCTTTATAGTTATTTTTCCTTGTATTTATGCTTAGAAAACCTATCTCCACCTTGACATAAGATTGTCTTCTATAATTCATTATAATTAATTTCTATCTTTAATTAATTTTAATTTAATCTTAACTTAAAATTAAATTAAAATTAACTAATTTAAATTTAATTAGTATATAATATAAAATGGGAATCTACTTAATACTTTTAATAAATGGCCCCAGGTTTGAACAGTATTAATTAAGTCTTCTTTTCAAAATGATTTGATATAAAGTCTCTATTATACTAAAGGTTTATATATAGGAAGTTCAAGTTCTGTGCTTTGTTACATGTGTGCAAGTTCCAATTTTGTAACACTCTCCCTTGTCTGTTTTTAAATATATATATTTTTATTGATTTCAGAAAAGAAGGGAGACAGAGAGAGAGATAGAAACATCAATGATGGAGAAAATCATTGACTGCCTGCCTCCTGCAAGACCCACACTGGGGATCAAGTCTGCAGGCCAGGCATATACCCTGACTGGGAATCAAACTATGACCTCCTGGTTCATAGGTCAATGCTCAACCACTGAGGAACATTGGTTGGGCTCTTGTCTTAATTATTACAGTTTTTTAATAATTTTAATTACCTGGAAGTTTATGTTGTCCATAATTTTTTTTCAAAAATTCTTCAGGTATTTTTACTGTTTTGACTTTTCAGATTAATTTAAAAATCAGTTGGTATATTTTCTCCCCTAAACTACCATTGATTATTTTTTGAAATTACATTAAGTTTATATGCAAATTTGTACATTATTAGGTTAGTGAGTCTTTCCAACCAGGAAGACAAGTCTTCCTTTATGCCCTTAAGTAAAGTCTCCATTTTTTTTTTACTAGTATATTTTCTGCTGGTTTCCTCTTAAATTTCTTCCTATTCACAGGGTATCCCCCAAAATATATACATACTTTTTTTCTGATAGCTCAACTGATGTTCTTTCTTGTCAGATTTAACCCATTGGAATAAGTAATTATTCAAAGTGTGTCTACATTGGGGAACACCGCATATTTCTCAGTGGTTATTTCATACTAATTATTTAGCATTAAGTAACCAACTAATAGTATTAATGTTGCTTTAGGTGATAGCACACAAATCAAATGTAAATAGCATTACATCTCTCTTAATGATGTAAAGAGGTAGAGCATTCAGTTTTATTCCTGCTTCTAAACTCCATCTGCCTACCATGCATCAAGTAGTAATTCCTACACACCTAGAGTGCCTCCCATTTGTCCCTTGCTATGCTTGGCAGTGCGGCTCAGCTACTGCTACCTTATAGTCTCACCTTTCAGAGCTCGTCCTTCAATTTGTCCTCTTCCCCTCAAGCCACAGTGAGAGGTTGAGTGTGTGTATTAATAACACTTTCTGGCAACCTCCTGATTCTTACTTGGAGGTTTCCCGGATTTGGCAGCATGAGCTTCCATTTTAATTAGCTTCTCAGGGTGGTGTTTGCACAATTCATAAGACAAATAAACCTACCTGGGAAGCCAGAAGCCCAGCGCATAGTGTCCTGGTCTTCTGAGTGAAGCTCCCTGGAACAATGTTTCTGGGAAGGCTGATCTAAATTGTGACCGGGGAAATGGTGGGTTTGACTTAACTCATCCTCACTGGGGATCAGAAGCTTGGGCTGTTGCTGGAAATGGGCTGTGCTGAGCCATATTAGAAAAAAGAATCAGTAATAGTGATCTTCACTTTATTTAAATTTTTGTATTTTGTTAATTATTGACTTTTTGTATTAATTTTTGGTTTTGGAATTATTTTATTAAAATATTATTTATTTTTTACTATTGTTTGTTATTATTGATTTTTATTTATTTATTTACTCAGTTTTTGACATCCTCTGAAACTTTTGCACCTGAGTCCAATGCCTCATTCTCTGGACCCAGCTGGAAATGCCTCTGTAGTGGGTTTTACTGCAACCCCCACCACCCCCCAAAAAAGATATGCCCACCTAGGCCCCAGAATCTGTGTATTTGACTTTATTTGGAAAGAGTCCTTGTAGATATAATTAAGAATCTTGAACTGAGATTATGTGGATTATCAGGGTGGGCTGTAAATCCAATGACAGGTATCCTTATAAGAGGCAGAAGAAGTGACACCTGTACAAGAGAAGGACATGTGAAGACAGAGGGAGAGGTGGGAATTATTATTCCACAAGCCAAGGAGCATTGGCGTGGTCAACAACTGGAAGAGGAAAGAAGAATCCTTCTTTAGAGCCTTTGGTGAGAGCACAGCCCTGCCAGCTACTTGACCTTAGAATTAGACACACAGACTATGAAAGAATGCATTTCTGTTGTGGTCATTTGTTACTAGCCCTTGGGAACTAAAGTGTGACGGTGAAAACTTTGTAAGCCAGATTGGAGAAATCCCTTCACTCTGGGCAGCTGCAGGTGTTCCAAAGAGTGTAGGGAGAAATACAGGCCTCAAATTAAAAGTTAAGGACAGTTTCTGATGGGATAAATGTATGTGTAAATTGATTTATCAAGTTTTTATTAAGTACTTTCAGTTTGCTAAACCCTTATGTTAGGGTATGGCCTGCACAAACATGTGTACATTTTTTTGCCAAGTACAGATGTACATGATTTAGATAAAAGCTTAAAAGACAGAACTAAATTGTAAAACAACTATGGAATTCTTACCAACTTTCCCCAGAATACTTGCCCATTTCTTCCAGCTCCTTAAGGAGACCTAAGAAAAGCTTCTTTCTGTGATTTTATAACACTCGCTGTTTTCTGCTAGCATGGGACTTTCCTCCCTGCGTCAATGAAAGGTTCTCTCACCTGTGTTCCCCCTCCCCCATTAACTGTGTGTGTGTATGTGTGTGTGTAAGATGTACTTAAAAATGTATATACCCACTTTGAATAATTATAAAGGCAGTGTTTATTAAAATACATTTTATTTTCTAAATTGAGCTACCAGCTGTTAAAGTGTGTGTAAATTTTGTAGGACACCCTGTATATATATATACATTTATTTATACAAACACACATACTCAGGTGCAGAATTTAAGGGGACATAAAAAAATTCAATAAGACAAATTAGGTATCTAATTAGGCTGTTTTTGAAATATATTTTTATTGATTTCAGAGAGAAGAGAGAAGGAGAGAGAAATAGAAACATCAATAATGGGAAAAAGTAATTGATCAGCTGCCTCCTGCATGCTCCCAAATAGTGAGGATTGAGCCCACAACCTGGGCATGTGCCCTGACTAGGAATTGAACTGTGTGTGACCTCCTGGTTCATAGGTCGATGCTCAACCATTATGCCATACCAGCTGGGTTAAGGTATTTTTTAGAACAGACCCCAAATAATATTTTGAGGGAAACGTTCAGAACCCCCAATGTAAGATGTGTCTAGTGAGACCACAGAATTTTTAACTTAGAAGACTTTAAAAAGCAGAAATTCTCAGAAAACAAAAAAAGCAAACAAAAGAGAGAGTAGTGTGTAGCAGTTAATCTTTCAGACTCTAGTTCTGAAAAACTGAGTTTGTGTCCTGTCTGTTCTTCATTAGCTTGTTTCGTACTTCTCTCAACTATGTGTAAAGCTTCAATAAATTTTATTATTCCCCTGTTCCTCAGACTGATTTTTATTACCAATGTACACAGTCTTCAATACATTTTAGTTGCTGTTATTATTATCCATTAAATATCAAACTTTGAGTAATGTAGCATCTTTATGCATTCTCCAAATGCATTGGTAACAAAATGTACTTCTGAAAAATTGAAGATGCTGATATCATATAAAAAGTTGTTAAGTTGGTTAATGTCAAAGGTTTGCTGCCAAAAATGATAACAGTGGTTTTGGCCTAAATGTTCTGAAGATGTTCTTTTTTTAAACACATATAATAAAAAGCTCTACATTGCACTCTTCATATTTGTACTTTACCTTTACATATCTTATAAACTCCAGGCTAAATTGTTTTTATATTTGCTTAAGAAATTAACTATCTTCCAAAGAGTTTTTTAAGTAAGAAAAATGTATATATTTAATAGTATATAGTTGCTATTTTGGGGGCTCTTCATTTCTTTTTTTAATATATTTTATTGTTGATAGTATTACAGATATTTCCCATCCCTCCCCTTATTCCTCACCTCCTAGCCCCTACCACTCCCCCACAGGTCTTCACTGCCTTATTGCCCATGTTCATGGGTTATGCATAGATATATATAAAAGCCTAAGTGACCCTTACAGTGGAATGACTGGAATGACCAGAACCACCGGTTGCTATGATGTGCACTGAGCAGGCAGGCAAGCAGGTGAGCATTTAGGGGTGAGCAGGCAGGCAGGCAGGTGAGCAGTTAGGAGCGAGCATTCCTGGATTGTGAGAGGGATGTTCGACTGCTGAATGTCGGACTAACAGGGATTGGGCCTAAACTAGCAGTCGGACATCCCCTGAGGGCTCCAGTATTGCAAGAGGGTGCAGGCAGCACCCCTCTTCCCCCAGCCTTTAACATTTCTTGTGCTGTGAATCTATTGGCCATGCATCTTTTCACCTTTTGTGTGTCTGAAAAAGCCTTTGTTTTTTCTTCATTTAAAAGATATCCCGCGTCTTTACTTTTTTTTATTATTTTTGAATTTTATTTTTCAAATAATTGACATTCAATATTATTTTATATCAGTTCTAGGTATACAACATAGTGGCTAGAAAATCATGTAATTTTCAAAATGTTCTCTTTTCCTCTGATACTTCAGATACCCACCTGGCCTAAATACTTGGTTATTACAATATTATTGACTATATTCCCTATGCTGTACTTTACTTCTCCATGACTATTTTGGAATTGCCAATTTGTACTTCTTTTTTTAAAATATATTTTATTGATTTTTCACAGAGAGGAAGGAAGAGAAATAGAAAGTTAGAAACATTGATGAGAGAGAGACATCCATCAGCCACCTCCTGCACGCCTCCTACTGGGAATGTGCCCACAACCAATGTACGTGCCCTTGACCGGAATCGAACCTGGTACCTTTCAGTCCGCAAGGCGATGCTCTATCCACTGAGCCAAACCAGTTTCGGCCAATTTGTATTTCTTAATCTCCTCATCTTTTTTTACCAAGCCTCTCTCATCTGGCAACCATCGGTTTGGTTTTTGTATCTATGAGTCTTTTTCTGTTTTGTTTGTTCATTCATTTTGTTCTTTAGAGTCTGCATATAAGTGAAATCATATGGTACTTGTCTTTCTCTGTCTGACTTATTTTACTTACCCTCAAAGTCCATTCCTCAAAGTCCATCCATGCTGTCACTAATCACAGAGAAATGTAAACTAAAATCACAATGACATATTTCATATCTATCAGAATGACTATCATCAATAAATCAATGCACAACAAGTATTGGCAAAGATGTGGAAAAAAGGCTACCCTCAAGCTCTGTTGGTGAGAGTTCAAATTGGTGCAGCCACTGTGAAAAACAGTATGGAGACCACACAAAAATTTCAAAATAATACTGCCTTATAACCCAGATATTCCACTTCTGAGTATATTTCTGAAGCAATCCAAAACCCTAATTTGAAAAGAGGTATGCACCCTACTCTCGCTGCAGCATTATCTACAGTAGCCAAGCTATAGAAGCAGCCCAAGTGCCCACAACAGATGAATGGACAGAGAAGTTGTGGTATATATATATATATATATATATATATATATATACAGTGAAATGTTACTTGGCCATAACTCTTCATTTTTGAACAGTCTTTTTACTTAGTGTGGAATTCTTAACTAACAATTTTTTCTTTCACTAAAGATGCTGTTTCATAGCCTTCTTGCTTCCATTATTTCTGACAAAAAATCTACTGACATGTTTATCTTTGTTCTTCTGCACATGATATGATCCTCCACCCTACCCACTTTTAGCTGCTTATAAAATTACTAGAAGCCCAGTGCATGAAATTTGTGCATGGGGAGAGGGGGTGGTTTGGTCCCTCAGCCTGGCCTGCACCTTCTCTAATTCAGACCCTTCAGGAGATGTCTGACTGCTGGTTTAAGCCTGATCCCACAGTTAGACATCCCTCTTGCAATCTGGGACCACTGGCTCCTAACTGCTCACCTGCCTGTCTGCTTGATCACCCCTAACTGCCCTCCCCTGCCAGCCTGGTCACTCCTAACTGCCTTTGCCTCGACCCCTGCCACTGTGGCATTTTCCAAAAGGATATCTGCATGGATGGCCAGAAGACATCCAGTCCAATCAGCATATTACCCTTTTATTAGTATAGATCTTTTATCACTGGGTTTAAGCAATTTGAGTATGATATGCTTTTTCTTAAGTTTCTTGTTATTGAGTTTTAATAAACTTCTTAAATTTGTGGAATTATAGTTTTCATCAAATTTGAAAAATTTCCTGCATTAATTTTTTTAAAAATTCTAATAAACTCCTCTGCTTTCCTCAGGGACTTCCAACTACACATTATTAACCCCCTTGAAATAGTACCGAAGCACAATAATTGGTTCATTTCTATAAAAAAAATTCTCTTCTCTGTTTCATTTTGAATACTTTCTATCACTATGCCTTTAAATTCTCTAATCTTTTCTTCTTCACTGTCTAATCTGTTGTTAATCCTACTTAGTGTATTTTTATGTCTTTTTTTTAAATCTCTACTTAACATTTTAAACATTTGAAATACAGCTTCAAATAAATTCCTATCTCCTAATTTTAACATTTCTGTCAGTTCAAAGTTAGTTTTGTTTGATTTTTCTCTTCATTATGGGATGTATTCTTTGCTTTCCATGCCCGACAAATTTTTCTTACATCTCATACATTTGAATTTTACCTTGTTTGCTACAGGATACTTTGTGTTCCTATAAATATTCTTGGGCTTTATTCTGTGATGCAGTTAGGTTACTTGGGAAACAATTTGATCCTTTTGGTCTTGCTTTGAAAATTTATTAGATGACTCTATAGTAGTTCTCAGTCTAGACTAATTATTCCTTACCAGAGGCTGTCCTTCCTGAGTATTCTAACTTGGAATTGCCTCATGAATCATGAAATTTTCCAGTCTGGCTGGTAGTTACAGACACTCTTTCCAGTCTATGTGAGCACAGGATACTGTTATCTCTTATCTGTTCCAGTAATTCTTACTCTTGCCTTGGGTAGTTTTTCTCATAGGTATATGCTGATCAGTATTCTACCATTCACTTGAGGGGATCATCAGACATCCATATTCTCTCTCTGAGTGTGAATGCCTTATTTTCTGGTACTCTATCCTGAGAAGTCTAGCTATCTTATTCTCCCCTGACTCTCAGCTTTGTTGCTTTGACTCAGGCAGTCATCTGGACCCTGCACGGGTTACTGCTTTCTGTGCCATGGTTCAGAAATTCTCTCAAGAACAATCGTTGGGTTCACGGTACTTATTTCCTGATATGACAGAGATCACTCTTCTTGGTTGACTAACATCTAATATAGTGATTTTTAACCTTTTTCATCTTATGGCACATATAAACTAATTACCAAATTACTGTGGCACACTAAAAAGTATAATTTTTGCTGATCTGACAAAAAATAGGTATAATTTTGATTCATTTACACAGGATGGCTATTGTGTTGGCTGTTGCCATTTATTTTTTTATTTGACAATCTAAGGGAAAAGAGGTCAGTGCCTCTGACTAAATTAGTCAGATATTGCATGTTTTAAAAATTCTTGTGGCACACTGGTTAAAAATTGCTGTCTAGTGTCTTGAAAACTATTACAGCATATTTTATCAGGTTTTACTCTTGATTATTTCAGGTTGGATGGTAAACCCAGTTTCTATTATTTCATATTAACTAGAAATGGAAGGCTAAGATTGCCTTTTCAATTTTCATATGTGCCATTTCCTGCTGGTCTGATTCAGAATCTGTATTTTACAAAAGCAATGTATTCTGATGGTTACTCCTGGTTATAAACCAGAGGATTAGATCTTTCTGTTCTAAGTGTTGTTCATGTACCAGCAGCATCTATCTAGGAGCTTGCTAAAAAAAAAAAGCTGAATTTTAGCTCTCACCCAACACCTACAGTTTCAGAAGCTGCATTTTAATAATATTCCCAGTTGATTTGTGTGCACATTCAAGTTGGAGGAATGTCAGGTTGGCTAGTTTCAAAGTTTCCTTCTGACTCTAAAGTTCTATGTGCTCCTGAAATAGGCATAGTGGTTTCTAGGAGAGTGAGGTACATTGCGGAAAAGTTGTAGTATGTTAAACACATAACTTTATAGGATAGGTTTGTCACATTAACTGCCAAATACCTAAAAAAAGGCAAAATGAAAGAGCTTACGAAGGGCAAATAGTTACACACTTGACTTACATTGAGTTTGCAATTGTTTGATTACTGTCTCTCTAAATTATGTATGCATTTCTTTTGCTTTTCAGACATCTACCCTAAGATCATGGATAGGTCTTGGCACATATCAGACAGTCAGTAGTGTCTGATTGACTGACTGACCAACAAAATGAACAGTTAGATACATTTGTTGAGGTAAGGACCTCTGAATGGGGCCAATTTAGCATGGGGAGTTTTAAACGGGAAGAATAATATGACTCAGAGGAGATGGCTCACACTACTTAAGAAACATTAATATTCAAGAGAAGTTGGTAAAGGGGAGGGTGTCAGGAAGTTCATTCAATAGTTTAATAAACATTTTTCATAAATGAGGCAGTAACTAAGGGAACTGCAATTCCATGTAATTACAACCAAAGGAAAAGAGCTTGTTGTTGAGGAGAAAATAGCAGGGAGTTTTGGAAAAAAGTGATCGTGCCAACTCCTAGTTGACAATAGCAAAGGAAACAAGTCCTGGGGTAGCAGCTTTGCATAGAGAAAGATCCTAGCCTTTATGGTCATACAGGTCTCAGTTTGACACTTTGCTTTTCAGCTGTCCAATGTGATGACTCGAGGTACTTTGCTAGCCTTTGCTGGCCCTCGGTCTTTAAAACAGAGTTGTTGGAGGTGATTGTGACAGTGATCACAGCAGTGGTGATGCTGTTGGAGCTGGTGGCACATAACTTGGATCTCAAGGAGCCTGTGATAATTGAATGTAATAATGCCTATGAATGGATATTATACAATCTATCAAGTATTGAACAGATGGATATTTTTCCTGATTTTAGGAAGAAAATGAGAAAAATTCAGATGGCTATATAAGGATACTTTGTGAAGAGCTCAAGTTGTAAATAATAGGTATAAAAATGGTTGAGGAGGAACAACTCAGAATGAATACAAAAGTTTGGGACCATAAAAGAAGAGTTAAGTAAAACAGATTGAGTGTCCTCAGAGGAAAGGAGGTGCAGGAAAAGATCAACCAAAGAACTTGTATGCATATATGAATATCCTGTGGACATTGACAATAGTGATGTGAAGGCTAGGGCAGGGGATGCCAATGGGGAGAGGGGTCAATGGGTAAAAAAGGGGGACATCTATAATACTTTAAACAATAAATATAGTTTAAAAAAAGAGTCAGGGAGGCCAGTTGATAAACATGAGTATATGATTAGTAAGAAAACAATGAGACTAACCTATGCGAAAAATTGCTGAGGACAAATGAGGAATATTCAAAGCTCTGATGAAAATCAAGTCAAAACACATTCACACACACAATCAGGAAAGGAGAGGGGAATTTCATAGATTTGTCCAATAGTGTAGAAGTAACATGATTCACAGGGAAACTTTGTTTATCATTTCTTCCTATCTTTCTTTCTTATATTCCCATACTATATAATAAAAGCCTAATATGCTAAGTGTCCAATCATTCAACCAATCAAAACGTAATATGCTAATGATGTGCTAAGGTGCTCAACCTCTCGCTATGGTGTGCATTGACCACTAGGGGGAAGACAGTCAACAGGTTGACCAGTTGCTATGATGTGCACTGACCAACAGGGGGCAGACACTCTGTCTGGGTCCAGCCAATTGGGATTGAATGAGATGGGACTGGGTGAGATTGGCCAGACACATTCTGGAGCCCTCCTGTGATCCCTCCCAGCTGGCCAATCTCCCGTGTCCCTCCCTGGCCCCAATCATGCACCGTGGGGTCCCTCCACCTGGCCTGTTCCCTTTCATAATCTGGGACCCCTTGGGAGATGTTGGATCTCCCAGGCAAGGCTGAGGGTCCCCACTGGTGCATGAATTTGTGCACTGGGCCTCTAGTTTTTCTATAATCTCAGGGAGAATGCACATGCTGTAAAAGAACAAATGGTCTTCACACACACACACACACACACACACATATATATTAATAAGAGGGTAATATACTAATTAGACTTGATAGACTGAATGT
The DNA here is from genome assembly GCA_011751065.1 of Lasiurus cinereus. NCBI lineage: Eukaryota > Metazoa > Chordata > Mammalia > Chiroptera > Vespertilionidae > Lasiurus > Lasiurus cinereus. The sequence goes on along the minus strand of JAAGEH010000030.1, from coordinate 31,733,593 downwards.
CTTTCAGATATCATTCCAGATGTCCTTCCTGACAAAGCCAGGGACATGTCCTAGGGAGTGTCCTGCAAACTACTCAAGGCCCCTTTCCCAGGCCATCCCTGCCCTCCAGCAGGGAGCCCTACCCTGTTCCAGGGCCCTCTACAAGGCAGGCCAGCTGGCCTCTACCCATGCACCAGATCTCTGTCCTATATAATAAAAGGGTAATATGCAAATTGACCCTAACGGCAGAACAAGCACTGGACCAGTCATTATGAGGTGCACTGATCACCTCTTGGTCTCTTTCTCAACTGTCAGGCACCTATCACCCAATGGTGAATAGGGAACCAGGGGTAGGTAGTGGTGGGGGGCAGGGCTGGTTGCAGGCAGCTGGGGAAGACGGCCCTGACTGAAGCCAGGCCTAGGGACAAATTTTGTTCACTGGCCTCATAAATATATGAGTTGAGATTGCATCCTCAACTTATTGAGCATCTACTCTATGTCAATTATATATATATATATACATTCATTCCTTCTCTCACCAGGATTCACTATAATGAATCATTCTTTCCCTTTAGCCTTCTTAGACATCAGATTCTCTTGGTATACTTCCTAGTTCTTTGATTTCTCTTCCTCAGTCTCCTTTATAGGCCTATTCTTTTTCTGTTCTCTCATTAAATGACAGAGTCCCTCAGGGATTAGGCCTACCCAAACCCTCTTTGCTCACTGCACAGTGTCTCCCTAGGACATCATAGGGCTTCAAGTATCATATGTATGACCTATGGATACCTCCCAGCCTAGGCTTCTTTGAGTTCCAGACTGTCATATTCAACTATGGACTTCACATTCCCTGTATGTCATAAAGATATAAAAAAAATCAATATCCAAAACTGGAATCATGCCTCTCCCTTAACCAGTACTTTCTTAGTATTTTTTCTCTCAGAAAACAACTTTACCACCTTTCTTGTTATAGAAGCCCCAAACTGGGAATTTATTCTTCAGTTTTGTCCCTCTTTCTTTTCTAATATGATCTACCAAGATTTGTAAATACAGTACCTAAATAACTCCACATGCATGCATTTCTCTCCATCTCACCATCCCACCCTACTCAATTGCCTATTAACTTACCTCCCATGTTTTTATTATCTTCCTAGGATCTTCCCTTCACACTGTAATTAGAATGATCTTTCCAAAATTCAAGTCTGATCATATCACCTCCCTGCGTAAAATTTTTGATGGATTCTTTTTGGGTTTAAGTAAGAGCAAAATCCTTAAAATGCCCTGTGTGGTCTTGCCTGTGCCTGCCTCACCAGTCTCATTCATTAAGTTGAACAGACCTTTTGTTCAGTTCCTCCTAGGCGCTCTGCTTCCTCTGCGATAGGGCTTTGGCGTAAGTTGTTTTTCACAGTCATAAAATGCTTTCCTCTTCCTTTCCTTACAGATTGGCCAAGGTGATTTCTCTTAATTACTCTTGGATTTCCATCCTTTTGAAAACTTGTACTAGTCCCTAATAACACATTCACCTTTTAAACATTTGTTTAATATCCCTCTCTCTAACGGCAACTTTATTTCATCAGAGTAGGACTTTTGTTGCTCATATTTCTCTTTTCAATGTCTAATGGAGAACCTGGCCCACAGTATTAACCAAATAAATATTTGTGGAATAAATAAATATATGGATGGGCCTCAGCAATACTCTTTCATATCTCTACGCTTTTCATGTGCTCTTTCTTCCTTCTGGAATACAACCTTACCCATCCTTCTTCTCCTAGATATTAGTGCTTCAACATCCTTGAAGACTCAATCTTGAAAATTAAACATTCTTCTATGAGAAGTGCTCCTTGTTCTCTTCCCCCGCCGCCTCCAAAAGAGTTAGGTATTCTACTTTTGTGTTCTTTTTGCATACTTCTACTTTACCACTTCTTATAATGCTATTGAATTTTTTACTTCACATCTGTTTTCTTATATCCTCTAAGACAGTGGTTCTCAACCTTTCTAATGCTGCGACCCTTTAATACAGTTCCTCATTTTCATTGCTACTCCGTAACTGTAATTTTGCTACTGTTATGAATCGTAATGTAAATATCTGTGTGTTCTGGTGGTCTTATGTGACCCACAGGTTGAAAACCATTGCTCTAAGACATAAGGAAGACAAACAATGTCTTAGAACAGTGTCTGAAAAGTATTAAGGACTCAATTCGTATTTACTAAATTAATGAATGGTAGATGCTGAAGAACCATTATTTGAAGTAATCAATGGGTTCTGCTGTCTTCCTTCACTGCTCTATTAGCATCTTTTCTGAAATTGTGGATTTTGGGGAAAAAGACAGTTCTCAGTTAAAAGGAAAAGGCCTGTACTAAGAGTGAACAAATAGCATGCTCTTCTGCTAGACTTGCCAAATAAAGCAAAGAGGTGTCAGGAGAACCTCTTTGTTCTTTATGTGGTTGCATGTATCTAACAATATGATTTCCTAGGATATTGAAAGGACTTACTGATGTGTTTTTGACTCATAATTGGGGATCTTTGAGAAATCAAAAAAAAAACACAAAATATGTCATAAATCTCTGTATATGTGATAGATGTTATCTCAGTCACTAGAAAGGAAGATAGAATCCTGTAATATATCAAGCATGACATCAATTATATGAGAACTTCTAGAAAAGATTATTAAGATATGATTTGTAGGTCATTTGAGATGAAAGTAACTAACATGAGTTATCTAAGAACAAGTCATACTATAATAGTCTCTTTTCTCAGGTAGTGTTAATAGATTGTACCAAGGAGGGAAGTGTTTTAGACATCTGTCTGAATTTCAGAAAAGATTTTGATCACATTTTTACTCATGTGTTTGAGCACAAGGCTGAGTTTATAGTTGACTCACAGACATTGCCCATGAAACACTGATTAATGGATTAATACCAATCAGTGCTTAACATGCCTCCATGTCTTGTGCTATGCTGATTAAGATTTTTACTAACAATATAAATGAAAATATAAAATAGGTCATTATCAAAGATCTCAAGTGGGGGGACATAGCTATTGGGTTATCAGAATCAGAATTCAAAACTAGTTTTAGGCTAAAAACAATGTTGGTTTTAGAATTAAAACCAATAATATGAAGATTTCCCCCTATATATATTGTCTCATTGAATCATTTTAGTAGGGTATTGATATTACTAATAACTCTCATATATTACATGCTTGAGTGTGTAGACTCTTTGCATAGGTTATATTACTTAGTCTTTCTAAATAATCTTCTGATATGGGTATCATTCCACCATTTTACAGAAAATAAAACTGCAGATCAAACAAGTTAAAAAGATTCTCTAAGGTCACAAAGGTAGTGCTAGAGCTGGGATTTACGTCTGACACCCAATCCAAAACCCCTCTTTTCTATGCTCCACTAGTTTTTCAGATGGAATGTATCACTCAAGTGTAAATGCTACACTGAGTTACAGAAACTCAATTTTATAAGCAGAGAGTAGAGGAGACATGGTTTCACAATGGTTCATGTGAAAAGGTGTGAAGGATTTGTTTGCTTATAAGCACCTTATGAATCATCAGGTGAGTCACTGGCTTTCCCCAAATGAATGCAGTCTTGGGCTATGGAACAGTACCCAGAACAAAGAAGGGCAAGAGTCACATTGTGCTCTACCTTGACTGAAATATCATGCTTGCTTCTGGGACACTCATTCTGTAAGAAAACAGTGTCAATGTGAGCAAGCCTGGGGAAATTAGATCAGGATGATGAATTTAAGTCATGAAAAATGGTTAAAGGACCTGTAGTGTAGAAAACATGCTACCTCTAACTATAAATGGTGAAGATTTGTTAATGTATACTACAGGCCAGACACCCTTTTAAATATTTTACAGCCTAAATTCATTTAATCTAATAATATTTAACATAGGTACTGTTATTATTTCTATTGTACAGATGAAGAAAGTGAGACACAAAGAAGTTATATAATTTTTCCCACAGCCACATAGTCACAAATTCTGAAAGTTTGGCTGGTTTTCAACTGGAAGAAGGAATTAGGAGTTATACATTACTTGGCTATCGAAGGAAAAATATAAAACCTTCCGTGCTTTAAGTACAACTTGATTCTATCTCAAAAACTTAACAATTTACATAATCTCAAAAGAATACTGCTACATTTTCTGTCACTGGAAGCTTTCCATCAGGCATATTTCTGAGGGAAAGCTGGGCTAACATGATTTACACATTTTCTCCCATCTCAATGAGCCCATCAATGTCAGCATAGTCCCGTATCTGTTGGAGTGAGGGCATTTAGCCTTCTGGAATTCTTGAGTTATATGAAGAAAAATCTAGGTTAACTGAAACTTGATGTACAGAACCTTAATTAATCAAAATGTATTCCTGAATTATGCTTTTTAAAGATAAGCAATGAGTTTTTAAAAATATTTTGATATCATGTATCCTTCCATCCATGAAAACATGCATCTGGAGAATAAAGACTTATTGAGCATTTCTCTATGTCATGCTATATCTGATTCCATCTTTAGTTCACTCCATTTAATTATGGAAAAATTTTGGCTCAGAAAATTTAAGTGATTTGCCCACATTCTCACAAGGAGGAAGGGACAGAACAAGGCCTGGTACTTACTCTCCCCAGCTTACTCTGTTTCTTCCTGGAGAAAACTAGGTAGACATGTATTTCACAAGTAATTTCAATAATAGGATTTTCTACCTTGTGTCTTGGTAGATCAACAAACATGACAGGGCACTCCTTTGTCTTAGGGCCAACAGAGTGTTGACAAGGGATTAAAAGGTTTAAAAGAAACAGAACAAAATACATTGTCCTACCTTGGAGGGGCTCAGAGTTGAGTGGGAGATAGATCTGAAAACAGATCATTGAAATCTTGTGAGAAAAACTGAGAGCCAACTTGCTGCAGTATACATTCTTCTCATCTTTTTATCATAGGCTGTACTGTCATCAACACCCAGATTTGTTCGAAAAACATGCTTGAGCATAGACTCTGAGCCAGGCCTGATACTAGGCATTGTAGAAACAGGGCAAAGCACCAGACATGACCTAGGCCCTCACAGAGGTTAAAGTTGCTTGATTTCATGCAAACATTCTGGTCTGACTCTTCCTGAGATTTCATGTAGAAAACTAGAGAAACTGTGAAGTAACATATCACTTGGATGTTAGGTTAGATGTCAATGATAAAGATAAAAATAGAATATGAACCAAGTTATTGTTGAAAAGAGATCTACTGGACCTGACTTGTTATATCTCAAAGTATCCAGAATGGCTAGTTTAATTTATCCCCCAGTGTTGTAACAGACCAATTTTTATTTGTCTTTATTTTTACCCAAGTACCAGACAATGTAATTGCTTTGCATTGTGAACACAAGCTTTGCAATAAAAACATATCTCTAAAATCTCACTCAGCAAATACACTGAGGGGCACGCAGGAACTGAGACCAACGGAGGGAGTAGCACTTTTGTGTGTTTCCACTCACACTCAGCCACGGCTTGCACTCAGAGTTCTGAACTATAAAGAGATGTGAGAGCAGCTAAGGCTAAAGAAGGACACAACACAGCATTCTCAGCTAACAAAGGGCCTGGTGGAATTGCTCTATCAACAATATGAAGAAGGATGTGTGCCTTTGTATGGGTGGGGTAAATGTGAGGAGGCTCTGGTAAGATCAATACTCAAGACTCCAACCACAGAGCAGAGCCAGAGAGCATCACTCAAGCATCAGTGCAAATCTGGCAGAGGGCATGGGCAGGGTTGGGCTATGAGGTGAGAGTGGCTTGAATACCACAAAGAAACATTTGTCTTCTCACTCCCCTCTCAGAATGTTGCTGAGTGAGCTTCCCATTTATACTGAGGAAAAACCTAACAAGATGAAAAAAAATTCTAATATCTGAATTTCTAAAAGAGCAATGTATACCTGTATGTTTGCACAAAATAACTGTTGAGAAGCTCTTTGATTTATAAAGTAATTTCCCCAAATCATGCCACACCAACAAAAACCAATGCTAATTGTGCAAAAGCCAGGAGAGAAAAACTCATTTTGCTTCTGAGAAGGGGGTTCAATGAGCTAAAGGTCAAAGTGAAAAGGATACAAAGACTGAGGCACATGGTGAACATATATCAGTTCAAATTCCTGCCCTTCTACCTTCTAGCTGTAACCGTGGGCAAATACTTAACCTCTTCAAGCTACCTTTCCCTCCTCATTAAGGCAGAAAGCAGCATGCTGTCAAATGTGACTTCCCAAGCCTCTCCTGTAGTTCAAAGGAAACTCTATAAAAATACAAATGCTTGATGTGGGCAGATATTTTGAGAAACCCACTGAAGAGATCACATTTGGGATCAGGGATGAGTTGAGATAACACAGTTAGCTCACATGGACCCAGGAACTAAGTGGGTAAGGAATCTGCCCATGGATAGGATTAGAATTTTCAGAACTCTGCCCTAAACTTCACATATATATATATATATATATATATATATATATATATATATATATATATATATATATATATAAAACTAGAGCCCCAGTGCACAGCACAGGGGTGGGGGTGGAGGGTCCCTCAGCCCAGCCTGCACCCTCTCCAATCCAGGACATCCCTCTCACAATCCTAGACCACTGGCTCCGAACCGCTCACCTGCGTGTCTGGCTGATTGCCCCTAACTGCCCCCCTGCCAGCCTGGTCACCCCTAACTGCCCCCTTTCAGGCCTGATCACCCCTAACTGTCTCTGCCTGCTGGCCTGATCTCCCCCAACCGGTCACCTAGTTGCCCCCAACTGCCCCGCTCCCTGCTGGCCTGGTTGCCCCACACAGCCTGCAGCTTGGTCATTTGGTCACCCCTCACTAACTCCCCTACCAGCCTGGTTGCCCCATGCATCTTGTACGGTCATTTGTTCAGTTGCGATGGTCACTTAGGCTTTTATATCGAGAGATTGCATTCTCAACATCTTCACCAAAATCTGTTCGTCTCCCAATGTTCCCCATCACAGGGAGCATTCAATAGGTTGCTCAAGGTCCCATTCTTGTGATCTTCCTCACTTCTTTCCTGTGCTGCCATTTGCAAGTGCATCTGCTAATTCTGTTGGCTTTGCCTAAAAATACGTATTTCCAAAATCTTTCAACTCTCAACATCTCTATCACCACTACAATTGTCAAGTTCCTCTCACTTCAGTAACCTCCTAATTGTTCTCTCTAATTCTACATATGCAATATAGTGTATTCTCACAGAATAATCCTCTAGAAATGTAGATCTGTTCATATCAGCCCCCTGCTTAAAACTGGCCAATAACTTCCCAAAATCCACACAGTAGCTTGAGGACTCCCCATGACCTGGCTGCCACCTTATTTCCTGCTCCTCTTCCTCACCTGACTTCTTGCTGTTTATTGAAGTTGACAAAACCATCACATTTTCAGAGCCCTTTCATTGCTGAACCCCAGTCTGGGCCATTAATAATGGGTGAAGCTGGGATTACAAACCAGGCAGTCAAACACCAGAGCCATTGCTCCTAACTACTGTCACTAGCCAACCCTATAGCACATATCACACTATCAGATATTATATTGTTTATCTTTTTATTTGCTTTTTTCTCCCCCAATAAAATATAAATTTCATAGAAGTCGGAATTTTGTCGTGTTCATTACACAGTGCCTGGCATACAATTGGCACTTTACAAATATTTGTGGAAGGAATAAAATCTTAGCTGATATCTGTGGTACAATTGCTTAAGAACCTCCTTATGTGGCATTATTTTTCTCATTTTAATGAGGAGGTTAAGCATTTGCCCATGGTTACACAGCTAGAAGGTAGAGGGCAGGGAGGGCAGGGATTTGTATTGGGATCTGTTCACCATCTGAATCTAAGTTCTTAACCCCTGGCCTACATTTGCCTTATGATGCCTAAGGTTCTTCTTTCTCTTCTTCCCAATCCCTCTGTGCAGTACCTAGCTATACCTAGGAAATAATATGTTTGAAGAATCAGACCTTAAGAAAAAAAAATGCCTTTATAAGTATATAATACTGGCTCAAACACACAGTTCACTATTCTGATTTCAGAGGAAAGTTTGAGATGCAGAGAAGTTGACTGGGTATCTAAGGTCATGATCTTGCTGGGAAACAGGAATCTTCTGGTGAGTAACTGAGTGCGATTGGTTGATCTGTATCCCCCTCACTCATAATCATGTTGAAGTTCTACAGCCAGTACCTCAGAATGTGACTTTATTTGGAAACTAGTGGCCTGGTTCATAAAATTTGTGCACATTAAAAGGCAATTAATTGGAGGAAATATTTTAATATTGCTATTTGTCCTTTCTCTATAATAGAAGTGTCAGAGATAAAAGAAAATTAGTAAAATATATATAAAATGGTTATCTTGTTAGAGAATGGGGTGCATCATGGTACCCAGAGTCAAGTCCCTGCCTATCCACATGCACTTCAAAATAGTGCAAGACCCAGACCCCGCCGTTCCCCCCCCACACACAATTGGAGTAGATCCAGACCCAACCGGTCCCACCCTTATCAAGCTCCTGAGGGCACAGGTGCCAGAGCGAGGGGAGCAGCCTGAGGTCCCCTGGCCCAGCACCTGGGCAGGGCACACCCTGAGGTCCCCAGTCAAGCCCCACTGGATGGGAGGCATAGCCTGAGGTCCTTTGGCCTGGTGCCAGGGCAGAGAAAGTAGCCTCAGGTTCCCCGGCCTGGCATTAAGGTAGGGGGTACAGCCTGAGTTCCCCTGTCAAGCCCTACTGGGTGAGGGGTGTAGTCTGATGTCCCCTGTCAAGACCCTTGGGGGTAAGGAGGGTAGAGCCTCAGGTGCCTGCTGATTGCTTGTTAAGGCTCCTTAGGGGAACTTGGCCTCCACTGTGGGTGCAGCCATCTTTGTGGTGGAGTGATGGTCAATTTGCATATTCCCTCTTTATTATATAAGACTAGTGGCCCGGTGCACTTTCACAGTCCAGGAGCCCTCAGGGTATGTCCAACTGCTGGTTTAAGCATGCACGAGGCGAAGGGGTGTCCCTCAGCCCGGCCTGTACCCTTTCTAATCTCAGCCTGCCTGGGGATATCTGACTGCCGGTTTAGGCCCAATCCCTAAACTGATAGTCGGACATCCCTCTCACAATCTGGAACTGCTGGCTCCTAACCGCTTACCTGTCTGCCTGCCTAATTGCACCTAACCACTCTACCTGCTAGCCTGCTTTTCCCAAACTGCCACTCCCACTGGCCTGCTCATCCCCAGCTGCCCCCGCCCCCTGTCAGCCTGATCACCCCAACTTCTCCCCTTGCCAGTCTTCTTGCCTCCAACTGCCCTTCCTGCTGACCTGCTCACCCCCAACTGCCTCCCTGCTGGCCTGTTCATGCCCAACTGCCCCCACCCCTGCCAGCCTGATTGCCCCCAACTGACACTCACTGATGGCCTGCTTGCTCCCAACTGCCCCCTGCCACCAGCCTGATTACCCCCAATGGCTGCCCCCACAGGCCTAATCAACCACAACTGCCCTCCCCTCTTGGCCCCTAACCACCTCTACCTTGGCCCCACCACCATGGCTTTGTCCAGAAGAATGTCTGGAAGGTCTCCTGGAAGGTCTCCAAGTCTAATTAGCATATTACTCTTTTATTAGTATAAAGGCCTGGTGCATGAGTGGGGGCTGGCTGGTTTGCCCTAAGGGGATCCCAGATCAGGGTGGGTGTTGCCTTGGGGGGAGGGGTGGCCTGGGGGAGGGGCTGGGGCAGTTTGCAGGCCAGCCATACCCCCATGGAGTGAGGGTACCCTTTTAGAGTGGAGGTCCCCACTGGGAAGCCTGGCCAGCCTGGGTGAGAGGCTGATGGCTATTTGCAGGCTGGCCATGCCCCCTAGTGGGGACCCTCACCCCATAGGGGCATAGCCAGCCTGAGTAACGGGCTGAGGGCCATTTGCAGGCCCCTCCCTTGGTGGCCATCCCAGGCAACCAAACCCTCCTGCACACTCAGGCCAGCTCCATGGCCATTGTACACAGGCCCTTCCTTCAGCGGCTCACTAGTGTGGGCGGGAAGCTTGGGTTGCTCCTAGTGACCCAAGCCTCCCACTTACTCCAGCCTGCTCCGTGGCTGTGGCCCAAAGGCCCCTCTTTGGCAGCTGGCCCAGGCGGGCAGGAAGCCCAAGCCTTACCCCTGCCCTGGCTGGTTCCATGGCCGTTGCCATATTTGTCCCACTAATTTGAATATTCCCTCCTGATTGGTTGTGGGTGTTATGGAGTGACAGTCAACTACCATATTTCTCTCTTATTAGTATAGATAGGGTTGTTGTAGATGTAATTAGTTAAAAGAAAGTCTTACTGGAACAGGGTGGTCCTTATGAAAAAGAGAAATTTTGACACAGGCCTGGGCACAGAGAGAAGACCATTTGGACATGAAGGGGAGAGGAGGGTGCTGCATCTAAAAGCCAAAGGTTGGAAAAGAAGCCAAGATGGCAGCATAGGTAAACATCTAAACTGCTGCCTTGCGCAAAAATATCAAAACTATAACTAAAAGACAAAACAGACACCATCCAGAACCACAGAAAAGTTGGCTGAGAGGAAATTCTACAACTAGAAGGAAAGAGGAAAGCACATTGAGGCTCAGAGGAGCTGCAAAAGGCTGAGGTACAGAGACACCCACGCATGGAGACGATGGGCAGCTGAGTGCATTGGCAGCTGAGTGCATGGCTGGCTTCCTTAAGCAAAAAGAGATGGGAGCTCCTGACTGCATTCAACTCTAGTCCTGGGCGAGACTCTGGGAATCCAGACCCATTTGGGGGAAATCTGGAATATCAGGAAGAGAGAAAGCACACTGAGACTCAGGGGAGCTGTGGAAGGCAGAAGTCTGGAGGTGCGCAAGTGCAGAGAGGACAGATTGCTGAGTGCACAGCTGGCTTTCTAAAGCAGGAGGGAGATGGAAGCTCCTGACTGCACGGAAATCCAATTCCAAGTGAGTTTCTGGAAACTCAGACTCATTCGGGGAGAAACTGGACTGTCTGGCAGCTTTCTCTTAGAGGTGCTTACAGCAATTATCAAGGGACACTGAGACCAAGGGGCCTCATAGGGCAGGGCTGATGGGAAGCCAAGGCTGTCTGCTCCACCCTGAGACCCTGCTCCATAAGCTGAGCACAGAGACTTTTGCAGTTTTGCAAATGTTGTCTCATAAAGGTATCTCCAGCACAGTTCTCCCTATGTAGACAACTGATCCTCATAGCCAATTGGCCTGAAGATCAATTCCTCCCAGTGATACCAACAACAATCAAGACTTAACTACAATAAGGCTGTGCACACAGTTCACAAAGGGATCACCAAAAGAGTGTCCACCTCAGGTAACTGGGAGAAGCTGAGCCATTGGGCCCCATAGTCCTACCACACAAAGCTACTCTACCAACTCAGGGAAGCAGCAAAATTGTGTAAACACAGAAACACCTCACAAATGAAAGAAATGGAGGAAAACAAACAACTGGATATAGAGTTCAAAACCACAGTTTTAAGGTTTTTCAAGAATTCCTAGAGAAGGCTGATAAATTTAATGAGACCCTCAAGGATATGAAAAAGGACCAACTAGAAATTAAACATATACTGAAATAAAAATATTATACAGAGACCTAACAGCAGACTAGAGGACCACAAGAATCAAATCAAAGATTTGAAATACAAAGAAGCAAAAAACACTCAACTGGAAAAGAAAAAAGAGAAAAGAATCCAAAAATTTGAAGATAATGTAAGGAGCCTCTGGGACAACCTCAAGCATACCAACATCTGAATTATGGGGGTGCCAGAAGAAGAGAGAGAGCAAGATACTAAAACCTATTTGAAGAAATAATGACTGAAAACTTCCCACATCTGGTGAAAGAAACAGACTTATAAGTCCAGGAAGCGCACAGAAGCCCAAACAAAAGGAATCCAAAGAGGACCATGCCAAGACACATCATAATTAAAATGCCAAGAGCAAAAGACAAAGAGAGAATATTCAAAGCAGCAAGAGAAAAACAGTTAATTACCCAAAAGGGAGCACCTATACGATTGTCAACTGATTTCTCAACAGAAACTATGCAGGCCAGACAGGAGTGTCAAGAAATATTCAAAATGACGAATAGCAAGAACCTACAACTAAGATTACTCTACCCAGCAAAGCTATCATTCAGAATTGAAGGTCAGATAAAGAGCTTCACAGAGAAGAAAAAGTTAAAGGAGTTCATCAAGACTAAACCAGTATTATATGAAATGGTGAAAGGTACTCTTTAAGAAGAGGAAGAAGAAGAAAAAGGTAAAGATAAAAATTATGAACAACAAATATATATCTATCAATAAGTGAATCTAAAAATCAAGTGAATAAAAAATATAATGAACAGAATAAACTGGTGAATATAATACAATCAGGGGCATAGAAAGGGAATGGGCTGACAATTCTCAGGAAGAAAGGGGTGTGGGGGATGTGTGAAGAAACTGGGCAAAAATCATACACCTATGGATGCGGACAGTGCGGGGGAGGTAAGGGCAGAGGGTGGGGTAGGAACCAGGTGGAGGGAAGCTTTGGGGGGAAAAAAGAGGAACAATTGTAATAATCTGAACAATAAAGATGTATTAAATTTAAAAAAAGTAAAAAGAAATGAAAGCCAAAGGTTGCCAGAGATCACCAGATGTTAGGGAGGATTCATGTACCAATTCTTAGGGAAGGAATTGAGGTAGGTGCCACCATGACCCTGGACTCCAGAACTGTGAGATAGTGAATTTCTATTGTTTATGCCACTCAGTTTGTGCACTGGGTTATGACAGCCCTAGGACATAGTACACTGAATGATAATGGGCAGATCACTGGTCATCTCTGAGCATCAGTTTCTATATTTATAAAAGAAAAGAGATGGGCCAGATGATCTCTAAGAAATCTTTGGTTTCAAAATTATATAGCTTTACCATTCCAGGACTCAGAGACCAACATCTCTTTTGGTTTATAAAGCCTTAAGCATAAAGTTGCATTTTACCTTTGCCCAAAACCACCTGGTTCATATCAATTTAACACATCCAGGTATTGGATTGGACACTGGCAGTTCAACAGGGAATACGATCTGGCTTCTGACTTCAATGGGTTATCGTCTTTTGGAAAAGACAAACACCTAACTTAAACATGTGGTCGTAGGTGTTAGTAATTAAAAATAGTTTACGGATGTGAGTACCTAACATACAATTTGTTCCTGATTATAATTATAACCTACATGTCTTTTTCCATACAAACAACTGTAAATCTTCCTTTGCCAAACCCCTGTATTTCTTAGATTTTTATGTATCAACTCATGTAGTTCTCACATAACCCTCAATAAGCTAAGCATTACTATAATGTCCCCCAATTTACAGATGATAAAGCAGAGGAAAAGAGGAGTTTAGTGAGTTGCCCAAGGTTACACAACCAATTAGTGGCAAAGCAGAGAATATTCTGAAAGTTCAAGAAGAGCCCTTATCTCAACCTGGGAGATCAGGGAAGCTGCCTCTTAGGGGGGCATCTGAGTCTTGAAGGATGTGAGAAATAACCAGATTGGAGAATTTTTGGCAAGGGATACAGGATGCACAAAGCCTGGGTTTATAAATGGGAATTGCCAGCCATCCTACCCCATCTTGGTTTACAGGTTTTAAGGCTCATATGTTCATTAATTTGATCAGTATGTAAGACATGGAGCCCAGAGAGGGAGCAATGAAATGGTGGGAAAAGACCTGGATTTACTCTACCCATTTGGCAGATTTATAGTACCCATTTTAAGGAAGCCCAGGGAGGAGGTGGTTTGTCTAAGGTTGGGTGGTAGGTAGAAGGAGGAGTTAGGATTTCAATGTAGGCCACATAGCCACAGGCTCCATGCAATAAACCACACTCTTTCTCACTTGGTCTCTATTAGGCTTCCTTCAGTGGACTGAAAATTACTATGAGCCCCCAACTTAATTATGTCAAAATATGCCTATGGGAATATGTCAAGGAGACGCCGTCTTTTGTGTGTATACGTGTTCACACACGTGTGTGTTTTTTTTTCAACTCTGACAGCTCCTGAGTCTATAAATCAGCCTTAGGCTCCTATGTATTTTGTTAAGTACCAAGCTATCAGCCTTAGGCTTGGCAAAAATGCCATCATAATTTCTGCTTCTGCCGTTACTTCCTGCCATTGGAAACACTGGCAGGCCATCACAGGTATGAGATGGTTACACTTATGGCCTATGTTCTGGAACCAGGCGACTAACTTTCTTTTAGACTAATCTTCAGTGTGGCTTTCCTGAGAGCATAATTAGGAGTTAGTACAGTATTCTGGAAAGCAAGCGGTGAGGAACAATAGTAGTTTGCATGTCTCTGCTTTATTTTATTCATCTCTGATCCCTGCTCTCATCTCTGTATCTGCACCAGGCCTGGCCATGGTGGGTGCACAATGTCTGCATACAGTTGCTGTGAAAGAAAGCTGCTATGGTGTGAATGTTTGAGTCACGCCAAAATGTGTATGTTGAAATCCTAACCCCCAAGAGATAACGTTAGAAGGTGGGACCTATGGGAGGTGCTGAAGTCATGACAGTAGAAACCCTAGTGAATAGGATTAATGTTCTTACAAAAGAGACCCCAGAAAGATCTCTAGTCCCTTCGACCATGTGTCCTCATGGTCGAAGTCACCAGTTTGGAGCTAGGAAGTGGGCCCTCATCAGAACTGAATATGTTGATGCCTTAAGCTTGCACTTCCTGGCCTCTAGGCCTGAGAGAAACAAATTTCTGTTGATTTTAAGCTACCTACTTTGTGGTATTTTGTTACAGCAGCCCAAATGGACTAAGACAAAAGTCTTAGCTACAAGAACATTTCTCTCTTCTGAAACGGTGCTTCTCTGCTCACTATTACACATTAGAATTGCCTTGGGAGAATTTTAAAAATCAGATATTTGGGACTCCACCCACCCAAGATTAGTTCAAACAAATCTGAAGTGAGGGTGAGGCCAAAATATCCCTTTTTTTGAAAATAGTGATTCCCCAGGTGATTCTCATTTTTCAGCCAGGGTTAAGAATCACTTTTCTGTAGAAACAGACATGCAAACATTTATGCATACTGATAACTGTAGACATTTTCAAAACTATTCACTTTGTCACTTAATCAACAAAAGCTCAGAGATGGTGGGTAGCAATCAGAAACTAGGGCTGGTGGTGAAGTGCTATAAACATTAGGTCTGCAACCAGCAGGCAAGCTGGTTCTGCAACGTTGGCTCCTCCCCAGTTGTCTTAATAAAGAAATGCTTTCATTTCAGCTTATTGAGTGACTTCTGAGAAAACCCTCTTATTGGTTCATAAACCACTACTCTGTGGTTAAAATATCATGGGCCATCCTCTGATTCTTATTTGCAACTTTTTACACACACACACACACACACACACACACATGCATACACACACACCCACTTCTCAGGATAACATTTTTAAAGCTGACTTTAACAAAGCATTTAAGAATTTTGTTTATGAGATTTATACAGTTTTTTCCAGAAAAAAAGTTTAGCCCTATGATTGACAGGAGGCTCCATGGGTCACCTAGAAAACTGTCAAACAGTGCTCTCTGGGCCATGCTTGAAGAGGTCTCTGCACCTCAATTCTTCATCTGTCCAATGGGGCCATCTGAGTACATTAGGAGAATGTTCCATGATTCTATGATTCAGTTTTCTAGAGGACCCAGCCAAGCTGGAGATTTCCTTTATTGATCTAGTAGATTAAACTCTCTCTCTCTTTTTTTCATTAATCCTTACTGGAAAATATTTCCCCATTGATTTTTAGAAAGATTAAAAGGGAGGTATAAAGGAAGAGAGGGAGGAAGAGAGAAACATTGATATGAGAGAGGCACATTGATTGATTGCCTCCTGCATGTGTCCTGACCAGGGCTGAGAATCAAACCTATAACCCTTTGGTGCACAGATTGATGCTCTAACCACCTAGCTACACAGACCAGGACTAAACTCTTCAGATTCATAAGGTAGATTTGTTTTCCTTCACAGTTCGCTTCTCCCACTCTTGAGCTGGGGGAACAGTTGCTAAGAAAATATGCAATATTCCAATTTGGGGGCTTTTTGGATACAGATTCTGAAACTTCAGCTTTGATGTTGGCTAGGCAAAGTGGTTGATTTTCTCTGTGGGGTGTGGTAGGAAAGACGAGAAAAAAGATCTGCTTTTGATATGCCAGAACTAACCCAAAATAATTGGGCCTACAGTCTAATCTAATCATGCTTTTGTTTATTCACCTCATAGAAAAGTTTCTTAAGAATGCATGTGAACACAATATATAATAATAATAGTACTATAACATACATTGTGAGAAACTTTTGAAAACAATAAAATGTCCACCTGAAATAATGCAGTGTTCATAGACATACAAACCCATTGGTCATGCACATTTGTGCCATTTCTTTAACTATGAGTCACAATGCAGAACTGAAAGCATGAAATATATTTTACAAACAGAGACTAAAGCCAGTAAAAGGCCTGAACAAGTGTTATCAGAAGCTTCACATTTGCATAATTTACTACATCAGTTCACATTTTATTATAAAATTCACATTGTTTTATTGTTTTCTTTTTGTAATTAATTGGAACACGACATTCCCGCAGACTGGCAGGCAGGAGGCTTTCTTTCCAAAGTCAGTAGTTTGGGAACACTCGGAAGGACCATCTGTGCGCAAACGTAGTGTTGCCTTTTAAAAGGAAGCCACAATGACAGTAGAGCCCAGTTATAACCCAACTTATGAGTACACAGATTCGGAGAGGACGTGAGTGAAAACCACATCCTGTTGCCCCCTACCCCTATCAAACTATACAAAAGTAAAAGCTCAGTATAAACCATTTAGTATTTAATGTGAGAATCTTGTTTCCAAAATGGGTTGGTAGAGGGGCTGCGCAGTATTAGCAACTCAGACAGGGAAAGGGCAGACCCTCGGGGTAGAAGCCCACCAATGTCCTCACTGGCGAGAGGCTGGGCTGGCTGTCTGTCTTAGCGATGAACAGGTTATATAATACACAATACAAAACGTTACAAGAAGAGTTGCAACTCTTAGGCAGAGTCTTCTACACAAATGTAACACCACCATTGGCAGGCAATGTTAGAGATATAAATTAATAACTTACAAAACATTACATTATGTACATTCAGTAATAAATACACCGTTATAAACAGAAACAGAGGTGTTAGCGCAGAAGGCAGTGCAGAGAGATGGCAGCATTGAATCGAAAATGGCATAATTGGGCGAGAGAGTGAAGAGAGGAGGGAGGGGACAGGATGGGGCCGTGTGATTCCCAGTGGCACAGGAGTTCAGGACATGCTGAATTTTACACAGACTGTTATTGTGAACAACACAACTACCTCTTCTTACCCCTTAGTTTGTTCAACTTTATCCTGTTGACAGCAAAAATGTAAAACTCCAGAAGAGAAAAAAATACTGTTCAGAGTGGGCAATCAGAGATACGTTGTAAGGGAGTTGGAAGGGCCAGAAGGGAAGGAAGTAGAATGTGGTTAGAAGCATATCCTTTCTAATTGCAAAAGTAACCGTAGTGAAGTGAGAGATATTGCCCAAGAAGGAAGGAAGACCGTTTTCTTTTCTTTCCTATTTTTTTCCCCCCAGAAAGACTCAAAAAAGTTTGTATCAACTTCAAATACTTATCTGTGTAGAAGCTGATACTACACTCTAGGTATTCAACAGGCATTTTTAAAGATGTGAAAATGTTTTACAAAAAAGGCACACAGGTTGGCAGACAGAGGGACAGGTGAACAGATTTATAAATGAACATATTAGTCAGTTCAGTCACTAGAGGGGACATATTCCCGAATTTTAGTGCAGAAAAATCTCTCAGTTTTGTGTCTTCTGTGTTCAAGCCATTTAGTCATGATCTGAACTTGGCCTCCAGTACCACACAAAGCTTCAGCTCTCCACCCAACTTGCAGGCAAGGCAAGTCAACCGTGGAATTTCCTGAGCTGCTATTTGCTTCACGGTCTTGTACTCTGGCTCCAAACTCAAGTAACTGGAAAAGCCACATGGCCCATGTCCTATGCAGGCCTCAGCCCCCATGGTGGGCTGGCCCTACCATTCAGCTGGCATGCTTGTCAAGGGTGGAATGTTCACCTCCACACAGAGAGGGAGATTATGTGTCGACCGGGGACTTGTCCTCTGCGGCGTTGTCTATATCAGTCTCTCCCAGTGAATCCCTGCTTTCTGGGTCAATCACACACAGTGTCTTTGTGCTGCTGAAATAGTTGTGGCCCTCGCCTTCTTTCTCAGGTCCTTCTGAATCCTCCTCTTCTAGGGTCAGTTCAAATTGAAACTTCTCCATCAGCCCCTGGCAGTCTCTGTTCTGCTCATCCAGCGGTGGGGAGGGACTCTGGGGTATCATGCTTTGGTACCAGTTCCTGTTATCTTCTAAGGTGTCCAGAATGTCCTGTGCATCAGGCTGTACTAGATCTGCCCAGGTCTCCCACAAGGGATGGACAATGTAGTCAATGAAACCAACCTGGAGGAAAAGAAGGTCACACACCTGTTACTGTGATTGGCCCTTGAAAACCAAACGAGCTGTGCTGGTTTGCATGCAAAGATAACAACAACCCAAGAGAGATCAACAATAGTAACTCAGCCGCCTCCCCGTCACCACACACACACACACACACTCACTCATTATTTGAACACATCCCGTGTTAGTATGCCCTGCACTCTATGCAACAAACAAGTTATTGCTCTTAATCCCGCAAAGTATTGGTTTGGCCTATTTACAAAGGAGGAAACTAAGACTCCTGGAGATTAAATATCTTGACAGAGGTCACAGAGATAGTAAGGACTGAAGCTGGCATGTGGTCCCAGCTTTGTCTGATTTCAAAGCCTGTGTTCGTCTCATGTCTCAATATAATTGACGACTTTTCCTTTTCCGCGCCAGATAAGAAGTCTGGATGTAACCCTGGCTGGGAATGACTTGGTCACTACTTGGACTCTGTGAGTCATCTCTGAAGAAGGAAGCCCCAGTACTAATGAGTTCTGACTCAACGTTCTTTCCCTGCTAACTTGAAAATATGCCACTGTTCCAAAATAAAGGGGAGCCAGCCCCTGCCTACTCTGAAATGTCTCAAGTTCTGTGATATGCTTTTGGTTTGTAGAAGAGTTTAGTAAAACATCTGAAAATACTTCAAGCCCCTAAACCAGCAAAGATCTCCTCAGAGGACACATTTATAATTGTAGGGCCCACAGTTATTTTCATTAGGAGAAAGAAGTGAAAAGAAAAACAATTAAGCAGTTCCTGTGCTGGTGTTCCTGTGAATAAATACGAGGCGTGTGGCTCTGCTATGGTTTACACAGGGGCTATGCATCCTGCTTGAGCTGGCTCTGGCCTTCTGCTGACCTCTTCATTGTGGGACAAACAGGAAACACTTGGGGTGGGGGCAAGTTGAGGGAAAAATAGGCACCAGTTGAATGAGAGAATGGAATTCCCCTGTCATGGTCTGGGGAGCTGGAGAGATGCTGGTTTAGGATGCAGGGGGTGATGAGCAAGGGCATTTTATATACATTTTTGGGACAATATGGAGCTACCTTTCCACACTACTGGAAACTTCCCTTTATTATCATTCTAGTTTTTGGCCAGTGATTAGCTTTAACAAACAGAATTGACTGGAAAAACAGGGCACTAGCTTTAAGCTGCACTAGTTTTAAGATCTAAACCATAGATGATTCAGGTATTTCTCTTGCTCCCACCCACTCCTTTTTCCTCTCCTTCTCTTCTTTATGTGTGTTTAATTGACTCTAAAGACAATTTTCAAGGTGTTTTCCAGGGATGTGAAAAAAACAAGCTCAAAGCAATGGAGAAAACTGAATCAGCTGAACACAATGAGGTCATTTCCTTTCTTCATTTGTGTTACTTCTGCTATATGCTCAGCATTTTTTAAAAAATATATTTTATTGATTTTTTACAGAGAGGAAGGGAGAGGGATAGAGAGTTAGAAACATTGATGAGAGAGACATCGATCAGCTGCCTCCTGCATGCCCCCTACTGGGAATGTGCCCGCAACCAAGGTACATGCCCTTGACCGGAATCGAACCTGGGACCTTTCAGTCCGAAGGCCAACGCTCTATCCACTGAGCCAAACTGGTTTCGGCATGCTCAGCATTTTTGAAAGGTAGCCTCCAGTTGCTTATTTCCTATGTCTTGTTCATGTTTGAGCTCTACAAATCCTAAGAGCACCAAATAAAGGGCTTTATTGCTCGACTACTCAGACAAAGTAGTAGCATACCTGTGAGAGGACCATGATGTCATGGCCCCGATGAGACATGTCCACTGTGAGGGAGTGTGAACAGCTTTGAGTGGGGGCAGCTGAGTTACTAAGGAGTTGGCAAAATAGACCCAGAGGACAACTCTTCACCTGATACACTGGGGAAATACATGGTCTGTCTATCTCCCAAAGCTGTGTGGAGGTTCAAATAGGAGAATATGTGGGAAAATTTGGGAAAAACTCCACAGACAGGACATATTTTTAAAAACTCACTATTGTTAATAAAAGAGCCTTATTCCATTTAATGAATGAATGAATTAATTAATCATTCAAATTAAGGCTTTGGGGTGTTTAAATTGTCTCTAAATTAATGTTGTGCATTTTTATAGCATATTAGACTGTTAGGATACTTTGACAGATTTTAAATGCATTTGACTGTCTTTTTTTAAAGAAGCAATAATATAATAACTGCAAAGTTACTATTCAAATATTACAAGTATATGTAAATTTGGAGAGGAAGTAGTGAGGAAAGAGGATAAACATAAACAAAAAATACTCTGAATGCTTTCATAATAAAACCTTGGACACCTATAGACTTATTCTCAGTCATGACTACTTGGCTCAGGCCATTTGTGGTCCTGAGAAGAGTAACAATTTAGCAGGCTCTAAGCCTTTGTGGGGATATGGACACATTCTAGTGCAGCTAGAATCTGGGAACTTTCTGCAGCCCTCTGCTTCTACTGCATTGTCCGAATCCTCAACCCACAAGGATTCTTTAGCTTTGGACACAATTAGAAGATGTCAACATGTTCTCAGAGTGTAAATGCAGCCTTGGATGGGGGCACAGGATGGAGCTGGGACTTCGAGGTAGAATAGATTTATAGGAATGAGATTCACTACTTCTGGTGATGGTGGCAGTGAGCTGACTATGGAGAGACAGCAAAAATGAGGTGTAGGGAACAAGAGCAGAGATACTGGGTAAAGATAGAACAA
Source organism: Lasiurus cinereus (assembly GCA_011751065.1). Taxonomy (NCBI): domain Eukaryota; kingdom Metazoa; phylum Chordata; class Mammalia; order Chiroptera; family Vespertilionidae; genus Lasiurus; species Lasiurus cinereus. The sequence goes on along the minus strand of JAAGEH010000030.1, from coordinate 31,712,393 downwards.
TGAGAAATCTAGGTGGATGAACGGGAGGAGGCCCATATTCTTTAGTTCAATCAGCTGGATTTGCTAAATTCATACTGTTTGAGGCTACACAGTTCAAACTTTGATGGTTTCTGATGACTGCTTTATCTCCACTCAGTGTAATGGAGAAGACAAATGAGTTCTGAGTATAATGGAACTAAATGGGTGGTTGCTTCCTTATAATTTAATACACACTGCATATATTCTATTAAAAGGAAAGAACTAAATAGAGCCCTCGAATTCTACCATCAGCAGAGATTACAAAAACTTTCAAAACCTTATATTAGATACCTGGGATTTTTCCACAGAAGCAGTGTGCTTATCACACATTGGGCTAATCTCCATTCCCCGCTCCCGCTCTTTGTCTCCCTGCTGGAAAAATTCCTCCATGATGCGGTCTGTCCATTGCCGATACAATTCCAAGGACTTGGTGGGGTTGCTCAGGTCTGCACAGTGTACCATGTTGCGAAGGACCTGAAATCATCAAGTTTTGGAAATCTCATAAAATTAGGTGTAAATACTACTAGAACATCTCATCCCTCTTGTGTTAGTACATTTGGTACCAAACCCAAGAACATTTTAGTTGCATTATAATTATGGTGTGTGCACCAAAAAAGCAGAATTACAAGAGTGTTGGCCAAAATTGGTTAAAATGGGAGTCCTAACTGGGAAAATGTGTGTCTTCTTAAATTGATGGTCATTGAATTTAAAAGCTGGAAAGGACATTAGAGGTCAGATACTGCCACCATTTCCTTTCCTCAGTTTGGAAAAAATGCAAAGAATTATTCAAAGTAGATATCTTCATATTTTCCACTTGTGGAAAGAGACTAGCTGATGGCAATTTGTATAACTAGAACAGACTTAACAAACTGCAAGTCAATAGGATTTATATCCAAACATCAGCTTTGGGACCAGCAATCACATACATCCTATAACAAATAGATCTTACTATTTATTTTTAAAATTAAGCAATTCAATAAATAGGGTTATGTTTTTCCTCGTAAATTAGAGAATAAGCTGCCATGTTTTTCTTTGTTATTTCTTAGCTTGCTTAGTTTGTCCTTAAAATAGGCCTATAGCTGTAGTAATAACTGAGGACATGCGACTAATTTGTTTTCATTTTTAATTGTTGTTTGGTTTGGCTTTGTGTTCAATCAGAGGCTTTTTCTCAAATACCTGTATACGATCCGTATAGTTGTCCAGCAGAAGCACGCCTGAGCTTGTCACTTTTTTTGTTTCTACCATTGTCTTCAGGTCTGCCAGCAGGCTCATATGTTTGGACATATCAGTTGCTAACACCTTGAGTAAAAATAAAATGAAAATAGTCAGTGAGCTCAGTGTATGAGAGAATATTTCTCCTTCCTGTGACAGTAGAAGGAGGTGAGGAACCTGGAGGGGCTGAAGTCTTACCATGTCGATAACCATCTTTCGGAGTGTCTGCCGCTGCTTCTTGGTGAGATTCTGAAAGATGTCACAGTGCTCTTCTTGCAGCAGTTTGAAACCCACAGCCAGATGATGGTTTTCCAACACAGATTCATCATTATACATCAAAGCAAGTTCTGAATCTAGTAAACAGGAAAAAAATGATGACTTAATAAAAAGGGGTACAATTCAAAGGTCTGCATTACCTCAATATGAAATCAGATCTAGCTCTATTTAAATAGTTTTAAGAGCTCAGATCTGTATGCCTATTTCCTCTTAAAGAAATAGTCTCCCTCTAAAAAGGAATGTAGTCAATTTCTAAACCAAAATACTTCTAGTAGTTATTAGTACATAAGCTTTCTCTTTGACTAGGATTCATGGTATTTTACAATCCTTTTTCTCCGTCTCCAGTTTATAAAGAATTTGACATTAGGTAAAAGCATTCCCAAGCTGCTAAATCCTACTTTTACCTCAGATTGTAATTTCCTTTATGTGTTCTCACATTTTGTGCTTTGGAAAAGAATGAACTGAAAATGTCACTAAACTTTATCAAATGTATTAGGATTTTTCACACTATATTCACTTTTTTTATATGCTTGCCAGCTCTGTTAATTGTGAGTTATATATTTTCAAAGAAGTGAATGATGTGACTGTAAAATTTCAATTCATTCAAATAATGTAGCTTTTTGAAACTTTCTATAAATGTGGTAACAAAACATTAATATTTTTTTTAGAGCAATCTTGATGTTAAATTTTCTGCCATCTGGCTCTTTACGCCAGAGACTGCGATATCTGGAAATGGAAACTACAGCTTCTAGACCGCCTTTCACACAAAAGATTCAGACATCTTTAATTAGGCAGAGCCCCAGTTTGCAAATGAGAATATGGTCATCAAACTCATGAAGTCACATTTTCTCTTAATCAAGAATAATAGCCAAGAGAGGGTGCTCTGTCACTAACTGCAATTTCTGCTTGGGGGTTCCCATGCTCCAATCTAACATTTGGGCCTGCTTCCTCAGTAGCGAGGGACACTAGTGGGCCACCATGCTCTGTGTGAGAGCCCTGCATAATCCTAAAAATCTTTATCACATTATCCCCAAGCCTTCCCTTGTGCTTACTGAACAATTCCACATCTGTTACTCTTTCCTCGCATATCGTATTTTCCAAACACTGAGTACTTTTTATGGCTCTCCTCTGACCTCTTGCAAGTTCTCCATGCAGCTCAAAAATGATGTTGCCCAACTGGACACAGTATCCAGGAAAGGTTTGACCATTTTGAGTGAAATGGAAGGATTACCTCATCATCACTCTTATTATTATCCATAACAAAAGCATAAGGAGGGAAAAAATTAAGCATGACTCATAGGATGATATTGAACGACTGTCCTAGTGGTGAACTCACTTGTGTTGATGAGAAACTGGTTGGATACTCCAGGATGATCCACGTCATGGATAGCAGCTGCAAAAATGGCGGCCAGGATTTCCAAATCGGTGAAGACGGCCTGCAGAGCAAAATGAGCACATTTCACTCCATCTTCCATTTGACTATCCTGCAATTCTGTTTTATGTTCAAGTATCCCATTTCATTCTTGTTGGGAAAAGGATGCTGTGTTTATTTTTATAATGTCTCATATACTAATTTAATTAAATGTAGATTATATCCATCCTCACAAGGTCCATGTGAAAGGAATGATGGCTGAGCCCATGCCCTCATCAGAGACTACGCTTAGGAAGGTACAGGCGCAGTGAACTATGGTGAGTGATCAGCTGGTCCCTGATGCTTGTTTCCTGGCTAAGCAGTATGGCAGAATGGTGCTTATATAACACAAGTGCATGCAAGTCAAAGAAGCAAATCGGACTGCGCTCTGAGATATAACAAACTTCATATGTTTTCAGGCTGCGTAACTTAGAGAACAAACGCCAAATTCCAATCTTGTAAGACTGGCAGTCAATTATTTCTGAAGGCTACAATTGTGGTGTGATCAGAAGGTTTCATATATATATTTCTTCATCCATTCATTTAGTACCTATGCACTAAATGTACCAGCTTTGAGAACATTTCTATGAAGCTTTCTCTGCCCTTACTGGTACACAATGATTTAAACCTAGTGTATATATTCCTTCTGGCTAAAATGTCTTTCTCCCGCTGAAATGTCTTTCCTTGTCCTCTGTGATTACTTAAATCTTCTGACCCTTCAAATGCCAACTCAGTTTCTACCTCTCCCAGGAAAACCAACCTGATTACTATAGGGCACATTGAACTCTCCCTTCCCTACAACGGTGGCACTCATGGACAACTTCTGGTCTCACAATGGTTATCTTATCAACAATAGTGGATTGTTGATTAACAGTGTTGGTCTATTCTGATACTTGTACAGAACACATTCTCAAGGGAAATAGAACAGCCTTAGCACCATTTCACTTTCCCAAGTCTTCCTGGATTTATTTCCTTAGAAAATATGGAACCTAAGCAAGAGAGTTGTGGTCTGTTTAATCTTTCTTCACCTTCTACACTGAATCTGCAAAGGTGGAGATAGATAAAGGTTGGCCAGTCCCTTACTGCAGTGAGCCTACTCGTTTTGGAAGCACCTGATCATCACTGCCATATGTTGAGAAAAAACATATCTGCTGGGGTTACTGCTGCTAACGTCAGTTTTTACAAATGCATTAATTTGTTGGGGAAGGAGTCATAGTCACCTTTCAGCAAGATATCTAGCAATTCTTAGTTCTAGATTTTCAATTATTTTTTCTTCATCTCATAGAATCAGTTTTATGAATTCTTAGGAGAATATGAATTCCTATGGGTGCCTATTCCTAATAGGAACTATATAGAAAATTTTATATTATGCTTCTGTGTATCTTTCACAATGCTTGGGATGGAATGGGCAGCTGGAATCAGTACATGCATGGTGAAGATATACTATATACCAGTCACTGAACTAGACACATATTAGACACAAGTTATACAATAAAAAACAAAGTGTCCTGTAATTGCTTGATAATTAAATAGTTTTTTCAACTGTAAGTGATGTAAAGGCAAAGCTACTCTGATATTGATAACTCAATTGATAGATGGGACACATAATCAAGAACCAGCTCAAGAATATGTAATCATTTAATTACATTATTTCTGCAACTATATTACATTGTGTGGCACTTTTTGAAGGCGATGGGAAGGTATAGAAGTTCATAATTACTCACATCTAATGCTGGTGTTGAAAGAAGAACATGGGTTGACTGGGCTACATCAGCAGCATGTAGGCTGTTATGATATGCCACATCAGAATGGTAATGGTCTTCTAATGTCATCATGTAGGTTACAAATGTATCTGAAGAGATTTTGAATGTCTTTAGGAGGTCTCTTTCCTATATTGTAAAATGAATTAGAAAATAAATAAATGGATGTCCAAAAATGAAAAAAAAAGAGCTAAATCAGAAAAATAAACTGGTATAGAAAAATAACCATAGTCATCCAATGGAATAACCAGCATTCCTTCCCGTGTACTCACCTGGAATATGGCATACATGATGCATGTTAAGGGCCTATTGTGTGAATATCCAGCCACATTGAAAATGTTAAGGCCCCATTTGTTCAGGTCTTCCAGTTCCTGTAAGAAAAATTAGAGGAATTTAAGAATAAGGATAGAGTTTTTTTATTATTTTTTGTTTGTGTTTGTTTTGTTTGTTTTAAGCATAACTCATTGTTTATATTTACTTTTTGGACAATGGCTATCTATCTTTCGAGTGCCTATTTTGAGTCTTCTAGTTGCATGAAAAAGTTAAAATGGAATGGCCTAGGAGGTTGGGTATCCTTTTCATTCTAGTTCCAAGTTTCTATATATTGCATTTATAAATTTAGTTGCTGCAAGTAAATAGAGCTAGAAAATCATCTTAGGGCTATTCATCTCTGTTCTTTGGTTATTCTCACTAAGGGCCAGGTCAGAAAGACTCAGCTGCTAGAATGTGCATAAGTCAACTCTAATTTAATGAAGAATGCCAGTCATGTATTATATCTAACAGTTCCTAGGCCACAGGTAAATCTAGAAGAAACATCATTTAGTCCTGTATTGTGGGATTATTATAAGATTATCTGATTAAAGGAACAGTTTATTCCATTTTTAATATTCCAAATAATATTCCATATTATTTGGGGCGAAGGTTCTAGGCTCTCCCTAGACAGGCTTGGCCCAATGTGTAACAGACCTTAGTCCAATGATACCTTTCAGAAGGCCTCACCGAATGTCCTTTTGCTCATAGAGAGCTCTTTCCATTTTCACAAGGCTCAGAGGACCTCAGCATTCTACCTCACACAGCCTCCTATCTCATATATAAACTCTTTCTGTGCCTTCCTCCAGTACTGGGGTTTGGGTATAAGAGTCAGTGCTGTCAGTTTCTCTCATTTCCTCGCTAGCTCTGCCAACCAACTCAGATTTTCCCATTGTTCCCTGGCATACAGTCCTCAGAGTATTCTCTGGGAAATTCAATCCTGCCCACTGGCCTCTCTATGGATTCTTTTAGTGAATTTTCAGTAGGATTCTCATTCATAAGGAACTATTCATTTACAAATCCCACTTAAGGTTTAAAAAAAGGCCCTTTAATATAGAAAAAGAATCTTTAATTAGGTGCTCATCAGTGGACAAAGAGGCCACACCAGCCTCCTTATCATACAATCCTATATAATAAAAGGCTAATATGCAAATCGACCAAACAGAAGAATGGCTGGTTGTTATGATGCATACTGACCACCAGGGGGCAGATGCTCAACACAAGAGCTGCCCTCTGGTGGTCAGTGTACTCCCACAGGGGAAGTGCTGCTCAGCCAGAAGTGTGGCTCAAGGCTGGTGGGTGCAGTGGTGGTGGCGAGAGCCTCTCCCACCTCTGCAGCAGTGCTAAAGATCTCAGTGGGGAGTGGGCCTAAGCAGTCAGTCAGACATCCCTTGAGGGCCCCTGGACTATAAGAGGGCACAAGCCAGGCTGAGGGAACCCCCCTCTGTGCACAAATTTCATGCACAAGGCCTCTAGTTTAATAATAAAGCAAAAAAAAAAATAACACTATTATTTCCTAGCAGGTAGTTTTAGGCTGCTATGAAGCAGACAGCTAGATGCACACACTCCCAGCACATACCCACCTTGGCCAGATGATCTTCATTTTCTGTGTTGACTCCAAAGCGTGAGATGCTTGTATTATTTAAGCTTGAACTATGCATCAGTTTCTTCACTCCGCTTATCTGTGTCATGAGCTGCTGCTTTTTCTTTTTCTCTCTGTCCTTCTGGGTGGGAGATGGAATCTCCACATCATTCTGCTTATCTGCAACAAAAGAATACATTTTTCAGACTATGAGTGTCATTGAAAACCACATCCCAATCAGTTGATTTTGTAATATGCAAAACAATTTCTAAGCATCTTATAAAGAACTGCCATGCATTATCTCATTTGATCTTCAGCACAATCCTGTGAAGTAGATGGGAGAAATATTTTGCTCCATTTTATTGCGAGGAGAACTGAGGCCCAGAGGAACTAAATAAGTTGTCCAAGAAGTGACAGAGGTGAAACTCAATCTCAGCTCTTCTGTTTGCAGTATAGTTTAGGAGAATTACACTTGTACATTTGCAAGGTGGGGTATCAATATTTATATGTGATTTTTAAGTTAATAACTTATATATTTGTATAATAGAAAAGTTTTATGCTGCCAAGACCAGATTACTAAAAACAGGCTTTATGTTCTGCTCATTTTATTATATGTGTATTAATTTTTTAATTGAAAAACTCATATAACTTTAGCTGGATATAACATAATTTTAGTTTAGATAAGTAGAATGTATGTGAGAGAAATAGTTACTTCAAATAATTACTTTAAAGCCTTGGTTTATTACCATTTGAGGATTAGAGGAAGACCATAATTTCAGTTTTACTTTAGGTCGTTGGTTTATTAGTTCTATTAAAATAATAAGTGTTTATGACTATCATTTGTAACAGACATTACATTGATTAAAATATTTATGCTTACTTAATATTTATAATCATCTCATTTAAACTTTTAAAAAATTCTGCTACAACAAGGTAATAGTAGAGCTAGAATTACTGAAAAAAACATGTCTGACTGTTTATAGAAGTACTTTTCTCTATAGCATATTATTAAATGGCATATATTTTATTAAAAATATCAGCAGTCAAATATTTCATTTCACTTTACAGGGCAATGTATCTTGAATACTTCTGAAAAATGTATTAACTCTTTCAGGCCATAGGGATGCCTGGGAGTGGACTGAGTAATACGTTATTAACTAGCTTAACAGTTATTTCATTGAACTAAATGATACTTGTGACTGAAAGAGTTAATGCAGCTTTCAAAAGTTCCTGCATTTATCTCTGCTTTTTACAGTGAAAATAAGTACAAATATAGCTTCTCCGTTTGAAAATGACATGCTTCTAGTTGGCATGTGGGGATCAAGACTATTTGCTTTTATTTCTCACAGATAATAGCATAGTCACATGTACTCCCCAGAGACCTCTGCCTGCTCCTGGGGCCCTGGGTACAACTCATCAAAGCAAAGCAAGCACAGGAAGATAGAAGCAACTATCATGTACACCTCACACCCAGCTGTAGAGCTGGAGCAGGGGTGTTCCCTCTCTAGGTGCCCATGAGCTCCTAAACTCATCAGCCTTTCTAGGACTTTCGGTTGTGGAGGAATTTTACTGGTCATTTCTATGAGTTTAGGGGTTTCCAACCTGATTTAGCATCAGAAGCATTCAGGAAACTTAAAAAAAAATACAGACTTATGAGCCTTACCCAGTCCTCCTGAACCAGTGCTTTATAAAAGCTTCCCAAGTGACTGTGATGGTCAGATCCAAGTTTGGGAACCAATAATAATACCACATTCTGACTTTTCAGATGAAGTCAGCAATTTGCACAAGCTCAAAGGATGATTTATTCAACAGATATTTATTTTGCAATTACTGTGTTCCAGATACAGTGATTTAATAGCATAGAACCCAGGCCTTGAGATTCCTATTAAAAAAGTCTCTTTCTGGTCTCACAATATCTGGCATTAAAAATGACAGATTATGTGTTTTTTTTTTAAATTACTTTTCTCTCTGTCACTTCACTCTTAATAATTACTACTTTTGCTAAAAGGCAAGGTCACAATAGCCCATGCCTCTCCCAACCATCATCCTTCACCATTCTTTATGTCTGGCTGTTGAATTCCTCCCATGCCAACACAGATATAAGACCCTCTAGTAGTGGGACTAGCAGCTTTCCCCCTTTGCTTAATTAAAGATCTCCTGCAGCAGGAGCTGAACTACCACTGTGTCTATGCAGAGAATATTATATTAAAGAAGAAAGCCATTATTCACACAGTGCCAACTGGGCATTCACGGGTATTCCCCTAAGCAGGCATTGAAACAACTGGTAGGTTTCCCTATTCTGAATTTCCTGTTATATGCTTTTCCCTATTCTGAATTTCCTCTATTAAATGCTTAGCCAGCACAATGTGGAAATAACCTGAAACACAGAGACAAAGAATCACAGTAAACATTTAGTGAATTTACATTTATAGGATGGTCAGATTACAGTGGGGGAAATGGTGGACCCATATCAAACAAACAAAAAACAACAACAACAAAAAACACAGATGTAAAAAATGTCAAAATTCGGGTAAATGGCATTATTGGAGGTGCTTTTCTTGCTAGATTACAGCATTTGATCATGCAAATTTCCTAAGTTATTTTCCTTGTACCTTGAAAATCCTGTGTTTAATTTTTGAGATAGTAAGCAGTTGATTTATAAGGATAGTTTTTCACTGTTTGTAAAAATATCACAGTATTTTCCGGTGTATAAGACAACTGGACGTATAGGACGACCCTCAACTTTTCCAGTTAAAATACAGAGTTCGGGATATGCCCACCCTATAAGATGACACCCTGGCATATAAGACAACCCCTGAATTTTGAGAAGATTTTCCTGGGTTAAAAAGTCATCTTATATGCCAGAAAATATGGTAACTAAATTGTAAGACCACATCTAAGTATCTTGCTTTATCTGTGCTCCCTCCCTGTGGGTCCTGCTTTATTTCTTCTTATTCCAGCAACCTAGAGCCCATATAAGAGCATCAAGAAGTGCCTGCAGTGGTAAATGGTCTCCTGACTACATTTTGAATTATCTGGACACTACCCTGTTGATGGAAATATAACACAAGTCACAGATCCCTGGAGTAAGGGATTCCTTCCCTCTGATGACCCATTTTAACCTTCAATGACACTGAAATATTGCTCTTCAAGTTTAACTTAAATTGCTAAGGCCTACTCAGTTTGCTCTCACTGCAATGGTATCTTTGCTCTAACTAGACCTTTTTATAACTGAAAACTGTTAATAAACCTTTTTATTTTTAGGCCCAACAATCCTGATTTCTAAAGACTTTTCTCCAAAAGAATGAATATTACTTGAATACCCTTAAATATGATTTTCTTCCATATGTTCTGAGTTCTGAATACCTTCTTTCCTAATTAAAGAAGTGATGGGACATTTAGGTCTAGGAGTCAAGAGAGACAAGTTTTAGTTCTGACTCAGGAACATATTAGTCAAGTAATCTTGGTGGAATTATTTTGCTCTTCTAAACCTTAGTTTTCTCTACTGTAAAATGAGGAAATTGGATTACAAGGCCATTCAAGTTTCTTGCAAATCTGACAGTTTGTGAAGAAGGCTTCACTCATGGTTCTGGAGTATGCATTAAACTTACAAATAGACCTAAGGGCCCCTTGTCTTGCGTTTGCAGTTTGGAAACAAGCTTTGTTTGTTTGCTTACTTTTTAACGTCATCAAATTGCAAGTCTGCAGTCTATTGCAGAAAATTCAGGCTGCCAGGTACTTTTAGCAAGATGGATAAACTCCATCTATATCAGAGCCATAGAATGTTTAAGAGTTGCAAGGGCTCGGGAGTGGCAGCTGTTTCAATGCTCCCATTTCCCAGATGAGGCAACTGATGCATTATATGTTTATATGATATTTTCTCCCTATATTTTCCCAAGAATATTTAACATTTCAATGTGTCTATTTAGTCTGTTTGAGTGGGTCTACCTCATGCATACACACATGCACACACACACACATACACAAGACATACACTCACACACATCACACTCATTATGCTGAATCTGTAAGGACTGAGATCCTAACAATCTTCCTCAGCAACGTGTTCTTGGGAATTTAATTTAATTTTTGAAATAGTTAAGAGCCAAATGATTGGTTTTCTCTAAGAGAAGTGCCTAAATAGCAAATGGAATGCTTGACAGAAAATTGACATTGGCTGCTCTTTAGATACAAAATATTGAAACTGAGGATTCATCTTTATTTTCTCTTCACCTTCTCACTTGCTATCAGCCTTTGATGACAAGAAGACATTAATTAGCATTCCAAAATATGCTTGTTGTCCTTGGCAAGTGGGTAGTGAAAGAAATGACAGTGACGAGGACTGCTTAGATGCAGTCTTGGATGATGAGGGGTTCAGGGACTTTATGCAGCTTTTCTCTAGTCATGAGCATCTCTTCTAAGACAAAAGAGCCCTGATATTTTAGAAATGCAATGTCTATGAAAACAAAAATGAATTCCTGCATGTATGGATTTTATCCTTTTCTCCCACAATCATTAACCTATAAAATGTCCCTAAGACAGTTTCCAGCTTATGAAAAAGAATTGGGTGATGCACAGAATGGAGTGCATGGAAGACACTTCACAAATGGACAGGGAAAGACACCTGGCTTCCAAGGAATAAAGGGGAAATGCTGGGGAATAAAGAATTAGTATACGATGCTTTCTGTTCAATTAGATGCTAGCTACCCTTTGGAGTTCAGATGTCTGAAAAATTCTTCTTCTTTGTTCTCTGACAAAGGCCTGACATAGCTGCAGCTGGAGAAGACCAGCTACTGCAGACACCCACACACTAGAAACAGCTGGAAAGGCACTTACTAATCATCAGGTGCCCATGGGCTACAGAGTAATTCACTGAGTTTTGCACTAGGCTGCTCTAAGATTGATCTGCTGATAGCAGGAACTGCCCTGGTATTAGATGGATTTTCTAAAATAAAAGTAGAAGAGGAATATGTTTCCAGAAGGCATCAAGGCAAATGCTCTGTGATTGAATATTGTGCAGAAAAGAAAGGAGGTGTGGTGTTCAGCTGTAAGAATGGGTCATTTCCCTGGGAAGTGGAGTTCTGGAGACAAGCATAATTCAGGGGTAACTGCATATCCACAGAATCAGGGTCTAAAGGCTACCCATTCACTTGGAAGTACAGATTTACAAATCCTACAGGCCTCATTAAAGAAAAATAGCCCACATAAGTTCATTATGCAAGAGGATGGCTGTAAACACAAGATCAGCAATTCCTATTAATCAAACAGGATGTTTGAAGTCATTAAGGAATCATTGATACAAACCTTTTCCGTGTCATGTGTTAAATACCAGCAATGTGACTACAGAGCATAATAGAGAAAGCATCAGATTGAGAAGATAACAATGCTGCTTGCAGGGGAACAAATCTTTCAGATATGAAGATTCTCTGCCCACCCCCTCGCCCCTATGTATCTTTAAGAAATACTTAGCAAAGCAATAGTCAAATTATTTCCAAAGCCTATCTTCTTAGGCCAGGTTACCATAGGTATTCGCCAAACATATTTCTTGCAAACCACCTGAGAGGAAATCTTTTGCTCAAAGCCAGATATTGGAAGAATTTAAAGAATACCACATCCTGGAGTCAATGGAGTTGTCCTGAGTTTGGTTGATTAACACCCTTATTCCTAACTCTTCAAAGGTCTTGGCAGAGATGGAAGCAGGTGGGTAGATAAGGGGTGATCTGAGGTCCATAAAAATATACTTAGCCCATCATAACTTTTGCCTTTGATGAATATTTTTACTTGTTTTTCTTTTTTGCAACATCTTCCTGTTCATTTTTCCCTTTAAAGGCTGTCCTTAGTTCTTATTTTAAATGGATTTGTTTTCCGATGGATTTATTTCATTTAAATCTCACATAGGGATGTTCATGCAGAGATTAATACTGAAAAAATCTCAGTTATGAAAGAGGTTTCCAGTTAACATCTTACCTAAGAAAGTATTTGAAATGTATTCAGACACCTGGTTCCCTGATCGGCTCATTTCTGAGAGGTGTGTCAGCTCCCGGTTCAGCATCCTTTTGAACTGTGCATAAAGAAGAAAAATGTATTAACCACCTAAAAACTAACAAATGATCACTTTACATGTTTACAACTTTGCTGTCTAAGAACCAAGCGTTTGGATAAGCAAATACCATGATATAAATGATTTTGTTTTTACAAAATATAATACCCCTTTAATACTAAATTATTCCAAGGGCACCCTAGGAAAAAGAGATTTTCTTAAGATTTCTTAGAATTAATATTTTATTTCTTTTCAAGATGCAAATATAGGAAAAAGAATCTTAATTGAGGTCAAGGTAATTTACTTGAAAATGTAAGACAATTTTAAAATACATTTACTGAAAATCAACTCTAAAATACAAATTAATAACTTGTATAGTGGGAGGAGATTATATGTAAAAAGTTTAAGGGAAAACAAAGGGGGAGGGGGAGCATTCTTTAAAAATAGTGTTGAGTAAAAAGGATAAGATAAAAAGACAGCCCAGTTTATTTTAATACAATGTCATTTAACATGCCCTTATTTCAAAATTTCCTACTTTACAGTAAACGTACAGATATAAATGTTTCAAATTCTACAAAAGACACAGAACAGAATCAGATGGACCCACCTTGATGTAACCCCAAGATACAGATAACAAATAGTTTGCCTCAGGCATTTTGGAATGCTCTCCTTTCCACAATCCACAGATCCCTTTGAAAGAATTCACAGTTCTGAGAGAGCAATCGGGAAAGCCTTGTACATTCGGTGCTAAAATAATCAAAAGTTATAAAAGACAAAGCCTCCAAAACTTAAGGCATTTCCTAATCCAAAAGAGACCATCTTCGCACTCCATTCTAGCAAGAAGCCTGTGCTTCTAGCTTCTTTTCTGGCAGAGAGAGGAATAAAATCAGGAATTGCAGGAACAAGAGCCTGTCCGAGTGGATTCAGCTGGCTGGTGTGCAGCCCTTATAAATTATGAATAGTCCTACTGGCGAAGGGGTTTCCACCCTCGCTTAGTCCTGCTCAGCTGAACTCTGCAAGGAAGGAGCAATTCTTCTTTCCTGAGGGGTTGCCAGAGTGGGAAACACAGCCATCTTTTTAAAAGGAGAAGATTAAAATGGAGGAAGCCCCGTGAATATTTAAGTAAATCTGAAGTCGGTACCCTCCCCCATTTCAACTGGGTGTTCTTAACCCTCTCTCCTCTGCAGAGACCAACACTCTGCAGACACAGCCTCTGCACAGAGCTCAGCCACTCTTAGCATTTCACAGTGATGGTGATTGAATTACTTCCTGAGCATTTAAATAAAAAATGAAAGAGATTGAGACTTTGGCTATTTTCAGACAAGACTTTAGTTCTACAAAAATATTTTAAAAAACAACAACTATTTTTTGCTCACCAACAGTGTGCCAATGCATTTAGCCTTTTTTTACAAGGACACACCTGGGAAAGAATTATTACCTTTTATAAGTACTTCATATGCAGAAGGCAGTTTTCTGCACTCCATCAGCTCGTTAATATACATATTGGATGGCATTCAACAAATTAGGCACATTTAACATTTGATCTAAGATCTAGAGTGTGTTCAGAAATACAAGGTATTATTTGTAGCATGAATGGAGAATGATTTGTAGTTCTAAATGACTGTGCTTTCCTGGTATTGCAATATTACATCTTCTAATTCATGTTAGAAATATTTAGGAGTTAAATTTATTTCTGTTTAATTTTAGCAAGCTAAGGCATGTTGAGAAAGTCTTTCCTTTCCCGTAGGCATTTCCCTACCCCCTCCTTGTCCGTGCTAGAGAACAGGCAAGAGGATCTGAGACTAGTTCTACTGTAGTGGGATTCTCTACCCAGGGCCATCCTACTCCCTGCCTTCTTCTCTCTGTCACTCCATCCTGGTACTCCCAGGAGTTCAAGTATAACACATTAAAGGAGTAAAGCACCATGGCAACAGCTCCCTTCCTCTCCTCCCGTCCCCCCACTCCCTCCCTCCTACCAATCCCCCCTCTGAAACACACACACAATTGGCCCTCTTTCCTGTGAGGCATTCCCCTTTCAAATGAGCATCCTGCACTGACAATGGCTTCACTTCAAGCATCTGAGCCCCATCATGCCACTGCCTGTGCCCAGGAGACCAGGCCTTTTGAGGCGAAACCAATGCAGGTCAGTATTACTGCCCACTGGCCGGCTGCACTGTGCACTGTTCTCAAAGAGGCACAGTGGTCGCCTCTGGGCAACCCTGCTTGCGTATGCGTGTTTCCTCATGAGACAATATGGCAGTAACAGTAACCAGGGATCTCTGAAGCAATCACTTAGGTACTGGGTTTTACTAACTGAAACTTTATGCCATTTTGAATTCCAGGTGACTGCCATAAGTTTCAAGTTCTTTGGTTTTTAAGATGTAATCAAGTAACTGGCATCTCATTTTCAGTTCCCAAAAGACGTACACGAAAGACTTAGAAGTTGGAAAAGTTGGGTTTCTCTGCTTTGTCTGATCAGCTGAATTTTGGAAAGAAGCAAGCTTTACTTGGGACATTGTAAAAAAAAGATATTGTATAAAAAGTACAGAGACAGATGATTTTTTTAAAACCAAGTCTCTGTGGTAGTTGTAGCCAAATATAACATTCAAGAAATCATCCTTATTTTGGATCCTTTGGTCTCTGCAATATTTATTTTACTTTATCTTTTTACTATTTTTTTTTATTAAAGTATTACATGTGTATATATCTTCCCATTGCCTCCTCTACCCCACTCCCATGCATGCTCCAACTCCCCAGTGTCTTGCACCCATTGGTTATGCTTATATGCACACATGCAAGTCCTTCGGTTAATCTCTTATCTACCCCACCTTAGAAAGATTTTTTGGAGTCAATCAGGTTTGTCCTATTGTAATCATATCATTTTATTATGTATTTGCTAAGTATTTATTAAACTCCTAACATGTGCCCACCAAAGAAGGATTGAAGATATAGTAGTGAAAAATAAAAATCTTCTCATGCTTCTAATGAACTTACATCCTAGCAGAAATAGTCAGCTATATCAGAGCATGTTGGTTACCCTCAACAGTTAAGAGTCTGGAGAGAGTTGGGCCAGTTCTTTATCAGTGGTACTGGCCCCTGAATTCAGAATATAGGAGCAGGTAGAAATTCAGTCATAAAAAATCAGGAAGGGAAAGACTCTTCTCTTTACTTTCTTTCTATCTCCTCCCATTGTCCCAGAACCCTGTGGCATACATTGCCAACCCATCCCAATGCGGGAGCAGGGAAGTGGCTCTCAGTTACAGGGCTGAAAACAAACGGAACTCCTCACCTTTCCCGCATAGCTTACAGAAGGGGCCAGGACTCCTGTAAGTAATTAACAGATGAATATCACCTTCTCATGCCCAAAATAGTTCTGCCAGCCTTTTGCTGGAGGCATGGAAATGCCACCAAAACACAAGTCATCTTAAGGCAACAGTAAAACACACATAATGAAGTACGCAAATGGCGGTCACTCAGTGTCAGAATCCGACCCAGTCCTTTAAGTGCTACGTAGCAACAGCCGTTGGTTTTCCTCCTCCGTCAGGGAGGGCCCAACCACACTGACTAAGGCAATCATTGCTCTCATCAAAAAGTAGTTATGAAGGGCCCACTTATGCTGTGCTCTGCACACACGGAGGAAGGCAGACAGGGCCTCTGAGGAGCAGACAGTGGGGACCTTTTAGGTTCTAGTAACGTAGAGTCCAGTTAGCATGATCAGCGAGAAGAGACACATCAAGGGATGGAACAGACCTGAATTGTGTTTGAGGGTAAGGCTGAGGAGACAGTTGGGGCTCAGCTTTGTTGGGTTTTCAGTGTCTGAATCCCATATGGGAATTGCTTCTATGGAGCAGTGACATGCCAGACGAATCTAGCCTGTCATTGTCAGTTCTCTGGAACAGTCTGGTGAAGTGACTTCACCTCTAGAATACGAAAGGGGAGTGAGGTCTGATTTTCGGATCTCAACCTCCCAACCTGAGCCTGTCATGACTCCGTGGTAAGTGTGTGGCAGCCTCCTACAGTCCAAACACGTTCGTTACCAGCAACCAGTATTTCCCAGAAAGCAAAATTCTCTTAACATGACTGAGAAAAACAACCCAAGTCAGAAATGCCTCACTCCCTAAGAATAAGTTTCCAACAAAGGAAGAAAAGTGTTTATCATCCTCCCAGAGGTTTATACTCAGTTTAAAAAGGAAGGCAAGATAGCTTTGGAGGGAACTCGTGGCTCAAGGAGTTACAAAACTGACAAGGCACAGCCATTATGACTTTACCCAATGCCACAGGGAAAGCCACAAACAGGAGCACACTGTGCCAAAGATAAATGTGTCTCTGCTACCTGATAGATACAGATTCTATTTTTCAGTTAAGAATCTGCCTTCACAAGAACACCCTGTGAGGGCCTCCCTAGAATAATGTCCCCAGAGGTAATGGTTGAAGCCCCTTTTCACCACAAAGCCATTTGTGAATGATCCCTTAGTCACAGAAATTCCTCCTATGCTTCCGTAAGCTTATGTTCGACATTAGATTCTTGAGCACTGCAGAAGTGCAGTTATTTTTTTAAAACAAAAATAAAGAAAGAAAGAAAACTATATTATCTATATAAATGATTTAATACAGGGTGTCCCCAAAGTGAATATGCACACTTTGAATAATTATAAAGGCACTGTTTATTAAAATACATTTCATTTTCAAAATTGAGCTCTCAGCTGTTAAAGTGTGTATACGTCTTTTTGGACACCCTGTATTGTTTGCCTAGAATACATCTTTTCTATAAAATCATGTGAGTGTGTGTGTTTTTTAAGGCACTACCTTTAATAGTGGGAAGTTATTTAAAATATCTGGAGTAACAAAAGTTAAAACTCAGTTACACTTGATATAAACATTTTGTTTATGGCTTCACTTTCTCTTTAGCTTCAATACTATACACAAATATTTTTTTTCCCTGAAGCACATTTTTTTCTAAAGTGATGGAACACTTCATCATTTTCTATATTTCTCATCAGATGACAAGTCTGAGCTTTGCTCAAAGATTCACAGGTCAGCTAGTAACTCTCTTGGTAATGAGTTAAATTAATCACATAGGATGGGTGGACTAAAAATGATCTCAGAAAGTCATTCTAGTACTAAGTCTTGATGTTTGCATGTTTCTAAGAGTAAAAAATATCCAGAAGAGTAATAACATGAGGGACCAGTACCAAACACTTGAAAAAGCTACTTTTAAGACTAATCCAGGTTTGTCAGAGGATCCCCTGCAAATCACTTAGGAGTGAGTCCTAAGTGATTAAATATATTCTTCTGTCTGATCAAAGGCTAGATAAAGCAAGACTTCCCTCTCCCAGATAACCTCATGATGAAAACGGTAAGTGAACACTGCCAATGAAAAAAAAAAAAGTTGTCAGAGAGAGGAAGACAGCCCCAGTAGTCACCCTTGTGGGTGGCCGTCTACGCAAGGGCCCATCTGTGAGACAGGCGCCGTATTGTGTGGGGTCTTCCTGTTTTTGCAGTATGAAACAACTGCCCAAGTCATTAAAGTCACAATGACTTTGTTAGGGACTGCATTTTGACTCATATTTTACACTTTGTTAGTCATAACTTCATAAGCATTCTCGGGCATCAGGAAAATGAAGGGGCTGGGCATTCCTCCTGAAGTCGCAGAACGTTGGTGGTGGCAGAAGAGAGTTGAAACTGCAGTGGCACCGTTTAGTGGGAAATGGAAGGGTAGTTTGGCACTAACCAGATGTGCGATCTTGGATCGGATGAATTAACTTCTTGGGGCTCAGTGTTTTTTAGGTGTGGGCTCAGTTTCCTTAGTTATAAAATGGTTAATTTCTAAGGTTACTACTGATTTTTTTAAAAAAGTTTCTTCCATACATGGGAAGAAATGAATGAGGACTTAAGGAAATAAAAGACTAATTTCTAAACATCTACACTTTTCTTTGCAAAATCTGATTTAAACTAAAATAGGGATATAATGTACTTTCTCTAATGCCCTTTATCAAACACGATTTCCACAATTCTATTTTTTTAAAGATTTTTTTTATTTATTGCAGAAAGAGAAAGATTAAAAACATCAATGATTAGAGAGAATCATTGATTGGTTGCTTTCTGCATGCCCCCTACTGGAGTTTGAGCCCACAACCCAGCATGTGACCTCCTGGTTCATAAGTCCACGCTCAACCACTGAGCCACACCGACTGGGCTCCACAATTCTAAACATTTCAGATCATCTGACAACCTGAGTCTTATCCTTTGTCTCTTTTTTGTCTTTCCCTATAAACTCTATCATCTGTTTGAAACTTGATGCGTAGTTTCTTTAACAAAATGTTTGTCTTATTTGAGAGGTAAATGGAATTGAAAAGAATGAGTTTGTAGCAGGGTTGGGAAAGGAATAACATGCCATTGCCCATTAGCATCTACTTTACTAGAGATTCTAGTTCCATGATGGGCCACCCTAGCAAACAAGTTCTACTGTATTAACATCTGGAGCAAACCAACTCCTTTGTACACCAGGAAATAGTTAGGTCATTCTACCTGTCCATCTGCCAAATAAGAGAAAAGCTCATCTAAATATATTAAAATTAGCTCTAACCGGTTTGGCTTAGTGGAGAGAGTGTCAGCCTGTAGACTCAAGGGTCCCAGGTTCAATTCTGGTCAAGGGCATGTACCTTGGTTGCAAGCACATCCCCAGTAGGGGGTATGCAGGAGGCAGCTAATTGATGTTTCTTACTCAGTGTTTCTAACTCTTTTTCTCCCTTCCTCTCTGTAAAAAAAAAATCAATAAAATATATTTAAAAAATAAACATATTAGAGTTGAATGATTCTCTTAACTTCCCAGTGATGTGGCAATTCTCCATAAGTAAGAATATAAGGAAAAACAAGCTTGAACATCTCTACCACACTTCTGCAACAAAAAACTGGCATTTATGGTGAAGCTAAACTAAAATAAATTCCATTAGCTGGTTAGAGAACAAGATCTGCTCAAGTGACATTTTAAAAGTCAAGGTAGGGACAAAGCATCAGTGCTTTCATACAGAGAATTGGAAAAAAAAATAAAAAAATTTAAATACAATTGCTCTACAACTTGAGCTTAGGTCTTGAACAGCCCTCAAAATTATGGGGTGATTCTTCTTTGCTATATATTCTCTATAGCTGCTGTCCATTTTCTTGGAGTTTCTGAAAACTAAGAGGAAATATGGCATACATTATTGGGACATTAAAAAACTGTCCTTTCCTAGACTCAAAGTAATTCCTATAAAAATGTTTAGAGAAATGTCTCAAACTTAACATTCCCCAATCTTCAAAAGTTGCAGCAGTGACACAATTAAATAGACAAAAGATACTATATTTATAGTCAAAGACATATTTTCACTATGCAATTTTAACTATACATATATATATGTACTCACATACTATATGAGTATGTCCCTCACATATATACACACACACTTTGAATAATTATAAAGGCAGTGTTTATGAAGATATATTTCATTTTCAAAATTGAGCTATTAGCTGTTAAAGTGTATATACATTTTTTGGGACACCCTATAAATAATTATATATATGTTTCCACATATGTAGGACTGCCAGATTTAGTAACTAAAAATTCAGAACACCTAGTTAAATTTAAAGAAACAAAAAAAATTTCTTCTTAGTAAAAATGTATCTCAGATATTACACATTCCAAATATCCTAGATTTCAGTTATATACTCCTAATATCCCAGGTTTAGAGGCCCTGTATATTTTTATATAATTTGAAACGTTCGAACTTATTATTTTTGACAGAGGCCTTTCTTTCTGGTGAGAAATACAATAAATAAGACCTGCAACTGTTACTGGAGCTTCACAATTTTATTTTATGTCCTCAACTCCTCCCCTTTAATCTGGCTCTTAATAGAGATAAACAAACAATGAAAAAGCATTCTGAAGGATTTGCAGTGCTGGTCTGGTAATTAACTACAGGAGAGGCTTTTTTTCAACAAATGACAAAATCATTGTAGCAATGACTGTGAAAAAAGTCACTATTTACTGTTCTACAACTTTTTCTGTGCACAATGGCTAATCATTAACCTCAAACTTCTAAAGCCAGTTCTAAGGCCAAGGGGTGTTAATGTGACTCCAGAGCAGATGACTAAGATCATTTGAACCATTTCACATCCAGAAGTTCTACAACATATATTTTTAAAATAAGAACTTTTACCATGGATCAGATCTTGTGGACTATCCAGTCTAGTGTCCTCTCATGACTGGTGGAAAACAAGACCTATGCTTCAGGACCTTCACATCGGACTTGAAAGCAATGATGCAGAAGAGGGAAATCACCCCCACACACTGTACTTTCCTTTCATAAACCCATAAAGTATTGGTCATGATTGTCTTTGAGAAATGGTTTCCAATTTTATTCTGTAAGGTCACCTGGGTTGTTTAAAATCCTGCACAAGTATTGCTTTACTAATATTTCCAATACTTTTTGCAGCGACAAATATCTACCATAGCATGTTTTAAGATGATTACTTCACCTCTTTAAACACATCATGTGGCATGTATTGTGTTAAATATTAATTATATTGATTTCAGCTAGGAACTTTCACAGACCTCTGAGATAAAAGATAATGGGATGTTTCAAAACCTGTCATGGAAATCTTTGCTTCTGGATTAGCAGCTTCCCAGGGGGAGGCCAGTCCCTTGGGATGGAAATTTTCAAGATCAACTCTGGGACCATCAAACAAATAAGGGGAAAACCTGGGCTACACAGACATATCCTTTCCTTTCCTAAAAGCCAATGTTATCTGTTTGGGTTTTTGGTAATCCCTATATTAGGACACATACTTGCAAGTTGAGAAGACTCTGCCATAGGTTGGAGATTTGAAAATTTTAAACCATAAAGGATAAAAACAGTACTCTTAAGCAATTTTATCATTAAAAAAGGATAATTATACTTGTTTTGCATTTTGTTTTCCCTATAATTAGTTACCATAATTTAGAAGAGTTGGATGGATGCTTTGTACAATGCACTCCAAGATGTATAAGTTTGTTGTTTATGAAAGGCTTATAAAAATAGTTTCAGAGTAGGATGCATAGGTCATACATAACTAGAGGGGTTTCCAGTTACAAACTAACCTTACCAGGAGGGTCTAACTACATTAAAAATACTCTAAGAATAGATCCAACAACATTCCTGCATGACACAGGATCAGCTGAACATCCAATGAGCTTTGGGAATAAAATTCTGTACTATTACTTATTCTGAGAAACTCAGCAAGTTGTTCAGTTTCTTGGAGATTAAGTTTTTCCATCATTAAAATGGAAGGTTAGAAATAGTGTATGTACAGTGATTGGCAAGGTGTCTGAGACCATTGTAGGACTGTAGTATATTCTACAGGATTTGTATTTTGAGGCTGAGTTTTGTTTCTGAATTTTAAAAGAATATGAGCTCATGGTACCTTCTTCACTTGGGTTTGCATTTGGGTGGAGGTTTCAGTTGGCTCTTAGACACCTAAACTCTTTTCTTCTTGTTGTTGACAACAGCTTGTATAATTAACTACAGAATTCCCACAATATGCTGCTACAGGTGTGATGCAGTGCTAAATCATATAAATCACATGACCCAGGAGTTACTCATAGAAGTGCTGGCTCACTGTTTGACATTTAGATTATTCACCAGTTTAAGGAGTGTAAACCAGAATTGCCAGGAAGATAGATCAAGCCTGTCAAATGAAACCAAACTTCAAATGGCCTAGTATTGAAGCCGTATCATTTTTTTTTAAATCCTTTTTGGAGATAACCCTATCTATTCATGATTCCATGACTTAGCTAATTTCCTCAAATTAAAAGACTTTAGAACTCTATGTATTAACTGAAGTTCATGAATAGCCACAAATTGCCTGACATAAGGATAATTGCTCTAACTATGCATTTTGCTCAGATTTCTATAATCGAGGTCAATCCAGTAACATATATAAAGTAATTGAATATGTGGCTGGGATAGGGGTGAGAGGAGTAACAGCAATTTGTCTGGAATGAAATATATAACCAAACAATGGCACAATGACTAAGCTTTATTCTCCAGACACAACAGATACGGAGTGTGGCTGAGTTTCAGACATGTGTTCATAAATACCCCTTCCAGCTGAGTATGCAGTGGCTATTACCAGTTTCTGATGCTTGTCCAAAGGATGCAGACTATTTTTTAAAAAATATATCTTATTGATATTCTACAGAGAGGAAGGGAGAGGGATAGAAAGTCAGAAACATCGATGAGAGAGAGACATCGATCAGCCGCCTCCTGCATGCCCCACACTGGAGATGTGCCCACAAGCAAGGTACATGCCCCTGACTGGAATCGAACCTGGGACCTTTCAGGCCGCAGGCTGACGCTCTATCCACTGAGCCAAACCGGTCTCACCGGATGCAGACTTTTTAATAGAAAGGTAAGCCGAATACCCTAATGCCAAGCGAAACGACTAAAATGTGCTTCGCAGTTCTGCTCACATGGGAAGAACATTTGTCCGTGTTGACTTTGTTCTCTGTTATTCGTGTTTGAATTTCGGGAATTTCGGAGAAGTCTCGAGGAGCAAGACCTCACTGCTTTCAAGAGTGACTGTGAAAAAAGTGAGGGTAGGGGCGATTCTCATTCAACCTAACAAGTATTTAATTGGATGCCTACCAGATGTCTAGAGCTACTCTAAATGCTGCAACTAAAAAGTGAACAAGGTAGCCTTAACCGGTTTGGCTCAGTGGATAAGAGCATCAGCTTGCGCACTGAAGGGTCCCAGGTTTCATTGCAGTCAAAGGCATGTACCTTGGTTACAGGCACATCCCCAGTAGGGCTGTGCAGGAGGCAGCTGATTGATGTTTCTCTCTCATTGATGTTTCTAACTCTCTATCCCTCTCCCTTATTCTCCGTAAAAATATCAATAAAATGTATTTAAAAATTTTTTAAAAAGTGAATAAGGTAAATACAATTCATGTCCCCAGTAAACTTACAGTCTAATGGAGTAAAACCTAAGTTCTATAACAAAACCCAAAAACTATAAACTGTGATAGCAAATTGCAAAACAAACAAGTTACTGAGTTAGTATAATTAGAGAAGCGATAACATCTAAACTGAGGTCTGGAAAATAAGAAGGAGCCTTGGCTGAGCTTCAGCTTTTAAGCTCTATGATTATATGTTAGCAAGTCATAATATAATAAATAACTGTGAATTTACCTTTAATTTTTAAATCATTTGACTTTGTAGCAAAGAGAGTAAGATTTGATTCTAAGCATCTCCATTTAGTAAAGAGTTTGGACAAATGCAATTATCTCTCTTGTATCCTGGTTTCACAATGAAAATGAGGCTTTCATACTTTCCTCAAGGTGAGCATCCTAGGAGATAACATAGGTGAAAGCCTATGTAGATAGGAAAGGGCTCTTCTGACGTGTTTCTGTAGATGCTACTTTGGATCTCGAAATGCAAAAGTAACAAACTTTTATACACTTAAGGAGAAGCGCTCTTTACTTAATGCTTTATTCTGGCACCACAGGAAGTTCTGAGAGCAAATAAGCTTTAAGTGAAGAAATGGGCCTTAAAAACCCCTACATTGCTCCATAACTAATGTTCCCTCGGGCAGAATCCAAGTTCTTAGGAGAATGCAGCCCTGGATCATGTGGCTGGATCATGAAAAGCAGTGATCAAAAAAGTAAAATAGCCCTGGCTGGTTTGATCAGGGGATGGAGTGTCAGCCTGCGGACTGAAGGGCCCCAGGTTTTATTCCAGTCAAGGGCACATGCCTGGGTTGTGGGCTTGGTCCCCAGTGCGGAGCATGCAAGAGGCCACTGATCCATGGTTCTCTCCCATCATTAATGTTTCTATCTCTCTCCCTCTCTCTTCCTCTCTGATAGCAATAAAGATATTTTAAGGAAATAAAAAAAGAAAAACATCTCCTGAATTATTCCTAATAATACTTCCTCCTTTATTAAAAAAATAAAAATAAAAAACCTCATATTATATTCATTTTAACCCAATGCATTTATTTATTTATTTATTTATTTATTTATTTATTTATTTATTTATTATTTATAAGAGCAAGAATCCATTGCAGTTTAGGAGTTTATGCTTGTGATTGCTTATTTTTGGCAAGGTTTTCCTATTTTAGGATTTACTTAGAGTTCTGAAGGGCATTTTTTGAAAAGCAAATATGACCTTTCTCAGTTTGAAAATTTTAGGATGCCAGAAATATAATACAGCATTGGACAATGACATTATTTTTAAGACTTTAAACATATAAAAGAAGAATATTCATAAAAGAGCATTTTAAAATACTGCAATAAAAGAAATAAATTCTCTGAAATTAAACTATACCAATTTAAAAATGTTTAAAGAATATACTGGTCAATCTTGATGAGATATTATCAGAAGCTTCCATGCAATGGCTAAGAAATATGCAAATAAATTTTGTGCAACTAGATCCTGCATGTGTTAAAATACAGCAGTGAAAAATTCAGTGGCAGCTTACTCTGTCAAGAGCATAAATAAGGTGCTAGATCTGGCCAAGAAAAACATACCCATTGCATTAATAAATACAGATATATTGAAATCATTCTGACTCAGTTACAGACTAGAGTTAGCATTAGCAATATCAATGAATTGGAGCTGAGACAGAAGGGCACTGTACTCTTTCAGCTTAGTAGATAGGTGGCATTCTGTCTGGTTAAATTGACCCTCCTGGGCTATGAGTGTGATATATAGAGCAAGAGTTGGAATCTATTTCATTAGAGACCCATCAGAAGGTCACTAGCTTCTCACAATCAAATGGACATGCAAAATTATACTGGAAATATCATCATCATTGAATGATCTAAGCATAGCCCATGAATTTAATTATTTTGAAAAGGCTGAAAAATTTTTTTCTTTACTATGAATAAAATCATGAACCATTTTAGCACTGTTCAAAAAAAAAAAAGAAGGAAAAGGTTAATTATCAAAAGTCCCCATGTCAATAAACTTCTATTTATTTATTTAGTTAGTTACTTTAAATTGATTTTTAGAGAAAGAGGGAGAGGGTAGAGAAATAGAAACATCGATGAAAGAAACATCATCGATTGGCTACCTCCTGCTGGAGATTGAGCCTGTAATCTGGGCATGTGCTCTGACTGGGAATCAAGCAGTGATCTCTTGTTTCTAGGTTGATGCCCAACCATTGAACCACACTGGCCAGGCAATAAATATCTTAAATGACCAAATCAAGTAGAATTACAGAGAGCTTTTTAAAATAAAATAAACCAAAAATCAAATACCACAAATTGAAAAAAGCCTTCGACTGCTTTATACTTTTCTCCTTATAGTTAAAAATATAGAGCTGTGCCTCCTTGATATTGTTTAGCCTTATTTCTGTAAACATGGAGTCTTAAAAATTCAAAACAAGTTCTTGCAATCTATAGCAGATATAATTGAAACCCCAGATACTGAAATATTAGCTATGATATTAACTAAGATAGTTAAGACAGTGGTCTATGAAAATCTGATCAAAGCCAGAGAATTTAAGGCAGATTTGGGGGGAGGGTGAAAATGGGGGAAAGAAAGTCAACAAGTAGCATACTAGGAATAGGTTCATAGTATATGGGCTGCTGATGTGTTTGAGGCAAAGAGACGTTTTCTAGGAAATGGAAAATCAAGACAGGGGCAAAAGCCTATATTTCTTGATTCTCAAGTTAAAATAAATTTCTTACTTATAGTATTAAATGCTTTCAGTAGATCTTCTGACATCATGGATAGAAATGGAGTTGGAAGTCCACTGTTTCAGGAACTACTAAAATGTTCATCTATTTTTTTTTTAATTGTCAGTTCTTCATCTTATATTCAAATGTTATTTTGGCTGTTAAATTATCCTCTTCCTCTATAAATCTCCATTTACATATTTTAGTGTTTTAATTAAAATCTTTTATATCTTGCTTATTCTAATAGTCAGAACACTAAGCTTTCTTACCCACCTCAAATTAAAAATTTTCTATTCACTTTCAAGTGAAATTTTATTTCACTTGTCCTACTTAGTAATACAAGTAATAATTAAAAATGGGTAGATAGCAAAAGATCAAAAGTAAAACTCTCAAACATATCTTAGGCATGGAATAATTTCTCTTATAAACATTATAAACAAGATGATTGAGTCTCCCTAAATCATCTCCCTTTTTCAAATAATTAGATTAAAAGTTCTGAATTCAGATTTTATAGTAAAATATTTACAATATCTGCTTAACTCAGACCTCTACAAATACTAAAATTCATTTTAAGATTCTTAAACATGTAAAATATGTTCCTATCTACTATTAATGAGACTTGTGTGATTTCAAATATTTATAAATCATTAATTGCATTGATATTTTACCTAAATATGTAGCTGCCAACTCCACCAAAATGTCAGTATTCTGACTCAAGAAACCAGAAGTCATATGTGAGTTGTGAGACTCTGCATAATCTAGGTCACAGCAGAAACAATCTAAGGTGTAGGAAGAGGTCAAATTGAGATCACCATCTTGACTTCACATTTCTAGATTAATAGCTCTGCTAAGTAGCAGAGAGAATCCAAGCATTGACAGTTTTTCAGCAGCTGGTAAAACTCTTTAAACTGACCAATGACATTAGATAGTTGCCAAATTAACACTTCACTTTGCCATGTCTGATCAGCATTAGCTCACAGGCTATATGATTAAGTTGGAAAGATACTTTAACTACTACTCTTAATATTTTCTTTTCAAAATAACTATTTAAAATTTACCTTTTTTTAGATATCAGATGCCAAAACTTCTCATCCTACATCTAAATTTTAAAAATTGGTTTAATCACTTTTATTTCTATCTGTCCTCAAATTTTATTTTGATAATTGCTGAAGGTAATAACATTATGCACTAAGCTGTTAGCAAGAAGTGAAGGGAACTTGGGTTATTTAAAGTTTTTAATGATCATATTTAAGACTGCCATATTTTGAATACCTAAAAAATAGATTAGATTGAACCATGAAGACAAAATTCCTTTACAATAAATTCACTGATTAGGTTTCAAAAGTGGTATATTTTTAAACTGCAAGTAATTAGCAGAAGGAAACACATGACTGATGATCAGAATTGCTTGCTTTATAGCTTTTAACCTCTACTCGATAAAGAGAAAAAGACTATCAGACACTTCTTAAAGAGAAATGGTTATCAGGCACTTCCTAAAACAGAAACAAAAGAAACAGGAGTTTTACTGTCTTCTTCATTTCTAAATAATAGTCCTTTCTTTGTGGAAACACTTGGCTACTTTAAAGTAAATCAAACAAAGGAAGTTACAGTAAAATATCCAAGAGACTAAACAGTTTGGCAGCAGTTGAGGGAAACATCACGTACAGCGGGCAAGACAGAAGGGCTGGCAGGTCCATGAAAAATGCTTAAGTGGAAGGATGTGCATGGACACACATCACCAAATGGCACAGTGTCTTCAAGAGTGTGAATCTATTGACCTTGGCACATGTTTGCCCTGGTGCTTTCTGATTTGGTAAGTCCTAGCTTCCAAAGAGCTGAGCTCTCTCAGCTTGTTGAATACCCTTACTTAGAAGTAAAATGTTATAGAAGAGTAAGCTCCACTCTTGGCTTTTCTTTCTTTCAGAGATAACAATGGCATAGATTTTGGGAGCTTTAAGATTGAAAATTATTCTAAAAGAAAAAAAAACAAGAAAGAAGTATACAAAATGTAAAACAAATATTTTTCCATTGACATATTGTAATTCCATTTTTTTAAAACTATAGCACAAGAATTATATTTGACACCCTAAACATAATTGCCTGATTTTTTTTTTAACATGGAGAGAAAGGCTTCCTTTAAAAGGAGTTATCAGATCTTGAGAATATGTAAATATTCTCAGCAAGCCAGAGCTGCAACAATCAAAGATAATGTTCCCTCACTTCATTCTTGCTTTTTTTAATTTTTTTTATTAGAGATTTGTTCACTTGGAAACTCTCTAGTGAGTTAGTAGAAAGATTGGATTAAATGGGTCAGAAATCAGTGAAGGAAACAGTTTTGTAAATACCCATGTAAAATATGAAAACTAAGCAAAATAGATTACAAATCAGATTTATTACAAAACCCTAGAAAACTTTCAAAATCTTTCATTTGTTAAGGTTTAGTAAGACTAGAACTTGGAATACTGAATTACACTCCCTATAATGTAATTCAATCTTATCATAGAGTGAATGAAATAATGGTAATGCCAGATAAAGAATCAAGAGCTTAATCTCTCTTCCATCTTTGTTGGAAGATAAAGTCCAAGAAAGATAGTATACATGTTACTTCTAGGAAATTTTCCTACATTGCTATTTAAGAAGTACCCTCCCCTCGCCCCCCGTCCCATTTTATGGTCATGTTGCATGCACTGGAAAAGACGTAGTATATGATGAAGCTGCCATGATATCTAAATGGTAATAAAATAAAATAAAATTACATTAAAAAGAATAGTTTCTGCCATTTTCTTTTTATTTTGGGAGTTATGGAATAAGCAAATTTGGGGGTAGGCTAAGGTCTTTTAAACAACACTTTACTGTCTTATCTTAGGCCACATTATAGAATTTTGGGAAATAAATAGCCTTGAATTTAGCAAACTGATCTACAATAAGTATTGGATGAGTTTAACGTTATTATTGTCAGTTTTATGAATGCGTTACAATCATTTTCTATAACTATGGTCTTTCTTCCTTCTCTTTTTATGTTAAAGGACACTACTTCCGAGCTAGGAAGACTGAGCTTGATTGATTAGTGGTTGGTCTAATAGAGGTCCAAAATATGGTAATTGCAGATTAGGATTTTAAACCAGTGCTAACCAATGATGGCCAGAGTTCAAAAAATAATTCTTCCAAGCAACCATGTCAATATATCCCTTATAAGAGATAACTATCTTTATCTATATATGTAAAAGCCTAAGTGACCATTTGACCATTCGACCGGTAGCTATGTTGCACACTGACCACCAGATGGCAGATGTTCAATGCACAGGCATGGAAACATAGAATAGATTGATGAATTTCAGAGAGGAGGAGGGAAAGGGGAGGATAGAAAGAGATTAACCAAAGATATTATATGCATACTAGAGGCCCGGTGCATGGGTCCAGGGCCTGGCTGTGGGGATTGGGCCCAAACTGGCAATCTAACATCCTCCAAGGGGTCCAGGATTGTGAGAGGGCACAGGCCAGGCTATGGGACCCACTGGTGCATGAATCTGTGCACTGGGCCTCTAGTATTTCTATATTTACCTATCCCTTTGGAATAATTGATGTGAGTCAGATTTCCCTGGGTGTGAATCTTGGCTCTCTTCTTTACCTTAGGAGATTTATTTTAAATCTCTAAGCTTTACTTTACTCATCTGTAAAATGGGGTAATAGTACCTATTTCAAAGTGTTGATGTAAGTGTTAATGAAAGAATGTAGGCAAGGAATTTAGCACAATGTGTGCACATATAGTATACACCTGTAAAAGTAGATTGGTTATTTACTACTGTTATTCTATCAATAAATGCAAGAGCTGAAGGAACTAATGGAATAGTCTGCTTTGACTATTTTGTTTTGTAGATAAGAAAAATATAAATATTCAAAATGATTAAGTTAATTAAGATAATACACCTATATTGAGACAGAGCTAGAACTCAAACTCATGGCTTGTTCCCAGGTTCTTTTTACTTTGCTGCCTTCAGCTCTATATAAATCTGAGCAGTAGAGAGAGAAAAAATTAGATAAAAATATGTCTGAGTCCCCCATTTGGCTATCAGAACTAATTTTCATTCTATTCTTACTTTTAGTCCAGGGTCCCCTCTAACATTTGTAGGGTCACATATCTTAAGTATAAATATATGAAGATTTAAATTGAGTTCCCTTCAGCATTCCTACCTTCATAGGCATCCCTTCCTACAGCTTGGAGTACCAGATTGAATTTAGAAATCCTAAACTCTCTGAATAGGATGGGAAGGGGTGGGAGGATCTAGCTCTGGACCACAGCCTGCCCCATTCTTTTTCTATGTCCTAACACCACCAGGGACTGAGTACATGGGCCTTTGTATACTCTCTGCCACAGCCTCCATAATTCTTTCACACTATTCTCCCAAGCTAAATGCTATGTCTTTGCTCTTCCTTGAACTTAAGGGTATACAGTCCTGCAGCACATCCAGGAAAGAAGCCTGCCCAGTCCTCAAAAGTGAGCTCAAAACCATTCAGGCAGAGAATGTGGTGGTCCAATAGATGCACTGTGGTTTGGAGTGGGGAGCAGCTGCTCCCTTGGCCTGCAGATTCCTCATCTCCTGGAGCAGAGTGCAGATGAAGAAAGAGCAGGTTAGGGCTTTCTTACATTATGGGGTCTAGGAAGAGGACACCTCTTTCCTTAAGAGTGGTACTATTCTAATTATATCATTTAACTTTAGGCAAAAGTGGAATTAATCCCTTTCTATAATTGGCACCTGCCTATCACCTCCTGACAGAGTTCTAAGATGAGTCTGTTGAGCTATACAATCTATATCCTTTTAGTTCTGCTGGATCTAATATTTCCCATAGTTATTGATTATTCAATTAGATACAAAATGACTCAGCTAACTTTAGGGTAATTGTAGTAGCCAGTCAGATAGGCATAGGCAGAGCAAGGATGATAGGCCAGGTATGAAAGGTCATCAGAATGGAAAGCCCTGGGATAGGCAAAACTGGAAAAACAAGGACCTCGCCCCAGGCTGACCTTTCCTTCCCTAGCATATCGCTGATCATGTGGTTTAGACCCCCTGACCTTTCATATCACTGGTCATGGGTTTCAGACCCTCCCTTGACTGTTCCTCCCCTGGCATGCTGCTAGTCAGGTGGTAAACCCCCTTAGAGGAGGAACAAGCAGGGTGGAGAATAGCCTCCCATACAAGCCCTTGCACAACCACTCCCTTAAGCATTAAGGCCTCAAGACAATGTGATTCTGACAAGCATCAATTAATCTTAGTAACAAAGCTTCAGAGTTATAGTCAAACTAGAGATAACATCTAGGCTTCAGTTGTGTTTCAGCTCTAGGTCCAGAAAAGCAGCAAGACGAGGTGGAGTGACGCCATGGCTGACATCAGGACCAGCTCTGATGACTAATCACCAATAACCCCCTGCCCTGGCACCGACCAGTCAGTAGAAACTATGACCCTGAAAGGATACATCTGGAAAGCTGCAGAATATTCCATTGAGGTTCTCTCTTTGGACCTCCCCTGATATCCCCACTTTTAGAGAGGGGATCAAAACACTCAGGACGGATGGCCTATTGTGCCTTCTCTCTTCTCTCTCTATAGAGCATGTCCATGCCTTTTCCTCTCTATTTCTTCCAGGCAAGTCACCTTTGGGTCACCTTTGTCTTTCGGTCTCTGAAGCTCCAAGGACTTTTCTTCTGCCTCTGTAACTCGTTTCCTGAGCCCATACAGCCCAGTTAGCTCATTTCTTTCTATCTCTGTGACTTTCTAAAAACTTTCTCTGTAGATTTGAGTTCTTTGCCTCTGAATTCTTTCTCAACCGAACTCAAGAATTGAGGGTGCTGAACTGAGGTCTAGTCTAACTCCTCTGGTTACATTTTGGTGCTGTTTCACCACTAACATAATCAGTCAATCATGACCAAGTTCCAATATCCCACCGAGTGGGGCCCAGGTGGTTCCAGATTGGTAGAATTGTGTGCCTTTATCTGTCCCACCCAAGAGCACAGGCAATTAGTCAATTAGTTGCCTTTATGTTCAACACTCCAGCAGGACCACACTTGAGCAACTGGAAAAATAAACCCAAGTAGCCAGGAGAACTCACTTCTCCTGTAATGGCATGTGTAGCAGACTTCATGATACCTTCAGAAAAAAAAGAAACATCAGCCTACCATTCCTTCTTACAGATTTTTTTAGCAAACATTTACTGATGTGTCAAATCCTGATGCTTCATTCCAAAGACAGTACTGATATTATTCTGGAATGCTTTTTTCAAGAAGAGCACCCATTTTCCTGATAAGGCTCAAACCTTTGTTTTGCACATGAAATAGCCCCAGGGCAAAGCTAGTCTAGAAAGAAAAGGATTGTGCAGGGTACCAGTTAGAACAATTTGGAGTTGTTTGAACAGAGGTCCTTAATGAATCCCATAGCATGTTCATCTTTTGTAAAGCATTCAATCTGCTCGGTACAAATGATCCCTTTGACGTTTTTCACCTAAACATTTTAGGCAAGAGACTCTGTTTCCCAGTAAAAGCTGCCCGCTTCCTCATCAGTCACAGCTACGCCTCAGTGGGATTGTCATATGGGTCCTTCCTCAGCCACTGTTGGTGCAACTCTGTACTTTTCTGACTGCGACTGTCAGGAAGGAGGCAGGAAATTCTAGTCACCCTCACAGCAGCTGCGCCATTCCTCCTATCCTCCTCCAATGACTTCAGCGGGCTTCGGTGACAGGAGGGCAGGAACTGAGCCACAGTGAAGGTCAGGAAGATAGGTCAGTGTTTATGCCTGTTGGGCTGGGGATCCTGCTGAGGCTATTTGGTTTCTTCCTTTCTATACTGTTTCTCTTTCCGTTCCTCTTTTTTTTTTTTTTTTTTTTTTATAATGCAGAGCCAAAGCATCCTGTTTTCAAAACATCTGACTGTTTTGCCACTGAGGAACTCATGCTCTGATGCATTTCACTGAAGTATAAAACAATTCTTCTAATTCAGGAGGCGATAAAAGTTGAAACACCAAAATTAATCAACAAATCTAAGAAGGCAATCTGTCCGTAAAGAAAACAGCTCTCACACATTTAAATGAACTTGGGCTGCTAGTAAAAGATTCACTAGACATCCTTTTCATCTTGAAAAACAATGTCATTGCCTCATAAAACTGCTTAATTTGTTCTATCTTGTGATTCTTGCGGGGAAATAACCTATGACAGTAACTTACCTGGCTGCATCTTTCCTTATAATTCTGGGATTCCATTTGGCTTGTGGCCAACATGAAGGATTGAGGGAAATTTGGGCTAAGAAGACTATGTTTTTGTAAGTCACAGAAACAGTTTTTAATCTAACTCTTTGGGCTCTGAAGCACACTTGGGGAAGCCAGTTATA
This sequence comes from Lasiurus cinereus, assembly GCA_011751065.1. Taxonomy (NCBI): domain Eukaryota; kingdom Metazoa; phylum Chordata; class Mammalia; order Chiroptera; family Vespertilionidae; genus Lasiurus; species Lasiurus cinereus. The sequence goes on along the minus strand of JAAGEH010000030.1, from coordinate 31,678,720 downwards.
ATCTTGGAGTCACAGTTTTCTTCAAAATGTAAAAGGGTTAAGGAAGAAAAGCAAAAACACACAACCCTACTCAGATGAAGTAAATATGAAGGACTGCTTGTTTTTCCTCTATTAGACAGTCAGCTTTCTACCAGCTGCATATACATGGGGCCGTATGTAATTCCCAAACATCCCCTGAGCAAAACACTGGCTCTCCCATCACCATTGTTCAATAAGTTCAGAGGTCACTTAGCTGATCAGAGCTAGGGACACATACATTTTTGCAAAAATAAAATATATGCTATTATTAAATTATCATTTGTTGAACAGGTGCTTTGCTGAGTGCTTTAGATACATTATCTCATTCACAACATCCCTGTGAAGTAGGTACCACTTTATCCCTGTTTTACAGATGAAAAAATTAAGTCATAAAGTTGTTAAGTTGGCCAAGGTCAAGTAACTAGCAAACTATAGAGATGGGATTTGAACCAGGATCTTTTGACTCTGAAGCTCAGGTTTTTCACATACTGCCTCTATAGAACATCTTCACACTTACTTTCGAGTGTTTACCTCAGAGATTTACAGTGGCTCATTTTTTCATTGTTTGTAAGCAAAGAATGACCAAATAAGACTATACAGTAATGAGAATGATGATGATGATGATGATGATGATGATGACTATAATTTTTAAATAGCAATTAGGATAAAATGCTCCAAAATTTTAACAACATTTAAAACTGAATATGAGATTTATTTTTACTACAGATCTATAACTAGCATAGATCAATTCTTTTTTTTGTTACCACAAACTATTATATTAATTATATATTATTTATATTATATTAATTATATTATATTTTGCTATGGATTAAACTTTACTTGAGATAATTACCTAAGTAACCAGTACTTGGGAGGGGGGGTAGAGAGGGGGAGAAGCTAAGTAAAAAGAGGGAGATCTTTTTTAAAATTCAAATTGACTTCAGCTGCTAGCTGGGCATTATTCATCCTCTGGATAAATGCTTTGCCCTTCAACCTTTCCATTGTAGAGTTAGAAAACAGGTGAGCCTGCATGCCTTCTACTGAAGCTAACTGCATCAGAATTAAGGTTTAGCCCTTTCTTTATGGTTAGCTCTATTCAACTTTCATTGTTTCCTGCACAGGACACCATAAAGGAGAAGCGGAAGCCTGAAGTGACTGGAATTCTTACCAGGACCGGCACAATCTCTGGTCTCAGAGTCTTATTAACTATGACTCTGAATATAAAAATTTTTAAATAAAGTTGTAAAATAGACAATGTCTAATTTCAGCCCTCCAGACTCAAACCTCGTTTGAATCTATAACACTCAAAATGAAAACATAATGGCAATTTGCAGTTTCTCAATGAGTATTCTTCCTCCTACCCCCCTGGATTTAATTACCTACTTCATCTTAGTGACTCCAGAAGAAAGTTTAGCATGTCCTTTGTGGTGCAACCTGCTGAAAAAACTACCCTGGGGTATTGAATCTCTATGCCTTGCATGGGTATCAGTGATCACAAGATACATCTGCGGATGCTCCAAGGTAGGTGAAGCATTTGTGAAATGCTTATACATAGAGCACAGGGTGGTTTGGAGAAATTACGCAGTTAAGCCTTCCTCTTGGGGAAGCAGTTAAGACTTACAACAGCCTGGAAAAACCCAAAATGCAGCCTTCAAGGGAGAACTTTAGGGAAAAATCAATAAATAGTTAAACCTCAAACCTTCCCTTTCTTTTTTCTTTCTTTCTTTCTTTCTTTCTTTCTTTCTTTCTTTCTTTCTTTCTTTCTTTTTTTTTACTTCAATTTGAACTAAAATGTAAGAAAGGAGCTTATTTATTTATTTGCTCTTTCATTAACCAATAAACCAGGAGTGAGCAGAGTCTGCCCTCCCCTCCTGCAGGACCTCCCGAGGAGGCAAGGCTTCCTCTGCTCATATACTTGGAAGAGCCTTGATGGGAAGGTGATACTTTTAACCCCAGGAAAGGGGGAGGAGGGACCCACTTTTGCTAGTGTCCCTGGGGCTGGAAAGTGCATGCTGACAGGTATGGAGCAAAATCTCTTTCCAGCCCCAGAACCATAAGACAATGAGAAAATGCCTCAGGCTAGTATGACTGGGGATTTTGAAAATGTGTACTTGTGAGTGTTCAGTGTTAAGGCTTTTCATATCTGTATATGTGTATCCACACACGTGCACACACACACACACTCTCCAAGGGAAAAATACAAGCAAAGAGCAACAACTTCCACTACAGCCTAATTCCAGGTGTTAACTCAACAAATGATATACTATAAAGTTCTTCAACACTAAGTTTTGTCTGAGGATTGTACATAAAACCGTTTCTTTGCAATCAGGTGAAACTTGACTTCAAATGATTCCACTTTAAAAAGCAGCAAACTTTTTAGAAAAAAAAAATTTCCTTTTTTGAGACCAGGTATATTGTTTCCTTTTTTTTTTTTTTAACCTTAGCCATGCCAGCTTCACAACATAACTGTTAGAAAATCCCAGAATGTCCTGAGAAGAATTTCAGAATTTATGAAACTTCAGGGAAAACCATTCTCACCATTGATATCTGGAGGATACATCATTTCCTTATTAAAAAAAACAACACATGTCAAACACCAGCTTGCAATGCCACATTTTATGCATTTTTACCCTATAGATTCATTCAGATTGTATCTTTCTGATAACTATTTTTTTTAAAAGGCATTCACATTTGTATAGTGATTTGTACTCGTTATAAGCACATCTCAACCTAAACATAGCCAAACTCCATCAAGAAGAAAGAAGCTTGGTTTCGGGGAATGACAGCGCACTGAGGATTTTAAACTTTTCTGCAGCATCAAGACCCAAGCAAAGTATGGCACCTGGAAACAGGATCCTTTGAGGCAGATCCACAAACCTACTCTCCAGGTAGTGTGCCAGGCAGGCAGGCAGCAGCCAGGGGAGTCTGGAACTCCCCGCCCAGTCCCACTCTATTGAATAAAACGTTCTTTTCTTACCTTGTTTGAAGCCATCTCACTGACAGAGCGGTAGGTCTGGATGGTCTCTAGCTGGTCTAAGCACCAGTCCAGTTCCTCCAGCGTTTCCATCGCTAACTTTTGATAAGATTCTTCTGCAAACAAGCACACAGACATGTAGTTAGGCTGGAGCGGCTGCAGGCTGTCCATAGCAGAGTCACCGTTGCCGCTGCTGATCCCGGTGCTACTGAAGGTGGCTCCGAGCTCCTTCATTATTTGTGTGCCGACTCCTTCCTTCCAGCTCTCTCCACCAGGAGAACAAATCACCGTGGTGCTCTTTGCCCGGAATGGCCCCTGCCAAGTTTTCACGCCCCCTGCCTGGATGAGGTGTCTGTGATCTAGCAAGAAACTTCCTCTGAGGAAGAAGGCGGGGAGCTGTCTCTTAAAAGCTCATCAGCATACATGTGTCCCACACTCAGGGCAGAGGCAGGGCGCTTTCTCAGGCTCCACTGCCTTAGTCATCTAGGGGCTCTTTAGGGTGCGTGATGTCATTTCTGAGTGTTTGCCGGCAAGAGGAGAAATGAGGAAAGCGTTTTCTCCGTTTGCTGTTCTTCTAAATGAAACAGACAGTCGAACCTTTGAGGGGTGGGGGTGACTGACAGTGTCATTGGAAGGGGATGCGGTCATTCATTCAGGGGAAAGAGTGTGCATGTTGGATGAACTTTTAATTCGGCAAACACTGACCGACACCAGTGAGAGGCTTGGGCTATCCATCCCCTCTCTCCCGAACCTCTCCTCTAAGTAGAGGCAAAATGAGGTCTCCCTGATAAGACTTCAGTCTAAGGGAGACTGTCTGGAGTTTTATGTGAACACGTTTATTGGCCTGGGAGTCAGCAGCTCTTATTATACTAAACAAAGCTCAAACTTCTCTGCAAGGGCCAGGATCACTGGGAAATTCTGAACCGGACTTTCAGGTGGAGCCCGATGGGGAAAGCTGCTGATGTGCATTTTTTTTTATTAAAGTTGGGGGCTCTGAATTGTCACTGGAAGAATCTAGGCTTTCTGGGAATGTCTCTTGGGGGTCCATAAGAAAAAAAATGCTGTTTTTAAGGTCGTATTTTTGCTGGATAATAAAGCTCTTTTTAAGTGTTTACAACATGTCATTCCATACCCAAAAGTTTGTGAGTCTAAATTAATACTTAAGGTTACTGACTGGAGAAGCCCATACTCGTGAACACTGAATGCATTTCGTAAATACCAGACGAATTTGTGGTGCTACAGACAGTTATAAGATCAGTCAGACTTTCCTGCGTACATGAATGCGTCTGAAGGGCATGCCAGCCATGAATTTTACCAACCTATCCAAGAGCAAGCACTAAGAAAAGCAAAAAATTTGTATGGAATGCTCTGATGCAGGAAAGACTACACACACATTCCTGTCAAATTTAGAATACATTTTTCATATGTTCACAAAGAAAGTATAGGGAGACCATATAGCTTTGTATTACTATTTGAAAACATTGATGTGTGTAGCATTCACTCTAGAAGCAGAAAAGGGAATAAACAGAAGAGTGATTCCCAGTGATTGGGTTCCCTTGGTCACAGATGCACATTTCAAAGAATAGGTGTTTTGTTTATTCCCCAAATATGCCTTCACTTCAGAATAAACAAGGGTTAAAACTCAATATCCTGTATGTCATACTTTTAAAAACCCACAAAACCACTGGAGGTGACTTCCTCTAATTTTTTTTTTCACACTCCTCAAAAATGTGCAGTCAAGAATTGAGGTGTTTTTAGCAAAACTAATTTTAAGCCAACCTTGCATGTACCTTCCCTCCTGTTTTCCTCCTCCATTTTGCAATGCTGGGGCAACACAAGAATCTCTCACTTATTCTCTAGTGTGTTCAAATGACCTTCCCACCCCCCCCCCCCGCCTCCTCTGTTTCCTCCATAGAGTACCTCTTCCAACAAAGCTTTTTCTGAAGTGACAGAACCCTCCCCTCCTCATTCCTGATCTCTCATAAAAGAAAAAGTCCAACCACTTCCTAACTACCCAGACTTTGCTACCTTAGTGTCTTCCACAACTGGTGGTACTCAGTGATTAAGATCAGCCATTCACCAGGATGGTGGGGAGTGAGTAATTCACTCAGAGCCTGCTGAATCAGCTGATATGCAAAAATGACTCTAAGATGATATATCACATTTTTCCTTCACTAAGAGGAAAAAAGGGCTCTTATTTGCACTCACACTTGACAAAGAAAGCACAGTAATGATAGCAGTAGAAGCACCAAAGAATGAGGTGGACTTTTCAAAGATCCGATTGCTACCACCACAGTGTATTCATTGTCTATTACAGTGGTTTTCAGATGGTGTGACACAAGAATTTTTAAAACATGCAATACCTGACTATTTAGTCAATGGCATTGACCTTTTTCCCCTTAGGTTGTCAAACTAAAAAATGATAACAGCCAATAGTAGTAGTCCAGTGTGAATGAATCAAAATTATACCTTTTTTTTTGTCAGATTGGCAATATATATATATTTAGTGTGCTGCAGAATTTTAGTAATTAATTTACATGTGCCATAAGGTGAAAAAGGTTAAATATTACTGGCCTAATACACAGAGCAAGCATATATGTGCTCCTCGATCTGGTATAATACTGAGATATCAGTGACCAGCCAATAGATGTGACAGGAACTTTCTCTACTGCCCTCTCTTATCCTAGTCAGCCACAATAATTTTTAAGTGAAAAATATGACATTTTTACATTAATAAGAAGCTGTTCCTTCCCAGGTTCTTGATACAGTCAAGACTCTATTCATGTTCCATTTTAGAGCTGTCTTAGCACAGTAACTAAGACAGAAGGCACAGATGTCAGAATTGGCTAAGTATGGGAGTGCTAAACCCCTGCTGATTATAATTCAGCCACAGGAAAGGACCAGTGCAGCCCTCCACTTTATAACTTTGTAGCACCAGGACCAGATTCAGAGCTTGGTACCAGCAGATACTCAGTGAGTACTTGGAGGAATGGAAACCAAAGTGCTTGCCCAAGCAACCTGTAAACACTTGGGTACCCATAGGCTGGATGGAACAACTGTATCACTGTGGAAAAGCAGCTTTGGAGTAAGGCTTACACATTTTGACTTTCTCTTCTACCAGTTACTATGTGATCCTGGATCTCAGCTTACTACATCTTAAAACAAGGATGCAAATATTTACCTCATAAGTTTTTAAAGGTATAAAATGAGATAAAGTATATATAATATCTGGGATGGTAGCTAGTTCTTAGTAGGTAGTCAATGCATAGGATTATAATTATTAATGGTAATCCAGGTAACCCAAAGGCCTGGTTTTTGTGGAGTTTGAGGTGGGGTGGAGAATCAGGAAGGAAGAAGGAAGAACTACATATTCAACAAGGGTTTTTCCCCCTTGGGATCAGCTACGTCATTTGCAGGGCACAGTGCAAAATGAAAATGCAGGGCCTCGTGCTCAAAAAACAGAAAGAAGTGCTATTAAAAGTAGTAAAACATGAAGCTTTTTCCTTTCTTCTGAAGTTTCCCTCTTGATTTGTCACAGTGTTGTTGTTTTTCTTAAGCTTCTTATTTAAAATAGATCTAAATTTATAGGACAGTTGCAAAGACAATGCAGAGAGTTCCACATTATTCCACATCCAAGTTTCCTTACTGTGAACATTTTACATTATTATGGCACATTTGTCACAATTAATGAATGGGTGGAGTGTTTTCTTTACTCTTAAATGTTGTGTACCCTAGGCATGGGACACCATGAGGAGAGCACAGACCCTCCCAAGACTCTGGAGGCCTGCATCTTCTGACATAGGGCACATGCACAGCTCTCCAGTTGCTGGGGTGTGCCTACCTGCCAGCTCCATACTGATGTGCATGCCCCAGCTAGGAAAGCCACATATTCCCCTTCCTCATGGTGCCAATGTGCCAATCCACAGCAAATATATAACTCCTAAGGTACCACAGCCTCTGCACAGGGGCATGCTAGATAATCTGGTCCAGGGGTGGCCAAGAGGCTCACTCCCACCATGACAGGACCATTGTCTACCATCTTATAGCCATGCCAACCCAGGGCATGGATGGATGCTGCCATGCTCTACCTGAAACTTTGCAAAGCACATACATCTAACTCTTGGCATCTGTACCCAGGCTCCCACTAGGAATGGACATCAGCTATGGGCATGGGTGAGGGCAGGGAGAGGGATGCTGGGTGAGTCCAACATTGCCAAGGGTCAGGAAAATGGGTGGCTAAGAACATGTCCAGGGAAGGCAGGCAGGTGTCAGGAGGTAGAACAACAGCATCAGAGCCAAGGTTCTAAAGCCCCTGGAGTATACTGAGTCATCCCATCAGACTTCACTTAAAAAACAACAACAACAACACTTAAAAATCAAAGATAAAATTATGAATTTCAAGGCAGCAACTATGAAAAATTTAGGGGAGGGAGGTGCTATGTTACTGCACAGGTTGTATGCCCTATTTCCTGTCTTATAGAAATGGCTCTGAAAAGGAACAATGCTTAACACCGCAGAAGCAAGTCTCAAGGGGATAAGAGCAGGTAATGGAACAGTGTATGGTCATGGGGTCAACCCTCTTTGTCAAAAATTTCCAGAGGGAAGAGGAAGAACCAACCTCCTTTCTATTCTTCCCTTCTTTTCCTCTTTTACTTCAACAAGAGTGGCAAAGGAAGATTTACTTCCTTCTATAAATCTGATAGGTATTGAATTCAGCCCAGAGAAACAGGAAGAAAGGATGGATGAATAATTATAATTAATATTAATCTGGTAATAACAAGCGGCATTCATGTAGCTCTTTTCTCAAAGCAACGCCAAGCACACTCCTCATTAATCCCTGCAACGTATGTGTATGACAGGCACTGAAGAGGTATGATCATCTTTAATTTACCATAAAGCACCAGCTCAAAAGTAGATGTTAAATTATCAGAGGAAGATTCTTGGCAAGATTATACCTTAGTTGAAGAAACAGAGGATTTAACTCAGTGCTGAAAATGCACGCATTCCTAAAAATGCGGCATTTAAAGTAACATTTTACCCTTAGGTCTTTTCTATCTAGAATTGCGTAATTGCTTTCCTAAATGTTGTCATTTCTTGCATCTCCTGTTTCCTTTTCTGACCCATCTAACAGCCACTAGCACAGGGAGGCTGCGCAATTTTTACTCAGAAGACCTGTAGGTTCTGGTGGGTTACTTCAGGCAAGTTACCAGAGGTTTGCTGAGACTAAGTTTCTTTGGGTAAATTGAGGGGGAAATACCTTGTTCTTACAGGGAAGGTAGAATAGGAGAATGCACATGAAATTAAACTGGCAAGATTAAATATTTTGCACAATTTGTGAATATTGCATTTCTTGATGAGCTATAGGCATTATAGAGAATTACAGGGAAGCAAAAGTTTGAAATGATACAAATGTCACATTTTACCAAGCGGAGACCATCATTACTAACTCCTTTGTACATATCCTCTCATGTATATATGTGCATGTGTACCTATGTATGTACACAATCAAAATGAGATCATACCATACAAACTGTTTGGTAACATTCTTTTTTCAGTGATCTCCTTTTTCTGTTTTAATGATTTTCTATTTCAGCTAATACTTAGCCATATTCCAATTTCCTCAGGTGTTTTTTATCTTTTCACACAAATCCAGTAGAAAAGTGTGTGTGTTAGCAGAGAGGTGTTGAGAAGGAGAGAACCAGAGAAGGGGGACAGGCAGGAAAAGGTAACGGGAAACCTCAGCCTGGCCACAAATAGCCCTGGCTCATAGTGTGAAAACATGGAAACAGATTTCAGCAGTTATGAAGTCAGTGCCCCAGCTGGTAACAGACCTCAGGTGCCCTAAAAGTTTCCTTCCTCCCTCTTTGTTTGTGTGTGTGTGTGTGATAATAACATTTAACATAAGACTGACACTTCTGACAAACTTTTACATATATAACTCAGTATTAACTGAAAAGCACTATACTCTGCAGATCTCTAGGACATTTCACCTTGTATATCTGAAGCTGTGTACTCTTTAACCAATACCTTCCCAAAGCCCTTCCCCTAACCCTTGGTAACTACCATCTTACTCTCAGCTTCTATGAGTTTGGCTGTTTTAGATTCCTGACATATAAAGTCTTTCTAAATGCAATTTTAACATATCTCTGCATATCATATCAGAAGCATATCTGTCAAGTTTCCCCTACTTTCTACTCAAAGACAGTAGAAAAGAAACATAAATAACATTAAAAAAAATCTGCCTCACATAATCAGACTGTCTTCCCACAAGAGAAGCTGGTAGCTATTCATGATGTTGTACGGTGGTTTGAATCAATCAGAACAATTGCCATGACAACCACAGGGATAAATCTCATAAACATAATGTCAGGCAAAAGATATTAGAGTACAAAAAAAAACAGGACTTAGCTAGAGAAAGTTCAAAAGAAGCAAAATGATCTATGCTATTAGAAATCAAGATAGTGGTTAGCTTGGGGAGTTAGTGACTGGGAGGAGACATCAGAGGGCCTTCTATGAGGTTGACAATGATCTTGTTCTTGGTCTGGGTACTGGTTACATGAGTATGTTCATTTTATGAAAAATTTCAGACTCCTATGTTTGTGATTTGTGCACTCTTCTCTGTCTGATTTTGCATGTACACTTTCTGCAGATAGTCCCATCTAAAGAAAGCCCAGCATAAAGAGCCAGGTTTCTAAAAACACATTTCCTTTCTTTTGTTGAACTATAGCAATAGTTCGAGTAAATTCCACACAGCTGAAAACCAATGCCTCAACAGACACTGATTTTGATATTGTATAGATCAGAATGCTCCTAATAACTGAAGTTCAGTGGAAGAAGTTGGAATCTGATCCAGCTGTTTATGAATCCTAACTTTGCTTTGCCAGCAGTGTGACCTTAGTAAGTAGCCTGAATGTGCCTCTACTCCTTTACCTGTAAAATTGGCTGTGAGAATTCAGTGAATCAAAGCACACCAAGCATTTGGCATAGTGCCTAGCACTTGCCAGGAACTTTTTTGGCCCCTGAATCTCTTTGGCTCTGGTTACTTTCCTGAGGTGCCACCTATTTGTTAGCTGAGTTGGGTAGCCTCTTGCTCTTGTGTTAGGGAAGAGAGCACAGGGCCATGACATTATAGTGTCCCTCTCACCACATGACTTCACATAAGAAATTACCTCTTAGTTGGAGTTAGTTGGTGTTCCCTTCTAAAATATAGACCTGGCCTGACACATAATTCTGATTTCACCAAATCCCAACTGATGCACCAAATCACTGGACCTTCAGATGTGGAGAATTGTATAAGAAAGCTATTGTTCATTCATTTATTCCAAACAATACATTGAGTGTCTACTATGTGTCAAGCCTGCTGCTGGATGCTGGGTTACAGCAATGACAGGATATCTCAGGAACTGCATGGTCCATTGCACTATGAAGTTGGGCACCTTACCTCCTCCCTTCCCTCTGCTGCTCCCCATCCTAAGTGTCTTTGTTAAGTTAGAAAATTGTGTTGTCTGTTAGCAGGCATCTTGGGGAAAAAGCACGAAGTGATACATGAGCTAGATCTCAGTTCCTATCAGCTGGTTGAGTACCTTTGGTCAGTATCCAAATGACACAATGGTCTATCCAATGGCCTGGTGGCACATGAGTGTGGGGCAAGTTCAGCATGATGACAGGGGGTGCTCCATAAAAGCAAGGCATTGAACAGGGGTCACAGTGAAATCTGCACCTTTCACCTCAAAACAAACTCAATACTGTGAGAAAAACAACTCAACAAGACCTTTCCCAGCTCTTCAGTTGTGAACACCATTAAATAACTGAAATGACATGAAATAACCTCCATAAAATAACCAGAAATTTTAATTTGGTAGACTAATTCTGACCTTGAAATACAGGTTTTGTTTTCGTAGACAAAATCTTCTAAAGCAATGGCTCCACGGGGAAAATAATAATAAAGGAGTCCTTGATGGGGAAAACTAAAAAACCACTCTTCTAATGTTTGGAAGTGAGAAGTGTGTGTTAGTTGGATCTCTACATTCAGCTTGTGACTCTTGCTTTATCCACAAGCTTCCAGCCCTGTAGATGTCCTCACTAGACTCTACCTGTGGTAAAGTTAGCATGCTTGTTTCATATCTTCGTTCCTCCTCACAGTGCAATAAGTATTTGTTAAAATGTTAAACATTCTCACATATATGAGATCACTCTCCTTGTTTAAAGGTGTTATGTTGGGGCTTTTACTCTATTTATTTAGTGGTCTTGGTCATCATATGTTAGTAACAACTTTTCCTTTTCATCCTAAGTTATTAAGTCCAAAGATATATTTCATTTTGATGAATGAAATGCTCCAGTGTTACAGTGCAACATTTCAAAAAGCATGTTGTTTAAATCTTAAGTAAAACATTCTTAGAACTAATTACAGGAACTGGATAATACATGCACTAGGTAACACAATTCTTCTAAAGGCAGTTTGTAAGATCTACCTGGCCTTTTTTTAGGCAGAACTTTATTAATATATCTTTATAAATATGGAATTTTGCAACTGCATATGAAAGGGATTTCATGGTGGGTGGATTCACAGAAGATGTTCACTGTCCTCAAGGGAAATAACAGTGAAAAGTAGGTCATTGTGATGCTGATACTCCTCTAAGACTACAAAACAAACAAACAAAACAAAACAAAAAAACTTCAATCACAACTAGCATTTGATATACAATTTAACAGTTTACCAAGAACTTTCACTTGCAGATCTCATTTTTTTCCTTGAAAAAGAAATCTCATGAGATAGAAATTATTATTATTATGACACACATTTTCCATTATGCGTGTGAGAAAATGGAAACTTGGAGATATATTTAATGATTTACTCAAAGTCATCTGATTGGGGGAGGATGAGAGAGAGAGAGAAAGAGACAGAGAGAGAGAGAGAGGGAAAGGGGAGAGAGAGAGAAAAGAAGGAGGAGGAGGAGGATGACCAGCTGGCTGGTGAGGAGGAGGAGGAGGAAGAGGAGAAAAAGGAGGAGGGGGAAGAGGTAAAAGAGGAGGAAAAGGAAGAGAAGGGGGAAGAGGAGGAGGAGGGGGAGGAGGGAAGGAGCTTAGGGGAAGAGGGAAGAGAAGGAGAGGAGAGATGGAAAGGGAGAAGAGAAAAGGGAGAGAGAAAGAAGGAAGAAAGGAAGTGGGGAGAAGAAAACCCAAGTTATCTGAGTATCATGGCCATTTTTGTTAAGCCATGAGGCCTGTTATTAAAAAAATGACCCAAGTTTCTCTTTCTTTCATCCAGACAGGCTTCTGCAAGCATAACTATGTCTTTGATGTACCACACTCATAGCTCTCTTTCCTTTTGCTCTACCTCCTACTTTTTCAATGTTTTTACCCTTAATAAAACCTGTTCTTCAAAAGGACTCTGATTTTGGCATTTACTTACTAAAGAGCATCTGTACTCATCCAGTTAATAGCATCTACCACCAAAGTGAAAGAGTGCTCAAGGAATTTAATTATCCACCTGTGTTGGTATTAATCAGCAGAAACAGAGACCAAATGTCTGAGAAGTGGGAATGAATAGAATTTAAGGAAGGCCTACCTTGGAAAGTTATATTTGAAGGAGTAAGAATTAGTTATAGCCCTAGCCAGTTGACTCTATCAGTGGATAGAGTGTCGGTTCTAGGTTTGATTCCGGTCAAGGGCATATATCTTAATTGCAGATTTATTCCTGGGCCTGGCTGGAGCATGTGTGGGAGGCAACCAATCAATGTGTCTGTCTTTCGTACAGGAACTGTTCTCTCTCTCTCTCTCTCTCTCTCTCTCTCTCTCTCTCTCCCCTCCCATTCTCTAAAAATCAATGGAAAAATATCCTCCCATAAAAATTAACAACAACAACAAAAAACAGAATTATATATAAGAGGGAGGGAAGCATTCTAGGCCAGAGGAACATCTGGTTGTGCTCAATGAACTGAGAGCGTGAAGTCCATGTGATGGGAACACAGAAAGACTGATATAAAAAGTTCAGATCAACTCATACACAGCCATGGAAAGTCATTGAGAAAACCTTGGACCTCTGGAAAGAATAAAACTTTTTGGAGCCTTATCAAAGGAGTGGCCAAGCCCAATTTGCATTTTAAAAAGATAATTCCAGCGGCAATTTGAAGAGTGAACTTGAAGGCACAAATGAATTTAGTTAGCAGGGTGGCTAACTAAATAGTATTGCAAAGCTCAGGATCTGGAGGAAGACATACTTGAGTTTGATTTCTGGCTCTGCTTTTTGTTTTATTAACAATGTGAACTTGGGAAAGTTATGAGGGGTGGTTATGAGGATTAAATGAAGTAATCCGTATCAAAGCACTTAGCACAGTACTCAGCACCTGGTAAGTACTCATGCCAGTAGCTAGTAGCTTCATTATTTATTTTATTGCAGTAACCTATGCAGGAGATGACTATGGCTAGAATTATGTAGTAGCAATAGAAATGTAGAGAGGTAAATTGACTTGAGATATTCATGAATTTAAACCATATGGCCTCTAGGATGGTGGTATTTGGTTGCTGACTAAATTCCCAGTCACTTCAGCTTTTCAGGTCCAGAATGTGAATTTTGTCGGTGTGGTTTGACTTTATTCCACTTATAATGGGCCAACCCACAAGATGGCAAAGAGAAGTCACAGACCAATGAGTTAATATATAGAGAGCAATAATTTACTGGACATTTTTCATGTCATCCATCATCACATGTGCCTTAACCTGGGAGACCAAATTCTAACCATCACATTGCATAGTGAGCATGGAGTCTGAACAGGGGAGTAGATGAATGATTTAAGTGGCTTCTTTCCTCAAGCCTGAGATATTCAGCTCCTCTACTGAGGTAAACACAGTTGTCACTGCTTAAACATTTCCATCTGCCTTCCCAACTTTGTCTACCTGGCCGACACATTCATTTTTCAGGACTCAGTCTACAGTCATCTCTCCTACAAAGCTTTCTAAATATGATAAAGTTGGATTAAGCTCCCTTTCTTTAAGCTCCCACAATGCCACATGCGGTATTTGTTTTCAACTGACCATATTTCATTGAAATTATTTTCTTTCAGTTTATTTCACCTATTTGATGGTAATCTTTTTGAGATCAGGGAACATATCTTTTTGGCTAGTCTTTTATGCAGCACAATATCTATTACCTAGTAGGAGTAAAAAAAAAAAAGTGTTTGAACTGCTGATATGCCCAACATATCAATAAGTGGGATACTAATTACCAAAAAAAAAAAAAAAAAAAGGAACCTTTGTTACTGAATAGTATTGGGTAAAATGATTTGGGTAAAATGATGTTGGAGATGCTTGTTGTTGGTTTTCTTTTTAGTAGTCTCCAAACAAACTTCCTTCTTTTTGTTGATTTATTTAATGCTACTACAATTAATGAGCTCTATATTTCATTTGCACTCATATCTTGATTAGATTTCTAGGCTTACTAGTTTTAAAATAGGAGTCATTCTTCTATTCAGTGGGTATCTGCAAAATCACATGCAGACTTTGTCATATATTTCTTCTCCAAATAGCTGTATTCAGGCACTTTACTACATGTCTCTGTGCACTAAGCCATACTAGAATCCTAAATAGATTTTGACAGTTGCCATATGAAAGATACAAGTATAGTTCAGAGATAGCACAGATGGATAAAGGAACAGGAGATCAATATCTGAGATTGTTATGTGCAGGAAAAGTCAGGAGTTAAGAAGTAATGAGGTTTCAAACTGGGTTGTTATCAAAGGGAATGGAAGGTTTATTTGTATCTTAAATTTATCTTTACTTGTAGAATAAAAGTTGTAAAAGGAATTTCAAGAATCAATGGAGAGTAGAAGCAAAGGTATTTGCCATTGGGAGTGAAGGTGGTAGGTGGGGAGGAGAAGGCTTAAAATTTTCCCAATTTTCAGAAACGTTATCAGCTAAAACTCTCCCTTGCCTATAGAAAAGTGCCTCCCTCTGGTGCTCTCCTGGGTGATGTCTCAATCACATAGGACTTTAGGCACTTCACCAAGTGAGAATGGGGTTGTGTTTGACAGTCAAGTGTTGCAGAGAACTTTAAAGTTTGCTCATTTTTCTTCTGCAAACAAAGCCATGAAAATTATCTCCATTTTTACAAATGACATCATTGGGTCTCATCAAGATGAGGGCACCTGTTTTAGAAATCTGAAATTTCTTCATTGTTCATTATGGTAGTTACTGGCTACGCATGGCCACTGAGCACCTAAAATGTAACATTCTAATGTGAAATGGGCTGTAGGTGTAATATAGACACTGCATTTTCAAGACTTTGTAGGGAAAAAAGGTGATATAAAATCTCTCCATAAAGTTTTACATTTGATTACGTGTTGAAATGATAATATTTTGGATATATTGAGTTAAGTAAAACACATTATTAAAACAAATTGTACCTGTTTCTTTTTATGTATTTACTAGAAAATTTAAAATTACCTGTGGGGCTTGCCTTATATTTCTACTGGACAGCCCTGTTCTAGATCATAAGGCTATAGCTAGGCCTTGAACACTCCAAGGTCAACATTCATTCCTACACAAATGTTCACTTGAAAAGAGGTGATAATAACAATAATGATTGCAGCTAATATTTATTGAGTACCGGTTATAGTTTCCAAGCATTTACATGCATGAATTAATTGAATCTTCATCATAATTTCCTGACTTGAATATTATTTTATGTATAATAGATCATTTTCTTGTACAGATGAGAAATAGAGAAATTGGGTAGCTTTCTCAGGGTCACAGACTTAGTGGAGCCAGAATTCAGACTTAAGACAGTCTGCCTTCAGTGCCATTGAGAATGTCTTAGTGGCTGCCTTTGTTGGGTAAGTCCCAAGGAGACATTTGTATTGGCTTCACTTGACTTTTGACTTACCATAAGTCAGGCAGTACAAGAGAGACTCTGGATGTTACCTCATTTAATCTTAGTACAACCTCATTAAACAGTTATTATTCTTATTTTATAGGTGAGCAAATGGGGACTCAGAATGCTTACACAACTTGCCCAATGTCACACTAGGTACATGCTGGAACTCAGTTTCTAATCCATCCTGAATCCAAAGTTGATACTCCAACATTGCACCTATCTATGAAAGAGCTGCACCTGAATCTCCTGAGGCTGAGTCCCAGGCAAAACCCAAATACACAGAAGCAGTTCCTTTGGAGTTAGTTCTGAGAACTTGTTCTTTTTAGAATTGCTCCACGTGACCTCTATCCTCAGCCAGGTTTTGACGATAACACCCTACCTGAGTCTTTTATGTTCACTTCCCCCTCCCCACCCCCCTGCCTTAGTCCTACCTCTTCAGGTTTTTCTGGGAGTTGATACAAACTTTAAAAAGAAGGAAGGAAGGAAGGAAGGAAGGAAGGAAGGAAGGAAGGAAGGAAGGAAGGAAGGAAGGAAGGAAGGAAGGAAGGAAGGAAGAAAGGAAGAAAGGAAGGAAGAAAGGAGGGAGGGAGGGAGGGAGGGAAGAAAGGAAGGAAGGAAGGAAAGAAAAAGAAAGAAAGAAAAGAAGAAAGAAAGAAAGAAAGAAAATTTCTTTCAGGTAGCCTTTTGTAGGGCTGGCCATTCATTCAGCAGAATCCCTGCTGCTTTCAAATCTTATCATCATCTACCCCAGAATGTAGGCTGCAGTGGTTTAATTAACCAGAGATAATCAGATATTTCAGAAGACATCCTTAAAAACATCTAAGCAGTTCATGGTTTCTAAAATGAGAGGTGGAGTTTTAGGGAGTGTGTAAGTTAGGGGTTGGAGGAAGGAACACAGCAAGAGACTCAGGCTCTTAGGTGATTTATGGGGTTCTGGATGACTCAGTAAGAACCATTGGATATGAATGAAAGTATAGAACTAGAAAAACTGAGTGACTCTTTTGGGGGTAGGGTTGTGTGTGTGTGTGTGTGTGTGTGTGTGTGTGTGTGTTAGGAAGGTTAACAGTATGCTTTTCTTTTTGCAGCCTTGTTTGCAGGTAGACAGGCAGTCGCTTTATGCAGCAGGCTCAGAACTTCCAACCAGCATACAACAAAATATAAAATTAGGCCCAGGTTTCATGGCAACTCAACTCGACACAGTAGCAAACAAGAATGGTTTGAAATTCGGAGAAAGAAGCCAGCACTGTGTGTGTCACCGCCGGCCCGGCTTCCTTTGGCCAATTTCTCCTGATTTAGCGGTACTTCCGTTCCTGCCCTAATTTCCCCTGGTTTGTAAACTACGTCACTTGACTGAACTCAGCTCCAGACTTTAGAAAAACAAAATTTTGTATTCCGGCAATGGTTTTCTTGGCATTTCTACTTCTGCAGAATTTAACTTAACTCTGATTTTCCCTTTTGCCTTTGAAAGATGGTGGCTATCAGTTGTGCTGACTCCTCTATTTCTCCCTTTCTGATGCAGTGCCTAAGGCAGTATAAGGCAGTGTCTGTCTAAAAGTGATTCAAGATTTCAGTGTTTGCTTTAGACCAATATTTACCAGTGAAATCCCGCCAACATAAATGTGCAGGCGAGGTAGAAAATATTGGCTTAAATCAATCTCTTCCTGAATACCACATACACACAAGGCCTATAAATGTTGTGCATGTCATTTCAGAGATCCAGGCCTCTCGTGGCCAGCCTCACACATATATCAATTTAACACTGATTCAGAACAGTCTTAAAACTGGAATAATTAAATATTAGATTCCAATAATAATATTTTAAAAGTGGTTTTCTTTATGACCTGAGGTTGCTGTTGTTTTGGTGATTCTTCTGGCACTTAGACACAATGACATGGGATCTAGTTTAAAAAATTCCCCTGAATTATGAGGGGTAGTATTATTCCAAAATAGTACTAAACAAGCAAATGCTGATCTTTAAAACAATTAAAAATGGGTTCTGTTACAAAGCTTATTGCAGAAACATACAGCAGATGTTTTGCGATTGTCTGTCTTGTTGAGTGATGGCTTTCACTTAGCAAACATTTACTCAGTTGAATTCATTCACTGATTGAATTTCTTGAATGAATGAATTACTGCTACACTTTGAATGAATTTCAAATAGTTGTAGCTTGGAATAGAAATGATTTTTTCTGAAACGGGATAGCACAGGCAGCCAGCAGACGGAAGGCCCCAGCTGGCACCTGGCAGCCCCAGCCCAGGAGCAGAACTGGAGAGGGTGGAGATGAGTGAGTTTCATGTGGCCAAGGCTCAGGACCAAGCCCTTGTTGAAGGCTTGGAATTGCAGTTCCCACACTGCACTTCCTCCTAGGTAGAAAGGGCTGGGTCTGAAATGTGAAAGAGGTAATGACTCATCTACAAAAAAAGGCCACTGAAATTGCTAATGGCAAGCTCTGAACAGTGCCTGGTAAATAGCAGGCACTTAACCAGTGCTTGACTTATAAACAGGGAAACTGAAATGCAGTAGCTTACTATAATTTTTGGGAGAAGGTGTTGAGTATGGAATGTTTCAATCAAGAGATAAGGGCAAGAACAATTTCTGTGTCTAGTAGTGTTACTTTCTCTAACTCCAAAGGCTCAAGAGTTTATGCACCACAATCTGATGGGCCATGGAAAGGATGGATGAGAAGGGTCATGGAAAGGATGGGTGAGAAAGGCTATGGAAAGTATGGGTCAGAAGAATAATTTTAATCATAACCATTAATTCAGAGAGTCACTCAAACAAAATACCTCTAATCTTCAAAACATCCTTGTGAGGTAGACTTCAGTAGTATCTATTGCCAATGTATACAAGATGATAGAACAGGTGGGAAAGGAAATAGAGAATGGTCTGAGAAAGTGGCCTGGGTGTTTGGGCTTAATGGCAGGACCCAGTGTTTGGGGTGGTTACAAAGAAACAAAAGACACAGTTGTTGCTGTCCTCAAAAAACGTGTGGTTCTGGAGGGGAGCAGCAATACACAGACAGAATGAAGATGGCCAGGGCACACTGTGGGCTTTGGGTTAAATAATCAGTGGAGGACTGAGAGCAGCAAAGGTCTTTGAACAGAGCAAGTGCTTAATAAATATTGGTGCAAGTGCAGTGAACTTAATTGAATTAAAAGCTGGGAAAAGTAATCATAAGAGGAAACACATGGAGTCCAAAATGAGATGCAAAGCAGGTAAATACTGAACAGAGAGTTAGAGACTCAGAGTGGGTCCAGATTATGAAGCAAAGTGGAGAACATTGGACTTGATGCAGGGATAGTAAGGAGCTATGGGAGGTTCATGAACAGGAGAGAGACCCAAGGAAAAAGGGAATTTGGGACAATTAGGACAGCAGGAATATGTAACTTGGCTCTCAATGGGAAGTAGCTAGAGTTAGGGACCCCGGGAGACCTTACTTAGGGACCTAAATTGAAAACAATGCAGGCTACAATAGGTGGTTACAACAGGATGGGAGAAAAGAGTTAAGTGCTACGTACTAGTAATGCTGGAAGGAAAAAAATAAATCTTCATAAGAAATGATATATGGAGAACTATGGAGAGGAAAGTATCCAATATTGTCACCAAGATTTCTAGCTCTGGAGAGGGACATCTGAGGAGGAGAAGCAATGTTAGGTATGACAGAACTTGGGGAGAAAGGGAGTGAGCTGAATTTGTTATGATTTGATTATGAGGATTTGGGGCAGATTTCTGGTGAGTGGACAAAGCTCCTGGCCTGGATTGCTATAGGATTGCAGGCTGGGGATGGTGAGGACACACTACAGAGACATGGTTCTCCGGGATGGGTGTCTGTCTCCTAGTTGGCTTCTGGAGAAAGGTCAATAACAAATATAAGACTCCCCTCCCCCTTAACCTCACCAATTCCTTTCTTTCCTCCACTCCCTCCTCCCCATTTCCTCAGTTCACAGTTGCCATATAGCCAAAGCACAGCTATGAGTGATATATGTATACTGTATGTCTTGGATGATTTCCAGCTCTGCGGGGCACAAGCCTAATACAAGAGATTTTGCTCTCCTTAACACCTGCAAGGAACCAGGCCAAATCTTCTACCATGGGAAGGACCTTAGAGACCAGGCGTGTTTAATTCAACTTCTTGGTTCATAGGTGAAGAAACTGAAGCCAGGACTAGAGAGCTGACATCTCCAAACTCATACAGCCTCCGCATAACAGCAGAGATGAATTTTAAATTTGTGCAGAACCTATTGTTGCCATTAAACTGGGCCTCATCTTTGAGTGGCAATGGTTAAAGTAACATCCAACTAAAATGATATTTATGAGATATAAAACACATCAGTCCCTATGCTAGGCACAGGGAATACTGTGAAGGGTAAACATAGCAGTCATTACTACTATTGAGGCACTTACAGAAAAGCTGTTTTGAGAATAGGAGTACTTCTCCTTGGGTAGAGGTGTTTGGGAAGGTTTCCAAGAGGAAGTTATGCCTTGGCAGGGTTTTAAAGGATGAATAAGAGCTTGCTTGGCAGAAGATTAAAAAAAAAAGGAGGTAAATGCAATCTAAGCAAAGAGAACAGCATGTATGAAAGTAAAGAGCATTTGGCATTACTACTAGAGTTCAATAGTTTTATGGCAGGCTAGAAGAGGAATAGCAGGCTGAGCATCAGTAGGAATTTTAAAAGTGTGTGTATGGAGGGGGTGGGGGATGGGGGGAAAAGGGGTGGTGGAAAACAAGGTGCAGATATCTACAAGGTCCCTGAGTTCAATAGAGCTATAGTCAGCATCAGAAAAATATGGAGTGCTACAGAGCAAAAGTCAGTAAACTTAAAAAAAAAAGGGGGGGTCAGGTAATAATTATTTCAGACTTCTGGGCCATATAGTCTGTGTTGATATTCAACGCTGCCATTTTAAAGCATAAAAGCAGTCACAGGCAATACATACCAGTAAACAAATACATGTGGCTGAGTTGCAATAAAACTTCATTTTTGCAAAAACAAGTGGCCAGGCCCTGGGCCATATTTGCCAATCACTGTTATAGAGCTATCCGGAGGTCCTGACATCACTCTGAATACATGTAGGAGACAGACTAATGGTCCCTCAAGAGATCTACACCCTAATTCTTGCAACCTGTAAATGTGTCAGATGGCAAAGGAGAATTACGGTAGCAGATGGGAGTGAGGATGCTAATGAGCTAAGTTTAAAATAAGGAGATTATTTTGGATTATCTGGTAGGCTCAATGCACAAGAGTCCTTGCATGTGGAAGAGGGAGGCAGACAAATCTGTGTCAGAATGATGCAAAGTAAGAAAGATTCAACCGGTCATTTTGGGCCTTGGATATGGAAGAGGGCCAGGAGCCAAAGAATGCCGGCAGCCTCAAGAAGCTGGAAAAGACAAGAAAATGAATTTTTCCCCAAGAAACTCCAGAAAGGAGCACAGCCTTGCCAAAACCTTGATGTGTGTTGTTTTAAGCCACAAAGTTTGTGTAATTTGTTACAACGGTAATAGAAAATGAATACAATACGCAAATGAGCTAAACCTTCTAAATATTATGGAGAAATCCAACCTGAGTCTCCAGGGTTAAGAACTCGGGTTTAACATCCATTGCAGTGCCTCATTAGATGGAAAGGGTCGGCTTAGAAATGCTGGATTTGGACTTGGGGGATTAGGCAACACTTGCAGGGAGTGTTTACGATAAAGAACTGCTTTTGGACTGAGAAGGCTTTATGGATCCCTGCTGGAGTGTAAGAGGAATTGAAACAAAATCTCCCTTTAGTTGTATTTCTCCAGACCTACACACGTGGGGATTTATACCTCAGGAAAAAGAACCTCTGTGAGCGAGAGGGAAAATGAAAGTCCTAGCACAGGTCCCTGAGTGCGGTGCGCAGAGTGGGGAAGTGGGCTGTCAGAAATCAGCCTCTGGCTTTCATTCTGCTGGCACCTGGCCTTCTTCTGCCCCCCTGCTGTGCCACTGTACCATTGAAGGCAGGGGGAATACAGTCTGCTGCTTTAAAAACCTGTTATGAGGCAAATGAGAGCACGGTGCTGGTGACATCTGACAAAGGTGGAAATAGTCCAGAGACGGGCTTGGGCAGGCCTGGCATGCATGTGTTGTTAGGGGTCACTGCAGAGACGGCAGCTGCAGGGCGTTCGCTGAGGTAGGTCAGATGAGGTCAAGGACCATTGCCCAAGAGTTCTCTCAAACTTCCTGTCATGGCTGGGGGCAGAGGGTTCTAACCTACCTTCCATGATGTAAACATCTTGAAAGCAAAGATCTGCAGTGGCTAATGAGGTGCCTTCTACTCCAAAAGCAGCTATTACTGCACCGTGGCTAGCTAATTACTAAGTAAAATCAAGGAGACAGGAAAGGCAGATCTTGTTGTAATGATGACAATTCTCATAACAAACCCAGAAAGTATATTTCAATTTACAAAATACTCTAAAATACATTGTCTCAAATTATCCTCTTCAGGATGTTATGCCTGAGCACTGTATTAACAAACCCATTTTTTCTGATTAAGAGAATGAGTTTGACACACATTTGAGGGGCTGGTTTAACACTCCACAGCTAGTAGCTGGAAAAGCTGGGGCATGAGCTCCACTTTCAGTTTCTAGGTTGAAGCTCAGGTGCATCAACAAATGCCCCAACTCCCTTGCTCCTCTTTCTCTATCCCTTCTAGAAACATTATCTATCATGGATCAGACAACACTGTAGGAGGTCCCAAGGATACAAAATGAACCAAGACAAGGTTCTGGACCTGAAGAAGATCATAGTTAACAGGAGAAGCAGACATGTCAATGTGTAAATTGCGGTAGAACCTAATACTAAGACAATTATTGAGCCTCTAGGTGCCAGGCATTGTACCAAAGACTTTACAAATTATTAATGTTTAACATATCAGGAAGTAAGTATTAGCTTCCCTGTTTTAAGGAAAAGAAAATGCAGATTTAGAGTCATTAAGTATCTCATAAGTTGCAGCCAGAATCCTCATTCTCTCTGTACTGCCAACCTCACACCCTTAGCCTCTATACTGTACTATCCTATATAATAAAGATATAATATGAAAATGGTCATTATGCCGTGAAGCGTGAAGCGTAACGACTGGATCATAGATCAGCAGGAGGATGGGGAAGCGAGCTACAAGCAGGTGGCAGAGAACTACTGGAGGGCAGCAGCGAGCTACTGGTGAGCTACTGGCACATGGATTCGTGTGCAGGGTTACTAGCCTTAACATAAGCATTCACACAGAGCTGTAAGCAGAGCAGGGGGAAGATCCGGGAAAGATGGACAGACTGCCCCAGGGAGTGAAATTCCTGTTCCTAGGAAGTGAGGCATTTGCATATGCTTTTAGCACAGAGAAATAAACTGGGTCATTTAGAGATGATCTTTAAGCATAGCCCCTGATTCTAAAAACTGAATATGAGAAGAGAGTATCCCAGAAATTGATTTCACTTAAAATTATTTTGTTTTCTGAATAACTACTAGGTGCAAAGCATTGTCCAAGGGATTCCATAAAGAATCAGACTCAAGCCTAAATCTTAAGAAGATAACAACCCTTCCATTCCACTGAGAGAATGGAGGCAAAGTTGCCTTCTAAGGATAGTAGGGAGTATCTCATAAGTTGCAGCCAGAACCCTCATTCTCTCTGGACTGTACTGGGAGTTGGGAGATTTGGGTTCTAGTCCCAGGTTTGTCACCAGCTCACACCAGACAGACAAACCTCTCTGAGCTCCTCCATTCCTTCAGTTGTGAAATGTGGGGGTTGGAACAATGATGTATAGGGGGCTCTTTTTGTTCTGATGTTCTATTATGCTAAGACTTGTCAAGGAAGGACAAGGAAAGGAGTTACCTGAGAGAGCCACTAGGCGAAAAGGGAGAGAGTAGTTCACCCCATCAGAAGCCTTATCAGAGGCACATTTGGTACCTGAATCTTGCAGGCACCCAACAGCCTGGCAAGAATTTCCCTAAATAATGGAACCACAAAGCAGGTACCTCACGAAGCCAATGTCTGTTGGATATGTTGGACATCAACAGCACTAAGTGGCTGATGGAAGCTATTATATGATCGTGGTTGCTGTTGTTAGAGAATTACAGTAACTGACACTACTTGCTGCCAGTGTTCTATGCACAAAGTGTCATGAGTGCTTTAATTACAATTATTCACTCCTGCTGGCAAAAGTAGGCAGTGTTGTTATCTCCACTCTAGAGATGACTCCCTGGCTTGAGAAGATTAAATAAGTCACCTGAAGTCAAATAGCCACTAATAAGTGGCAGAGGCTGTACTCTCATCCAGGACTGACTCTGAAGCCCAGCTCACACCCAGCCCCCTGCCAACCCCCATTAAACTCCACTACACTCTGTGATACTTCCAATCTGGTCCTTTTCCTTCACTTTGACCTGCAATAAGCAACTGAAAAGGATGCACAGCCTGTAAGAATCATACTGTACTCTTAATATGTGCAAATAGTTTCTTCATATATCACATCATCTGATTCCCACAACAGCTGGAGGGCTAGATGGAGTATTATCTCTATTTTATCAAAGAAGAAAGTGAGTTCCAGGGGATGTTGAGTAACTTGGAGGTTCCTAAGCCCACATGCCATGTTAATCATGCACTTGTCTAAACTTCTGACCACTCTAGGACATCAGTTTTCAGAACACTGTATCTCATGTCTTAAAGGATATCCAGCCTATTTGCATTGCAGAATAGGGCCTTCCTGAAGAGACAGCACCAAAAGGCAGCTGGTATTTCCTTACATTTTCCAGGGCTCAGTGTACATGTTTTCCAAACCATTAGAATAGTTCAGTGAATTCTAAAGATCCAAACCCTCACAATGATACAATTTTCTTCTTTTAAAATGCCAGGACATCCATTGAGACTCATTTTCTTTATTGCATCGAGAATGTATATGTAAACTACATGAACATTTTTTAACTTTCTTTTCTAATGATAAGGCTGTATATAATGTGATGGAATAGATTGTGTGATATTTTCTTATAAATTTTCTATATAATAAATATAAATGTGACTCTAACATAGCTCTGCATATCGCAGAACTTATCCATCAAGTTTCTCCCACTTCCCACCCAAAGAAAGCACAGAAATGTAAAAACCTTTTATCTGTCATCAGACTCTTTTCCCACTAGAAAAGCTGGTAGCTATTCATGAGGTTGTATTGTGGTTTGAATAAATCAGAAAAACTGCCATGGCAACCACAGGGATAAATTTCATAAACATAATATCAGGCAAAAGACACCAGATATTACAGTACGTAAAAATAGGATTCAGCTAGAGAAAGTTCAAAAGTAGCAAAGTGAATCTATGCTATTAGAAATGAAGATAGTGGTTAGCATGGAGTTAGTGACTGGGAGGGGACTTCAGGGGGCCTAATATGAGGTGGACAATGATCTCATTCTTGGTCTGGGTACTAGGTACTGAGTGGGTGTGCTCATTTTATGGAAATTTAGACTTCACTTGTGATTTACGTACTTTTCTCTCTGCATGTTCAATAAAAGATTTCTGCAAAAAAATTAATTAACTGTCTAATTTTTTGGCCCTAGACATTTGTGACTGCCAACTGGATTCTCATGTCACTTCTGTTTCTTTTGGAGCTTCTCTTTGGAAAGTATTCCACCTCTAATTCTGAAAATTTCCCTCTAACTTCAACTTTCTTATCTGCCCAATTTGCATTTCCCCAGTGGCTACTGGAGGCAACAGCCACCATGTTTTCAGGAAGAAAAATTCTACCATTTCCCCGTGTGCATCTTTGAGCAAGTTGCTTGGTCCATGTGACTTTAAGGATCTCTATAAAAGTGGGGAAGGTGAGATAATGTGTGCAAATGCCTGCAGAACACCTAGCATAAAAGTGCTCATGGAAACCTGATTTTTGCCCTTAACTCCTCCCCACATTGCCCAGTCAGCTTGGCTCTTCATCTAACACAGTGGTCGGCTAACTATGGTCGAGAGCTGAGGTTTGCCGCTCTGTTGACTAATGAGTTTGCCGACCACTGATCTAACTTAAATCCTGTGAACAGTAATATATAAAACAACAATGCTCACTACCCTGTGGGAATTCCTGGGAAACCCCCATTGTCCATATTTTCTCTTCTGCTTCTATAATTGGAAAGCATCCTCACTAGGTCAACTACATGGACCACAAAAGCACTACTCTAACCTCAGCAGGGCCCTACATGTAGTGCTGATGTCCCACACACTTATCTTTCTCCATCTAATAACAACCTAAAAGGCTCTGCTTCAATAATATCTCACCTTTCTCTTTTTACTGCCCCCTTCCAGATAGTTTTAAATTCTATTTCCACCTCCTCACCAGCTCCCCATTCCTTTAATGTTTATAATTTTGCTTCTTGCTACTGCTTTCTCCATTCAATGGCAACTGCTTTCTCTCTCCCAAGTGCCAGAGACCTCTTAAATGTGAAATTTAGTGATCAAGTCTCAGCATTCATGGACATCTGTCACACTGAGTTTAGCAACTCTAAGCTGTCCCTTGGCAATCTCTTTTGTTTCCACTTCTTTATAAATGTTATTTTCATTTTGATAGCTCCCAAATTCTTGCCCCTGATCTATTACTAAAGTGTCATATCCACATTTCAAACTACATCTTACTGCACAATTATCCCATTTCTACAAACTAAACTGATTGTAAGATCATCTTGTGGAAGAAACACTGTCCAGGGAAAACAGGACATCTGATTTCTAAAACTGGTTATTCCACTAACTTGCTGGGTGATCACAGATGAGTCATTTTCTCTCACTGGATCTTTTTCTACATGAAACAAAGGGATTAGGCAGAATCAGAATAACTTTTATCACTCTGAAATTCTAAAAAGCTATGTTTAAAGAGATAAAGCCATCATCTTCTTCCCACCGATAAACTGCCCTTTTTCTTGACTTTCATATTTTTAGTAATGGCACCATCATTCCCCCAGTCATAAACCTAATGTAAATCCCATAAACAGTAATACATAACACAGCAATGTTCACCTAGTTATTTAAATTTTAAAGTCTCAGCGTTAATTCTGATACCTCAATTTTCTCAATTTCTGCAACTCATTTGGCAGGCTCCATGGTTTCTATTGCATCCAGTCCTACCTTTCCCTTTCTCTCAATATAGAACTATAGTTAATTCCTCATTTAACTAGCCAGATTTTGGCTAAAGATCTTTTATAGTCACTTTTTCAGTAGTGTCCTTGTTTTTAGCACCAAAAGATTGATTTTTTAAAAATATGTAGTTCTTATTACATCAAGTACCAGCTCAAAAATCTTTAACAACTCCCATGGCTTATTAAATACATCCCAACACCTTCATCTGGTGTTTAGGGTTCTTTATAGCCCAGGTCTAACATCTTACACTTTCCTCTCTTACTCATTTTCTGCTATAACCACAGAGGTGGATTTATTCCTCAAACAAGTCTTGTTATTCTCAGCACCCTCTCCTAGTTTGTGCCATTTTCTTTGACTGGATGATGTCCTCCATAATATCTTAATATAATCCCTTGATATACATGCCATCAATCAATGTCTAAATCAGTTGTTAATTTCTACTTGAAGGCTTCCTTGCTTCCTACAGTGGGAAGCTATCCATCCTTGCTCAGAATGCCAGTGCCTTCCCTGTTCTCTGCAGTGACCCTTAATCATGTTCTAAGCTGATTTAAAATTACTTGGATGTGCTCTTTTTCCTATTATTTGGAAGGCAGATGCTATGTCCCAGAACAGAACTTCTATTGCAAGCTTGCAATAGAAGGGGTATAAAAACATGAATAAAGTACTTAATATTGTATTTAGTGTATGAAAAAAAAAGTCAAAAGGAGCATGCCCTTAAGGTATTGTCCAAGGAGACAAATTATTACCCAATAGACAATTAGAAAACAATATAAGAATTTCTGAAATGTCAGCACTAAATTGGATTGCTTATGATTTAAATTCAGATTTTGTTCTAGGTCACCTTCAAGCAATTGGATGATATTAGACGCAAATCACCCTTGGCCACTTTCCCTATGAGTAAATTGTAGAGTTGTCAGATTTAGCCAAAAACAAACAAACAAAAAACCCCAGGAGCTCCAGTTAAAATTTAAATTTCAGATAAACAATCATTTTGTTATTTCTTATGCAATTATTAGTTCTTATACTAAAAAATAATTTGTTAGGTATCTTAAATTCAAATTTAACTGGGCGCTCCTGTATTTTTCTCATAATCCTAAATATGGGGACTGTTCTCAATCATCTCTCTTTCTATACCAACATTCTCAGTTCAATAGCATTTTCAGAGAAAGGAAAGAAAACCATGCTGTTCCCTTAGCTCATAACTTCCCCCCTTAGACCTTTGCACTCAGATTTTTAGCTCAGTTACTATAGATCCCAGGAGCTTTCTCTAATTCTATCTAAAATAGCACCTCCGTATCCTCCTAAACACCCTCTCCAGTCACTCCTTGTCTCCTTAGTTTGCTTTCTTTTCATTATCTGAAATTATCTTCTTCACTCTTTAGGGCTCATGTTTATTGTCTCTCTTTTTGTCACTAGAATGTGATTTTTCAAAGGAAAGGATCTTTACTGTCCTATTCACTGCTGTGTCCCCAGCATCTAAAACACATGAGACACTTAAATAACCAAATAATGCAATAGGTGCTAAAAACAAGTCTTTTGATCAATGGGGGCTAAGGCACTCCAAAGCAGGGGGAAGAATAAGAATAAGAATGAATAAGAATAAGAATAAGGAGAAGAAGAAGAAGGAGAAAGAAGCTGAGTATGGTTTAATGTAGTCAGGGAAGACTTCTTAGAAGAGTATGGTTTTAATAATTCTGTAAAGCAGTGGTTTGCTGGGAGGAACATTTTCAAGTTGTACATGTCCTTGCCCTCCCTCTTCACCTCACTGGGGCATATCAGAATAGAGGGAGGGAGATGAGCACTGTGATGATTCTGATATGGACCCTCTAACTCCATCTGAGAACCCCTCCCATAAAGAATGAGTAGAATAATATATTAGTTTCAAGTGTACAACACAGTGATTTGATATAATATTATATATCAACTGTAATTGAAAAATAAAAAATATTTAAAATATAAAATAAGATCTGTTAATAGCTTTAAAAAAGAATGGGTAGGATTTGATCAAGTAGAAAGCATTAATGATGGTATTATCTGTTCAGAACAATGTGAGTTGAGCCCAAAGGGAAGAAAATGAGCATTCAGTATTGGGGGTATAAAAGTGCTGCTCAGCTCAGAGTAGAGAGTTGAGGAGTTTATACTTCAGCTCATAGGCAATGGCAAACAAAGGAAGGCTTTTCAGAAAGCAGTGACATGGTGGAAATGAAAATTGGTCCCAATAATTATTATCAGTGTTAAGAAACTATTATGTACCAAACACAGCCCAATACTTATTTTTGTAAATAAAGTTGTACTAGGACACGGCCACACCTATGTGTTTACATATTTCCCATGTAGACTTTTACTGAAAGTTCAGTAGGATGCCTGTAACACTCATCCCTCATAAAGGGATGCAAAGCCCTATGTGGCCTTTAAGATTCTGCCATTGCAGAAATAGCCTCATTGTCAAGACTCGACTAATTCATTTTATATGATGATTCCATTCATACATGCATTGATTTCTAAATACCTTAAGGTATTTTGTATTTATAGGTATAAGGTTAAGTGCTGGGTTTCATATTACCATGACTTGTGACCCTTAGGCCTTGTTCATCATCTATCATATTTACTATATTCTACCTGTATGTGATTCTCATAACACATAACAGTCATATTTTAGCATCTTCTAATGTGATGCAAAATAAGAAGATATAGTTATAAATAACCATGCAGCAAGTTCAAAACTCTTCCCAGAAACTGATATCTAACAGAAGACTGGCATGAAGCTTGGTTTCCAGCAATAGCATCAGATATATGAGCAGGCTGGGTGTCATGGCTAAGTTTTCCAGTAACTCTAAAAATATCTGCTCTTACCTCTTTCTCTATATAGTTACACAAACATTGACCTCCATCCATGTTACACATCTAGTTCTCTTTGAACTCTAAGTCTTACTCCTGACAATGATCTAACATTTTACGCAGATGGTTAGAGTTTGCTTTCCTGAGAGCCTCGTCCTGGAAAAGGTACTGTCTGAGATGACTTTAAAAGAAGCTTCAATCTCTTCCTAACATTGTGATGTGGAAGCAAAACTTCCTCTTGGCTACAGTAGAGCCTGCAGCATTTATTTTAGAAATATTTATCTAGAGTCTATCATGCTAGGTGTTGGGGTTACAGTGGTGAAAAAATAAGCATTAGTGAATGAATTGTGGGCTTAGTGCCTAGATACAGTTATATTTCTATATGGGAAACTAAATTCGAGTGGTAAGGATAGCACAATGGTAGTTACCGGATGCCATGGAAACTTATAGGATGGTCACCTAACAAAGCCACGAGGACTTCTTGGAAGAAGTGCTGTCCAAGTGATAAACTGGAGAAGTTACTTCAAGAAGAGGTTGGGAGAAGGGAGCCAGAAGAAGAGAAGTTCTGAAGGTCCAGAAAAAATAGAGTGCCAGATACCTGCATTAACAGTATGTTATAATCAGTTGCTACTATCTGAGCATAGCTAAAAAGCTTTAAGGTAGGTTTTAATCATGAGTTAGTGCATTACACAAGAAAGCAAAGGCTTTCAATTTTATTCCACTTTTTAGATTGCCACTAAATTTTATTCCACTTTTTAAATTGCCACTAAATTGTGAACTCTGGCCATCATTTCACCCTTTAGGACATCAGTTTTCTTATTTGTCAAGTGGGGCTCAGAATACCTGCCCTCACAAGAATTTGTAGGGATCCAATGACACAATGTGTGGGAAAGTGCTCTGCAATCTCTCAAACACAAGGGATTACTATTCTAATCCCTGCCACCACCCAGGCCACTCCCTGTTTTCACCCTCCCTAGCTCATCCAGATTCCTTCAGCAAATGCAAGCTGATTTTAATGTCATCTGCAGAAAATAAATCAAACAGGGTGATCAAGAGCCAAAAAAACAGTTTTTAGATTCTCCCTGGCCACACAACATCATAGCCCATGCCATGGTAATAGATAACAACATGATGCCCATCAGGAAAATTTACCAAACTGGGCCATCTGTAATTCTCTTTGTTTTTCTTGAACCTGAGCAGGGAAGTGTCTCATGAATGATAGTGGCTAGAGAGTGATGCTACGAGGGGCTGGTTTATGGATGCACTATGCATGCATTTCCATTGTTTTCTGTCTTCAAAGCCAATGAATCCCTTCCACTTCAGGCCCTTCTCACATTCTCCAGAAACCAGTATGGAGGTAGTGAACTGCTATTTGGAAGCAGTTTAGCTTTTCCTGTTTTTACTCAGAGATTCCATGTCATAATCCTTCCCTGCTGCTCAGCTTACTGTAATCTAACGTCCAAACTCTGTTTATGGGAGGCTGGTGGCTGCCTTCCAGGCAAAGTGAATCAGTTGGATGAGCAGTAAGCTTCAAGATTTAGAATGAACTTTCTCTAGAGATCTCAAAGCCCAGTGAATATGTCAGTTATAGTTCTCCCATCACAAAATCATTCCTTAGGAGAAGTTCAGCAGCCATCCCGTCAAGAAAAAGTGCCATAGGTATAAAAACCAAACCCGTCTATTGGGAAAGGAACTCAAGTATGGCCATGGGAAGGAAAGGTTATGGAATAGATTTGTGAGCTGGATGTAGATAAATATTAAAAAATGAACTTTAACATTTTCATTTCATTGTTTCTAGTCTATCATAAGGTCACACTGAGGTGTTTGCAAAAAATTCTTTATTTAATCCCTCTTGTGTTTTTAAAAATTATGAGCAGCCAATCTGGCATATATATATTTTTTAAGAGTACTGTCCTAATGGCAAGAGAAGGAATCCAGTTCCAGCTATCACTCACCAGTGGTGAGATGAGGGTTTTGGCATGTCAAATGGAGCAAGAATGACAGCTTTAAGAAGAATGTGAAAGTGGCTTGAAGATCACACAATCTCTGACTTGGTCTCCCAGAGCCCAGATTACCTACAGCACCACTGTTCATTTTTTAATATTATCTACATCCAGCTCACACATCAGCCCTCAGGGAATATATTCTGATCAAATGAAAAAAACTCCAAGTTGGATTCTTAAAATAATGAGGAAAAAGTGTTCTTAAATTATTAAAAAATACTAATTGACAAAAATCTGCTTATTCCATATTGGCTGTGCGTTGACTATTGCAGCCATATGAGCCATAAAATATATTCATAGCTTGTACTGTGGTTCACTCACGAGCTGACAAACTATTTTCTTATGAGTGTTTCAGGAGATTCTAATGTATATGTACATACTGTCTCTTTTTTACTAGGGAGTAAAATGGAGCTGATTTGTAGTAGTAACAGCTTGATTTTCAGAGCTCACCCACTTAAACATTATTTACCATTAATGCCATGTTTGGGTGATCAAGTAGATTCAGATTTTGTTCTGGGTCAATTTCAAATAATTGGATGATATTAGACACAAGTCACCATGGGCCCGGGCCCCTTTTTCCTATGAGTAAAATATAGAGTTGTAAGATTTAGCCAAAAATAAATAAAAAAACAGAATGTTCAGTTAAATTTAAATTTCAGATAAACAATATTATTTTTTTAGTTCTTATGCAATAATTAGTTCTACTTAAAAACAAATTATTTGTTATATAGCTAAAATTAAAATTTAACTGGGATTTGAATTTCAATAAGAAAAAGTCAGAAGGCCAGAGAATAAGCTATTTATGAAGAATACTTTTGAAATGGGGCTGTATACCAACTGACTAGTAACCGTGTTTGCCCAATCCTGCTTGGGCGAAGAGAAAGCCTTGGCATGGAGTCACTTTCATGATAGAACAAAGATCCTCTGGGAAATTAAAGATATAAAGCAGGGTAAAGACTTCAAGAGTAGGGTCTGTGTCTAATTCATCTTTGTAGTCACAGCTATTCTCACATTATAGGCATCCCAATAAATATTTGATAAATGTATCAATAAGTGAAGGATTGGGAAATGAAAAGCATTCTGAACTGGGATTCAGGAGATGTGGTTCCTAACTCACATTCTATCAATTAGCTATGTGAGTACAAGGAAGTCATTCCAAATTTCTATGTCTCACATGTGAAATGAGAGGGTTGGATAAATCAGCAGCCCACAATTGATAAAGTTCAGTGAGCTGACTAATCTCTGAGCTTGGAGATAGTGCCATTGCCTTTTAAATTATTTTTGGTTTTCATGGTATGCAAGAAGAAGTGAATCCAACCAATAGTGATGCTCCTGGCTGCAGTAAGTGCCTTTCATGGTCAGTATCCCAGGCAGTCTTGAGAAGAGGGAAACTAAAATCACCAGAAAATGAATTTGTTCAAGAAAGCTATAGGCTTAGGCCAGTGCTGCTTAAGGTACTGATGGAAGCTGCGGATGCACCTGCAACCTACTAACTCTGGCAGTCGGGGATTGAGCTGGTGATCCCAATAGCCTGAGAGACAACCTGGTCCTCCCTCTACCCACCCTGATTCCCCCACTCACTATCACTGATCCATCGGAGCCTCTGGGCCAGGGGGCAGGATTCAAGAGGTCAGCTGTTCAGCCCACTTGCCAGTCCCCTGTCCCACCCAATCCTACTCTTGGGCCAGGGAGGGATTGAGAGGTGCTCAATGCACCTCATGGTGACAGGTCGTTTGGTCGTCCTGGTCGTCATGAAGACTGACTGGCTTTTTATGAAAAGAAGCTCACTTTGAAATGATATCTAAATTCATCAACAAATGAATTAAACAGCTTTCAAACTTCTACATACAATGGAGTAGGCAATAATAGATAACCCTGTTCTTACCATGTCAAATATAAGGTAAGAAACCATAACAAACTAATAATCTGGATCATTTAACTCTACTAGAAGATTCTGCAATATATATTATAAGGAAGGGATTTTTGAATAAATGCATGAGAAAGGTAAGGCTAGGTGAGAACAAAATCTCTTTTCCTTCTTATTGTTTCCATAAATTATAAAAACAAAGCAATGCCATTGTTTTATTTGTTCTAGTTTGTGGAAGGGTTTGAGAATTGCTTTTTAACATTTATTTCTTTGTTTTGTTTTTCTGGTAGAAATGTAGTATTGAAAGATGTCAGTAAGCTGATGAAATTTGAAAGAGTTTAAAACAATACCTTCATTATGTGGCCCAACAAGTTACTTATAAAAGTACTGAAAATGGAAAAGATCCTAAATGAAATCTAGGGATACAAATATCCATTCATGAAATGGGACCCAGTAAAGGACATTAGGTAATAATGGATTTTCCATCCTAATGGATCTTACATAAGATCTTTGTAGAGGAAAGGAAGAAAACAACTCTAGAACACTGGGAAATTCAGTCATTTTTCCCGAGACCCTAAATCAGAATCTGCATGACTCTTTCTAACATTCAGTGAATGGTGATAAGGTTAATGGATATATTACAAAAAGATAGACAAGGGAAGAAGAAAGAATCAAATACCTATTTGGGGCAACTCAAAAATAGAACTGAAAAACCTCCACAGAAATCAAACAACTTTGAAATTATTAAACTTAATTCTTGCTTAATAGCCTAAAATAGAGTCTGGAAGTGACACCTTACAGGTTGGAGCCCAACTCTGAACAAAAAAGCTATAAGGAACTATTATGCATATCATGCAAACTCCAAGGAATCTTGTATAAAATGTGATAAGAAATTCACATAAATTACATCTGTTATGAATTATTGAGGGCCTATTTTAAGCAAATATTCATTGATTCAACAAATATGTTCCAGTCACACTTCTAAGTCTATGAAAATGAACCAAAGTGACAAAGATTCCTGCCCTAGTGGAATTTATATTCCATTATTTAACAACATTTACACAATCCTATCAACAGCCACAGAAGGTTGTTAATAGCAAATTACTATTCTGCAGATGAGAAAACTGAGATTTCAAAAAAAAATTGAGTAACTTGCCTAAGGTCACAGAAGAACTAATAAACCAGAATTCAAGTCCAGTTCTGTGCATTTCCAAAGTCTGAGTTTTCACCTGCTTTGCTACACTATTTCTTATGAACAACAGAAAAATTTTAATGAGGACCAGCATATCTACTGCAATGTCCATGGAGTATGCTTTCTTATTTGCAGTAAACAGACTACAGCTCACCAAAGAGACAGCTACTTGATACCTAGTGTCCATCAGTAGGCAGGCTCTCATTCATCTAAAATTTATTAATCAGGTATCAAACCTTAGAACAGTTTCTAAGGATATAAAATAAGACAGTTTTTTCTTTCAAGGACTTTAGTGAGGAAGAAAAACATAGAGTATCATAACACAGCACTATTAGGCTGAGATAAAGATAAATCCAGGTTGTTCAGGAAAGTGTAGAAATTGGTCAACATAGCCTTAGGGGAAGGGATGTTGATTCCATAGTTAAGTCTTAACCATCTGAAGTTAGCTTAATTAAGAAAGAGGAGGTAGAATGAGAAAGTACTACAGTCCTCTGAGTAGGAAGACAGAGAAGTGGAAGACAGCATGGTGTTGAGAAACTGCGAAGGATGAAGGATGGAGTGTGAGAGATGCTCCTGAAAATTGGCTGTACTAAATTTTAGCAATGTGTGTGGGAGGGAGAGAGACAAAAATTGGGAAACATACTTAGAGAGACAATAGTAAGTTATGACATCTATTTAATGGGTCTGGGCCAGTGTTTATTTAAAACAACAAAAGATGCAAATAGATTGAAATAGAATAGAAAACTTCAGGTTTAAAATATGTAGTAAGGCATTGCTTCATAAAACATATATTTGGGGACTGAATCTTGATATAAAATGTATATACTACAGTGAATCATTATCAAAAAGTTGGAAAGCCACAGATTTAGTCTGTATCTTCCAAGGGGATTTATTCCCTTGAACTCTCTTGGAGACCTCTTATCTATCTATTCCTGTCAGAAGGCAAATATAAGGTCACTTGGAACAAACCTGCCCCAGTTTCTTAAACATTTTCCATTCTCTAAAGTCTATGATCTAATTCCAAATAGCAAGTGGCTATATAGAAAAATTCCAGTGACTAGAGATATGTCTGAAAGACAATTAATATTTCCATTTGGAAAAGAGGGGGAAATATACACCCCAAATGAACCTGCAAATGACTCCAAGAAATTTGGGGCCAGTAAAAAGTTCTCTGAACCAGTATGTTTTCCACCAAATGAATCACCCACATACAGAGCCAATGCACGTGAGTCATGAAACACACCCTATGTCATATCTTTGTCTTCTTTTTCTTGACACAGGGACTTTCCCTAAAAATATATTTTGGATTTTCCTCATTTTCTCTTCTAATTCAGTCAATTTCTTGCTAGTTTCTCTCCTCTTTGATTTATCTCTTACAGTAACTCTTTCTTATCCATAGTTTTGTTTCTGTAGTCTCAGTTATCCATGGGTCAATTGTATTCTGAAAATATTAAATGGAAAATACCAGAAATAAACAATTTGTATGTTTTAAATTACTCTAAGTTCTGAGCAGCCTGATGAAATCTTGCACCATCCCATTCTATCCTATCTGGGATACAAATCATTCCTTTGTCTAATATATCCACAGGGTATATGCTCCCCACCTGCCCATTAGTCACTTAAGCAGCCATCTTGGTTATCAGATCTACTCTCTCAGTACCAGAGTACTTATGTTCAAGTAACCCTTATTTTACTTTTGAATGGAACCAAAGCACAAGAGTAGTGATGCTGGCAATTTAGATATGCCAAAGAGAAAGCATAAAAATGCTTCTTTAAGTGAAAAGATGAATACAGCACAACAAGATATTTTGGAAGAGAGACCACAGTCATATAAATTTTATTATAACATACTGCTGTAATTGTTCTATTTTATTACAGTATTATTATCAACCTCTTACCATGCCTAATTTATATATTGAACTGTATCACAGATAATAATATGTATAAAAAGTAGTATGCAATATATAGGATTTGGTACTTTCCAGTATTTTAAGCATCCACTGGTGTCTGGAACATATCTCATGTGAATAAGGGGGAAATACTGCATACTATTTCATCTTGTTTCTTTCCTTTGATTGAATAAAAAGTTAATATACAAAGAAAATCCATATAAAATATGGCTTTAAAAAGAGCTTGATGTTATTGTTTCTTTTAAATTTATACTTATTTGTTTGCAAAGCACAAGAGTCAAAGAGAAACTTAATGAAAGTAGTTTAATAAATACTTATTAACTAAATTATCTGGCTAATTTAGGCTATTAAGATAGTGAGATTGATAAAAAACAAATAAAAAATTTACTCTGGGTCTAAATTAACTAGATTGCTGGCCAATGTAATCAGAATCAATCAGAAATTGTTTTGTGGGTCAGTACACCCATTTTTCTATAAATCCACCATTATACAAGTCAATGTTGAAAATGACTTTCAACCCCTAATAATTTATCATTCTCTAAGAATACATCTCCCTTCTCTGAGCTATAATAATACTATAAAATTCTTTTGGAAGCAGTTTTAGGAGAATCATATACTTTTTGAATTTGAAAACAAGCTTAGAGATTATCTGCTCCAGAGTTTCTAAACATGTTTCATCAGGTTGAGAACTAAAAAATATTACATACTAGCTCTTATGAAGATTCAGATGGCACCTTAGTTGGGATTCTATACTCTTTATATCTTTATTGGGTAAGAAGAGTTTGTCAAGTTTTATGTGGTTTCTGAAGATATTTTTTCTTTTTTTTTTTAAATAAAAAATGCAACATTGAATATGCTTTATTAAGCTATGTGTCGAACTTGGGAGTTACTGATGTAGTTCAACTCTCTATTTCATAGACCAGGACAATGAATCCCAGAGATGGTAAATTATTTTACCCCAGGTTCTGTCCTCCACAGAGAGTTGAGGCACAAAACAATGTGTGAAGCTCAGATCAGATAACTGGTAAATGTTCAATGTAACCATCTTTAAAATGGCCATAAAGGAAAAGGGTGAGCAAGGAAGTGAATGATAAGAAATAATTCACTGAGCTACAATCTTGTGACTAACATTTATTTGCTGGGGAGGACAATTTTCCAGAAGACTTCAGAATTTGCCCTCAATTTCTGTCACATTTTAGTCATTCTGCCAGGAGCCTCACAGCAAAGAGCTGCTACACGTGAGGGAATGCTTGTCCAAGCAAGTGGATAAAAACAAGGCTGCCTTGTCTGGAGTGCCCAATTCTGTTTCCTCCCCCTCTGACTAACCTCGAGGACTCAAAAAAGGTCATTTTGTGAAGCTCTAGTGTGTACATGGGTAAACTTGACTCATTATGTGTCACAATTGGAACCATCAAGCCAAATGCTATGGGCCAGATGACCATGTCATCTCCAAATAAATTATGATGGCAGATCTGGGCTGCTGGATCACCAGGGTATTCTGGTTGGATTTGTTTTTCATCTTACTTCCAGGGGACTCTAGCCTTTTACAAACATTATATCTAAAGCCATGGGTAAAATATATTGAGTTAGTTCAAACTTACTTAAAAGAAACAGAGACAACAAAAACATTTCTGTAACTTTTCAAATTATGTAGAATTAGAATGCCTGAGGGAGTCTCAAGCACAGATCATATCTAAAAAAGTAGAAGAAGCCGAGACTGGTTTGGCTCAGTGGATAGAGTGTCGGCTTGCAGACTGAAAGGTCCCGGGTTCGATTCCGGTTTGGGGCATGTACCTTGCTTGCGGGCACATCTCCACAGTGGGGCATGCAGGAGGCAGCTGATCGATGTCTCTCTCTCATCGATGTTTTTGACTTTCTATCTCTCTCCCTTCCTCTCTGTAAAAAATCAATAAAATATATTTTAAAAAAAAGTAGAAGGAATGGGAGGTAGAGTTGATTATCTGAAGACTTTGAACACTTAATAAGGAAAGAACTTATTTTATATGGGACAGGTATTTGAATTATGTATGTTCACTGATCACAATCATCCCTAATGAATGAGTTCCTCATTTTGAGAACATGGACTAGTAGAAACCAGTGTCAACATAGAAGATAATACAATTCATGTGTTTTATGAGTAAAATTTATAGAATAGTGGCAACATGAATTATGTATGTTCTACTTTCTAGCTCATTCCATTTAATAACTATAGCTAGCTACCATTTAATGAGCACATATTACTTGGCAGGCATGTACTTAGTGCTTTATGTGCAGAGTCAGTATTATTAACTTCATCTTTCAAAATGGTAAATAGTAGAGTTATGATTTATATCCATGGTTATCTGTCTCCAGATAATGACTTGATCTTTTAAGGCTCAAGTATCATTCTAAATCCTCATATTGCCATTTGGTAGCTGGGTGACCTTGGGCTAGTTACTTAACCTCTCTCCCTCTCATTGTCTTTACCTTCAAAATATAGATATTCTCTGCCTAAGAATTTGTTATACATGAAATAAACATGTAAAGCACTGAGTTGGCACAGAATAAGCATTCAACCAGTTTGTTGACTTTTATCATTATAGTAATGATAGCTTATTATCAGCATGTCTGCAAATAATCTGGACAGTTAAAATATCCAGATATTAAGACTAAAATTTCCTTATTGACCTCCATTATCCAGAAATTTCCTATAACGATCATATCTCAATTCATAATTACATGGTGGGAAAAGATTAGGTTACTTCGAGTCCTTAGGGCTAATGGAGTTCAGGTTAGGTTATGCCACATGTGTCAAGATATTTGACTTCATGGGAAAGTTTTTTAACATGGGTCACAAGGCTTGTTAAAACCAACAACTATATACTCTTCTCTTTAAAAGGCTGGTTGTGCTGAAAAGATGGAAATATGAATAAAACCCATACATTCTGTAATCATTTCCATTAGTTCCTCATTTTGAGAATGTAAGAGTGTAGAAACCAGTGTCAATGTAGGTGATAATATAAGTCATGTGTTTTCTGAGTAAAATTTATAGAATAGTGGCTTGAGATAACATATACACAATTGTTGGATTTGCCAAAGATGCTCACTGATTCGCTATTATACTGTACTTGTTAAAGAGACTAAGTTCTCGAGTCAGACTTACCAGTACATCTGAATTCTCAATTCTGCTTCTCTACTTGTTAGCTTTCCAATCATAGAGAAGTTATTTAATCTCCTCAAAGCTCAGTTTTCTTATCTGCAGTATGGATATGATAAGAATACATACTTTGCTGTGTTGTTTTGAAGAGTAAATGAGATATCCTATATAATAAAACCCTAATATGCAAACCGATGGAAGAACTGGTCACTATAATGCACACTGACCACTAAGAGGCAGACACTCAATGCAGGAGCTACCCCCTGGTGGTTAGTGCATGCCCACAGGGGGAGCGCCACACAGCCAGAAGATAGGCTCACAGCTGATGGGAGCCTCTCCCGCCTCTGGGGAAGTGCTAAAGAGCAGTGAGCAGTAAGAAGCAGCAAGCAGGCAGGCGGTAAGAGGTGAGGGGTCCTGGACTATGAAAGGGTTCAGGGGAACCCATCCCATGCATGAATTTTGTGCACCAGGCCTCTAGTTACATATAAAACACTTAGCCCAAGGGCTGATTCAGAATAAGTATTCAATACATTTAGGTATTGCTATTGGTTGTCAATCAAAAGCCTCTGTGACCTCTATTATTGAGATCTTGCCAATGGGTAAAGTTGGTGGTGATTTCTTGGGGAGAAGTGCTCCTGCCACTGATAGACACCTGGCAAGCTGTGATATAGAGTGGGACAGAGCTTGGACCTCTTCTAGGTATAAAGTTCAAATCTGACCAATTTCTATCATCATCCTGATGGGCTGCTATGGCTCATTCTACATATCATTCTCTCATCAAGGCCATAGTTCCTTCCTCTGAGTTGGGGCATGAGGAATTGAGGGGTAGGTAGAGGGCTTCGTATGGCCACATCTCCAAAGCAATGTCATGAAAGTTTAGTAAGGGACTAAGATATTACTGGGATATTAGTGTATTTGATTACTGCTGGCAATGGGAACTACTCCTGGTTCCTAATTAAGCACCAATTAAGTCAGGTTGCTAGAATATGACTAGTGAATGCTGTCGAAGTTCCATTTGATTTTGTGGTAAATTTACTTTTTATTTATGATTTCCTGGTTTCAAATCTTGAATGAACTCTCAATACTTCCTGGAAGTACCTATCACTCAGGACTTAAACTTTCTGTGATACTATATTCTACCTTTCCCAATTGCCACCCCTATGCACAATTTCTTGTTTTGTTAATCCTCACCTAAGGATATTTTTCCATTGATTTTTATAGAGAGTGGAAGGGAGGGGAAGAGATACACAGAGAGAAACATCAATGTGAGAGAGACACATCAAATGGTTGCCTCCAGCATGTGCCCCGACCAGGGCTGGGGATCGAGTCAGCAACCAAGGTATGTGCCCTTGACCAGAATCAAACCTGGGACCCTTCATTCCACAAGCTGACGCTCTATCTACTAAGCCAAACTAGTTAGGGTCTCCATGCACAATTTAAACCATGAGCTGGGAAAGAACTCCCTGTTTTGAAAACTTACATGTACAGACCTATCTTATATGATTCTGAAGGTTACATGAGTTAATAAATGAAAATTATTCAGAAGATTACTTGGCACATAGTAACTACTGATAAGTATTAGTGATAATGGTGATTATTATTTCCTATTTCTAAACTCATTTTCTTCTTCTTTATTTTGCCTGAGGAGGCATCCCTGCTCCTACCAAAAGCCAATCCCTCAACCTGCATACTAGAACCCATTGGCCTTAACTTCCTCTAGTATTATGCCTTTCATTACACCCCATCAGTAAGCTCTTCTTTCTGAACTTTTTTTCAACAACATTCAAACATGCTTTACTATCCTAAAGTGTTCAGCCCACTCTGACTCTGGCTTCTGCCTTTGTGAGTCTTACCAAATCAAGCAGTCACTTTTCCATCCTCAATGTACTTCACCATGGCTGGTGGCTATCTGCTTCTCCAAAAACCTTGCCTCTCTCTGATTTATGACATTACACTCTCCAGAGTTTTCTCTAACCTCTTTAGTCATTCTATCTCAGTCTTCTTTCCAAATGTTCTCCTTCTCTACTCAATATCTGAATGTTGCCCTTTTCCATGGATAGGGTCCTAGACTTGTAAACTTCCTTTACACTATCACTCATGCTCATGGCTTTATTCACAATGTATATACTGAAAACTCCAAATTTAGATCTTTAGCCTAATCTTTCCTTGACTGCATGGCATCTTCTAGGATGCATCATAACACTCAAAATTAACAGCTAAAACTAAACTCTTGATTTCCTTCCCACCCCACTCTCCAAAATTTCCTCTTCTAATCATATTCAACATCCATACAATGGCTCAAGTCAGATGTCTGGATTTCATTCATGACTTTTTTTCTTTCTTTTAATGTTTATATCTTTAACCTTTCCATCTATTCCATTAGCAAGTCTTGTCTATTCTATCTCCAAAATGTACCCCAGTGCTGTCCACTTCTCTTCATCCTGCTTTCTTACCATCCTAGACTAAGCAAACCATCACTTTTACCTATGCTTCAACATTCCTCTCACTTCCGATATCATCCAATTCAATTTGTTATCAATGCTGATGTCTGAGTGAGCTTTATAATGTTATATAACATCCCCCCTACTTTTAAAAAAATATTTTCATGTCTTATTGATTTCTTTAATTTCTGGCCCCTTTCCATCTCTAACCCTATTTTCTACCATTCTCTAGAAGCTCATTCCTTTCTCAAATGCCCCAAGCTCAAAGCCTTTGAACATTCTGTTTCTCTGATTTGGAATGGTCCCCCTCTTGCTTCTTATTTTTCTGGCTTCAGTGAAATATCACCTCCTTAGAGAAACCTTTTTTGTTTTGTTTTGTTTTCTAGTTATACAACTTCCTTTCCCCTCCTATTATTTTCTACCTCTGTGCCCTCTTACTATCCTTCAAAACACTTACCAAAATTTGTTTATTTTCTTGTTTATAGTCTGTTTCTCCCTCTTGGTCCAAAGGGAATAAAATCCATTCCTATTTATTCATCATTACCCATATAATGGGATCTACATAATCCTTGTTCAGTAAATGAGTGAATAAATAAGCAGTCACCAAAGTGTTAATCTGAGTAGTTGAAACCATAGAACTGAAGCAGAACTTGGCCAAACTCACTTAGAAAGCTGGACCATGACAAATTATTCTCCCAGAAAATGGTGCCAAGTCCTGTTGATGATGGAGTATCTCATGACTGTGATGGGTTCTTTCCTTCCTCCAGTTTTATGAAGATTACATGCCTCCTCTGTGAAATCCTTGCCCCCATCTAACTCCTAACCCAAATCCAACTTTAATTCCCAGTTCTGATGAAACACCTCCCATATTTCCAACCCACAAGATCCTCATGATCCTCAGAAACCCTGTAGCAATCACTTAATAATTATATTCCATTTTATGCT
The DNA here is from genome assembly GCA_011751065.1 of Lasiurus cinereus. Classification (NCBI taxonomy): domain Eukaryota; kingdom Metazoa; phylum Chordata; class Mammalia; order Chiroptera; family Vespertilionidae; genus Lasiurus; species Lasiurus cinereus. Next base: position 31,635,409 of record JAAGEH010000030.1, on the reverse strand, counting down.
GTTACTATGAGCCAGGCACTGGTTTAGAAAATAGAGATCAAACATAAATTCCCTTGAATTAACATTTATTCAGCATCTTTTATATCAGACTATTTTATAACATCAACACCCCTAAATTCTCACTGTAAATCCATTTTCTATTTATCTTTTTATTTAACAAATATTTTCACAGCACATACTATGCACCAGGCCCTGGTAATTGATTTAACCCTCATAAAAAACCTAAGAGGTAGATAGTATTATTATCTTTATTTGTTAGTTTGAGAAACTGAAGCAAAAGCAAGTTACTTATTCAACACTATAGAGTTGATAAATGACAGGCCAGAATTTGGGCCCAGCCAAATGAGGCTCCAAGATTTCCATTCTCAACCACCACTCTAGCAACCTCTCAACTCCTATGAGGTAGATGAGATTACTCCTGTATCATCAAAAGGAACTCTAAACTCAGAGGTTAGCTTTGCTGGAATTACACAGCTCATTCACATGTTCAACATCAAATATTCATAAAGTGCCTACTAAATATCTGAGATATACAATATCGGAACAGACTTATCCTTGGAAAGTTTACAATCCATTAAATACATTGGTAATAGGGGATTTAGATGTAAACATTTCTGAATCCAAAACTAAAGTGGCCTTTCCATGCTAGGATTCTGAATTAGAACAAATTTTGTGTGGGTTCAGAGATGAAGCTGCAACCAAATGGTGGAGGTGGGACAGCCCTGAAAGGTTTCCCTGAGGAAGAAATAGCCACATATCACTTTCATTGTTATTTAAATAGTAAATGGTTTACATTTAAATTTCACCCCCATTTGACTCATTGTTACCTCCTTGAGAACTGGGGTTCTAATTTAATATTGTTCATAGTGTTTGAGATGGGGTTATACACGCATCAGTATTCAGCAAAGGGATCTTGAATGAGTTGTGATTGGTTGAGTTCTCTTTACAGCTAACAGAGCTGGTATTATTAGTTTTGCTTCTTTTAAGATTTACTATGCTCAAGGATCTTCAAACCTGAAAACTTAATGGCTATGCCAGACATATACTGAATTTTTCTGGCTCTTTGGGGACTGTGATTCAAAGACTGAATGGCATAAGACCAGGAGCTGTTCTGAATATTCTCCTCACCACATGGCCTAGGTCCCATGCACTCCCAGATTCAATATTGTCCTCCCTAAAGAACCGCACAGCCCATCCACTGCTACCAAGCCCTGTGGAAGGAGGAGTCCTGACTTCATGACCACAAATGGTTTCATGTTTATGTTGCCAAAATAGGCAAACTGAATTCTCACATTTATTTTTTTCACCAGTGCAATGGGAAGCACCAGGGCCTTGGTCCATGGAAATGATGAAAAACCTACTCAAATGTATACAGAGCAAACACCACTGTTCACCATGCTGCCTTGTTTGTTTTGGAGGAATGTGGATTTATTAATAATAAAGTTTCGCCATGTGGCAGACACATCTGGGTCACTAAGTATCAGTCATAGGAAGTAACTCAAGAAAAACACTAACTAGTCACTTAGTCCTTCATCTGCCAAGGCTGTGTGGGCCATGCTTCTGTCTTCTGTGTTTTAACAATATTTCAAAATAAAAGATGAGATGTTATGTGCAAGCTTTCACCTGTGATTAAGAATTATCATTCACAATGGAGCTCATGATGGGAAAATGCAAAAACACAAAAAGTTTCAATTCTTCAAAATTTCAACTGGCCATTCCCCCCAATTTACACATATAGAAAAACTGACTAGTAGAATGAACAGACACATGTGGCACATTCTACAGAGACTCATGACAAAGAAAACAAAATCGACATTTATTTATTTAGCACTTATTTATTTAACCTCTGGCTAGCTGGGTTGTTGTGTTTGGTTTTACATCCTGAATTACAAAATTTATGATGGAACGTGTGTCAGCTGTTTGCTGAGGGAAAGAAAGACTTCTGCTCTTTGTCTTTTCTCTTAATAGTGCCAACAGTCCTACATGTTTGTCTAAAGAAGTTAAAATATGTGAGGAGTAAGAGCATAACCCTAGCTGGGCTTCCTTTCTCCATATTCTGTTCTCTTCTTTGGATAGTACCCTGGGAAGGCTGCTGAAACTTCCAGCCTGGACCACTGTCTGGCCCTTCTCTTGGTCTCCTCTCAAGCTCCTCCAATCCATTTGGCCAAAAGCGGCCACAATTAAAATCAGCTAAGCTTTTCTAGGAGACCACACACAACTGCTCTGTGCATAATGTGACCAAAAATGCTCTGAACACCTTTGTGACATAAGGAAGAATACAGTATGAACAGTAGCCATGAGCATGGACAGCAGATTAGGCAGAAAAAAATTTGAATCCTAATCCACTACTTTTCTTCTCCAGCTTTATCCTATATAATAAAAGGGTAATATGCAATTCGACCAGATGTGGAACTACTGGTTGCTATGGTGTGCACTGATCACCAGGGGGCAGATGCCCAACACAGGAGCTGCCCCCAGCCTGCAGGTCCTGATTGCCCGATTGGGGCCTGCCTCCCAACCTCTTGATCCCTTTCCCGGGCAGGCAGGCTCCAATTGCCCGATGGGGAACAAGGAGCCAGGGGTGGGTGGCACTAGGACAAGGCCCCCACCCTGCTGGTCACCCCCCACACACAGGGTGACTGGCAGTGGGGGCCGGGGCCAGCCAGCAGGTGGGAATAGCCAACCTCTCTATTCCTCCCCTTGGTCGGCAGGCTCTGATTGCCTAATGGCAAACAGGGTACTGGGGGGTGGGTGGTAGCAGTGGGTGAGGAAAATAGCCCTGATCATGGAGGCCACACCTAGGGACTGTTCCCATGCCCAAATGTCATGCGTTGGGCCTCTAGTTGAGATATAATAGATATATCACATTATGTAAGTGATATGATATGCACACATGTATGTATTATGAAATGATTACCAAAATAAAGTGAGTAACACACTCATGACTCCTCTACTTTTGGAATGGTCAGTATCCTCATCTTTAAAGTGAAATAAGAACAGTCCCTACTGCCTGTGAAATATAGCATAGAGAATATAGTAAGTAATATTGAGATAGCTATGTATAGTGCCAGGTCGGTACTGGAAATAATCAGGTGTTGTACATCCAGAATCAATACAAAATAATATTGAAAATAAATTGTAACTGAAAAATTAAAATTAAAAGTAAAGAAAAACCATAACAGCTTTTAATAGTGTCTGGAAAAAAAACACAGTCCCTTCATCATACAGTGTTTTTATTGTTGAAAGTATTATAGATGTCCCTTCTTCTTCCCCCCATTGATCCCCTTCACCCTGCTCCCACATACCCTCAGTTGCTTTAAAATAATTTTATGGAGACATATTTCATCTTTTCAAGTATATAAGGAAATGATTTTTAGTAGATTTACTAAGTTGTGCTACCATGACCATATATCAGCTTAAAAACTTTTTAAATCACTCTCATGCACCTTTACTGATAACCCTGTCTCCTGCTGCTGCCCACTTTTTGTCTGCATATCTTTACTTTTTCTGGATATTTTATCTAAGTATCACACGTTTTATGGTAGTTCATGTCTGGTTTCTTTGCCTGAGCATAATATTTTTGAGGTTCATCCATGTTGAACATAGTATACATTTTTATCTTGTTCCTTTTTATTGTAAATAATATTTTATTGTATGGATGTACTATGTTTTATCTATCTATTCACCAGTTGAACAACAATTGGATTGTTTCTGCTTTTTGGCTATTAAAAAATGCTGCTAAGAATATTTGTGTTCAAGACTTTATGTGGATATATGTCCTCAGTTCTCTGTGTAGAAAGATAGCTTAGAGTGAAATTGGTGGGCCATCTGGTAAACTTATTTTTACCCTTTTAAGAACTCACACAGTTATTTTGAGTTTAAGCATTATGTAGAGATGGCCTAGCCTAATGCTGCACAGGAACTAATGATCAATGAACAACATTATTGTTGTTGTTGATGTGGCTGCTCTTTTTATTGAGCTTTCATCTTCCTTACTGTGTGAAGAGGCTAAAATAAAGCTCATAAAAGGTTATCAACTTGCTCAAGATCACACAGCTGATCAGATGGATGAACTGAAATTCTCTTTCATGTTTTCTGACTCTGAGTCTGGCACTGTTTTCTGTTAAAAGAGCCTAAACCACATTAACCATCCTGAGGAGCAAAACTCTGATAATTCCTCCCCTGCTGAACAAATTTCAGTAGCCCCTTCCTGCACATAAAATAAAAGTTCAACTCCTGTGCTAGGTATACAAAGGCCTCTATTATTTTCTTGCCCATCTTTCCTGCTTAATTTCTCCCACACCCACACCCCAGCCTGTCTCTCCATTATGAATCCCCTGGGATGACTTTCGTTCCAATAACTCAGTCTGAACTCTTTGAGCCACTATGCCTTTGTTTAATTAAGCATTATCTGCTTTCCTAGATGGTATTTCTCACCTTTGCCTTTTGAAATCTTATCCCTTCTTCAAGGATAGTTCAAATCATATCTCCCATACTCCCCTTGTGTTAGTGGCCCTGGTCAAAATTAATTTGTATTTTCTTCATTCACTTATTTATAATAGGTGCTCAATGAATGTGCTGACTTAAGTTGAAATGACTCAAAACACTTAGCCGTATAATGAATGGGTCATGTATGAAAAGTACTAATTTTCAAAAATTCAATAACAACTCCTTTATAAATATCCTGGGCACAGTATAGTACAGAGTGTTATTTGTACCTGGTATTGGATCCTGCTCTGAGTTACCTGCCTTCCTCTGTGTGATCAGAGTATATTAGTGCTTCAGGCACATTCTTATCACACTGTATTATATATCCATGTATATTTGTCTGCCCCACAAGACTGTGAGTTCCTCCAGAGAAGAAGCTGTCTCTTTCATTCTTGTACAGCCATTGTCCAACATCATGCCTGATCTGGGTAAGGGTATTCACTTCAAGCATGTCAAACTCGTGACCCACGGGCCACCTGTGGCTCACAATGAATACTTTTGCGGTTCAGCCAATATAATTGGTATGTAGGAAACGTTTTAATAAAAATGTCATAATTTAATTTTTACAATATCTTGTTACACATAATTATTAATAACAAACTACAATGTTTGCTAATGACTGATTATTATAATTATGTTGCATTCATTTCTCTTACACGCCTTATGTGCAGGCACACCATTTCTCTCCACTAATACCAGCAGTGAATATTTCAGCAGCTGATTGCCACATCATTACTCTTGGACTGACTTGGTTGGTATGCACAACAGGAAATATTTCACTTTAGAAGAACAGGAAAAATAGGTTTATTATTTGCATTATGCTCATTAATTTGTGCAGTTATTCAATGTCTGGTAAGTTAATGTTCAAGAAAATATTAATTTTTATTAAAATGTTCTATTATTTTATGTTAATGATTATTCATTTATTTCAGCCCTTTGTAGTCAGCATGTCTCTATCACAAGAACAACCTCCCTTCCTATGAAAATTGAAGCTTTTGTTTTTTTGCAGCCCACATAAACTTAAACCTTGTTTATTTGGCCCTTGTTAGCCTTTAAGTTTGATATGCTTGCACTAGATGTTTTCAGAGTGAATTAATGAATGAACAGAGGATGGGTGAATGAGAGAATGAGGTGCTTTCTCTCTATTTGATAGAAAACCCATGAAGAGTAGGTAGTACTCTCTTGTCTAACATCAGAGTTCTAAAAGAAGTTTCTACTCAAAGAAAGGCTCTCTTATTCCCATTGCCCTACTGTTAATCCTACTTCCTCCAAATGGCTCAGCTGATTAAATCAGAAATTATATATGTAGAATATTTTCCATCTAGTCCAGTTCTTTCGTTAACCCCTTGGAAGCTAGGGCCACACACACACACACCCCACACATACATATACTCAAGAATATTGAAAGGAAAAAATTACATATAAGCTCCAAAACAGTGACTTTTCCTAAGTAGGTTATTAGCATCTACCAAGGATCTAGCAAAGCACTTTGCACATAGTGCAGGCATTGTGAATAATTGTTGAATAATTGAATCCAGCAAACATTTATTAAGTGCCAATGAGCAAGACCCAGTTGCAACTTTTCAAGACTTCTGGCATGAGGGGGCTAACAAACATATACTGTATAATAGTAATAATAACAACTATGCATTCAGTCATTACTGTATGACTGGTACCATTTTAAGGGTTTTATAGGAAATAATGTATTTATTCCTCATAACAACTCTAAAAGGAAGGTATTAAAAATGAAGAAAATGAGGAGGAATAGCCTAAGCTACAAAGAAGGTTTGAGAAGTAATTTGCCTACCAAACAGTGACAATGGGATCTAACCCAGGCAGTCTGGTTCCAGATTCTCCCCATGTGAATGCTCTCAAGCTTAGGTGAGGGGCCACATCCCACTCATGTGTATTTCTTCAGTGCTCAGAAGCTCTGATGACCTGTTGCTAATGAACTATACCAACTACAAGGCTGACAAAGATTAGGAAAATAATAAAGATACATCATGTTATGTAACAAGAATATGGCCTAATGCCAGGGTGGGAAGGGGTAGAAGAAGTCCAGATTTCAGAGCCAGACCAATGAGACTGGGGCTTGAACTGCAGATTCACCAGTAACAAACTCAGAGACTAGTTCTTTTCTAACAAAAAATTATCCATCCCAGTACCCAGAAACCACCATTACTGGGCCAGGAGCCATCTGTTGGATCTGTAAGATTGGATTCTCGGCGACTCAAAATAATTAAAAACAAAGGTGACTAAGTCTAAGGCTAAAAAGATGTACTATGGGTCACACACCTGGTTGGTACCAGTACTGAATTTCAGTTTCCTGAGTTCCAGCCCAGTGCTCTTTCACTTAAGTCACAGAGTTTCATTTGAGGTAGGTAACTTGAACAAAACATCATAAGAAGCAAATTATTCAAAATGGGACTTTCCAGAACTAGCCTAGAATTGGACAGCTGCCTTCTTGTGTTTGAGCGAATCACACCCCAGTTTCACTATAAATCTGAAATCTAACTCTGCTGTGATGTCAGAGGCTAGGGCTATCTTTTAAGCATGAGTAAAGTCTGGAGATAAGTCTCCCACTGCTCTGCAATGTCTTAAAATTCTCTCATGCCTCCTTCCCCTGCCAGGATGTTCTACTCAATACCCCAGAGAAAGACCTTTCAGGAAGAAAACTTCTCCTTGGAAAAGAAGACACCACCATCTTCCTTTTGGCACAGTTATTGCCCTGCAGGTAAACAATGGGCTCCAAGCATATTTTCTTCTAAATTCTCTCTAGTTTTTAAAACTGGAAACAAGAACAGATGAAATATAGCACCAATATAGGAGGATATTATCTGGAGAAAACTGAGTGTTAATGGAGCAGCAGCTATAAACATCATTCCAAGGCGTATGTACCTTTAAGACAGGTACCTGTGGCACTTGTATTTACATGATAGTACAGAGGGCTGGTGCCAAGTATAAAGGCTTTGGAACCAATGGAACCAAGCTTCAAATATTAGCTATGTTACTTAGCTAGCTGAGTGTCTTTATACTAGTAGGCCTCATTGAGGAATGGTTTCATTAGTTTAAAAAAGTGTGATAATAATATTGACTTCATAAATGTATGTTGACAATGAAAAAAATCTCGTTGTTGTTTCTAATAGCAAATCTGGTACTTAGTAGGGGTTTCATATTATGTTAACACTTCTCCCCCATGGTTTGGAGTTGAAACAAATGCTTGCAGAGGTGGGCAACATGTATAAGACCTGCAAAATCATTTGGTCTGGCCCTGCCAAGGCATTAGGGGTGAGTTATTTAAATGTTTGACCAAATATAGCAGGCTAACTTGTAAGTCCATAATTTTGTATCACCCATGAATGATGGCATAAATATCCAAATGGTCATTGGCAGAGAAAAAGTCCCTCACCCCTGTTTTATAGTGAGCTCTTTGGAAACAAAGAAATTGCTTTGGGGTCAGTGTAACGTTAAAACAGACTTATCAAACCCCTTCTATCATATATACCCAGAATGCAGGAAAAATATCAAAACTGAGTCCACCCTTCCCCTGAATGACAGAATCCCACGTTAAGCTTTCTACATCTGTCTAGACAAGTGTTTTTCCAGCCGGGGAATGCAGAATGAACCTCTCCCAAGGGAAACCCATTCCACTTCCTGCCAAATCTCTAATGAGTTAAATGGCTCACTGAGGCAAACATCTCTCCTATGAGTTCCACCCACTATAACCTGCATCTGCTCTGGGCTCTGGCAGCTCAGAGTGATCAAGAGGGAATGTTTCTCCAACACTGTTTCCTGTTAAAGGCTGTAGTGAATTCCTTCTACAGACACTTGCGGAGGAAATGGAATAGAAGCACATTCCACTGCTGCAGAAAAAGAGGAGATAGAGATAAGTGTTTCTATAACTCAAGGTAAACAAGTTACTTAAGACCTGAAGGAAAGCTGAGATTTGGGGGAAAAGACAATGGTGAGAAGCTAATTCTTTAAATTCCAGAAAGAATCAACAGTAGGTTCAGTTTAGTAATTTGCTGAGGGTAGTTCTTTATCAAAAGATAAATGAGGATAAGAAAGAAATTGCACCTTGAAGGCAGGATCACAGATCTAAGATATTCCAGGCTGGAGGCAGTTAGAGGAGCCTGGTGCTTTTGGGTTAGATTGCCCTGCGATTTTACTGAGATGCAGGAATAGAGGGGCAGCAGAAGCTTAGAATTGTGGGAAATTCAAGGCTATGAGCAGGGTGTGGAGAGTTGCCTGGTGTAAATGTGCCCTCCAAAGGGGGCTGAAGGCCTCATCTCTGAATAAATGCTTTCTCAGTGACAGAAACAAAGGATGTAGGGGTTGGGGGGGTGGGGAGTGGAGCTGAAGTTTAAAAATTCAAGCTTGAGAAAGAAGGACTCTCAAGGATGACCAGGTGAATCTGGGTGACATTCAAATTCCCATTCTATGGAAATAAGCAACATACATAAAGAGGATTCTCACCTCACTCTTACTCCTCTCTGCAAGATATTTCTGGCCGAAAATTAATATATTTTTGAGATATTTCTCTCAATTGAGTTTAAAATAATCAATTATGGTTTCCAACATGGGGCACAAATTGACTAGCCTTCTTGTAAAGCTGCAGCACTTGCTTCTCATGGCTACTCTGTAGAGACAATGGTGAGGAGAACAGTGATGCAGCACAGCTGGCATGGCTCAGTGGTTGAACCAGGCGCACATGCCCCAGTTTCAGGCTTAATCCCCAATAGGGGGCATGCAGGAGGTAGCAGATCAATGGTTCTCTCTCACCTTTGATGTTTCTTTCTCTCTCTTCCTCTCCTTTCCTCTCTGAAATAATATATATATATATATATATATATATATCCCAATAATAAAGAAGATTATATATATATATATATATATATATATATATATATATATATATATATATAAAACAAAACAAAACAAGAATGGTAATGCATTTGTGATGTCATCAACCTGTTTAGCAGACATGCTGCCAATTCCTGGGTACTGTAGGCTGCTCAAAATGCCAATATGGTGCCCTGCTGGTCTTTCAAAAATAATATATGGTTTTCAAAATAATTTTGTGAACTGGAAGGAATGATTATTTTAGCATGTTTTGAAGTAAAGTCTCACTTATTAAGAAGGAATATAGAGATTTTTATTTTCCTAAATCTTCTATATTTTATTTATATTAGAGTTGAGCATTAATTGTGATCTGATTCCCAAGACAGGTTTTTTGTTTGTTGGTTGGTTGGCTGGTTGGTTTTATGTGTTGACTAGTTTTATATGTTGCTGTAATAGGTGTGGTTAACGTTTACCATCAGTGTACTTTAGGTAACAGAGATTACCTTTAGTGTTGGTGGGCATCATCCAATCAATTGAAGGTCTTAAGAGCAAAAACTGAGTTTTCTCAGAAAAAATCAGATTGTGCTTCATGACTCTAGGCTCCCAGTCTGCTCTTAGGTTTCAAAATTGCTGCCCCCCATAATGGTGTGAGCCAAATCCTTAAAGTAAATCATATATATATATATATATATATATATATATATATATAAAATAATAATAATCATGTGTGTATAGTCTCCCACTGGTTCTGTGTCTCTAGAGAATCCTGACTGCTATGATCCTTATCTTTATGTAGCTTTTGCTCTTATTTCCAGATGATGTAATCTTAAAACCAGACCTTGCATCTTACCTTGCATCTTATTCACATTAGTACTTCCCTTTTCCCTTGGCTCAGGAACAGGCTATAATAAAAATTGAAGCTTAAGGAATACACAAAAAACCTGAACAAATGAATAAATAAGGTAGGAAGAACTAATACTCATGGTATAAAGAACTATGATGCTGTTTCATGAACAGTCCAATAATGTAAATTAAGTGGAAAATTATTACAACAGTCAGGACTAATTGTAGGAGGCTCTTCATAGGTAAGTTTTTGAGTAATATGAAAAGTACTGTAAGTAAGATGGTTTGGAAGTTTGAGGGGCATGGAGAGACAGGCCCATCAGAAATGGATGAAGAGAGAGAAACTGGTTAAACTGGAGATGAAGAAACAATAAAAAATAAGGGTAGTGAAAACAGCCCTATTATGTTGACAAAAAAGCATGGAAGAACCCTGTTTTTCCCTGGGATAAAAACTTAATGAGCCAGTATGCACATGTGTGCATACACATGGCCTAGAACTGGCCCACTTAGAGAGCTGAAGGGCTCATTGTCAGAGAGGGCACTCTGCATGGAGATATGAAAGAGCTGTTGCCTCTGACTGCCTGTCTTCCCAGTTTGTACAAAGACATGGAAAGTTTCTCCCAGTACCTCACTTAAGGTGAGTGTTTACTTCACAGAATGAGCCTCTCTTAGCATGAGTCTCTACTGGCAATGCAGGGATGGAAAGAAAGTCATAGATGGTTCTTTTGGTGGGACTGTCCTTCCAAAGCCAGCACATGGAGAACTCCAGAGATGTAGCCTTTGCCTCCTAGAGAGATAGTCATATAGTTTGAGAGAATGAAACAGCTATTTCATAAGTCCAATTTTCTTTTTGTGCAGATGGTGATCCAGATTGACATTACAGATTTTGAAACAAATTGTTGTTTCAAGTTCCCCAAAGCTGAGCAGCAGGGCAGCTGTGAAGTTATTCCATTTCTGTCCACAGAAGCAAAGTCCTCCTTATCAGAATCTACCCCTGACACACGGAAGTCCATTTTCCCACGAATAGGACAGTAATCCTTCTCTCCTTTTACGTGTGCAATTCGTTGCATTACCACCACCTCATTTTTTGTTATTCATTCTTCAAAATGTAATTTGTATGCCAGGCAGCGAGCATACAATTTAATGGTGGAAACAGGCAGATACAATACATTAAAAACAAACGATTCAGATTTAGTTAGTGTTTTATGTGTGCTGGCCATTGTTCTAAACATGTTACATACATTAACTAACTTAGCTTTTATACAATTCTATGCCAAAGGTTCTATTATTACCCCATTGTCCATATGAGGAAATCAAGGCTCAGAGATGTTGAATTACTTGTGTACAATCCAGAGAGAGGAATAGAACCAGAACTACACTCAGACAGTCTGGCTCCAGACCTTGACTCCTTCACCATGAAGGTGGATAGACAGAAGAGGTGGATGCTGAGGTTCATGATGGAAAAAGCACAGGCACTGGGAAGCATAGGGAGGTGCCACTAATCCAGATTTGTGGCCCCTGGAGAAGTGCTGTATTTAAAATTCAAATCAGATCATATCTATCTCCTCAAAATTTTTTAATGCAACCCTTCTCCCTCCCAAATTTAGGCTAAAAGCTGTGTGTTCTACTATGGCCTAAAAATGCTCTGCTCAATCTGGCTTCTCAACTCCAGTGGCCTTGCCCTCACTGCCACTCTTATCAATGCAGGTCTCTAGCTTCAGTACCTTATCAGTGAGAGTTAGTTACTGTCTCTGCTTACTCAACTCCTACTCAGTGTTTAGGTCTCAAGTTCAAGGTCATTTCCCAAAATCTTTTTTATTATTGGGATTAAGCTACATTAATCCCAATAATAAATTAATTATAATAATAATTAGAATAAACATTAAATAAGACTAGATGGTAGGCAGGGTTCTAAATGCTTTACATACAATAACTTATCTATATATAAAAAAGCCTAAGTGATCGTTACAACCAGTTGACTGAATGATCGGCTACTATGATATACACTGACCACCAGAGAGCAGACACTCAATGCAGGAGCTTCCCCCTGATGGTCAGTGCAGTCCCACAGCTAACCTCCCGCGCACCCAATCCATGCATGAATTTGTGCACCTCTAATTTTAAAAATTATAACAATCCTAATGGTAAGTACCAATATTAGTCCCATTTTTTCAGGTGAAAAGGTGAGGCAATATTGTATTTTTCTTCATTACCATGATCAAAGGTGAAGTCATGTATTTATTCATCTAATATTTCCTGGATTGTAAGCTCCTCAAGGCCAGGGTCTGAATTCATTCTCTTCATCATTGTGTTCCCATTGTCTAACACAGTGCCTCATACATAGTTGGCACTTAATAAGTGTATCAAATAAATGAATCAGTCCTTAATGGACATGGATGAGACATATTTCTCTTAAGACTTGTACATTTTCTTACTAATTACAATAAAATGGGTAGCTGAGGGAGGAATGGAAGGAAATTCTTTATTATCTAGTAATTATTTAGGCTGTAGAAAACTCAGTGCCCTTGTTTGTGTTCATGTTGTGAAATGCTCACCTCCTCCTTTTCCGTCAGTTATAACAGCTGAGGTTATAAGAGAGTAGAGGCAGGGGCAGTGTGGTCTAGACTAGAGGAAAGAGCAAGAGTTTTCAAGAAACACAGATCTTTCAGTTCTGATGTTATCACTTACTAACTGTGTGGTCTTGAGTAAGCCCCATATATTCCCTGAGCCTCTTTTTCTAACTCTGCAAAACAGGGATGATAATAGCTGCAAAACAGTGTAGTTGAGAGAATGAAGTGAAATAATATATCCAGAGGGTCTAGCAAAGTGCTAGGAGTTGAAGAACTGCTGGCTCCTTTCCCCTCCTGCAACCAGGGGCAGACAGGTAGGGCTCTGGAAAGCACCAGTTTACTAGACCAGCAGTACTAGGCAGACTAGACTCTGGAAATGTGAAGCCCAAAGTACAACTGAGGGGGCAGCAGCATAGACTGCATGATCTGACAAGCTCCACAGCTCAGAGAATCACTGAGGCCCCAGCTCAATCCATGCACACAGCCAAAGAGGGAACTGGAAAAGTACACAAAACTCAGAGGGGTTATTTTTTTTGGTCATTATCAACAAACTGGGAGTAAATCTAGAAATAAACTAAGACAAAGATCTGGTGAGTTCTGTTGCCTATTCTCTAGTCCAAGGGACAGTCCCTGCATTGTTTCTTTTCTCTACGTTGGAAGGCTGTTCCTTGAAATGCCCCTGGCTTCTGAGAACAGCTCTGGAAGCAACTCCATAAAACCCTGGCTGGGTTGACCAGAAGCAAGCAAGCAACATTCTCCCTGCCCCCAGGATCATGCGGTCCTGGGGACGCAGGGGGCAGAAAAGGGAACTAAGATGGTCTTCTTCCTTCCTCCTTCATCTTCCAACGTCTATATCCATTCTTCTCTAGGTCATCCCTGACCTTTCCATCTCCCTCCCTCACAATAAAGAGGATATAAGTAGATAGGTGGGGATGAGTGTGGCTTCCCCTCCCAGACGTAATTGAGAGAGGGCATTGGAGTATTTCCCCAAAGAGTCAGAGACCCCCCCCCCCCCAGACCGACTTTGCTGAAAGTAGGTTTGCCTTCTCTCTAAAGAGAAGCTCTGCGCCAGCTCCTGCTGCTTCTCTCTGCTGAGCTCCCTGGGCTGAAAAACCTCTGGCTGTGCTGGAATGTGCCAAGCCCTGTATATTGTATTGAAGTCCAGCTGTAATGAGTGCCAAGCCTAGGAACCCTCCCCATGCATGAATTTTGTGCATTAGACCTCTAGTAGATAATAAAGAGTTCATTTCAAGTGAAGAAAAGTCACATGTAGTCAAGATTAGCCAGAGATGTCAGTACCATGCATGTGCCGAAGCACTAGAAGTTATTTAGATAAGCCTTAAAGAGTCTAACATAAGCCTCCATTCCTTTCCAATCATTTATATTTCAGACATAGGCATGTGCTCATTTGTATTTGTTCATTTAATAAACACTTATTGGGTATTGACTGTGTTCCAGTTCATATGCTATAAGTTGGAAACAAATTTTAAAAAGAGGGTTAGTCTAGAATTTGGGACACTCTTACTGTAGAAAGAAATAAAATTAAACAAGTAAATATAGCATAATGTGACACGTGCAATGATTAAGATAAGTATTAAGATAATAATCGAGAGTAATTTTGGATGAGTTGCAGGGAACACACCCTGAAGATGACGAACACACTGAGTCTTAAGATATATAAAAAAAGGACTTTCCGGATGAAAATTGTTAAAGGAACTAGTATTTTCTAAGCAGATACTATACATCAGGCCCTAGATTGACAATATATATTTAGTTACATCCTGACTCCAGAATCCAAGAATCAGTGAATATAAAGAAATTGTTCACAGTGACAGTGTAAAAAACCCATGAGCTGAATATCTGAACGGCATTTTGGGGAAAGAGCAGCCCAGGAAGAAGGAACAGCATGCACAACGGCAGGATAGCAAGACAAGCCTGGCACATCGGAGGGACAGGATGTTCAGTGCACCTCAGCCATCAGCTGTGCGTAGGGACAGGGATCAAGTGTGAGATGAGGACAAAGAAGGAATTAGGAGCAAAATTCTGGAGGACTTTGCATATCTGATAGGAAGTAAGGATTTTATCCTGAAGGCAAAGGAAAGCCAACTAAGAAACGAAATAAATCACTACAAGAATGGGCTGTGGGAAGTGAAGAGAGAGATGAAAGGGGGGATGATGAAGCCACTAGCCAAAGCCAGGAATATGGGATAAGGAGCAGTGGTGAAGAGGGGCTGGATGTGGGCCTCCGGAAGAACCAAAGGGGGTTCTCAAAGGGGCCAGGTACCTGGAGTGTTTATATATACTGACTAATAAGGAAGTGCAGAAGTACAGGGAGTAAAGAAATAGGGGTTGGAAGCAGAGATGTGTGCTAAAGCCCGTATGGCAGATTCTGGCAATCAGACTTGAAGAAAGCTGTTTATTCAAGGTGGCTTCCTAGCTCTGAGCCTGGGAGGCAGAAGAGTCCAGGTGTGTGGAGGATTCCCGGCTCTAACTCCTGGGGCTGCCCAGGTAAATAGAGCTGTCAGGAACATCCAGAAAGAGGCAGCTGTTTCCCCAACGCTCCCTCTGACACGCCTGGGAGCCGCATGACCAGGCTTGAGGCTGGCACAGCACAGGTTTGGGAGGACACAGGCACGTGGGCAGCCTCCTGCCCAAGCTCTACAGATGAGGCAGCTGAGAAAAGTGAATCTTTCTTCCCAGCCTCCTCCTCCACCCTTTGCTTTAGAGCCCTGGTGCCGCAGCACAGTGCAGGCTGCATAAAGGTTGATTCATAGACGAGGGGCTATAGCTATAAGCCACACAGAGGCGACAGAACGGAGAAAACTGCGTGATTGTAGGGTATGTGTATGTGTGTGTGTGTGTGTTTGGAAGAAACTGTTTATTCAAGAAACTATATATCAAACACGCCTTACTGGAAGACAATAGTGATTTGCCTAGACAATTTATGTCACCAAATAAACATTGAGATGGGCTGTGTAGAGCTAAAGGTAAAGAGCATTTTTAAAAGTTGGGGTGTCACCCTTCTGGACATAAAACATCAAGGCAACTATATCTGGGCATCTGCCTGAGCCTACTGTAGCCAAAGAGAAAGAAAGGCCGGAACTAAAATGCAAAAGAAAGAAAGAAATTGTTTGGAGATAGGTCAGCTACAGTATAAACTTTCCCCTTTTTCTGGCTTACTGCTTTAGCAAAACCTGATGGTTGTCTTTGTAAGAAAAAAAACACACACAAAAAAAACGTGTCTGTATCTAGGTCCCTGGCAGTGATTTGCCTCTGGGAGAGCCAGCAATCTATTTAATGACTCCATTGACGTCAATAGCATAACTGAAATACTTACTAACATGCATGATTCCAACTTTCAGTGGAGGGGGGAGGATGGGGTTTCTCAGCAGTACAAAAACCTGAAGTGGAGTCCACACGGAATGAACTCCACTCCTTAGGTAACAAGTGAGAGATGAGCTGCTGCAGGTCTCAGCGGTTTTGTTTAATATGAAGACACATTCATACTAAATTTAGAAATTAATTTTGAACTGGCGAAATAGCCATTAATGAGCAGGGCTTTATTTTTGGCAATGTTTGTTTGAGGGTAACATTTTAACTATTTGTATTTTAGTTGATTTGTCAATGTTTTTGCAACTACCCATGCTTAATTTTAGACATATATGCAATAATTGTAAATCAATATAAATAGCTCATTGTTGATGCTTTAGGGTAAACATTCACAAGAAGGTTATTTTAGACAAAAGCAATTCTTACAAAACAACCATTGCGGAATTATTCTTAGAATGACTGGGGCTCTTCTAGTGCATATTCCTTATTGTTTATTATGCATGCAAGCTGCCTAAAGACTCAAAGTGAGTAATTAAAGTAATTATACAAAAAATTCAGGCCACAGGACATCCAGAACACGGAAGAAAAAATAATCTAATATTTCTAGATTTTCTCTCTCTCTCTTTTTTTCTCTTTCATGCCTTTTTTGCAATCCCCTCCAATCTCTTCTCTTTTCTTTATCATGAGTGGCGACAGCCTTTGGTAACAGGATTGGTTTTATTTGTATTTGTCTATAAGTTTTGCAATCCTGCCTGACAGTTCTTGCTTAATGCACAAACGAAGCAAATGTTCTGCTCGTGCCGGGCTTCTTTTCTAGGCAGCTGACACAGCTCAGCTCTCAGGCCAGGGCCGTGGTTCTCAGAGAGCCCTTCCCTCGTGCACACACAGTTCATCTCTCATCCTCGGCCCCGGCAGCTCTGAGAACTGAATCAATGTCACGACTTTCTGAATTTCTCAGAATCCCAGATAACTTACTGAGCCCCTTGTCCACTCCGCTAACAGACCCTGCATCTGGCACACTCCTATGAACTCCAGAGGAATATTCACAATCAAAGTAAAGATGTGGAAGGAACTCATACTGAGAAATGGGCTTCCCAGGAGAAAGCCTCTTCTGTTTTCTTAACTGGTAAAGGATCCTTTCCTCCCCAGAATGGCCTGGACATTTAACAGAAGAAATAGATTCCCATGAGCACTAAAAAAAATTATTAAGTCTGTTTTTCACTTAAGCCAACCTATTTCAGACTCGCTGGAAAGACTTATAGTATCTTATCCTATTTCTCCATACACAGGCTTTCCCTGAAATACATTTAATTGATTGGAGTTGAAAACTACCATCAACCACAGCTTAGGATACACTGATTGGTAGAGACTTTGGTTTGGAGTAGTTTGATCTGAAGTCCTCAGGGAAATTCTCTAGTCATCTTTGTGACATGGTTTGTAGTGAACCATGGACTTATTGTTCTTCATGGCAGCTGATCTGTTACATGGATGGTGCTCTTGCTCAATATATTCATTGGTAAATTTTTTGAAATGAGAAAATGAGTATAGAACATCCCTCTTCACACATCAATTTGGCTGCCATGAGGTTGTATATATGACACATATTACAAATCAAGTCACATTTATGTGAATCAGAAGAGCTAGTCATTAAAAGAAATGCTTCTTTAATCCTATGTCATGCAAAAAAAATCATTCTGTAAAGGCAATGAATGAACACTTGATAAGTTATCACTCTGGTAAATTCTCACTTTCATGACATACCTATAATCACTACTGAAATGCAAAAGCAAGGGCTAGACAGGATGGCTGCACGAAATGGAGCAACTACCACACACACACACACACACACTGATTTTCTTCAATTATCTGATTTTTTTTTTCTGTTGAAAGTTGTTTGGGAGCCT
Organism: Lasiurus cinereus; assembly: GCA_011751065.1. NCBI lineage: Eukaryota > Metazoa > Chordata > Mammalia > Chiroptera > Vespertilionidae > Lasiurus > Lasiurus cinereus. Next base: position 31,617,432 of record JAAGEH010000030.1, on the reverse strand, counting down.
GAAATATTGAGAATCAATTCAATTATCCACTTTGAGTGTATATAGATGACAGAACCCAGTTCTTGTGCCTTGTTTTGGAATGTTTTTCCTTCTGTTCTATTTTTCTGCTCCCCCTCCCCTAAACATCATGTAGAAAAAGCCTGGAATTCAAACTTGTGAAAAGGCAAAATATGATAAAAATTGAGATGCTCATTAAAACTTCACAACCAGCAGCTCCTGCACTTTTCTCCTTACCTTGAGGGTGTAGGATTTCCATTTTGCTCTACTTTCTGGTTTTAAATTCTTTCTTACTTTCCTCTGGCTTCCCTACACAAAATGCAAAATGCCTATTTTTTTAGATTTAACTATTTTTGCTTAAAACCTATATGACTACACTAATATATTTAACAGTTATAAAGTGTGTTTAACTCTCTTTTTACATAGATGCAATAACTGACATTAAATAGTAAACACACACAATTGAATGTTTTTCATGGCCATAGATATAAAGATATTGATTCATATTAAGTTTTAACTTATAGCATTTTTCTTAAGATAAAGTACCCAAACATTATGTAGTTCTCCTAGTCAAGTCAATATATACTGTCTTCCTACTATGTGAAAATAGTAAAGCACATTGAATGATACAGAAATGAATAAGGGACAGCCACTGCCTTCCAAAAGCTCCAATGGCTGAGACATATAAGCCACGAACTACCAAATATTTTAGAATGGAATTGTGTGCCAAAGCACACAAAGGGAGCAAGTAAAGTGATTTTTTTTTTAAAAATTAGGATGTCTAGCAAAGCAGGGACATTTGTGTTGGACATGGGAGCTAAAAAGAATAATTTTGGTTAAACAGTAAAAAGAAAAGTACTGCAGACTGAGAAATTTGCTTTAATTTCCCCCAAGAATTATCCTAGTTAATGATCAATTTGTAAGAGCAAATGTACCAATTTAACCATGGTTCCTGACAATTAGTTTTTAAAATGAATTGTACTGCCTTCAGTTAGATGCATTTAAAAATACCTTTTAAAGAGAATTGCCTTTCCCCTTTTTCTCCCTCTCTGTCTCTCTATCTCTTTATACAAGAATACAGTTACTTCAGGTTTTCCTAACTAAGTATATTATTGCTAAAATTGTGTAAATTATTATGTGTTTCTCATATCTTTTATCTTAGATCTCAATTCAAATACATGAGTATTCAGTACTGATAAGTCAACACCTGATCTGGCTATCATGAAAAATCACCTTTTAAAGCAGCACTCGACATTTCAGGGCTATTTGCTCTAACCCACTTATTTTTCATTCTCCTTCAAAGTTTCTATTTAAACACACCTCTTTGTCATATGCTGATAAATATTAAAATAACAGGAAAAATCTGCCTGACTCATTTAAGCTGATAATAAGAACAAAACACAGGATGTGTGTGTCCTCCTTCCTTTTCTGACTGCATTTAAGCGTTAAGATTTTGAAACCTATAATTATGTAATAATTGGGTATCATTATATTCTCTTCCCAATGAAAATCCAGGATTTTTAAAGTTTGCCACAAAGACAGACAAAAACAAATTGCCTAGGTGGTATTGTCATTTTTTTGCTCCATTGTTTTAGGAGATCGCAGCAAAAGACTAGTTGCCAAACTGCAGTTACTGTGCCAATGATCACAAAATGATCTTTCCAACAGCATCTCTGGTTAATGAGCTACTTTATAGGATAATAAATATCACATTTCTCCTAATGTTTGTCAGTGTTTATCATAAAGGGAAGAAAACATAGTTTAAATGTTCAAACTGACTCAAAGTGAAGGTGCCCCTCTGTAAATTGGCTCACAGAAATGTGAGCAAAGGAGTCTCACTGTAGGCCAGAATGACAAAATGATAGTTTCAAAACCACCCTCTTTGATCTCCAAGTATGTAACACCAGTATTATGTTAAAACACTCTATCTAGTTTCTTTTTATAAACTACTAAAGAAACAGTCCATCCGCATCCCAGGTTTTTGAAGTCCATGGATACAGTTCTAGTTCTTCTCTCTACTTCATATCATGGTGCCCTAGAGGTAAACTCTACCTAATCTCTCCCTGTTTCTCTTTTATTCTTATTTTCGATCTTTTTCTCATAAACATATTTTTAAAGCACACACCATAACAATTTCTGAAGCCAGCATACCAACAGAACCTATTGCCTTTGTTGCCTTCTTTTAAAAGTTGGGCGCTTGTATTGTTTCCATTTTCCTTGTGGCCATGATACCAGTAAGAGAACACAACATCTGAGGAGGGAAGAGCCTAAGCATGAAGCGAAGGGAACAAAAAGCGCTGCTGGGACCCCAAGGTATAGGAGGTAGTGCAGGATGGTAAGTGATCTCACTTTGAGCTCATCTCACTTGCTTCTGTGGTTTTACTCAAGACCACTGCTATGCTCCTGGGTCAGGTCGAGGGGCAAAACTGCATTTTGCACTTTAAAAAATGTCACCTAACTGGTTATGTCTTACGTCAAAAAGAATTTAAGTTCAGTACATCTCCACGTTGTTCCTTCAAGATGGCTTTTCCTCTCCACACGCAGCTCTCAACTCTATGTGAAACTCATCGGCGCAGCATTGAAAGATGAGAGTTTAGGTTTCTTTAAAACAACGCCTTGGAGAAAGAAAACTGAATGACCTCCAAAAGAAAATGATTTGTGACCTAGAAAGAACCTTTGGTTTCACACCTAGAAGGAATGCATATTCATGGGGGATCTATGGTTGACACTAAGAGGAAACCACTAGCATAGACTGTGGAGCCCAACGTAAGGGCACCTCAGGGCTTGTGAGGTCAGCTCTCCTGGAGTTCACCAGGGTCAGCAAGCTGAGGTCCAGTTTCTCTATCAAGCTCTTCTTCTGGGAAGCAGCATTACCACTCTTCCACCACATTCTGAAAGTCTGGGCATACATACGATGGGGAAACCATTTAATGCTGCTTTTCACTAAATTTTACATGGAATGAAGTTAAGCTCCAGTATGTTTTTCAAAAAAGCCAGCAAGAGCTTTACTTTTGAGGGTGGTGGTATGCAAACAAATACTATTATTTCCCAAAAAGGTTCTGCATGAGAGGCACACTTGTTACTGTGAAACATGGAGATAGGCCATGACATGGCTTACCTTGCAGATTGACTCTGGAGAGAGGAGGCTGGCTAGCAGCTGGGGACCTCCTGTGGAGACAGAGAGAAAAGAAGACCTGAGTCTTTGTCTGAATATCCTTTCCCTCCCTCCCCATGATCTCTGGGGAGTTTTCCAGGTCACAATGAGCTATCAAGTGACATAATGCTTTCTCCGGAAGGCAGGCTCCTGTAACATGCGTAAATGACTGCAATTCTCTCACATCCAGATGGCCTGGAATTTCCCTCTGCAGAACCTCCTGGATGGCCAACACTCCAGGAAGGAAGTCCTTTACTCCAGGTCCCTCACCGGCTCCTCTGTTTTAGGTTTCCTTGTTTCAGGAGGCCCTTAGAAGAGGATATCCTTGCTCAGGAATGGTACTAAATGTTAAGAGTGAATCCCAGCTCCTTTGGGGCAGTGCTGTAGAAAGTTATAGCCAGAGGAGCCCATAGAGATCAATCAGTCCAGGCTTCCAGTTTTGCACCCCAGGTCACACAGCTACTAGGAATGGTAATTCAGATGGCTTAATTTATGGAGCGTTTCTTTCATGGAGAAACTGGGTATTACCCTACTTCAGCATAACAAACCTGCTGATGTCAAGAGTCAAATGAAACAAGCAAACCAACTCATGCCCCCCACACACTGGGCCTTCTTCTCCTTTTCTTTCATGTTTTTCTGTTTCTTCTTTATACCCCCATGACCTCCTGATTTTGCTATTTTTACCATCCTTCTCATGTTTTGCAGAACTGCCAGACACTCCCAAGGCATTGCCAGAGAACCTCCCAGACATAGTACAGAGCAATGGGTTTTAAAATGTAGAGTTCCTCGATCCCCTGGAGATTTATTGAGACATTGGGGGGTCTAGGTTTCTGATTCAGTTGGCTGGGGGTGGCTTGAGCATTTGCATTTCTGACTAGAGCCCAGGTGCTAATGCTGCTGGTCTTGAATCACATTTTCAGAACCACTGGTACAGAGGACTCTCTGCCCCACTAAAGAGCAACAGAATATTAGCAAGGAGCAGGAGAGTGGGACTCTAGGCCAGTGGGTCTCTGAACATGGATGATGTCCGACTCACTTGTACAGGTGTAGAAATTATGAATCCCTTCTCTGTCCCTGGAGAGTTTATTTCAATATGTCTGGGATAGGCATCTGTAATTGTTTACTTCTCTGTTAATTCTGATGTATAGGTAAGTTTTGGATTAAGGTCAACTTCTAAATGATAGTGAATGGACTGCAAAGGTATTGCGAAGGGAAAGTCTCCCTATAGGTGTGAGCACATAGTTATTTCCTTAGTTTGTTACTAATTGCTTCAAATTCAGTTTTGGTCCCTTAGGGGTAATCTGGTTTCTAGGTAACTATATTTTATAGCTGCAAGGTCTGATTGACAGGGTTCACATCTCTCACATTGATTAGCTAGGTCAGTGGTCGGCAAACTCATTAGTCAACAGAGCCAAATATCAAAGTACAACGATGGAAATTTCTTTTGAGAGCCAATTTTTTTTTAACTTAAACTCTTCTAACGCCACTTCTTCAAAATAGACTCGCCCAGGCCATGGTATTTTGTGGGAAAGCCACACTCAGGGTGTCAGAGAGCCACATGTGGCTCACGAGCTGCAGTTTGCCGAACACAGAGCTAGGTGATCCTAGGTAAATTACTTTTAATCCCTCTGTGGCAAGATTGGGATTCAAAGCTAAGTCTTTCAGAAACCAAAATACATGCACTCTCCATGGCTGCTAACACCTACATTGAAACTGAGGGCTGCTCTTCAGAAAAATTAAGAGATTAAATGTCAAACTTCATAACCTGGCATTCAAAGCTCTTTGCTTTGTTCTCAACATACTTTTCCCAGTTTATCTCTCAGGATTCCTCCCTGCCTGACATTTCATTTCAAACCACGCCATCTTGTACTTCACCTTAGTAGGTCTCTAAAATTGTAATTGAAATAGGCACTGTCCAATTAGTGTTCAATATAGAATGCCTTAATTTAATGTAAACTTGATGCAGTCAAGGAACAACATATTCACTACTGGATTCCTAAAACCCAGAGTGGCCTTTCATATGCCAAGCACCCAGTAAATAGTTGTTGAATGAATGAATGAACTAACTCAGACATCGCCAAGGCCAAATGTCATCATTTCTTTGACCTTGGCCATGTGCTGTCCATCTTCCTGACACTGGTCAGCCATTCCTTTGAGAGGAAAGCTCTCCCTGAACAAGCTCACACTTCAAAATACCATTTATCCTTCTCTGATATATAGTAAGAAATATAAATTTGGTGGTCTTCCTCCTATTGCCCCTGGAATTTTCTAAATGAGAAGCTCGACAAAAGTGTCTTTTGTTATGTTAATGAGGTGACTTTCCGAAAATCCCTGAGAGTGGATGCCAGAGGAATCAATCTTGTGTTTTAAGAATTGGAACTTTCAGCCCCGCCCTAAACTTCCAGGGAAGGGAAAAGGTTTGGAGATTGTGTTCAGTCACCAATGGCCAAGGATTTAATCAATTATGCCTTTATATTGAAGCCTGCATAAAATCCCAAAGGCACTGGGTGGGTGAACATGTGGAGACTGTCAGGCTCAGAGAGCATGGGAGCTCTGTGCTCCTTCCCACATACCTTGTCCTATGCAGGTTTTTCCATCTGGCTATTCTGAGTTATATCCTTTTCTAATAAACCAGTAATCTAGTAAGTATTCTTTTGTGAACCATTTTAACAAATTAATGAAACCCAAGGAGGGAGTGATTGGAACCTTGGATCTACAGCCACTAGGTTAGAAGCACAGGTAACAACCTGGATTTGTGATTGGCATCTGCAATGTGGGGTAGAGGCAGTTGGGAGGACTGAGCCCTTAACTTGTAGGATCTGACACTATCTCTGGGTAAATGGTGTCTGAATTGAGTTGAATAATGGGATGCCCAGCTGGTTTCATGGACGATTTCTCTGATGCATAGGGAGAAAAACCCCTACAACAAAACTGGTTTCAGAATCATACTTCCAAAGATCAAATCTCCAACAGATCTCATCCTCTTAGCTAAAAATTATCTTCCTTCTAATCTATGGTGTTTTATTTGTACCGTTAGGGTTATTTCCTCCTGATACAACTTATCTGAGCACATATTATTCCCACCACTAATCAATGGCCCTCTGATGGCAGGATCTACATGAATGTTTTATCTGCTTTCCTTTTTCCTGTAGAATCTTGGTTCTACATACTACTGGCATGCACTTATGTTGTTGGGTCCTTGCATATGTTTAGATCAGCTGAACACTTTCCCCTCTTCTTTAAATGGCGAACTCTTCAGATTCTGGGGCTTCACTCAGGCATCACCTCCTTGGAGGAGTCTTCCCTCCTGTATTCAGTCTGTACTACTTGCAGTAACCTATGCTTGCCCCAACATAGTACTATTCATGCTAATCACAATTCCCATTTTTCTGGCTAACCCCTCTGCTCACCTGTAAGACATTTAATCAAAGATTGAATCTTGTTCAGATCTGTAACCTTGGAATCAGCAAAAACTAGGCATGATGTAGGTATTCATTATATTAATATCCTATCTAATAAAAGAGCAATATGCAAATTGACCAACACACAAGATGGCCACCCTCATGTGGTTAAAGATGGCTTCTCCCATGTGCACACAAGATGGCCATCACAAGATGGCTCCAAGGGAGGGTAGTTGTGGGTGATCAGGCCAGTAGGGGAGGGCAGTTAGAGGTGATTGAGCTGGCAGAGGAGGGCAGTTGGGGGAGACCAGGCCAACAGGAGAGGAAAGTTGGGGATGATCAGGCCTGCAGGGGAGGGCAATTGGGGGAGACCAGGCCTGCAAGGGAGGACAGCTGGGGAGACCAGGGGAGGACAGCTGGGGAGACCAGGCCTTCAGGAGAAGGCAGTTGGGGGTGATCAGGCCGGCAGGAGAGAGCAGTTAGGGTTGACTGGACTAGCAAAGGAGGGCTGTTGGGGGAGACCAGGCCTGCAAGAGAGGGCAGTTGTGGGTGATCAGGCCAGCAGGGGAAGACAGTTTGGGAGGGACCCAGGCTGGCAGAGGAAAGCAGTTGGAGGTGACCTGGCCAGCAGAAGAGGGCAGTTTTGGGAGACCAGGCCAGCAGGGGAGGGCAGTTGGGGGGGACAAGCCCTACAAGGGAGGGCAGTTGTGGGTGATCAGGCTAGCAGGGGTGGGCAGTTAGGGGTGATCAGGCCAGTAGAGGAGGGCAGTTGGGGGAGACCAGGCCTGCAGGGGAGGACAATTTGGGGTGACCAGGCTTGTAGGGGAGGACATTTGGGGGGATCAAGGCCAGCAGGGGAGCAGTTAGGCATTGATCAGGCTGGCAGGCAAAAAGAGGTTAGGGGTAATCAGGCAGGCAGGCAGGCAGGCAGGCAGGCAGGCAGGCAAACGGTTGGGAGCCAGCAGTCCTGGATTGTGAGAGGGATGTCCGACTGCCCTCAAGGGGTCCCAGATTGGAGAGGGTTCAGGCTAGGCTGAGGGCCCCCCACACACACAGTGCACAAATTTTGTGCATCAGGTTTAGTATGTTTATAATAAGTTTATAGAATCCCAAAGAAGGCTTTTGTAAAAGGAATGAACTAAAAGACTGTAAGTGTTGGAAATTTCTGCTTTCTTAATAGCATGGCTACTCATAGTACCTAATTCTCCCAATGACTTCTTGAAAATTACAAAAATTACATTAATGGATTTGCCCTAGGAGTTAATTTTAAAACTATAGCTTTCATTCAGAGTTGTTAATTCTGACAAGCATCTGTGTGGCTAAGCTGTGAAAGGGCAAGAGCCATGCTTATTTGGTTTATCACTGAGACTTGGTACAAAGAAGTAGCTCAATGAATTTTAAATGAGTGAACTCAGTACATTTTAAATGACATCTGGAAGCTGCATTATGGCTTATAAGACACGAGAGTGCCAATTAGAAAAGAGCAAGTGCCAGAAGAAAATGGCATTGGCTGCTCAGTTTCCAATGATTCCTAACTTATGGAAGAACACTAAGAAGTGATATGCCTGAGTTGCTAAGGACAGTGATATTAATAGGGTGGGTAATGTGGCCCCAGAAGTGAATACTTTGCAGCCCTGAATAACACAGTGGAGAAAGAACTGAACTATGAATAAGAAGACAGGGTTCCTAATCCTGGCATTGGCTCCTTCCAACTGCATAGCCATAGGCAACCCACTGCACCTCTCAGTTTCTTCCCCACTGGGGAGAGCCAACATTTACTACGAATTTACAATGTGCCAGGTCCTGTGTGAGGGGTTTTACATACATTTCCTCACTTACGCTAAGGAAATTTGGCTAAGTTCTTTCCAACTCTGAATGTTCAAAATTTTATTATTCTCAGCTAATTTCAATCCCATGCCAAAGTACATAAAGCAATGAAAGGAACTTTAGATATACACTGAAAAAAAATTAAGTGCTTATTAATTCTTTCTCAAAGATTGCATACACGTTGATTGAATTATGCCCTGGAAGAATGTTACTATAGAACTGTCACATGATTTCCTGATAGCCATTGGTAATATCTGGGAGGCTAGTGACACTATTGACTCATGGGGACACCTCTTTGCTCCCAGCTCTACCCCTGGGCCCCCAGACTACTGAATGGCAGGCACTCTCACTCACACATGTGATTTCTCCATCATGCAGCAAATGCTTTAGGAATACCTATCTAAATTAACAACTCTAATTGAAAGCCATATTTTCAAAATTAACTCCTGGGACAAAGGAAATGTAAGTTTTAATATGAAGCCAAAAAACAGAGGCCCAATCAAGCATTGCTCAGTGGAACATTTCATGGAAGTGTAAGAAAATCACCTCAAGAGGAACACTGAGACTTTCCCCCTTTGGGTGGTAAAGCTCAGACAGATAATGGAATGCTTTTAGCGAAGCAAAGAGCCAAAAGATAAAAAAAAATATTGACTTATAAGAAGTAGAATTCTATGTGGGAGTTCCTTTTCCTATAATAAACCACACTCCAGATATCTCATGAAAACCACTCGAAAGACACATTATTGCTTAAATGTTACATTGAAGGCAAGGCAAAGCATCCTGGAACGCAAGTCAAATACCCCAGAGAGCAATTTCTGAGTTCCATGAATCTTACGTGTTCAGTTGTTAGGATAAGTATATCTGTGGGGCAAGAAAGTTGGGGAACACTCTCAGGACAGTGGACCTATTCCTGGTAGTTATTAGGTTTTCTTTATCTGTTTGAGAGTATTAACTACGTAAGAATAGAACATAATGCTTTATGGACCCTGCCTTGAACTTCTGTTGATTGATGTTGATTGTAAGGAGGTACTTGAAATCAATGAAATAATCAATTCTGTACAAATATGGTGTGGATTTGAGAAAAATCATTAACAAAGATCACACAGCTAAAAATTTATTTTATTTAGTAAGCATGTTTGGTTGGAATCAAAGATGATACAAAGGGCCATGATTTGGGGGATGGTCCTCAGAGAATGAGCCCTTGGTAAGCTCTGAATATGGCAACTCAGTTCCTGAAGGTTTATGTGGCCCAAAATACCCAAGACTATAGAAAGACCTGATTCTTGAGAAAGTAGTTTCAACTGACATAGTCATTAATCAGCATTGTTTATGCTCATTAATAGACCATGAACAATACTAAGAACATCCAAGCTCCATGCTAACAAACTAATAACTGAAAATCAAACATCCCTCTAAGACAGCACCCTGACCTGCCCTCCCCCACCCCAGGCCCCCAACCCTAACCCCTTGGAGCTATTTAATGTAGTGATCTTGAGTCATGATATGCTAAGAAGCCTTTGGAAAGTGTATTTATTGATTCCTTCTTTCCCAATTTTAATCTTCATCATCTTGGTCCAGGGCTTCACTCTCATATTTTAATTCCTGAAAACACTCTCATAGCTCATGTCTCTGACTCCAGGCTCTCTGACCTTCATCTATTTGTAGGTTCTTCTAAATAATTCTCTGTTCCAAACTCAGAATTTTTTCCTCATAACTCAGAAGACTTAACAGTGGTAGTAAATGGCAAGACCACTGCAATGAGAGTAAGGATATCAGGTTTGAAGTATGAGTCTGCTATTCATGAGAAGTGGTATGTTCTTGCACAAGTCATTTAATCTCCCTAAGCTTTGTTTCTTTATCCACAGAGTGGGGGCAACAATATCTGTCATGAATTTCATTATGGTTATTGAAACTAAGATAATGAATATGAAACCCTATAGTGTTTCCTTACTTTTGGAATTTGGGAGAGATATATAATTATCCTATATAATAAAAACATAGTATGCAAATTGTCCCCTCAGCTGACTGGGAGTTGTCTGGGAGTTTGACTAGGGTGCAGGGCTGAGGAAGAAGAGTGGAAGTACCCAGCTGCTAGGGACCCTACAGTATACAAATTTCATGCACTAGGCCTCTAGTCAATTATAATAGCTCACATTTGTTGAGCATCTACTATGTGATGTTATAAATGCTTTATAAGTGTCAATTCATTTAATTCTCATAACAACACTATTTTACTGACTGGGAAACTGAAATGTAGAGGTTCATTTGCCCAAGTCACATAATTTTCAAGCCATATAATTAGATTATAAAGCTGTAAGTATGGCCCCAAAGGCTGTACTCTTAAAAAAAAAAGTAGGAAAAGAAAAGGTATCACTTCTGAAAAAATATTTTTCTAAATAATTGGTGGTCTTTCTCAGATAATTATTTAGTGAAAACTCATATGTATGATGAATATTTATAAGGCACTCACTATGTGTCAGGTATTCTTCTAATTCTTGGAAATTCAAGGAAAAGTAAATGTAATTCTCAAGGGGCACATTGTCCAGAGGTGGACAGAGATCCATAAGTGGTATGATAAGGTTTGCAGAGTGTTCTGGGAACACTGAGGGGTGCTTAGCCTGGCTTGGTGGAGCCAAGAAGAATGCCCTGGAGAAGGTGATTCTAGAGACAAGCTATAAAAACCAAGCAGGACTTAGCCAAGCAATCACTGGCAGGAAGAGAGAGAGATTTTAGGAAGAGTGAACAGTACACCAGAAACAGGGTGGAGAACAGAACATGAAGAGAACAAGCAGACCATAATTGTTAGAATATGATCTCATGTGGCTAGAGACCTGGTCTGACTGTTTACCACGGTATGCCCTGGCACTGGAAATGAAAGCCCTGAAGTGGCAAAACTTGTATGTTTTGGTGTCACTATTGTGTCACCAATGACTTGTACAAAGTGGGTGCTCAATAAATATTTCTTTTTAAAAAGAATATTTTTATTGATTTTGGAGAAGAAGGGAGAGGAGAGATAGAAACATCAATGATGAGAGAGACTCACTCATCAACTGCCTCCTGCATGCCCCCTACTGGGGATCAAGCCTACAACCCAGCCTGTGCCCCTATCAGGAATCAAACCATGACCTCCTGTTTCATAGGTCGATGCTCAACCATTGAGCCATGACAGCCAGGCAATAAATATTTCTTAAATACTTATATATGCATGGATAAATAAATACTTGTTGGGTGAATTATTTAATCAATGACTAAACAGGGAGTACCATGGCAAAAGAAGCTGGCAAGTCTCTAGCTTTCATGTCTAGTGCATCAAATATAAACCCAAACAACTATCCATCAAACTAACTTGAGCTGGATCATGAAGTGCCTTGGGTGCCAACATTTAAACTTTATCTGAATGATAAGAGTGAGCTGTGGAAATGCCTCAAGCTGGAGAGGCATGTGGTCAGATAGCACGTGAGAACAGTCACTCTGGTGGCAGTTTGGGGAGAACATTGTGGGGAAAGATTCCACTGGGTTATGCAAAGCTCCCACAGGAAGTTCTGTAACAAATCATAGAACAGTGAAATAAAAAGTAAGTTTTTATTTCTCCTCTCACCCTTAACAACTCCAGTCCATGAAAAGGTGGATAAAAGCAAAATAGAGGCTTGATGAATAATTTTGCAAAGGCTAAACGGCAGGGTGTTCTGTAGCCAGCAGTGGCTGGAAAAATCAGGATATTCAGGATTTGGCTCTAGTATGTCTATAACCTATGATGTGGTTGTTAGGAAGTCTGGATTTCTCCTCCTGAAAAACAAAGGTTGAATAAATGGCCACAATGGTCTCCTTCAGCCCTCCTATTCCAGGAACATGATTTTGTGATCTTGTGAGCCCCATGATGACCTTTAAAAATACTGGATAGTGAACTGCATAGCATTTAAACAAACAGGTTGACATGACTTTAGAGGAGAAATATCAAATTCAATTTTATAGATGAGGGGGACAAGGTTCAGCAATGTTAACTGAAATGACCACTTTTATGTAGTCATTTGGGGGGAAAGGAGAAGATAATCAAATTGCATGAATGTGTTTACATATTATCAAAACATAAGCTACTTGGACTTGAACTTTTTGGTATTTTTAATCTAAAGTTGAATCTCTGAATCATTAATAACTATACTAAAAGAATTTTAATAGAATTTTTGGCCATTACTGTTAAGTATTCATAATTTCCAAAGTAGCAAATATAACAGTCAACAAAATTCTCATTTCATTTTTTCATTTGTTGAACTCTCATTTCATTCTTTCATTTGTTAAAGGTACAGAAGGGTACAGAGACAAATAAGACCCAGATAAATTTCTAACATTTTACCAGCCAAAAATTCGATGATACGCCCATCTTATTTTAAAATTTCATCCTGTATGTTAAATTAACTTGGGTGGCAAATTTCCATGAAATAGTTTTTTGTTCGTTTTTAAGTGCTGGTCAGTGGTTTTGCCTCTATGAAAGGGATTCTTAATTCCACAAAAAGTCCATGCTTACTTGTTGGATGTTCCATGGAGGTTTGTCAGTAGAGTGAAGTTGTTTCTCACACTTCTCAAGCTGGCAAGGACCTAGAAGAACAAGTTTTCAAATGTTTAGAAACAAAAGGAGATAAATGGGAGCGTTCAGAAACCACACTTAAAAACTACACCCAGAGATGAAGTGAGAGAGAGCCAGGGCCAGCATGATACATACCTGGGCAAAAGGCGTTACAATCAAGTCATCACCGTGTCTGGTGGAAAAAGAGAAAAGCAACATTTAAACATATATTTGAATAATAACTGTGGCATATAAGCTGTCATATGAAATGTTATCAGTGTTAGCAACACAAATGATACGCTGAAGTCCTTCTACCTAGATATAAGGCAAGACTGCTTTCAGCATATGCGGGGATCTCAGGAACTTGAAGAAAAAACCCATCACCACCAGTTCATGGCTCTTAGACTTACAGTAACTACACATGAAAGCATTTGCAAGTAAGCATATATCCTCAGGGTATAGTCCCATTAAACAGCAGACCTAGAGGACTGTAATTCAAAGCGACTTGTGGGTTGCCAGAGCCAGGAAATTCAAAGGGAGGACTGCTCACAGGCACATACAGAGTAGGAAAAAATGGCATAACAGTCTGGATAAAGGTTAACTTTGGATTTCCTGGCTTTTGTTGATCTGAACCGCAGCCTTAATGCCATTTAAACACAGATTTCTGTCTGCAAATCTCATTACTTTTTGTTTTTAATATAACTTTTTTTTTCTTAAAGTATCCAGGGAAAAGCTTTTAATGCAACTGTACTGACTGAACCTACCATTACCATATCATTGTTGTTCATTTTGTCCCAAAGATCTGATTAAGCTGTACCTGGTATTATGTAAATCTGTACTTGGGAACAGACAAAAGTGTGTTTTCAGAATGTATTCTCTCTCTGCCATGTGCTTTGATGATAAGTCTACTTAAGTCCACCTGCAGCAAACTCTCCATTAAAGTTATTAGAAGACAGACCGCCTGAGCTGCAGACACAGAATCAGGCCAATTTGGTATCACAACATGAATCATAGCAGCCACACACCAGTTGGTTGACAATGAGCTTCCTTCACTGTCTTTCTTCATGATCACCATACAAATATGGCTCTTCTTAGTTAATTACGAACACAACCAGCAATTATGAAGCACCTGCCCATTAACAGGCCTTGTGTGAGGCCTGGGGGTGCACAGTTAAACGCTTCTGTGCATGAGCACCTCTTCTCTAACACAGGCTTTTACTTTGGGCTCTTATTTAATATAACATTTCCCCTGCTTATCTTTGTCTTATCTAGAAGTCCCCCTTCAATTCAATCGAGTAAGCCTGTTGCACATTAACTTTGTACTGTGACTATAAAAATAATACTGGCAAGTATATGCATGTTTTGCACAGTTACCATATGTCAGGCCTTGTGCTAAGCACTGTATGTGTAGTATTTTTTTTCATGCTTGTGACAAGACTTAAGGCAGGCAATCTTAATATACTGATTTTATAGGTGATATCGAGGTTCAGAGAAGTTAAGCAACTGCTTAACTAGCACATAAGGAATAAGTGAAATTACTTAAGACTATTAGATTCCAAAAGTCTGTGCTTTTCATCATTATGTTTCCTATTTTACAGTGACTCTGCATAGCTGACAGATTGAATTATACAGAATCCATGACCACAAATTAAAACACAGGAAAAAAGACAGAAAAATATCCAAATCACAAAAACATTGCAATAAGATAGTATAAATACAGAATATGGATACTCAATGGGGTGGGAAGGAGAGGTGATAACTATAGATTAGGGGAAGTAGGAAAGGCTTGATTAACTGGGCAGTGTGAAGATGAATTCTTAAAGGCAAGCTTTAAATGAAGTGGATGGTAGATGCTGCCCATGAGAGAAACTGCCAGAACAAAGGCATTGAAATGGGAAGTACTAAAGCAGCTCAGCAAGATGCTCTGTGGCTGTCTGGGTGGAGCTGAGTACATTGTAGAGGATCAGACTCAAAGTTCACCCATGCCCATATTATGGACAGAATTGACAATGGTTGTGGAGTTGGTGCTCAACTCAGAAGTAGGAAATGTGCCAGTGATGGTTTATAGTGAGACAGGCAAAGAGAAAAGTGCTCTAGAAAGTAAAATGTTATTAATAACAAGAGATACATGGAAGAGAAGACAGATACAGGAAAATAGGGGGATATTAGAGTCATTCAGATGAGAAGAAATAGGTTAGGCAGAAGAAGAAATAGGAAAAGACAATGGGAAGAAACCTTAAATATCTTGCCAAGAATAAGGAGTCATAAAGAGATTTTTTTTTCATTTTCAAAAATGGGTACCTGGGAAAATAGTGATGTCGTGAATAGAAATGAAAAAGAGAGGAGGAACTGGTGGAAGAGTTGTGTCTCTTTCCCACATGCTGGGTTTTAAGATATTTGTGGGAGACATCAAGCAGGAAGACTGAACTATGTGAATTAGAATATAGATTTAGGAATGGCCTACAACCATGGGGATTGTGAAAGCAATGGTAGGGATGGCTTCCTGAGGTTACGGGACATGTTTAGAAAGAGCCAGTGGAAAACTCTTGGGGTTCATGGGAGGAGCCAAAGAAATGAGCAGTTGTGATCAATGCAGGGAACTACACTGCATCTAAAACTGCCCCTTCCTAAGCTATTTTCTTGAGATAAACTTCAGATAGGTGAAATATCTTGCTATGTGTTCAGATTTTTGCTGTGAAGTTTATATTGTTCTGAAGACATTGGGTTGAGTTGGGAATAAGGTCATGGAGTTAAATAGATTCTGTATGGCTCTTGGATTTCTGGAGTCAACAAAAGCTAAATAATATAAGCAAATATCACGCATATGTAAAGCTGACAGACATAGTGTTGCATAATGAGGAGTTATTATTCTAAAGCTGTACAAACTAATGGTTAAAAAAAAGGGCGCTAAACAAATATTAAGAGGGCTCCATGTCAACATGGCTATTATGGAAATTATGAAGATTAGGAAAGCAGAAAATTCAGAAGCAGAAAATGGACTGATGATCTCCAGAACTGGCTCCCTTAAAGAGATATGAGCTGAAAAAGTTAATGCTGTATATCAATAGCTGCTAGAGAAATGATTAACTAATTCATAGGTAATTTATAGCAAGAACAGGAAAAGACAAAGCAAAACAAAAAAACTCCTATTTGAGTTCAGCTGGATGATTTATGAAGCTACTCTAAAATTTTAAATCAAAATTTGATATGTTAATCATTAAGAATAAAATGACATGGAAATAACAAATTACTTGATTAGTTACGAAAAAGCAATGTGTTTAGTTTCTCAAACCACTAGAGAGGGCAGCGATTCCCGAGGAGGCCAGATATTCAGATCCATGGCACTATCACCATCTAGTGACAACACCAGCACATTACAATTTGATAGAGTAATTGGAGATGAGAACACCTGGTCTTAGAATTGAGTGTAGGTCTATTTAAACAATGAAATAGTTTTCTGGAAAGCAAAATGCTTATTCCACTGCTATATTCTAGATTTCATTAATTTCTATGTTTCATACCCACACATAGAATTTTACTTGTATTTTTCTTGCAACACTAATTCTAGTCTGTCTTATAGAGAAACATATGCTACTATAGGTTCGATGCACAAAATTCGTACAAGAGTAGGCCTTTCTTTCCCTGGCTGCTGGCACTGGCTTCCCTCTGGCATCCAGAACCTGGGCTTCCCTCACAGTCCCAGCTTCATCCAGAAGGTCATCCGGAAGGATGTCTGGAAGGATGTCAGTCTAATTAGCATATTACACTTCTATTATTATAGATCAGTGGTCGGCAAACTGCAGCTCAAGAGCCACATGCAGCTGCTCTGTTGACTAATGAGTTTGCCAACCACTGTTATAGATTGTATGGAGCCAGCTAGCATTGGTTTGTTTCTCAATGGCTCTCTTGCTAATTAGGAAACATCAGGCAATCTCCCTATGCCTCAATTTCTTCCCCTGTAAAGTGAGATGCAACTGTTAGTGCGTGGCACATAAAAGCTCTTCAGTTATTTATAGTTATTCTTATTAGTATTTGGTATTATTACTATTATAATTAAACAATTGTATTATAATTAAACAATTAGTATTTGGTATTATTACTATTATAACAAAACAATTTTGGTATTATTACTATTATAATTAAACAATAGTATTTGGTATTATTACTATTATAATTAAACAATAGTTATTCTTATTAGTATTTGGTATTATTACTATTATAATTAAATAATTATTACTATTATAATTAAACAATCTGTCTTCCCAGCTGGTAAGAACTTCTTTAGATTAGTCATGTCTGCCCCCATCACACTCAAGAGAACTATACTTTACAGTTTATAAAGCATCTCCATATACATCATTTCATGTGATAAGAGAATGTTCTTGGCCCTAGGGAATAGTGCAACCACCTATCTTGTTGGTCAAGACTGGAACCTCATAGTCAACTACAATCCCTGCTGATCCTAACTTGCAAATATTTATTAATCACCCACTGGATTTGCTCTAAGCTAGATCTCCATCCTCTGTTTTGTGGATTACCAAAGCCTCTCATTTGGCTCTTGGATATTAATCTTTAGGCTTGCCAACCCTCCCAACCAGTCTTCATACTGTAATCAGAGCTATCTCTCAAAAACATTCCTCTGATTATATATATTCTTGCTTCAAACTTTTAGAAGGCCCCACTGCAGTATAAAGGCCAGCTCGGCCTCTCATGATGAGGTTCCTGCTTACTTCTCTAGCCTCATCTTTCACCATTTTTCTCTTCCACTTGGCCTTGATCACACTGAGCTGTGATTTCCCACAATGCTCCTGACAACTGGAGAGTTAGTTAGCACATGGCCCTTCCTCATGCATCCCCTACTGCTTTGCTAAGTCTTCCAGCTTAGCTATAACTCCTCAGCCTGTCTACCTGCCCTGCCTGGCTTGACTTCTCAAAGTCCTGTGCATACCTTTCTAGTTTTTCCTTTACCCGAAAATATTAACACTGTCTATTGATTTACTAATTTTTTTTACCTCCCTGGAAGATACAGATGTTCAATTTGTTAGCAAAGTGCCTAAATTCAAGTAAATGTTTTTTAAAGAAACTATGAATATGATCCTCATAACATCTGGAAAGATAGTCAGAGGTTAATGCCATATTTTTTACTTTTCATCCTCCTTTAGTGTCTGTTATGTACTGGATAGCCTATGGTTTAATTGCCTAGACTCCCTGAGTTTAAGCCTTGGTCCTCCATTTATTGGGCAGGCTACTTAATCTTCCTATGCTCCAATGTCCTCATCTTTAAGATAAGAAAATTATAGTACCAACCATATTGTACTGGTTATGGAGATTAAATGAGTTAAAATCTATAAAGTATTTTAAATAGTACATAGTACATAAGAAATGCTCAATAAATGTGTGCTTTTATTTACATAATTTAGTGTTTTAAAGCCATGTGGGGTAGTATTAAGTCTAATTCAAGTCTTAGACACCACATTGTACTTTTGGGTAGTCAAACAATCAGTAAGTGGACTGTTATTCCTGCTTTTCCTCTTGGTTGTTGGGTCGCAGTTCTCTTGACTATTTGCTCTAGAGACAGCTCAGTGCTCACATAAATGGTGGCTTTAAAAAGCTGAGAAGAGATGCTAGAGGGTTTAAAGCAGGGAGCAACAAGGCCAGTCCTATACAGGGATGGGGAACATTTTTCTGGCAAGAGCCATTTGGATATTTATCACATCATTCATGGGCCATACAAAATTATCAACTTAAAAATTAGCCTGCTATATTAGGTCAAACATCTAATTAACACACCCCCAGACCAAATGCTTTCTAGAGCATTATATGGCCCTCAGGCAAGACACTCCCACCTTTGCTCTATTTCAATTCACCCTGAAGAGTAATAATTAAATGCAATATCTTCAAAAGCATTCCTCAGTTTAGCTCAAGATACCTGTGGGATACTGGATTTTCCAACATGGTCCTGGTAAAATAAAATGTCAGATGAATCTGGATATTATTCAAGCTCCACTTCTTGTTTTGTTGAGAAATATAAATTCCTAAATTGACAAATATATAAAAATTTTAATATAATGTTGAAATATTTTCAAAACCAAATGCTGTGCTATTTTTATTCATGCAAAGATTTTAATGCATCTTATTTTTAGTGTCTGTTATAGGAGGGTATTATGTTGCCAACTGTTTTTTCTTGAGAATGGCTGTTTATTATGAAAGTGTGCCTTCCTAATTTTTATTTTAACAATTGAGAATAATCCTAGATAACATATACAATCCTTACTTGTCTCAATTTAAAGTTGGCAATACCATGTTAGTTCTAAAGTTTGGGAAACATTTTGCTGCTTTGTAAAACTGTAAAGAGGGTAAACCATTAGTCTTAGGGACTCTGAATACAGAGGCATTCAGAATTAGATTTTGTTTCTACAGCTATAGATTGAATTGGACTGTGATCATTTAGGTCTATTCAACTTCAAAATGTCTATTACCTTTTGATTCTAAGTAAGAAATCATCAGAGTTTAATCTGAAGTTTGATTAGAACCTTCTGAGGAGCCTCAGGAATGAACCCGAGACCCATCCTGCTGTTTGGCATGACTATGGGGAACTGTTAGCTGCCTCCCAAAGATAGTCTTTCATCTGTGAGATGCCATGTGAATGAGCTCTAATTATTTCCAGCTTACTAAATACCCACACAGGAAGACTAGAAAGGTGTTACCCTTCGTGGAAGAGAGAATTCTAGGTATATTCAGTGTCAAAGTTCCCATCTCTTTGGTCAAAAACTTCCTTGGTTCTATGTGATCTGCAGCAAAGTGGTTATCTCTCTTCCAACATCAGATACCTCAAATCTGCATCCATTTGCTTTCTACCTGGCAGTAGAATCTACTTTGTAGTTTGAAGAACATAAGTGGATAGAGTCCAATAGCTCTAAATATGGTCATCGGACGTAGCACGGCATATTGTCATGGGAGAGGGGTAGGTTTCTCAGTCTCTCAGAGTCTCAGTTTTATCATCTATACAATAATGGTACCAACTGACACGATTGTCGTGAAGATAAAAGAGATAACATATGTCAATGCACCTGGCTCTTGGTAAGCACGAATTAAATGTTTGATCCCACTACTAGTAGGGTTATGTGGGTGTTCCTCTTATCTTCCTTACTTAACCTCCCTCACAGCATGTAATCTTTTTGAGAATATCTGTTGTTGTTTTTTAACATCTGTGATTTTTCTACTGTTTCGTTAATTTTTAAAAAATTTATCTTTATTGTTGAAAGTATTACAGATGTCCCCCTTTCCATCCATTGACCCCTTCCAGCCCTCACCTGTCTCCCCTAAACCCCCATAAGGGAGATTTGGTAAATATTTGCTAAGTGAATGAATAAGTGAATTTTGGCCTACCCGATTATTATTTTAGGGAGTGCTTCTATTAAAATTGGTTAGCAGAAATGCCCTGGGGAGTAGTTTCTTACTGGTAGCTTTAAAATGCCCCCCTGCCCCTTTCATAAGAGGGTGACCCTTTTAGCTTCCTTTCTAATAGAGGAAGAGAGCCCAGTGGAATTTTCCAGGCTGGCGCCTGAAGGGAACTACGAATATTTTTATAACATATGATGTTAAAAACAACTGTACGTGTGCCCAGAAACCTTTTAAGGCATGCATTTCAGCATCCAATTTTATTTGGTTTCAAAAATTTAATAAACAAGTAACACAATTCCGCCGTTGTTCTTTAAATAAAAATTAGAGATTTACAATTAATAGCAGCAAAACAGAACATGAGCTGTGCTTAATAAGACGGTGGAGTGTGTGTGTGGTGTCTCACCAAGGAGCTGGGCAACAAGTGGGCATTGTGTTCATGTTCCAGAGAAAGGACACAGACATGTGGCTGGAAGGCAGATGATTAAATGTCACCCAGCAAAGGCCACTGACAGAGGATGCATGTTACCAACCACCATTTTTCTTCTCTACTGTAGCCTCATGTCGCACATGCTGTGAAAAATTTCAGTGCAATTTGTAAAAAGTATTAAGGTTCTCATTTTCTCAAAAATGATTTAGCAGTTTGGAGAATGAAGCCGAAAAAAATCAGTAACAGATGTGAACTGAACACTAGGCCTGAGGTGTGTGGACACCTTTGGAGACCCTAGCTCTACAGCATTAAAGTCATCAGGATGGTCATCACCATCACCTCTGCTCACATTCGTTTTTCTCCTTGCTCCTCCCTGCAGGGCTAAGGGGGAAGTGTTGCTGCTGCTGCTGAGACAGGGTTAAGGATGAGGTCAGAGTGAGACTGGGAGCCAGACGGAGCTGGTACTCACTGCTCGCTGGGAAGCGAAGAGTTTCTCGACATCGCCTTTGGTGACAGGTCATAGTCGCTGTCTGATCTGTAGAGAAAGGACTCTCTGCGCTGGCTGTGCCCAGGAAAGGTGGCATGAAGTACCAGCCCAGAAGAAGAGCTGGCCTGGGGGTCCAGCGGGCTCCGACCTGGGGAAGGACCATTTTCCACATCAAAGCTGAAAAAGAGAGCAAAAAACTCTGGTCATATGACAGTGTGCAGGGGGGCATCGGACACATAGACAATGCACACTGATGTGTGCCAGGCACTGGACGTGAAACTTTACACTGTATGAAAGTTTTAATCCTCTTAACAGCTTTGAGTTGTAGTCATTATTATTCTCACTTTGCATACAGGAACAGTCCCATAGAAGTTCAGTCATTAGCAAAGAATAGAGCCAGGATGAGAATCCTGGAGCAGAACAACTTTGCCCTTGCAACTTTGACAAATTCAAAATGAGAGTCAACCACAAAATAACTCGGTGCTGATAAGCAGCTCCAGAGCCAGCACCAACACAGCTCTAGGTGTCATACACTGAACCATCGCTTGAATGAGTCTTCATTCTCAGTGTCATTAAAGAGGCAACACTCATATTTCTGAATGTTGCACGACAAAGTGCTATCCTGAAATCATCCACTGGCTGACTAGTTAGGAGGTCCAATCTGAGATTTAGTATTCACATGCAAGGTTAATTACAGAGGATGACTTAATCTGATAATGTCAAATTACCCTCTAGGGCTGCAGAGTTTTCTCTCTGAAGGGGGGTACAGCCATTCACTCCATCAGAGGCATGCCATTAAGATTTCTGGTTAATCTCCCTCACTGGGGGTAGGTAGCCTCAAGCCCAAAATTATTTGAACAAGCTCTGATCAATCAACACACAGGAGCAGTAGAGATTTTCTCTGATGTCCCCATCCTGGTATTATCTAAGGTGCCATGTGTCCTTCCCATGCTCTCCATCATCTTCTCTACATTTTCCTATGTGCACAACCTCCCTGAGCCTCAAAGTGAAAGTAACCCCCTTGCCCAGCATTTCTCTAAACCACTCACTGCTCCCCAGATAAGACTGTAGGCACGTGTTAGAGAAGGGAGGGTGCCGGGATGTTCTCTTTGCTTAGTCAGACCACAACAGTGGGTTTTCCTCTGTACTCATCCAGCTGCCATCACTTACTTCTACATGCATGGTTCTTTTCTCTCACTAACTCTTACAACCTCCTCTTTTGGGGTGGATTTTGCTTATATTTCTTTAGTTTACAAATTGCTTCCTGATTCATTATTCTACTTACCCCCTCATCACAACCCTGTAAATGTAGATCCCACTGTACATTTGAGGGAAACGAGGCTTTGAGAAATTTTAAATGCGTTGCTCCAAGTCACAGAATGAGAATTGGAAATCCTAGTCTTCTGTCTCTTTTCTCCACTCTGATCACTGAGCTCCAGAAAGCCCTACTGGGCGACAGGGTGCAATTTCCCTCTAGTCTCTGGATTCAACAAAATTTGTGTTTGGTATGTAGAGAGTCAGTCAGATTATGAGCAACCTTGACTGTTATCTTGAATGAGACAGGAAAGGCAGCAAATTCCCCTGAAGCTGTAGGTTTCCTTGAAACAAGAAACCTTTTTGATGAAAGGAGAAATGACAAAAGGCAGGGCTAGCCTGCTTCCCCGGAGACCATTCTGAGAAGAGGCTTCCGCTAAGACACAAACTCTAGGTGTCTGATAAGAAGCAGTTAGTGAGACTCCCCTAAAAAGGTCAAGGAAAGGCCACAACAATCCAATACTCATTTGGGCACCCAAGGCGCTACAGACAGGTTTTCACAGCAGGCTACGAAGCTGGGATGGGTTGCCCTTCACAGACTGTGAATGAGCAGGCAGGTGGGCATTGGTTCACACATACCAGCCTGCTTGTCAACCTACCTGGAGGTAGGGCTATTTTGTAAGCCCTGTGAAAATATAACGAAAGCTGACTTTTGGACTTTCCATGGACAAGATCTGTAATAGTTGTTGAGCAAAATGAAGAGCTCCTTTGTGGATAAAGGAGTTGTACAGGGCCACCCAGATCCTGTAGAACTAGTAGGTCCTGATGCTGGCTCTGAACTCTTCTTGAGGGCAAAGAGGATAGGTTCTTGCAAAGTGAGGATGAGACTCCATTAAGCTTAAGGGTGGGCATGAGCTGTGAAACTTCAGGAGTGTTGATGTTGTTATTCATGTGGTATGTATTTGTACAGCCTTTACGGGTATTAAATCATTGAAATGCTTTTGTACCAGCTGACAGCCAGCTACTGTCCCAGGCCCTCCAGGTGACCATGCACGCAATCTCCTAATAAAGGGTTGGTGTGTGGAGCAGCATGGGCCTCTACCTTCAGCACTATTGCCTACCTTTAGCCTGTGCCCATTGAACTGGTCAGTGCCCATGAGGTACCAGCAATGAAATATTTTCCATATCATACTGTGTACATATGTGCTAAAATCTCAGAAGAGGTGCCCAGTGGGTATGCCTACCACACTCTCAGAACTTGTTCCATTGAGGGTTTCCACTTGGGCTCACTCTGCTCTCTTTTCTGCCAGAGGTACTCCTAATAGGCAGAAAATAAGTCCACAAAGCATTCTGCCTCCAGTGTCAGGTTCAGAAAAGTTTGATCTTGCCAGGTAAGCAAGGACTAGATCCAGATACCAAAACTCTGCATGCTGCTCCCCATCCTCCCTACCCCCCATTATGTTCCTTTCTTCTTTATCCTGCCTGAGCTCAGAGAAGAACTTGCTGGAATTCAAAAGAAACCAGGGAAGAATTCTCTGGTCCAAAGAATCTGTCTCAGTGAGACAAACGGCCTTTCATATTCCCTGGGGCACTGTTTCAAAGCAACCAACACAGATGTACAACTTAGGAACAAACATGAATCACCAACCAGACACCAGCTCCAGTCACAGCAAAATTAGCGAGCAGACATCACAATGCGTCCCACAGATCCAGGGTGGGAGGAGGGGTGTGGGCAAGGGGGAGACTGAGGACACACTGAAGCAAAGTGAATATGCCACACAAACGGGAGTACAATTGGAGAAGAAAATGGAATCTGAAATATCAGAAACAAACACATAGATGGAGTCATTATTTATTTAGAGTAATTTTTGCCTCTGCCTTAATCCAGCACACACATTTCACCTTTAGGTTTCTTTACACTAAAAAATACTACAAAAGTAATGTAAGAATGTTATGTGAAACATAGATAATAGAGAAAAAACACCACCTTTATTTGTAGTTTAGATAAATAGTGAAAAATATACTGCCTTTATTTGCAGTTTAGTGCTTTTCCTTCTGAACATTTCCCCTGCAAGATTAGATCTTGGCTTTTTTTTCACAAGTATTTTGCACTGTTAGTGCAGTTTCCAGAATTATCATCTTCTGTGGGCTACTTACTGGTTCATCCAGAAGCCATAGCATCGTTTCTAGAGCATTGTTCCTCCTGTTGCCCCTCATACTTATGATTTGCAAAAACATTGCAGTTGATATCCTTGAGTTTAGAGCTACTTCAGGATTTAGGTCTTCAGAAGAGGCCACTCAGAATTTCAGATAGATTACGGGAGGATGTCAATCATGAGTTTTGGAATAGTAGACTGTACTGTCAGGAAGAGGGTGTCCATATCCAGAATAGGGATTGAAACAGTTTTGAAAGTGACCTTTTATTTCAAGGACCAGAGACAGCCCCCTAGCCCCATCTCCTATCCCAGCCCTGCTCTCTGAGGTCCAGGATCCTGTAGGCTGCCCTCCTACGAGATTCTGCCTGCTCCTCCCTGCTTCGAATGAGTGCCCTGGACTGATCCATGGCTTGCTGCCCAAGAATTAATATTTTAACAATTTTCTCCTGCTTTGTATCCAGAGTTCTCAGCTCCTTGGAGGCAGCGGTGGTAGTGGCTGATGCTGTGTATGAGGACTGGTGTTCCCTGTAACTGGAATGCCCTTCTCACCACTGTCTCCTGTATGCCACTGTCTTCAAAATCCAGCTCACATCACCTCCCCTAGCCAGTTTTCCCTGACACTGCACTGGTTCTAAGGAGGCACATGCTCCTCCTCTGTGCCCTCCTGCACTCCTTTACTGCGGTACTTGCTCTTCTTGCCTTTACTCTCCAGTTATTTAGCTGCTCCCAAATAGATTCTTATCTCTAAGGGAGAAAGGATCCAATGTCACTCACGTTTGTGTCCCAGACATCTGGATCAGAGTCTTGTAAATAGTCTCCAACAACTGTCAGCAAACTAACCAAAGAATTCTGCAATTTATTGTGAAATGTCTTTCCTATCTCTTCTCTCTTCCTGTCTCCTTACCCGTATCTCAGTTCCCACTGGCCTGAGTTTCTGCTCTTCCCTTCAAATGAGTCTATGGAGATGTGGCATTAACTTATTTGATAAGCCTTGTGAGTCAATAATCTAAAAATAAATAAAATAAAATACACTGCTGTGTTCTCTCCCAACAAAACAAGCTCATATAGAACAGTCTCTGGCATTGATATTTCAAATGATGACCTCTATGTACACAAATCCTCAGGATGGGGCAAGTCTTCCTGGATCAACATCTGTTTGCCATCTTCTCGTTTCTTTCTTTTCACTCAAAGCAGGAACCCTCTCTACCCCACACTTTGTCTCCCAGTTTCCACTCCCTAGGAATCCATGCAGAGCCAGCCCTGAGCTGGTGCAGGGACTTAGCCAGCAGATGGCAGAAGACAGCTACCACTTCCTCAGGCTGCACCTCCCAGCCTCCAGGCAGAGCAGGGAGGGCTGTGTGCCAGTCTTGGAGGGAGAAATAGGACTGAAGCTGTATTCATAAGCCTGGGAGGAAACCCTAGGAATAAAGAGCAGACCCACAAGGTGTTCATGAAACCTTTTATTAAACTAAGACAGTTCTACTTCCAAGAATTCAAGCCAAGCCAGGTGGCTGCAGTACTACCTGCAGTTGTCCCCAGGGTGGTCGTTTTCTGATCCCCAATTACCTGAACACACCCCAATTTCTGTAACAAAGGCAGGAATAATTCACTTCTGAATCAGAGGAGATTTTTCTTTGAACTCAGTCTTTCTCTAGGTGAGTCTCTTTGGGTGATTTTAACAAACAACCTCACTGGAAATATCAGAAACTCTACAAAGAGGTTTAGATTCCCAGGTCAGCAGAGAAGCTCAATACCATTTTGGAAAGTGCCCTGCTATTTCAATTTTGCTTTTTTCTTAAATATTACTCACTGATTATCTTCTATATCATCGAATTCTTAGCTCTGCCAGGCTAATTTTCTTCAATCAATTTCAAAGAGGAGAAAATGAAGGTCCAAAGTGTGAAACTTTTTTTGAAAAAAATCTAAAAGTGTGAAACTTTTTTTGAAAAAATCCTCCATGTCCCCACAAACCCTCCTCTTGATCTCAGAACCTGCCACATTGGCCTGCATTCATCTGTTTAGGGATTCCTTTCACTCCACTAGCCTGTGACCTTGAAGCAGGGACTAAGTCTCATTCATTTTATTTTAAATCCTTACCTGAGGATGCTTTTTCCATTGATTTTTAGAGCACAGAAGGGATGGAGGAGGGGGAGAGAGATACATCGAATTAGTTTTTTCCCCCAGGCACCCCAGCCAGGGCCAAGGATCAAACTTGCAGCCAAGGTACGTGCCCTTGAACAGGAATCAAAGCAAGACCCTTTGGCCCTCCTACTGATGCTCTAACCATTGAGCAACCTAGCCAGGGTGCCTTATTCATTTTTGTATTCTCAGGGCTTAGAGCTGAGTCTTATAACAGAAGGCACAGAACAAATATTTGTTGAAGGGACATGAGGATCTCACAGTTTTATTTCTCATCTGGAAAAAAGGCCATTTCAGTTTAGATTCAAACTTCTGGCAGGGGATGACCTCAGAAGAGAGTTTCCACACAGAGTCTGAAATTTCCTTTCTTCATCCTTTCCTACCGTCCCCACAGTATCCCAAGAACTCACAATCATTTTGGCTTTTGAAAACTTTTGTGTCTATGAACATACAGTGGCATACAGGAGACAGTGGTGAGAAGGGCATTCCAGTTACAGGGAACACCAGTCCTCATACACAGCATCAGCCACTACCACCGCTGCCTCCAAGGAGCTGAGAACTCTGGATACAAAGCAGGAGAAAATTGTGTATAGAGTGCATGTGTATATGTGTTGGGTATATTCATGAAACAAAATGCTGTTTCTTTAAAGTTTTACAAAATATTTCCCTCAATTGTGTTCAGAAACTTACATCTTCAAATGCTTGCTTATCATTTTGATAAAAATAAATAAATATTTATTTATGTGCTTATATTGACCATCACCCCAGGGTGCTCTCTGGGCCCTAGAGATGGAAAGTTGCAGAGGAACACCCATCCTTACCCACTTGACAGTGACTACCTTTATCCAGGGGTGAGCAAAGGCAAGCTTACAACTGTGAGTATGTGAAACACAGAGTTTATTCTCATTTTATTACTTACTTATTCCGTGTTGTATTTATTATTATTAACCTACTTTTGTCCACTCTTGTATAATTCATGGTTGCAAGCTGCGACCAGTGCTATTTTCTAATGAAGGACTTCACTGTGTGAGGTCATAGCCAGCATGATGGAGAGTCCATGTCCTGGCTGAGGGTAAGCAGACCTCCTCTGGTCACAGCTACATCAGAATGTCACAGTTCGGCCCTAAGAACCATTTCCAAAGTCTGTGACTTCCCTCTCATAGTGTAGGAAGAACTTCGATGTTCAGCTCATCTGAATTCTAGAAGCAGCTTCCCTTTCTTCTAGGGGCTTTGAAAATAACATTCATGGCAATAATCCAAAACTCCACAGAAAGGTTTAACCAGAGGTAGCAGGGTAATGCTGCAAAGCTCTGGGATTCTGGAGATCTGGCTTTCAGTTCCTATGTGGACATCACTAAAATGAAACAGGGACTCTCTGTGTCCTGCCTGCTATCCCTCCATCTTTCCCCATTGAAATGAATGAATAAATGAATGAACAGAAGATCTCTGAATTACCTCTGAGGTTAGACATTTTGTAGAGATATTGGAGATGGAAGAAAGATTAGTTCGCAAGAGTGGCTTAATATAGTTTTATAATGTTAACTAGATGCTGAGTGAATGAAATTCATGTGTGTGTTAGGGGGTATCCCTCAGCCCAGCCTGTATCCTCTTCAATCTGGGACTGCTGGCTCCCATCTGCTCGCCTGCCTGCCTGCCTGATAGCCTTTAACTGCTTCTGCCTGCCAGTATGATCACTCCCTAATCACTTCCCTGCCAGCCTGATCCATGCCTAATTGCTTCCCTGCCAGACTGATTGCCCCTAACTGCCCTCTCCTGCAGGCCTGGCCACCCCCAACTGCCCTCCCCTGCTGACCCAGTCACCCCTAACTGCTCTCCCTTGCCAGACTGGTCACCCCTAACTGCCCTCCCCTGCTGGCTCTATCACTCCTAACTGCCCTCCCTTGCCAGCCTGGTTGCTCCCAATCTGCCCACTCCTGCAGGCCTAGTTCCCCCAACTGCCCTCCTATGTTCGCCATCTTTGACCACATGGGGGTGGCCATTTTGTATATTGGAATGATGGTCAATTTGCATATTACCTCTTTATTATTTAGGATGATCATTCACTAATTCAACACATACTTATTAAGAATCCATTATGAAACAAGGCATTCTTCTGGCCTGAGAATGTAGCACTAAACCCCTAATGCATATAACTCTTAAAAGTAAAAATAACTTTCTATAGGACAATGATTCTAAGAAAAAGTAAGGTCTCCCAGATGAGAATAATTGTGTAGGAATGTGTATTGTATGTGGTCTTTACAAAGTTAGAGTGGAGGGAACCATGATTGGGACCTTGCTACTTTGTGTGACTGCTGCCCTAGCTGTGCTACAGATTATCCTACTAGCTCAATATTTTCCAGCCTGCATTCTCTACCTTTCCTAAGAGCATGTCCTAAAAAATAATCAATTCATTCTTAACAAGATATAAACAGTTTCACTTACAAGTTTGGCAGCTCTGCAATAAGAAAATCTATCATCTATTAATTAAATAAAATATTTATTAATAAGCATGTTTAATAAGCCTACAACAGCTTAAAAGCAATTGAAATTCCCTTCAAAAGAAATGAGATTGAGCTGGGAAATCCAGCTTCTATTCAACCAGTAATGGCTTCATAAATTGTTGCTTTAAAAAAACAAAAACAAAAGTTCTCACATACCATCTGGAAATTGGTTCTAGGTTCTGCTTGAAATCTAGTTGAAATATTATAGATAATGCTCATTTAGCATGTTTGCATGCTAGTGATGAGATATGTATTTATCTCATGAGATACTGAATTTCATTTTTTGATTAATTTAATTGTAAGAGTTGAGCCAGAAAAATATGACTTTATTTTCACCGTTTGCCCAAACCTCTCCCAGAACCCATTCCATCCCAACTTCTTATAAAGCTGGTTTTTCTCACTGTAGTAAATAATCTACTCAGTAGTACAAACCACAACTATCCATGATTTTACCTCCTTCTTTAACCCCCCATTTTGTTTTTCAGTTGACCAAGTGTCCACAATCCTACATCAAAATTATATCTTTTTCTCTGTCTCTGCTGCCACCACTATTTCAAGGCATTAAAATCCTCCTTGCGCTAGAATAGCTACCCTATGAATCTCCCTGCTTCTACTTTCTCATCATCCTCTAAACCTTTTTCACATAACAGCAAAAGCACAAAAATCAAATCATTCTATTGTATTTAGAATAAAATCCAAACTGTTTACTATAGATTAAATTTTGCTCCTATAGTACTGGAAGTGCTAGCAATAGCAATCAGACAACAAGAAGAAATAAAAGGCATCCAAATTGGGAAAGAAGAAGTAAAACTGTCATCATTCATAGATGACATAATACTGTACACAGAAAACCCTACAGACTCCATAAAAAAACAACAACAACTACTAGACTTTATAAATGAATTCAGCAATGTGGCAGGATACAAAATTAACACCAAGAAATCTATGGCTTTTTTAAATATACACTAATAATGAACTCACAGAAAGAGAAACAAACAAACAAAATTCCATTTACCATTATACCAAAAAAATTAATAATAATTAACAAAAGAAAAAAAGAAAAGAAATTAGGATGCCTAGGAATAAACTTAACTAAGGAAGTAAAAGACCTGTACTCAAAAAACTATTGGACATTAAAAAAAGAGATAGAGGAAGACATAAACAAATAGAAGAATATATCATGTTCATGGATTGGTAGAATCAACATCATTAAAATGTCCATACTACCCAAAACAATCTATAGCTTCAATGCAATCCTCATTAAAATACCAATGGCATATTTCACAAACCTAGAACAAACTCTCTAAAAATTTATATAGAATAAAATAGACCCTGAGTTGCTGCAGCAATCCTGAGAAGGAAGAGCAAAGTTGAGTAATTACAATACCAGATATCAAGTTATATTCTCAAAACTGCCTGATACTGGCACAAGAACAGACATATAGACTAATAGAACAGAACAGAGAACTCAGAAATAGACCCAAGCCATTATTCTCAATTGATATTTGACAAAGGAGGCAAGAGCATACAATGAGGCCAAGACAGTCTCTTCAATAAATGTTGTTGGGAAAATTGGACAGATACATGCAAAAATATGAAACTAGACCACCAACTTACACCATATATAAAAATAAACTAAAAATGGATAAAGGACTTAAACATAAAATGGGAAACCATAAAATCTTAGAAGAAGCCACAGGCAGCAAAATATCAACAAATGTCTCGTAGCAATATCTTTACCCATATAGCTCCTAGAACAATAGAAACTAAGGAGATAATAAACAAATGGGACCACATCAAAATAAAAGCTTTGGAACAGCAAAATAAACTATCAACAAAACAACAAGAAAGCTCATTGCATGGGAGAACATATTTGCCAATGTTATATCTGATAAGGGTCTAATCTCCAAAATTTATAGGGAACTAATACAACTTAACAAAAGGAAGATAAACAATTCAATTAAAAAAATGGGCAAAGGACCTAAATAGACATTTTTTTAAAGCAGACATACAGAAGGCAAAGAGACATCTGAAAACATGCTCATTGTCACTAATCATATGAGAGATGCAAGTCAAAATGACAATAAGGTACAATCTCACACCTGTAAGAATGGCTATCATCAACAAATTGATAAATGACAATGCTGGCAAGGATGTGCACTACCAGTGGGAATGCAGAGTGGTACAGCCACTGTGGAAACAATATGGAGTTTGCTCAAACAATTAAAAAATGGAACTCCCATTTGACCCAGTAATCCCACTTCTAGGACTGTATCCCAAGAAATCAGCAACACCAATCAGAAAGAATATATGCACCCCTATGATCATAGCAGCACAACCTACAGTAGCTAAGATTTGGAAACAGCCTAAGTGCCTATCAGCAGAGGAGTGGATTAAAAAACTGTGGTTCATCTACACAATGGAAGACTATGCTGCTGTAAAAAAGAAGGCACTCTTTCCATTCGCAACAGTATGGATGGAAATGGAGACACTATGCCAAGTGAAATAAGCCAATTGGAGGAAGCTAAATATCACATGATCTTACTCATTTGTGGGATATAATGAACACTATAAACTGATGAACAAAAATAGATCCAGATACATAGGAGTATGGAACAGGCCATCAAACCTCACAGGGAAGGCAGGGGAGGGTGGAGAGAGGGTAAGAGATCAACTAAAGGACTTGTATGCATGCATATATGCCTAACCAATGAACACAGACACCAGGGGGTTGAGAGCATATGCTGGAGGGTGGGAGTGGCCAGGAAGAGGTCAATGGGAGGAAAAGAAGACATATATAATACTTAAAACAATAAAGAATTAAAAAAAAAGTCACCCCTAGCTACTGTCACACCCACAATCTCATCTTATACCACACTCTCCTCTGCTCAGTATAAATCAGGTTCAGAGGTTTTCCTTCTGTTCCCAAAACATGTCAAATCCTTTCCCACTTCAGCAATTTTGCACATGTGTGTTTTTTTTCACTACTGTATTTCCATTGCTTCCGATAGTTCCTGGCTCAGAGAAAGTGCTGAATAAACATTTGTTGAATGAATAAATAAATGCTGATCTTTGTTTGTTCTTTTCTCTACTCTTTGTATGGCTGCCTTCTTATTCTTTAAGCCTTGGGTTAAGTCAACTACTAAAAAATTCCTTCCCAACTCATTAAGTAGGTCCCGTTGTCTTCAAAATACCTATTAGGACTTTTTGCTACATCTATTTGGGGGCTTATTCATTTTGAACTTGTCCCTTCTCTCATAAACTCAAAGCTCCACTTATTGTAATTACCAATGTATTAACTAGTGCCTGGCACTGTGCTTGGGACACACTGCTAGCTCTTTTTTCTTTTTTACAAAATATATTTTATTGATTTTTTTTACAGAGAGGAATAGAGAGCTAGAAACATCAATGAGAGAGAAACATGGATCAGCTGCCTCCTGCATGCCCCCACTGGGGATGTGCCCGCAACCATGGTACATGCCCTTGACCAGAATTGAACCTGGGACCCCTCAGTCTGCAAGACAATGGGTTTCAGCCACACTGCTAGTTCTGAACCAATGTCTGTTCAAAGAATTAATGGATGGATGAGTGAGCAAATGAGTGTGTTAAACACAATCACCTTAGTGATTCACAGAAGGCCCATATTATTGCTATTGAAAATATTTATACATTAAAAGGGCTCATTTATTGACCTCCTGTCAGTGTGACAGCTCCCACACTAATCCTAAGGAAGTACAGTTGATGTAAAAACTTGTTACAGGTTTGAAGCATTTTTTTGATGTGTGTGATTGTTTCTCTAGGATTATTTTAGAAAATTAGATTCATTTTTCAGGTCAAATTCTGCATGTTATTGAACTTTCATAGAGCTTCCAGTAGGTTTTGAGGTCTTCACTGAAGATGCATTCTCTGTCTAAGGTTTGTGAATGCCATCACTTAATATTTCAAGAGCTTTGTGTTTAAAAAAATTATAATCTCTTGAGAATGAATAGGCTATATATTTACTTTTTTGGTGGAGGTAGAAGAGTAGAAAGAATAGCAGTATGGTTTTCTGTAAATTCAAATAATAACTATAAAATTGGAAATCATTGCCTCAGCCTCCAGTCTATAGAGCACTTAATAGTGTTTGTGTCAGTTAACATCTGGCCTCCAAATGTTATCAGTCTTGAACACTGCATCTGTAGACAGTTTAGCATTTGATTTTTAAAATGTTCTTTTGGGAAGTAAAGAGGGGTGAAAAGAAGGAAGAGAGGAGAAAGTAAAGGTAGAAAAATGAGATCTCAGAATCTTTTCTTCTTGACTTAAGCAATAAAGTTAAGAAAAGTTACACCCCCCACACACACACAGATTCTGTGCACTTGCAATGTGCTAGCCACATGTTAAGTGTTTGTTATATATTAACTCATTTCATTGCTATAGTCACTATGGGGAAGTTATTAACTTTATCCTATAGATTTGAAAGCTGAAGTTAAAAGGTTGAAATAATTTTGTTGGAGACTACTGAGCTATTGAATAGTGGGTCTTGGATTTAAACTCAGTTTGATTGGATCCATTAGCAAATCAATCAACTCACTCACATCAGTAGATATCTGCTCAGTCTTCCCTCTTGTTATTATATAAATTTTTATGACTGCAGCTATAGCCAAGCCTTCTGTTTTGAACCCTGTTCTTTCTCTCCTATTCATTGAATATACTACTTGAGTAGCTTTACTCTTTTGTGAATCATCATTTTCCATTTTGTACATCAGCAAACAATTTAACTGTAAAGAATTATATCTAAACCAAACTAACCCACAAACAAAAATAACAACCAAAAAAACTTTTACCAGACATATAAAAGTTGAAAGAATTCATCACCAGACTTTAAGTATAAGAAATATTAAAGAAAATCCTTGACAGAAAGAAATTTGGATCTACACAAAAGAATAAAGATTTTGTTTTCTTATTAAAATGTATTTTGAATATAACTTTTTTTTTATTAATGTGTTTCATGTATACATATCTTCCCATTGCCCCACCCCCCTTTCAGGCATACCCTAACCCCTCAGTGTCTTGTGTTCATTGGTTATGCTTATATGTATGCATACAAGTCCTTTGGTTGATCTCTTATCTACCCCACCTCTCCTTAACCTTCCTGCTATAATTTGACAATCTGTTTTATGCTTTACTGCCTCTATATCTATCCTTTTGTTCATCCGTTTATAATGTTCTTTATTATCCACAAATGAGTGAGATCATGTGGTGTTTCTCCTTCATTGACTGGCTTATTTCACTTAGCATAAGGCTCTCCAGTTTCATCCAGGTTGCTGCAAATGGCAAGAATTCCTTCTTCTTCTTTTTTTTTTTAATGAAACAAAAATAACAATGTATTATAAGATTTATAACACATGTAGAAGTAAACTATATAACAACAAGAACAAAAGACAAAAAAGAGAAATGAAATATATTGTGGAAATGAATGAATAGACCCTATATCTACTTTACTGGTGGAGATAGCAGGGTGAAAGAAGTACTAGTATGGTTTTCTATAAGTTCACATAATAACCATAACATTGGAAATCACTGCCTCTGCCTCCAGTTTATTCTGGTCTACTGATGTTAATATCATCAGGGCCCAGTATCTTACACTATATGTGAAGTGATATAATATTGCTTGAAGGTCAACTGTGATAAGCTAAAATTTATACTAGAATCCCTAAAATAACCATTAAAATATAAAAATGGCACCAAACATGTATATGAGTCTTGTTTTCTTATCCATTCAGTCACCCTATGTTTTTGACTAGAGCATTTGATCTACTTACATTTAAAGCATTATTGACTAGAGGCCCACCCAGTTCACGAAATTCATGCACTCAGGGGCAAGGGGTCCCTTAGCCTGGCCTGCACCCTCTTGCAGTCTGGGAGCCCTCAGAAGATGTCTGACTGACAGTTTAGGCCTGATCCCCATGGGGAGCAGGCCTGAGCCAGCAGTTGGACATTCTTAGCATTGCTGTGGAGGCGGGAGAGGCTCCCGCCACCACCACTGTACTCGCCAGCCTTGAGCCCGGTCAGCGGACAGCGCCTGCATTGAGCATCTGCCCCCTGGTGGTCAGTGTGCATCATAGCAACAGGTCATTCCACAGTTTGGTCAATTTGCATATTAGCCTTTTATTATATAGGATAAATATGTAATTATTGTCATTTTATCATTCATATTCTTTCTTTCTTCTTCTCCTTCCTCTTGTCCTCCTCCTCCTCCCCGCCTCCTCCTCCTCCTTCTTCTTCTTTTTCTTCTTCTTCTCCTTCTCCTCATTCTTATTCATCTTCACCTTCATCTTCTTCAAAAAGTCCTTTTAATACTGGTTTAGTGGTGACAAATTCATTTAGCATTTTCCTGTATGGGAAACTCTTTAGAAGACCACTTTGTAACTTGTATAGATATTTAAGCATTATGCTGTACAACTGAAACTAACATAAGATTGAATGTCAACTGTAATAAAAAATTAAAAAAATTAAATTGTTAGGAGACAGAGCAGGCTATAGTCTGAGCCTCTAGGAATAATTACTAAAACACCAAAAAATAAGAGGAGGAGGAGGAGGAAGAAGAAGATGATGTTAATGAAGAAGAAGAAGAAGAAGAAGAAGAAGAAGAAGAAGAAGAAGGAAGAGGATGATGAGGAAGAAGAAGAGGAGGATAAGGAAAAGGAAGACCTATACCTATGAAAGTAAAATGGAAGGATAAAACGATTATGTAAAACAGAGCAGAAAATGTGGAAGCAGCATTCGTAGATTTGAAATCCCTTTTGTTAATATCATCAGTGCCCAGTATCTTGCCCAAACCATCATCTTTCTCAAAGTGTCAGAAGCATTGGATATATAATTTATCCTTCTTTTATTTTGACTTTGAAGATATCAGCTTCTCCTGGTTTTCTTCCTATTTCATTGGCCTTCCTAGGTCTTTAATCTCTTCTCAAAGACTACATATCAAGAGTCCATGGGCTCAGCTGGTAGCTCTATTTTATCTATATTTTATCACTGCTTTTATCATAATATAAAATACTGTCTATTCTCCAATGACTCCCTAATGACCTTAAAATGGTGATTACAGAAAAATATGATGAATCTTAAGAGGCTCATAATCTAACTACACAGAGCTGAAAATCTCAAGAAAAGCAAAGGCAGTTTAAAGGGTAAAGTCCTGAAATGTGATACTGATGTCATGTGCTGTCAGTGAGGCACCCAGATTATACCTTACAGTGCATTCAAGACATTGTCCACATTGCTTTTGTACATCACTGTCCTCAATTCTGGTGGTAATTATATGTAAAATGCATCCAATTTCTATAAAACTACTTAACATTGATTTTGCATCTGAAGAGTTTTCAGAAACGTCAAGTTTTCAAAAATAAATGGTATCATGATTCTTTTAGGGCTCAAGCAAAGTGTCCAGGCCTTGCTGTTCTTTGCAATTATTTTAGAAATTAAATCTTCCTGTAATCTAAACCAAATGTCTTTGAGCAGGTCAGAGCTTGCCCTTCATCAGGAAAGGAAGTCCCTCTTCTTCCCCAAACCCAAGATAAAGTGGGGCCAGTTAGGCTTGGGAATGGCTTCATCATTATAGTCTTGGGGAACTGTGAGGATCCTTTACCTCACACTTGGCCTTCAACAAGGAATAAAAACCCTATATCATTATGATAGGCTTCAGCTTTTTTGAAGAGCAATTCTTTTGAAGAGGGATACAAGATCAGTGTTTTGAAGTGGACAGAGAAATCCTTCCTTTTTAACCAATGTGAATTAATTTTTCTCTTCAGATGTCAATTCCTACCAAGGACTCCTTATTTTAGAAAGGACATTGTTACTTTACAAATAAATATTTTCAATAACAGAAATAATTTCTGCTCCAAAAACCAAGTATTGAGGAACACAACTGCAAAGCATTTTCTTCCTTTGAATTGCTTCTCCTACATCCCTATCTTTTGACTGACTCGTTCACAAACAAGTCATCTGAGGCTGATTTATTTGACACAGACATAGAAATCCCCTCAATATTTCTTCTCATTTCTGTCAATAATCCCACTTCCTTGTTTTACCTTTTCACAACCAATTCTTGCAACATGGATTTCTTCCTTAATTCTCAATTATCTTAACTACTGGCAAATTATCCAGTCAAACCAAAACATCAGTTTCAGTAATCAAAAGGACAGAGGGCTCTTCACATGGTATTTCTGACTTATATTTCTGACTCACAGATGGATGTACTATGTTCTGTGCCACTTCAATAATGTGGCATTACTTGGACAAATAAAAACCACTACCTTATGCAGTATAGCTGAGTTTCTTGCATATTTCCTTCTCAGTTTTATAAATGAGTCACTTGACTTCATTATTCTTCAATATTTTTGTATTCTATTCTGAAGTGTGAGCATTCTACTCTAGACAAGGAAGCAGTAATACTCACTCCAACTTCCGTGAAGGATTTACAACTTAGCCACTGTTTCAACATGAATGAAGAGATGATTCTGATTACTGCTTATTTAATATAAGTAGTAGCAACTTTTATTCTTGTTAGGGAAATTGAATTTTGGATTTCTTTTTTTGGGGGGTCTTTTATAAACTAACAGCTCTTCTCATGCACAAACTGTAAATATTATTGCTATCTTGGAAAGAAAATGTTACAGAAAAGGACACAACACTCTCAAATCTCCCTTAATAATTCCTGCAGTAGGATTATCATGTCTGATTGGTACTTACAGCACTTTTCAAACTTTTCTTTAAGTTGTAGCACAAAATACAAAGTGTATTTTAAGTCTCCTGTGCCAAACTTCTAATACATCACCACTGCAGATAGAAGAAAGTTCAAATTCCCCTGGTGGTAGTCAAAGTTATAATGATATGATTTGAACTTGACCTCCTAAGCTTATGTGCTAGAATCACTTATCTATATTCTTTTTTTTCCTTATTGGCCTTTTCTAGGAAATTCTTGAAAAATCTTATCTATATTCTAACCAAGCTAAAATGTGCACTTTCCCTGAGCTGCATTTACTTGCTTTTTAAGTACTTTTTTCTACTTTCTAGACTATTCTCCCATTTAGAATATCCTTTCTGACCTTTCCACAAATACAAATCCATGTGTGAGCAAAGGACTAGTCAAAGCCCAAGAATTAGGGAGAATTTGGCAATGCTAGCTGTAGGAGTGACTGCTTAGAGACTGTGTGACATTTCCCTGTGTTGTTAGCCCCATTAAGAAACACTCAAGTGACTCAGGGGGTCGTAGGAGGGAAATGGTTGCCCTGGGAAAAATCTACTTAGAAACAGTTTAATGCAATGGATGAGACAGATGTTTGAAATGAGACAGACCTGGGTCTGGATAGAAGCTCTTCCATTTTTTAACAAAATGGCCCTGGATTTAGTTTCCTCATGTGTAAAATAGCGACAGAAGAGAAAGCTAAAGGCTTGCTAAGAAGATTAAATTAAGAAAGAAATGTAAGGATTTAGATGCTCAGTGCTGCAGTGTGCTAGCCATGCCAGCACAGAGCAAATGCAGTAGAATAGAAATGACAAAATCTCAGGCCCTCTGTCTAAATAAACTATACTGTTGAGAACTGCTGCTGCAGAGCCTAAGACAACCGGAAAATACAGATATTTACATTATGATTCATTAACAGTAGCAAAGTTATGGTTAAAAAGTAGCAACAAAAATAATTTTATGGTTGGGGGTCACCACAACATGAGGGACTATATTAAAGGGTCGTGGTATTAGAAAAGTTGAGAACCACTGCCCTAAGACAAGAGCATGGCTGGTGCATTTGAATAACAGCAAACAGGCCAGTGTGGCTGGAGTAAGGTGATTTGAGGGAAGAGTGTAGGAGATGAGGGCAGGGTTATTTCATATGAAGCGTTCATAAAGCATGTGTGTGCAAGACCGGGACAAATGATGACATGTAAGCAGCTGGATAGAAGAATCTGGATTTCAGTGGAGAGATACACATTTCAGATTCATATGAATGCTATCCAAGATTGATAAGTCAGGAGTAGTCCGTGCAGAGATGCATATTTTTACAAAAAGTGAAAAATAAATTTGTGTTTGCATCCATCTGTTCTCAATCTCCTGTATACTGGTGCTTAGCTGACATGGTTGATATGAGGAATTCAGGGAGGATTAGTTGAAATAATATATACAAATGGTATATCTCAGAATAGATATTTGATAAATAATACCTAATATATATTGTCTTTTTATATTTTTCTAGGAATTTGTTAAGCACTATGCATAAATTAACTTATTTTCTCTTTATAATCAATTGATGGGATATGTAATATTTTAACCTCATTTATTATATATATACCGAGATCCTGACAATTAAGAATCCTGCTCAGGGTGACAGCTGGGCAGCAGAACCTGTTTTTATACAAAGATCTTTCTACTTCTGAACTAATATTCTTAACCTACATACCCATGCTACAAACTCAGGAGCCCTTAGAGGTAAATTTATGCAGTGTATCCTATTTTTAACTGCTCCTCAACATTTCACATGGTTGCCTCACAGAATCCTTTATTTTCCCAGCTAAATCTGTTTCTCCTCCAATCCTTCAACTTCTCATATCAATTAATGGCATTGTCATCTGCTCAGTTGCTCAAGCCAAAATTGTAGGAATTGCCCATAATCTCCTTCTTCCTTCATCTGATACATCCAAACTCATCATTAAGACCTGATGGCTCTATTTCCAATATTTGTCTCATACGTGTGTATTCTGTTTCCATATTTCCAACCATCATTTCAAGCTACCATTTGCTGTCATCTGGATTCACTTTCTTTCTTTCTTTCTTTCTTTCTTTCTTTCTTTCTTTCTTTCTTTCTTTCTTTCTTTCTTTTTTGCCACTGGTCTTCTTGTTCTCATTTTTTGGCTCCTATACCCTATTTTATCTATAGTAACCAAAATAAATTAAAAAATATATAAACCAGATGATGCATACATATCACATTGAGAATAAAATCCAACATCCTCAATGCAGCTTTTAAGATTCTCCACGATCTGTTCTCTGCTGATCTCATTTGAAGTTGGTCACTCTTTTGACTCATTATATTTTGGTTGCACTGACCTTCCTTTTCTTTGGGCAAACCAAACTCTTCCTGCCACAGCCCCTGCATTTGCTCTTGGCTTTGTTTACCATCTTTTGCCCCTGGTTCCTATTACCATTGAGGCCTCAGAGCAAATGTCATCACAGGAAAGTTTCTAATATAGTTTCTTTCTCAAGCTATATTATAACTTCCTCCCACAAATACTATATACCATCTCATCTTATTTTATTTCCTTCATTATATATTTATCACTATTTGACTTTTCTTTTTAACTTATTTGTTTACTCATTTTTATCAGTCTCTCTCCACTAGAATGCAGGTCTGATGAGATTTGAGATCTTGACCTGACTTGTTACCCACTATAACTCCAGGGCCTAATCCAGTACTTGATATAGAGAGGACCTTCAACAAAAATTTGTTCAATAAAATTGGTTAAATATAAGTTAACTGTGAGTAATTGTAGGGGTTTTGGTGAACTGCATACATATATAGCTTACAGGAATTTATATTTAAATTTCTTTAAAATATTTTTTTTTTGCCCAAAGCAGAAGATTAAATAGAATCTATGATCTCTATACTCTAACACTTTACCTTCTGACCCACCCTCATCAACTCCGTAAGACCTAAAAATACAGAAACAGAATGTCACAGAATTGCAGTATGCAAAGGAGCAATTGTTTCCAGCAAAATATTTTTTGCCTTAGATCTATAATTACTGAACCAACAGAAGAAATTACCCCGCTACTTTTTTTCCCTTTAAACATAAAACATACAATAAATGTGTTACTTCCTCTTAGTAAAGAATTTATTGATGGTAAATGTTACAAATCCATGAGAGTGAATTTGTTTTCAAAGGAAAATAGTTTCAATAAACTATATGGATTTACCTAAATCAAATAAAGGGTGATTTAAAAAAAATCACTATGTTCCCTCTCAGTAAGCATCCAATATACCTTCTCTGGTTGCTGAACCTAAATATTAAGTTTATAATTTCTAGAACCCTAGTGTAGATAAATCCTGTCTGGGACTGCGCATAAGTCTTTCTTCAAAACCCATCAGGAGAAATGCTATGGGAGCTGGTGTTTCTGTACCCAAGGAGAGAAAGGTCTTTTTCACTTAATTCAGTTAAAATCCAATAGATGGGGAACTCATATCACTCAGGGTCTTCTATTATGGAATGCAAGGGTAGAAAATATATGAGCTAACATTAAGAATGCAATAGTTATTGAAAATATGTACTGAGTAGAGCAAGATGAGAATTAATAATAGACAGAAGTTTTGGAGAAAGGGAGACTAAGGATTCATTTTCAATCTTTGTGTAGCAGACAAAAGCCTGATTGAAGAAGGTTAAAGTGAGCATGGGAGGTGAGGAGATAAGGATACCTGATTAAAAGTTTTGCTATGAAGGGAAGAGAGGTTCTTGAAGAGTAAATGAAGGGAGCCATGGAGTATATTCGGCTTCTTTAATGCCATGCTTGAGTGGGAAAGAGAGAGAGAGAGAGAGAGAGAGAGAGAGAGAGAGAGAGAGAGAGAGAGAGAGAGAGAGAGAGAGAGAGAAGAGAGAGAGAGAACGATGACCAAGGTGTGGAAGGAGAGAGATACAGATGCAAAGTCCTGGAGGAAGCCAGATGGGATGGATTCCCATGTACAGTGGAAAAGCTGGAGTGGGTTCATGGATTGTGTCTACAGGAAGAGCATAGCGTATT
Source organism: Lasiurus cinereus (assembly GCA_011751065.1). Taxonomy (NCBI): domain Eukaryota; kingdom Metazoa; phylum Chordata; class Mammalia; order Chiroptera; family Vespertilionidae; genus Lasiurus; species Lasiurus cinereus. The sequence goes on along the minus strand of JAAGEH010000030.1, from coordinate 31,575,358 downwards.
GCTGATTTGGGGACAGTTAGATGAATTAGCTTTCCTATGATTTCTTCTATATTCTCAGTAAGAGTGAGATAGATGAACATGGTTTTGTAGGTGTCAGGTGATGAGATGAGATGGTGTTTATAATAGATTTTTTTAGAGACTGGGAGAGTGAACTGACCTAAAACATGCAGCAAAATTGCTCAATAATCCTGACAGCTCATCTGAGATTTATGGTCATTAATTTAGAATGAGCCCAAGGAGCATGGTTGAGCATTTTTCTCCAGCCATGTTCAGCTGATCTTATACTGAGGCTAAATAAGTGAGGAGTTGGTCCAACAAGTTCTAAAATGTTGCCCAATGTTGATAACATTGTGATTTTAATGATAAAGCCCCAAATTAAGCTGGGTAAAGGGATAAATGGGGGAAGTGAGACAGAGGGTTTATGGGGAGTGATGAACAATGAAAAGGTGTTAGGGTCAATGAATTAGAATTCATCATTGGAAGTCTAAGCAATGGGAAACAGAGACAAGCTGGGAAGTGAGAGCCTGACAGTGTGTTCCTTACCATCAAGATCTGGGAGATAAACATGGAAGAGAAGATGGTTTAGCTGGTATGGGGGAAGGCGAGATTATTCAAAGCAATAGCAAGTCACTGTAAGATCAAAGTATTAAATAGATCATCTCTTTGAATATGAAAGTGATCACAGATGATGACCTAATTTGTAGGAGAAAGAGTGATTCAAAGGCTGCAATAGTCAGTGAATTAGAGGGAGTGACCCAGAAGGCGGTGGATGATTATACCTGGGAGGGTTAGTGGGTAGTATAGTCTGATGGTATGCACTTCAAAGGAACCAGATTTCCTAGAGAGAAAGGTAATAAAATGGTCCCTAGACAGTAATGAAAAGTAAGAACGATGCCTCCTCTACCATTGGGCCCTACAGGGCTTGAAATATGGTGGTGGTGGTAATGGTGGGGGGCACGGGGGATAGCTATCTCTTGAGAGCACTTTAAGGGTAGCTCAGTGGCCAAGGGAGGGCCAACTGTCAGTGCAAGGAAAGGGGAAAATGAGTCAAGAGACTGAAAATGCAGGAATCTGAATGAAGACCCAGACCAGGAATCCCAGCAGCAAGGTAGAAAGGTAAAGGGACATTAATTTTTATTAGGGGATGGTCTGGGCCATAAATGGTTAAGTGTCAGGTGATTTGAACTAAAGTTCTTCAAGGATTTTATCTGTGTGAATATTCAAACACCACAGAATAGTAAAGACAGGGAGGAAAGAACATAACATATAACGGGAGATTTGATCTTGAATATGATTCGGTTACTTCACTGCTACATGGCCTGGGAGGATGTATATGACATATGTAATCCTAAATTACCTGACCTGTAAAATAGTTATACTATTGCATACCTCAGAGTGTGGTTGGAAAGGTTAATAATATGTTTTAAGTTTTTTTTAATGAAAAATAAAGTGCAATGGATTTGTTTTTTGATTGGCAAGCATATGTTTTCCAATTTTTCAAAGCAATATCTCAATTTTCCCTTCAGCAACTTTATCTTCCACAATAGGTAAAGTCAGCTGACATAATAAGCAACCAGAGGTCCTGATAATAAAAGAAAAGAGCCCCAGTGTGACTGGGCTAAATAAGATGCCCCATCTTTGTGATTTAAGTCCCACCTAGGGGGACAAGGAAGGTAAAAATGGCTAGTGGTTCTTTCCATCCAGGTGGAGTGGTCTTATCAGGCAGTTCTGTTTGGGCAGGTTTTCTGGAGGGCCTATTTCCTTTCTCCAGAGTTGCCATCCTTCTTGCATATTTCCAGGACTGGGTCTGGAGGATCTAACAATTGTGGGAGCTTCCAATATATTTTTAATAAATCCCAATTTGTTTAAGTTAGCCAAAATCAATATCTGTTGTAAGAAACCAAAAAATCTCAACTGACAGTAAAACATGTTTATAAATGTTGTTATTGCTACTGCTACTATGAATAGCATGCCAAAACTATATATCTGTTTACCACTTTAGAAAGAAATAGCCAAGGCTTAACTGAAAAAATAAATGAAGATATCAACTTCATATCATTCCCTGGAGCCCTGGCAACATTTTAACTTATTCTCCTTTGAGGAACTATCAATTCCAATAGATGTTATTACCCATCTCCACAAAGCTCTTGACAACAATTTTAAGACACCTTGCTAAAGCTCTACATTTGTCAAAGCAGTCATGGTAAATTCAAGTCTGTGACTCTAAGAAATAGTAGCACAGGGAACGGCAGTTTAAGAAAATGAGTGGGGAAGAATAAATCACAGATGAAAAGATAAACTAGCAACCAGAAAGAGTAATGACTCAAAAAGGGAGCATCCATCTAGTTTATAATGCAAAAGGCTCTGCTGATATCACCCATCCTAGCTTACAAGCAGTATATACGGCTTCTTTGCAGTATTAATAATCAATTTTGATTACTAACATTCACATAAAAAGCCCCTACACTTCATACTGCATTAAGGTGCTAATGTGCCAGATTCCTGAATGTCTAGCTCTTTATCCCTTGAAATATATGAAGAGATGGTTTGGAAACTGCAGAATATTCCCTCTCTCTAATGGAAGGAGGTGAGGCTAAGAGAAAAGTACCTGGATGAAGTACCAAATATTAATCTGGAGCTGGAATGCTTTGAAGTATATCAAAGAGCATTCATGTTATCAGCTACCCTGCTCTTGTTCTATAGTGAGTGAAATAGCCAAGCTGATAAGCTTTTTGGCTGTTTAGCCTCAGATCACCACCAACTCCCTAGACATTTTTACATTCCCTGTTTGTTTGTTTGTTTTTTTCCCTTTCCGTAGCTTTTGCCATCCCTTGGAAATTTTCCTCCCATATCTGGTTTGAAGGAAGTAGCTTCCTCAGCCTCTAATTGTGTGTTGCCTTGGAAGGTAAGTAGGCAGGCCTTTCTGGTTGTAAGAGGTCTGATGCTAATCACTACAGAAAAACTGTCAAGGAATCACCAAAGTAATAAAGTAGAGAGTTGGTAAAGGTTTCCTGAATTATACAAAGGATGGAGTGTTTGTTCTTTTATTTCTAATTTCCTTGCAGACACCATGACTGGGAATGCGGCTGTGCTCCTGTCCTCTGATTTTGTCACCAAAGCTGAGGCTCATCTCCATCTCTGTCCTTTGATCTGATCTCCCTGTGAGGTCATGCAGAATCCTTGCTCAACAATAGTCTTAGTTTTAAGTTTGTTTTTTTTTTTAATGAAAAATAAAGTGCAATGGATTTATTTTTTGATTGGCAAGCATGCGTTTTCCAATTTTTCAAAGCAATATCTCAATTTGCATGCTTGACCTGAAGATTCCATCCATAGCTTTTGAGAACATAATTTTTAGAAAATGGAAATGAGAATATGAAAGAGTTTTATTTGGATAGTTTGATCTCTGTATTGCAATGTCAGATGAAGTGATACCTCTTCATATGTCACTGAAAAACCCAGAAATCACTAAAACAACTTTCATCATAAAAATGGGGCATAGAAGCCAAAGGCAAATCAGGGACAAAGGAAGGGGTACTATTGTACTTTGGGAATTTCTCTGGATTTCAGTTTTCCCCATGCCTTGGATTTAACCACCATAAGCAGAATACAGATAGCACACTTTGTGACTATAGCACAACTGAAACCACAACTTAGGAAAACGCTATTTACTGTAAAATGATAAAATTTCTTTCAATGATGGTTTACTAGCCAGTTTCAATCTCTGTGAAACTTCAAGAGAAGGCAAGGGATTCTTAGTAGTACATAATAGAGCTGGATAAAAAATATGCCACTTACATTATGACAAATTGCATGTTTAATTGGTACCTGTCACCAACCTGTGCCATTATGCTGACCATATTCCCAGGAAACTAGAAGACTCTTCTAGTGACATCTTTCTTGAGCCTATATTTAAGAGAGGTCATATATGACTAAGTTTTTAAAAAGTAACAATAGGATTCCTACATATCACAGCCTCTAATTTGACTTTATTTACTCAATCTAAGAAGACAGGGATATGGCTGCAAATGCTTTTGACAGGAATGGTTCAATGAGAGCATGGCTCTTTCAGAAGAAAAACCCAGTTAAAACTCAGTGAAACAGATTTTTAAAAGATGACTATTGCTCTTCTTATAACTCTATTAACCCATCAATCAAATTTTCTTTAATTCTATCAAATGCTAGGCCCTATGCTAGGTGTTAAGAGTGCTAAGATGAGTGACATTTTTTTGCCTTCAAGAACATTACAATCTAGTGGTGGAATAATCTATGCACAAGGATCTGACAGAAGATTTCCTTCAACATCACAGCATTTCTGAAGGATAGGAAAGAGGCCCCACAGGGGTCACTAAAGCATTAACATTTGCTGAGCTGGGAGTAGGGTGGTGAATGCCAATATTGAAAATTATTGGTTGTCTAGGAGGAATATATTTTTTGAGAAATGGAAATGAGACCATTAAGGAGAAAAAAACACACAACAGTAATTCCTCACCCAGTGTGTGGCCTAGTGAGTCATTTTCCTACCTCCCTCTTTTGCACTTTCCAGATACTGAGAGACAGAGAGAAAGGGGGAGAGAGAGAAACTCTTAGTCTTTTTTCACATTGAAAACCTAGCACTACTGCCATGTCCCATTTGTGGAGACCAGTAAATTCCTATCCTAATGACTCTGTTTTTAAACTTCAGAAGGATACTGTCTCAGTGCATTTGAGACCTAAGCTGACCCTGACTGAAAGTAGCCTAGCTTTCTCTTTGTCCTATATCTGGTAATTAGGAGCTATTGTTTTGGATGGGCCCTGAATCTTCTTGCATCTTCCATGCATTGGATAGTAGTATCTATTTATGCCCTACAGCTGTACAGCAGTGTTCAGCAGGTTATTACCAGACTATTGCTGCTTGTCCCACAGTTATTCCTGCCTTTGATTTCTCCCCCATTAATCCATCTGATAATGTTTTCAGCTTCATATTTCTGTAATCTATTCCTAGCTAAGCTACTTCCTCAACATACTTCAGTGTCTTCAGATTGCCTATCAAGATTGTCATCAGCAAATGAAAGTTCTCAATGATCTGGCCTCAAACTACTTTTTCAGCTATAATTTTTGGTCTTTTTTTCCCTTAAACCTTAACCAGCAACTATGCAGAATTTCTCCAATTCCATGTGTACAGTGAAGTTTCATGCCTCTGGATTTTGCCTGCTATCCCACTGCTTGGTACTTTTTCTCTCTCACACTTCAAATCCCAGCTATCATCCAGGGCTTTTTTGAAGTTTCCTTCAGAAAGTTTTGTTCATGATACTTCATATATACTCTATGAATTATATGTATAATATAATTTATATATGTATAAATTCTCTGAATTAATTCAAGAGACATTCAATAAAAAATTACTATATAAATAGTACTATTCACAATACTTAGGATTTAAAGGGTTATCATTAAGAAAACCACTATATAAAGATTTAACAATATATATTGAGTCAGCAAATATAATTACTGTTTCTACTAGATTCTAGGCATGCACAAATGGTATTTTGTATGTTTAAATGGACTTTTTATTTTTATCTGGGTTACAGTAGAAGAAATGTAATCCATTTTCTGTCTAAAGTTGGAAACACACTCTTCAATTTTACAGCCTTATCATTAGTTGCATTTTGAAGAAAAAAATAGCACTATCGTTTGAAGATGAAGATATAAGTTGGAAATAGAAGAGAAAAAAAATAGAACAATAGAGGACAACCTTTAATAAACTTAGGTTTGGAAAAATGCAGTGATGTTACAAGTTAGCTCAAACCTGCTAACTTGAGAAGTTATAAACACCCATTTATCCCTTATTTTCTAGAAGTTAAACCCACTATATTTCCATTAATTGCTACTAAAAACATGGTCAGAACCCCTTTCCTGCTCTTGTGTTTTCTCAGTGTAGAGAGAACAACTGCAGACCCACAAACTTTTAGAAAGTTTGACAGGATCTTAGAATCAAAGGTCACCCAATGGTTGTTTACCTGCACCCTACGGAGATAAATCCAGGTGAGGTTTGGATCTAAGAAAATACTGAAGAGAAGACTATGCCTGGTCTTCTCTCCATACTTCATTCAGAGAATTGGAATTTCATTAATTTTGTTTAATTTTCTAAGTAGGATCGTCTTTTTTTTACAGATTACTATGTTAAAACAATGCATTTCTTTTATTTTCCAATGAAAAATCTGAAGCTCATTCAGAAAACAACAGAGCAAGATCCAATTAGTTCTACATCCAAAGGAAGATCTCTGCAAGCACCAGACATGCTGAAGCAAATTCTGTCTCATGTGGCCAGCAACTACACAGCAGCTCATACATGTGGTCAGGGTCAATCTTCACAATCAGCCAGCCAGCCTGAGGGTAGACCCACATACAGATAGGTCAACAGTAATCAAGACTCAATTACAACAGGAGGACTCACATGACACACACAAGGGGCATTCCAGGAGCACCCAGCTCAGGTGATCAAGGAGATTGCCTCACTGGGTCCCACAGGACACTTATTGCATAAGGCCCCTATACCAAAACTGGGCAACATAGCAGGCTTACTTAGTACACAGACACAAATACAGAGAGTCAACCAAACTGGGGAGACAAAGAATCATGCCCCAAACCAAAGAACAAGAGAAATGTCTAGAAAATGAACTAAATAAAATGGAGGCAAGCCATTTACTAGATATAGAGTTCAAAGAATGTTTATAAGGATACTTGAGAAGTTTAGTTAGAACTTCAACAAAGAAATAGCAAGCATAAAAAAAAAACATAGGAACCATAAAAAAGAACCAGTCATAAATTAATAATACCATACCTGAGATGAAGAACACACTAGAAAGAATAAATAGTAAGTTACATGAAGCAGAGGATGGATTCATTGATTTGGAAGACAAGGTAGCAGAAAACACTCAATCAGAGCAACAGGAAAAAAAATTTAAATAAGGATAGTGTAAGAGACCTTTGGGACAACATGAAGCATAACAACATCTGTAACACAGGGGTACCAGAAGGAGATGAGAGAAAGCAAGGGATTGAGAACCTATTTGAAAAAATAGTGACTGAAAAATTCCCTAACCTGATGAAGGAAAAAGTCACACAAGTCCAGGAAGCACAGGAGAAGAAAGATGTCCGCACATTTCTTTTTTTGTTCCCTCCTGCTTGGCACTGCAGTTTTTGTGGTAGCTGCATCCTACACTGTACTAATTCCTGTTTTCTCCTACTATTCCTTCAAGGCTGGCACCATCTCTTCCAATGATGCCAGTCCTTGGGCACCCCAGCATTCCTTATTGATTTCCTTAACTCTGCCTATACTTCTGTGAACAAACTTTTATCAAATTTAATTCCCAATACCAGCCGAATGTGCTTTAAATTCCCAAGACTATGACTACTCCATTGTTGGGGCAAATGTTCAGTGAAAAAATGCAATAGCCTCACATGGCCTTAAAAAATAAATAAGGTTAAACTGATCCAGTGGATTAAATGTGGGCACCAATGACACACATGGGCAAGGGCCTGGAGAGGGTAAGCTGAGACCTCCATAAACCACTGCATTCTTCCTCTTATCCTTAATAACCTGCTTTATTTTTCATGTTGAAAGAATAACCTTGGAGCAGATGAAGCAGGTAGTATGACATAAAAAGAGAGGAATCTAAGTTCAAGGTTTTATTCAATCTGAAAGCAAGGGGACTTAGTAGCTGGAGCTGGATCTAGGGCCATGCCTTGTCCTCAATCCATCTTGCTGAGCAGAGCTACTGAGGCTGACATTGGGAACATGCTGTCCAGACAGTCACAGTCAAATCGACAAAGAATTGGGCAAATTAATGGCTATTCTAGCCCAAAACAGACTTCTCCAAATAGCCTCCTCTGCCCTGTGGCAGAAATGAGTGGTTTCAGTATCTTTTTTCCTTTCTTCTCTTGCTCACCATGAACTGACTAGTTGGGAAACGAACACGTCAAATTCTGTCCCTACCTAATAGGTGATTATGCTTTGAGATATTTTCAGGGATGTCTTAAGAAAGCAGACTCAGGGTCAAATTGCATACCTACTCTAATAATATATTGAGGTTTTCTTAAAAGTAACATTGTATTTGAACACTGAACACTAATGTACAGGATGCACTGAAACAGAATCCACCAAAGTAATATAGGAAATTCAGTTGAATATTCAGAGTTGAACACTATGCTAACCCTTTATGATACTGGTGTAACCAGCTTATTGCAAAATATATTCCCCTCTGGTGGGAATAAGCTAAGAATAATTTTTTAAATGTTTAATTACTTTCTTCTAATTTTCATTTTTTTTAAATTTCCATTTGCTGTGACACTTTAATAACATCTTGTGCAAAGCCCATAGCTTTGCAAGCCTTGCTACTTTAAAACTCCAACCTCATATCAAATGTCATGTTTTCCCTCCTCTCATTACTGGCCAGACATTTGGCCTTTGCCCTTTCACCCCTCCCTTAGAAGATGGAGTGCTGAGTCTGGCTCTGTATCAACTCTTTACTTTTCTTCTTAAGGCCTAAGTCTTCTAGGGTTGGTGGGCATGCTAAGAAGAAAGAGGAGGCAGAGATGTTCTTAGGTAACTGGTCACTTATTGGTTTGGGCAGGGGTGGGAGGGGTGGTCTCTCTGGTCTCTGGTGAATGATGATGAACTGGTCTCCATGTGAATGGGGTGGATGGTTGTCCTGAAGTATGTCAGCTTTGACCCAGTTCCTTGTCTTTGAAGATTCCTGCAGAGAACAGCCATCATATTGTTCTCTCCAAAGGAAGCTATGCCCTCATACAACTTTAGTTAGAATACTCTATCACTTGACCAGCAGAAACCTGGCCAGTTCACAGCTCCTACCTTCTCTGGTAGTTTCCAGATTACCTTGCATGTAAAGTCATAGAGCTACTGGAGTAATCTCCTTCCTCTTGGTAGAGCAGGGCTAGAAACTGGAGTTCTAACACCCAGCCCAGGATTTTTTTCACTGTGATAACTGCTGGCTGTTGCATCTCCTTCCTGGTATTTCCTAACCCCAGGATTTTGTCCCATGAACCATCCTAGAAAAAGCTTGTTCTTCATTGACTGTCAAAACTGTTTTCCTCTAGAGTGAGAATATTTGCTGGTACTAGCTCAAACTATAACTGTCCCATTGATATATTTCCTATGACCTGATGTCTGCTGAAGGGATCCCTGAGGACTTTTGTCTGCAACTTTATAATCTGCCTGTGCCAAATTTTCCTCCTGCTGAGTTCTGTCTATTTGTCATAACACCCCATTACCTCTTACTAGACTTGCATCACATGTCACAGCAGATTTCCAAAGCCTGTTACTAGAGTCTAGGCTTTTTGCTTTCATCCATATCCATTGTTGGTCACTTTTTGTTTGTTAATCCTTACCCCAGAATATTTTTCCATTGATTTTTTTTTGAAAGAGTAGAAGAGAGAAGGAAAGACAGAGGGAAACATTAATGTGAGAGAAGCACATTGATTGATTGCCTACTGCACGCGCCCTGACCAGGGCCTGGTCTGCAACTAAGATATGTTCCCTTGACCGGAATCAAATCTGGGACCCTTTAGTTCACAGGCTGACACTCTATCCACTGAGCCAAACCAGCTGGGGTGCTGTTCACCCTACCCAGTACCTATTCCATTCCAGTTGGTGTATCTAGTTCCTGTTCCTGATCCTCCACCTGTTATTCACCCTGCCAAGCCTACTGATATTATGACAGAATCACTGTTAGTGTCATTTAATTTGCATTGAGCTGCTCTAAACAATGGGATTATTTTTGTATCCATATTTGTCATAATAAATAGTTAGTATTTATCTCAAAATTGAAATAATGTCTTCTAATTTGCTAATGGGTTTTGGAATCATCCAGACATAAGTTTGAATCCCAGTTCTTCAACTTGGGACTTGGAACAAATAATTTGATCACAAATTCTTGATTTGTAAAATTTAATGTAGATAATGCTCAGCTAAAGCAAGGCATATTTTACTAGACAATATTGATTTTAAGACACATTCATAAGGACATTAACATTTAAGAAAAAATGCATGTCTTAGAATTGATGCAGATATATATGCACATTCCTCAGTTCAATACCTAATTGAGTTAAGTGCCCAGTAGAGGATTCATTGCCCCTCCGTCCCCTCTGTGATCTCCCTTTACTCCACTCTCTTCTTTCTTCGAAAAGTCAACCAAAGTTATTTTAAAAATCAGAAGGGAAAGTAGAAAATGAATAACACATTTGAATATTCTTTTGATTTTTCTTTTTGTCTGAACAGAGGCTCCCCTTTATCCCCCCCACAATCCCAGAAGTAGTTTTCTGGGGAAAATATTTTTTTTACTTTTGGAGCTAGAGGATATTTCACGGACAAAGAAGAAAATAAATTTTTGAGAATAAAGGGGTATTGCTTGACTTTCATTGTATTATGCCCAAGATAATAGTATGTCTCTTGCCACAGGGTGTTTTTGATAATATTTTAATTTTTTATTACATAAATTTGATGTTCTATAATAGGTATCTGTATGGCTGGCAGAAAGGTCTGCAAAGAGAAGCAGTACTAGATTGTGGAGAATTTTGGTCATGATAATTAAACTTTTCTCTTGAAAGTGATGCGGGAGCTTGGGAAGACTTTATGTAGATATGAATGAGATAATCACATTTGCATTTCCAAAGATATCATTCAGGGGCAATGAGATGAAGAACAGAATGAATGAAAGTAGAGGTGCCCTAAATCTAAATGGAGCCCAAAGACACAGTAAATGCATGGTAGAGAAGCAAATTAACACAGGGATGTTCAGCCATACATGTAGTCCCTATCAAATAGGGAAGTGAAAAGAATGTCAACGTTACTATATACAATTGGTTGTTGCTTCAGAGAGGATATTTTAAGAGTTCAAAAAGCAAAAACTATGTGATCTAGGGATTAAGATAGCCTGTGGGACATCTGGATAACTGGTCTGGGCACCAAGAGTCCTATTTTTAGACTTAATAGCCATCCTATATAATAAAAAGGTAATATGCAAATTGACCATCACTCCAATGCACAAGATGGCTGGTCCTATGTGGTCAAAGATGGCTGCTCCCATGTGGACATAGATGGCCACCACAAGATGGCCTAAAGGGAAGATCAGTTGTGGATAACTAGGCCTGCAGAGGAGGGCACTTAGGGACAATCAGGTCAGCAGGGGAGGGCAGTTGAGCGTGAGCAGGCCTGTAGGAGAGTATAGTTGGAAGGGACCAGGCCTGCAGGGGAGGGCAGTTAGGGGTGACCAGGCTGGCAAGGGAGAGCAGTTAGGGGCAATTGAGCCTGAAGGGAAGGTCAGTTGGGGGGGACCAGGCCTGTAGGGGAAGGTAGTTAGGGGCAATCAGGCAGCAGGGGAGAGCAGTTACGGGTGACCAGGCCAGCAGGGGAGGGCACATAGTGACAATCAGGCCAGCAGGAGAGAGCAATTGGGGGGAGGGTGGGGAACCAGGCCTGCAGGGGAGGGCAGTTGGAGGGGACCAGGCCTGCAGGGGAGGACAATTGGGGGGACCAGGTCTGAAAAGGAGGGGAGTTGGGGGGGACCAGGCTGGCAAGGGAGGGCAGTTAGGGATGACCGAGCCAGCAGGGGAGGGCATTTGGGGGTGACCTGGCCTGCAGGGGAGGACAGTTAGAGGCAATCAGGCCAGCAGGGGAGAAGTTAGACATCAATCAGGCTGGCAGGGTAGTGGTTAGGGGGTGATCAGGTTGGCAGGCAGAAGCAGTTAGGGGCAATAAGGCGGGTAGGCAGAGAGGCGAGCAGTTGGGAGCCAGCAATCCTGGATTGTGAGAGGGGTCCCAGATTGGAGAGGGTGCAGGCTGGGCTGAGGGAGACCCCTTCCCCATGCACAGATTTCATGCACTGGGCCTCTAGTTTTAAGATAAACATTGAAGGGGATTTGGAGACTAATAAGTTGCAGGTGGGAGAAAATATCTGGCAAGGTATTCCCTGGGAAGGCAGCAAAATTTGTCTGAGTTATAAGAAAACCAAGGGCTCTTGGTTCTTTCTTGGGACACTTTTTCATGTTTGGTCATAAGGTGGTGGTGTCATTGAAATAGTCTAGTCTCAAGGAGCTTTCTACAGCTCTCTCAGAAAGGAGATTTCTTTTAGAGAGTTTAGTGATGCATAATGAAAGAGTGTCCATAGGAATCCAGACTAATTAATTATGGGGTCCATAAAGCTGAAATATATGGGCAGAGCCAATTAAAAACCTTATAAATTTAACCATGACAACAACAAAAACCCCAGGCCTAGAAAATAAGACTTGATTGATCCATCCTCAAGAAAGGGATACAAAGCATTGGGGCCTCCATAGACTTTGGAAGAAATATTAGCATATTATGGCATTCTGTCTAGAATCATTGATCATGTGACTTGAAGGCAATAGCTTTGAATAGAATCTTTGAGCAAGAGAGGCCTTCCTGCCATGCAGTGCTGTGCTGTAGTATGCACAGCTCTGCCACTTGCTCCTTTTTACTGAGCTTAACCAAAGATACTGCCAATATCAGTGTAGACTAGGAAGCTCTATACAGTGTACAGGTTGTTACAGAAAGTGGATCAAAACAGAAGTCTCTAGGATTTGGGTCAATTCAACAAATATTTAATGAAAGCCTAATATGGACCAAGAACTGTTCTAGTTACTTGTGATACATCAGTGAACACCAAAGAAATGACAAGAAATGACATTATGGTGTTTACTTTTAGTGGAGAGAGAAAATGATAAAGAATAAAAATAATAAAATAAATAAAATAAATATTATCTATATACCAGAGGCCCAGTGCACAAAATTCATGCACTGGGAGGTGGGGGGGGTGTGTCCTTCATGTTGGCCTGCACCCTCTCACAATCTGGGAGCCTTGGGTAGGGCCCCTAGGCCTGGCCAGTGATCAGGGCCTATCTGGGCTTTCCTTCCCCCAGCTTCTGGCAGCTGCCCCTCCCTCTTCCCCCTGCTGCTGCCACTGCTTGCCATCTGTGTAGCTCTGCCCCCTTTCACCCCCATCAGTTGCCTCCCTCTGCAGGTGACAGGTATGGGATGCAATTGCTTGGCTGCCTGTTCCTCCCTCTTTGGGGTGATCATGGGGCAATGACAGGGCCCCTCAACCAATTGCATTGGACCCGCCTTGGCTGGCCTGGCACCAGTGTGTGTCATAGTGTGGTCATCCAGGACGGTTGTCCAGATGGTTGTTCTGCTGTTTGGTTGTTTGGTAGATTTGCATATTCCACTTTTATAATTATGGATATAAAGGGCTAATATGCTAAGGGTCCGACCATCTAACTGGTTGTGATGGTGTGCCAGGGGGCAGACACTCAACACAGGAGCTGTCATGATGTGCATTGGCCATTTACAGAGAAATGGTACTGCAGACCTGGCACCCACAAAGCAACACTTGGCTTCCCCCAAGTGGGACACAGGCCCCACCATCACCCCAGAGTGACACCCCACCAAATTGCAGCCAATGCTGCCAAAACCCCATGGCACAAAATGTGGCCCACAGCCCAGCCCAGCCTGGAAATGATCACTGTGAGTGCTGGGTAATGGTGTCATATAGCAATGCCCGACTTCCTCTCCCTAGCAACTAGCCTCCTTGAAGTTCCTTCAGCTCAGAAATATGACTTGCTTTGTAGCCAGATGGAAACAGTTTATACTTTAACCAATGTCTGTGAAACATTTTCCTGTTCCTCATCTCATTTGATCCTCACAGAAATCCTGAAGAAGATTGATAGGAGACTTGGTGGAAAATGGAGATTTAGAAAGCTTAGAAACTTGACCCAACTGAAAAGAAATAAGAAAAGGTGGACCTTGAAAATTACTTCAGGTTTTCTCACTGCGCAGAATATAGTCAAACACTGCTGCAGTTAAATATTTTACCCTTTGTTCTCTCTGCATGATCTACAATAATAATTTGCTTCATGTTGATATTTACTGCTGTGTTGCTGACAATTACCTGAAAGAGAAGTTAGAGTGCTTCACTGGGCTGGGAAAAGGTTAGCTAAATCAGAAAGCAGGTCTAATTAAGAAAGTTTATTTTATATTTATAAAGGCTAAATTGACTCGCACATGCACAATACATATAAAGCTCTTGCTAGCACCAATCACACACGTGTATTTCAATCTGTCATTGTCAATTGGGAATTTGGTTGACACTTCTATAATAAAGAAAAGGCAAAAAGTGATATTAAAATATTTCTTCTAATTAATTTCCATTCAAGTGCATGAATTTGTGCACTGGGCCACCAGTATTATATAAAAAAGTGATAAGTGATATAGAAAAGAGTAAATAAAGTAGATCTAGATAATGAAGCTTAGGAATTAGACAGGAGGGAGGTAGGCCCTTTGAAAATGTGAGACTGGAGAAAAGGCTTGAAGGAAGGAAGGGATTAACCATATAAATCTGGGGGTGTGAAGCATTTCAGTCAAGGGAAACAACCAAAACAGAGATTTTAAGGCAGTAGTGTGCAAACATGGTGTGTTTGAAAAAACAGCATGAAAACCTATGTAACTGGGAGAAAAGAGTGAGAAGGAAAGTAGAAATCAGTGGATAATTCAGAGAAGTAATGGAGAGTTTGATCAAATAGAGGTTCTACTAAGTTTTTGAGGGAAAAATAATTCAGTGGTGGCTCCATACAAGGTTTGGTATTACCTGCAAGTAGATTCTGTGACATAATTGAAGAGAAGTCACCTAGGGGGTGACCAAAAATGACAGTGGTAAAGAGAAACACTTCCCACTGCTTTCGAGTGACTGAACCTCATGTGATACATCTTGCTGTCACTTTTCTTGGAAGAAGAGGCTAAGATAAAAATCCAAATTTATGCACAGGCTCTGGATAATTGTTACTGGTTCACAAAGAGGACAGGGAAAAATATTGAGGGGATTCTATGAGTGCTTTCTGATACCCCATGTCCAGTGGTAGAGGGCAAGAAAATTTCTCTCAGGGCTGTACTAGTTGTGCAGCCTTGGACAAGTTACTTAGCTCCGAATGCAGCAGTTTCTGCATAAACCAGGTGTAAATGACCTTCTTGAAAAAGTTGATGCGAGTATTAAATGAGATAATACATGCACAGGACTTAATAGAGTATTATTTTATTATCAATAAACCAATATCATTTACTCCAACACAGAGAATAATTATTTGAATAGCCTTAGATAGAAGCATAGATAATTCATCTACAGGCAGGAAGGTAGAGTATTTGAATAGATGCTAATAACTGGGAGTCTGTGGAAGTCCTTTCCTATTGCTTCAACTTGTTCAGTGAATTAGAAAGAATCAACTGAGAGTGGGAATTGGTGAGGAGCTAATGAGGGGTTGAGAAGAGGTGAAGGTGTGAAATACTCTTCTAGAATTTTAGGAGTGTGAATGGACTTTGAATGTATAGTATAATTGTCTGGAGAGAAGCTATACCGTTTATGCAAGTGAGAAGTTGTGTCTGGCTAATGCCCGAGTCTTAGATGTTAAATCCACAAACCATGAAGCATCATGTTCATATCACATGGGATTCAGGTGACCATATGGCCCCAGCTGTCCATCACAAATGGAATATCTGATCTTCCTAGCCTTAACATCAGACAGGCCCTGCCCTCCATGCTCTGCCATCAGGAGGGAGTGCACCAGCAAATATTGATGTCTCAATTAGAAGTAAAGGGCATTTGACCCAAACTGCTAGTGTATCTATTCCTCCCCAATGCATATCGATGGCCTCATTGGAAGTTTCTTAGGAGCAGCCTTCTGGAATGTAAAGGAGAAACAGAATAACTAAGAGTGGTTTTATATCAGGAGAAAAATGGAGAGTCTAGTATCATCAATAGACTGATGTTGTGATGTAATATTGGCTCTGGGCCTGGCAGCTGCCTAGCTTTCCTTTGTCCTGCTTATTTGCCAAACCTTGATCTCTAGGTCCCTTGGTGATTGTAAGAACTATCCTATGTCCTTTCCATAAATTCATTTGCTTTTTAAGGAAGCTGAAATTATTTTTGACACCTGGAGCTATGAAGCTTGATTGATAAATTCAGTGATGAATACAGTATTATTAGTGTAGAAATGACCCTAAGGCAATGTAAGAACATGTTGCAATGTAAATGGGAGTTAGTGTAACTGCATAATCAAATACCAAAGAGAAAAATGCTTACACTAAACATTAATTTCAGAAATTGGCTGTATAAGGCTTGTATGAAGAACAATTAGAGCATCCTTCAAGATAAATGCGAGTTCATGAAATGTTTTGGGATAATTATGTCTCTGACCCGATAAAAACTTGAAAGAATATATGCACACTATGTTTATTACAGTATTGTTTACAATAGCCAAGCTATGAAAGCAACCCAAGTACCCATCAGTAGATGAGTGGATAAAAACAACAACTGTGGTACATTTACACAATGGAAACTATACGGCCATAGAAAATAAGGAAATCTTATCCTTTGTGAAAACATGGTAGACCTTGAGAGTATTATGCTAAGCAAAATAAGCCAGTCAGAGAAAGACAAGTACCATATGATTTCACTTATATGCAGAATCTAATACATAAAATAAACTAAAGAACAAAACAGAAGCAGATTCATAGATACAAAGAACAGACTGACAGCCATCAGAGGGAAAGAGGTTAGGGAGTTGGGAAAAAAGGTAAAGGGATTAAATAAAAACAAACCAGAAAACAAAAGGAAACTCATAGACACAGACAACAGTATGGTGGTTACCCAAGGGAAAGGGGGATAAGGGAAAGTGGAGGAGGATAAATAGTGATGCAAGGAGATTTGACTTGGGGTGGTGAACACTCAATACAATATACAGAATTGTATACTCAAAGGCTATGTAATTTTATTAACCAATGTCACTCCAATAAATTCAATACAAAAAGAAATAAAAGTTTCAAAAAACAACTGAATTCAGAATCTATGGTGTTGTGACTTAGCCTACAGACAAGTTTACTTTTGAGCAAAGCAGACATTGGCATCTCTTTTCATGTAGATTGCTATGGCACAAGAAATAATCATTTGACTAGATATGTATCTATAGAACACATATGATCCTATATAAAAGACTAATATGCAAATTGACCAAACAGTGGAACGACTGGTCACTATGACACGCATTGACCATTAGGGGGCAGATTCTCAACACAGCAGCTGCCCCCTGGTGGTCAATGTGCTCCCAGAAGCTGGGCTCATGGCTGATGAGTGCAGTGGTCATTGCAGGAGCCTCTCCCACCTCCGTGGCAGTACTTAGGATGTCCAACTGATGGCTTAGGCCTGCTCCCTATGTGGATGTCCAACTATGAGAGGGTGCAGGCCAGGCTGAGGGAACCACGCCCCCAAGTGCACAAATTTCGTGCACTGCACCTCTAGTAAAGATATAAAGCTTATGATCTAGTCTGGCATGAGACTGAGGACTCATATCTGGCACAAGCTATTGAGCATAACGTAATTCTGATGAAAGAGTATGATATGACACAGGGTTGGAATATTTTCTTTGGAGTCTGCTCCCATAAACTAGTTAAGAAATTTGGGCATGCAAGTTTAGATTGTCATCTGTAAATAGTAGCATGTAAAGTACTTCAAAAGATTGCTATGATAATTAAATGAGATAATACTGTCCTGCTTTGTCATACTATGACTTTGAAAGAGCAAGAAAATACATTGTGGGAAATTAATAATTGCATTATATGACCCAGTTATAACAATAAGCTTAATATGTTAAAGCATATTTTAGGCTCCCCTGCAACTACAAAGAAATTAGTATCTTCTGAGGGGAAGATTATCAAAGCTTCTCTTGACAATTATCTTAGGAATCTTCAAGCAATTAAGCACTTATTAAAAACCTGTGCGGGCCCTACACTTCTGGTACTGGAGGTGCTAGTTAGAACTACTTGCTGGTGAGCCACATGCAGCTCTTTGGCCCCTGAAGTGTGGCTCTTCCACAAAACACCATGACCTGGGTGAGTCTATTTTGAAGAAGTGGCATTAGAAGAAGTTTAAGTTTAAAAAATTTGGATCTCAAAAGAAACTTCAATTGTTGTACTGTTGATATTTGGCTCTGTTGACTAATGAGTTTGCTGACCACTGTGTCCTAGACTATAAATTCTTTCAGGAGTCATTCACCCTTTAATCCCCATTGCCTGTCACGTAGTACACACTCAACCATTGTTAGTTGGGTTGGGGGTAGAAAAAGCAACCAGTACCAATAATTGCTTATATAAGCCAAACTGTGCTTGTCCTAAATGCTCTTTTTCTGAGAAAATTATGGAAATTATTAGCAACCATGTATAAACAATGGCCCAAAATGGCAGAAAATACTGAAGGGGGAACACCTGGAGAACATGGAATATTAGCAACATAGGCTATTTGATTTACACAGGAAGCAGTTCTAATTATTGGAAAAATATACCATGTAATTGTGAAAATAAGCGATTTCCCTTAGGATTGACTTCAATTAGTCTAAGTAATTGAGCTGTGCCAAAGGTAAAGAAGTCACATTTTAACATCCAGGAAGTTATTTAAACTCGTAAAATCAAATATAAAGAGGATAAACAAACTGGGATCAAACCTTATGCTTCTTTATGCAATTCTAAAGACTTAATTTCAGGATACAAAAGTACTCAGAGTATTTTGTAATTACAAACCAATAAGAAAATCCATCCAGGAGGAATAATTATGTAATTTCTGCCTGGCTTCATTGTGTGAGGCTTAGAGAACAGGAATAAATAGATTCTTCTATCATTATGATTGCTGCAGGCAATGACTCACCACACAACTGGGACCACATCCTAGAATAGTGCTTTTCCCTTTGTGTATCATCTGAGAAATTAGGCAGATTATACTTCACAGTAACTTAAAGCAAAAATTTCAGAAACCCCCAAACCTGATTCAGTTTCTGTGATTTTTGCCAGTAATAACATCAGCAATAGGATTAAGCTATTACAAAAACTACAAGAAATTTATGTTTCGAAATAGTTTTTTGTTTGTCTTAAATTGTTGGTTTTAAATGGTGGGAAAATAATTTATATCTTCAATAATCCGTGGTTTTATAAATATTTACGATACCAAAATGTCATCTGCGTAAATAATTGTAGTTCAGTTCCTAAATTCTTGAGACTAACATTATAAATTGTATTAAGAAACATTTGGTTTGCTCTAATCCTGCTGAGTTTTAATCAATAAACATTACAGCAACCTAATTATAAAATTGCATATTATTAACAATAAACAATGGCACTCAAATACTAAAAACATAACAGATAACCAAAAAAAAAGAACAAAACAAAGCACATGAATATAAACAAGTCACTCTAAAAACAAAAATTAAAAATCTTTTAACCCTATGTTTATCCCAATGTGAATTGAGAAATTATAAATTGTTGCCTGATAAGTGGTATTTATTTACTCAGTTCCATTACTATTTCCAGCAAAGCCTGTGACTGGAGAGAAAAAAATAAAGTAGATTTCCTCTCAGTACAAGCCATGGTAACCATTCTTCCAAAGTGGACTCAGCCTTGGATATTTTGCCTAAAAAAAAGGAAAGCACTAAAAGGCATCAGTGGTAAGCAGAGATACAACAGGTCCATCCTAAGCCATGTTGTAATGAAGTATCTTGCTTGAGTTTACCTTAAAACCCATCTTCCAGTTACATTATGTGTTCTAAACTCGCATACTAGGAATTCAAAGACAAATGAAACCAGGCCCTGAACTGGAGGACCTTATAAATTTCTGAAATTTCACACGTGATTATATGAGTTCCATACGCTCAGCCCTATGGGGCATTAGTTACCTGTGCAGATGCTAGACATACTTGGACTACATGATTCAGATCCCAGTTCTGTCACTTACCAATCTCTTCACCTGGGACAGATTCATAGCAAGCTTATTTTTGAACCAAGCCAACTGCTTTTAAAGCACATGAAGGTCATTGTAATAAGTGATCCACATCTCGCAGTATCATTTATTATTATTCTAACTAAAGTATCTTTTTAAGATAGGAAATTATTATAGAATGCTTGATACACTTGGAATGTCCAAGTTTTCGACTTCATACTACTTCCTCCACGTTTCTTCACAGGGCTTCCAGACCACCCCCTTTCTTTGGTTATTCTGCTGAATCTGGCATGAAATGCTGGAATATGGAGCTGGGCTGCACTGCTCCAGTACAAACAGCTTCCTGTTTTAAACTGTGAAACAGAAACTCTCTGGAATATCACTAACCTACCCCATAATTGGCTTTCACTCCTATAGGGTAGATTACAACTTTCTTGAGGGAAACTGGATGGGAAAGAGAAACAAAAATAGGCCCTGATGGAAAATATCCAGGTGTGAGATGTGCCTGGCCGTGCAGGCCATGGTGAGGAACAGCAGAGTTTCGGAGGAAAAAAATGAGACTTTGCCTGACCATGTGGAAACCATAATACCGCTACCACCCACCTGATTCCTGGCATGTTGCCTCAGCTCTCTTCCTCACTTTGCCCTTGGCCTCTGTCATCACTGGAAGTGTCTAAAAAGGCCCCAACAGGAGGACAGATATTACCATGTTAACAACTGCCTTAAAGGACACCTGAGCACACAGTCTATCTGACTGCATAAAAATACCAAGGAAGGAAACAGGGCATGGGCCAAAAGAAATAGGATTGGAAATCTGACCAGAAAGAACCATTCTACTAGTTGTATGACTTTTCTTTGACAGTAATATAGCACTTAATACACACTGCCTACTGTGTTTTTGTTATTTTGTAGTTATTATTGGTAGAAATAAAATTCAAGTAAGTGCTAATGACGAAGTGGTATTTAGAAAAAGCAAGATGCAAAATCTAATAAGCAGAATGATCTTAACATTAAAAATATAATGTAAGGGAAAACCAGAAGAAAATATATAAAAATGTTATTAGTAATTATCTCTAGATAGAGGAATTACAGGTTTACAATGAAGATTTATTGAATTTTTTGCTCAGTACCCTTTTGTGAGGGCGTCTACCACATCCCCTCACCCTGCTCCAGTCCATTTGGGTGCAGTGGAAGCAACTATGTTCTGTCATCACAATTTTCCATCCCAGCCTGGATCAGGGATGAACTATGTAAGTTGGACCCATGAGTCTATTTCTAAAGAGTCTAGGTATGGAATGGGAGTAAGAATATGGTAAGTAAGCAATCTATACAGCTGAGGCATACATTCTAAAACCTGAGAGCTTTGTGTCACATATGCTGGGAAAGATGAAATTACCCAAAGACTTAGGATCACAGCAGATGGGCAGAGAGAAGCAACGGAAGGCTCAGTAGGTCCAAATGGTCTCTGAAACACTGGAAACACTTGCAATCCTATCACAGCATCTCTAAGAATCTTTATTAACCCTACAATACCTGCCTCTTTTTGCTTCGTTTAGCATCACTATGGTGTTACCAAATATAAAGGGATTTAAAAATATTTTTGTTATTTTATAAATTTTCCATGGCAAGCATATACTTCTTTTATAACCAGAAAACAATATTTTAAAAATATTGCTGTGTGCATGATGAGTGAGTACAAAGGTCAGATGCAGAACTCTACACCAGCTATTTTGCAATCGCTCAGAAGAGTGGATCTTTATATCGGGTTCAATAAACAACAACTTCTACATCCAGGACGTGCTAGTAAGGGGACATGGGCTCACTGCAGAAGATTAGCCACTTGGTTTGCTCCTAATTCTCCAGGTTCAAATTAATATTAGTGACATTAATAGTGTATTAATACAAAGGCACTCACATTCTTCTTGCAACTGAGCATTTTCTTGGAGCAATCATGGACTTGGTCCAAAAAAGCTCTTTGCACAGAAAATACTAAAAGCAGTATGATTTCCTTGGCCCTCTCTCTATTTTGTTCAAGCACACTAAATTGCCAGTTCAACAGAAACCTGTGCCTTCCTCTCCCAGTGAAACAGCAGTACGCTTGCTTTGAAGCATATAACAGTAGGGTCTTCCTTTTCTTTTTCAAATTAAATGCTAGTGCATATTCAATACTTTCAGGATAAATCCCAGCCCTTAGGGGTTCTACATTTTGTCTATGGGTTTTCTGTCTTGAGGTTTTGAGAGAAGGAATGAATTTATGCAAAATATGAATTCTAAGTCCTAGATAGATTTTGAAGAAACCAAGGCTCTGGTTCTGTGTTCTTTCTCATCAACACATAGAAAAAGAGAAAAGGTGATTCTTCATTGCAGTTAAGGTGGCATCAATATGGGGTATTTCAATTTAGTTTCCACTATGAGGAACACCATTCCTGAATATTCTACTTTAAAAAGGAACAAAAATGGTGCATGTCTCTGGGTGATTTTTTTTACTTCCTCTAACAGTAGGAAAGATTGAGGCTTGCTATGAAATATTACCATCTCTAAGTTCTTTTTCTGTTTTGGTTGGGTGAAATGAGCTGATTTGTCACTTATTATGGCCAATAAAATGGCTCTAAACTAAGCATACAATTAGATACGGTCCCAAAACATAAAGAAAAAAATACAAGCTTTTAAAAATTATTTTTCATTCCAAATCAAGATATCTAATTTAGGTCTTAAGTGGGAGAGTCACAAATCTATATGATTCTAGCTCCATAAATAATAATTTACCAAGAATGATATTTCTATTTGCTGAATCCAACAGTGAGGGCAGCAAGACAGACTGATCCTGAATTCAATCTCTGAAATTTGACTTAGCAAAGTATTATTTGCCTGATTTCAGAAATCTACGGTTTTTGTTCCCTTTTTGTTATTTTCTTTATCCTGCACTCCTGCTTAGTGTTCTTTGCTGTTGTTCTTTCCACTTTTCTACTTAGAGACAAAGTTTCTTACCAATCAAGTATGATCTGTATCTAAAAGAGAAATCTGACAGGGCAGAGTGCATCCACAATCTTCTTGAGTTCACATGGGGAACAAAGATGCTTTCTTTACAAGATGTGCTGGCCTCAAGGCCATGTCGCTCTGCAGAAGTCCTCCCTGTCTGATGTTTTGATAAAACAAGATTGGACCTCAACCCATCAGGGCTCCAGGCAGTATCTCCCTGAGAGAGTAACAAGTCTGAATCTTAGCACTGTAGATTGGTGATACAGGAAGGCCTTGCATAGCATTCTCTTATTTCAAACATGAATCAAGTAAGGTCCAGGAAAGCGACATGAATTACCTAAGGTTATCTCATTTGTGGAAGAGCTGACTCCAAACCTGTGCTTCCTGATTTCTAGTCCAGAATTATTTCCCATTCTATTTGGCCTTAGCAGGCTGCAATCACTTTTTCACTCTTTTAAAGCTGTAATTTTATTTAACTTAGTTTCTCAAAAAAGAGTGCATTCTAAGAGTTTTAAAGCTTTCTGTAATTTATCAAGTGATTAATATCATTTGTGGGGAGAAACTCAATAAAATGTCTTATGGAAGAGTTTCAGCCACTACTTGCAGAAGTTTCTTATGTCCACCAAACATACTAGTTTTGTAAATCACATTAATTAGCTAATTCTTACTGACAAAATAGGCAAGGGAGAAGGAGAAGAGAAGGTGGGGGCAGGTAATGAATTTACCAAGAACCCACTAGTGCCAGGAGTCTTAGGAACTAGACAGCGTATTTCCCATTTTAAAGAGGAAAACAGAGGTTAAAGAGCTGAGTAATTTTCCCATGGACAGCTAAGATCTCTACCTGAACCACTTTGGTTCTAAGCTTATGTTCTTTGAGTCAAATAATTGCAAATCAAGTACAAAGACAGAAGAGGATGCTCTTTTGAAAGAGCCAACTATTATTTACAAACACTCTTTTTTAAATCCCTTGCATAAAACTTTTCCCTATATTACTTTCAGCCCTTTGGCAATGTTCCCCACGGAGAAAGGTTAAGTGCTTAAAAGACTCCATTTAGTCATGTTTCTAATAAATAAAGCAATGTTATTTAAACCTTTGGAGCTTTTGTCAGGCAAAGATATCACTGATTTTCTTTCCCACATAGGGAAATGTATACAAAGGTCAAAGAAGCCCTGGAAAAACATAAATTTTTCAGAGTAGCTCTGTCCTCCTGGTTGCCAGGGGGGACTTTTGATTGGCTCTTGGAGGTCACCTTAGTCACATTTGAGTTCATTTAGCATTCTCAGATTGCTCATCAGAAGAAACTAAGCATTCAACTTCAATTAGTAAGCTTTGTATCATTGATTATTCAATTTAGGAAACTCATATTTAGACAATCTTTATAAGATATACAATAAGTGGATAACAGAAATGTTCCTGGAAAATGAATAAAAATCAAAGTTTGGTTTAATTTTTTTCAAAATTCGCTACTAATAACAACGTGTTAAAAATTAATAGTAATGACTCATACTTCTATATAAAGTTCAGTAGTCAACCAAATATTTTCATACATCTAATCTAATTTAATTCTTACAAATAACATTTCAGAAAAATTCAAATATTAAGTGAATGTTAGTCTATGCTAAGCATTGAGTTAGGCCCTAGAGATATAAAAATAAATAAGAAATAGCCTTTGTCCTCAAAGAATTTACTATTTTTCTCATTATCATGGTATGCAATATAGTAGGTAAGTAAAGTTCAAAAATGAGAATATACTTACCCATTGAGTCCAGTCACAGCCAGGACTGAAACTAGAGTTTGTTTGACTCTAAAACTTATTTCTGTCTTACTACATGAAACTCCTGCTTAGCATGGGGGTAAAGGAAAGAGAACATAGATTTTATTTAAAAGAGCAATATCCCTTAATGTATTAGTTTTTAGTTTATGATATTTATAAATTGGGGATTTTTAAGGCATTGTGCACCCTTGTAGTCTATCCTGCTATCAATATAATGCTTAGCCTTTCTAATGTTAAAAGAAAAAGTTTTCATCATATATTTGCTTAAATAGAAACATAATGCAAGTTATCGTGTTAATGTATAATATTCAACTGAGCAATTCAC
This sequence comes from Lasiurus cinereus, assembly GCA_011751065.1. Taxonomy (NCBI): domain Eukaryota; kingdom Metazoa; phylum Chordata; class Mammalia; order Chiroptera; family Vespertilionidae; genus Lasiurus; species Lasiurus cinereus. Next base: position 31,550,456 of record JAAGEH010000030.1, on the reverse strand, counting down.
CAAGTATAATAGCTAAATATGCTATTATATATTATCGTGGGTCTCACAATTGAGAAAAAGAAGACTTGGGGAGAGTTCATAAGTACAAAAGGAATTGGTGATTAAAGGGTTAGACTGAAAGAATTTATTAAGAAAGGTTCAAGGAATTAGGCTCTAGGATAGGAGCTGAAGAACATCTTGATAACAATCTTCATGCACATGAGTAGTTATTATACTAGCTACTTTTCATTTTTACTTCTAAGGACAAAAGAAAATGAATTCAAACTGTAGCCCTAGGGATTTAAGTTAGCTATGAAAAATGATTTGCTGACAGTGATATTGTCAGTTACTGGAATAAGATATCAGGGGAAGTTGTGGAATCCCCCTTAAAAAATACAAAAAAATTCCTAATCTCTTTTTATAGTCCAAATGTGACATGGCCCCAGGCAGAAAGGTGAACTAGATAACTTCTCATGGGTTTAGCTCAGGGACTCTATCCCTGGTGACTGAAGCCACTGAAAGCATCTTTTCCAGGTGAATGCCAAAAAGAAATCATTGATCCAATTAGTCATTTATCTATCTCATTCAGTTCATAAAGGATCACAAAATAAAAGTTTTGAGAAACCGGTTTGGCTCAATGGATAGAGCGTCGGCCTGCAGACTGAAGGGTCCCAGGTTCGATTCCAGTCAAGGGCATGTATCCTGGTTGCAGGCACATCCCCAGTAGGGGGCGTGCAGGAGGATGCTGATCCATGTCTCTCTCTTATCGATGTTTCTAACTCTCTATCCCTCTCCCTTCCTCTCTGTAAAAAAAAATTCAATAAAATATATTTTTAAAAAAGTTTTGATAGGTCAATAAGGAGAGAGAGAAAGAGAGAGTGAGATAGAGAGAGAGAGTTATTTCAGACACCATGCCTGGTATGTGCACATCAGTATTTGCTGAGAAAGCCTTTTTTTGTAAATCTGAAATTTGTTAGGGTTGGGGTGGGCTGATAATAGTAATAAGTGTAAGACGGCCATTTTTATTGTCCTTTTATTCTTAGTAACACAACTCCTCAAACGTAATTATCCAGGTAATGTTCTCAATTCTCCACTTCAGCTTTTATGTGTACTTTCATTCTAATGTGATAAAAGGCAGACACATAAAGGGAATCATTATCAAAGTCTTCTGGATTTCCATTGACTGGGTAATAATCTAATTAGGCGGTGCATATTGCTTTAATGTAATGTAAGATTCTTAATGTCTGCTCATTTTTAATTCTACTTGGTAAAAATATCTTAATTATAATATAACCCATAGATCAACACTAGAAATAAGCTCTGAGACTTGTTAATATTATATAGAAAAAGAACACTTATACTCTATGTAATAAATCACTCATATACATAATAAACTCAGAGAGGATAATTAGATGTCTAAACTATTAAATGCTTAAGATGACATAGCTCATCAAATGTATGAATGTATAAGTCAGAATTGAATCCCTTCTCCCTGAGGTTCTGGCAATAGCACTCTAATTTTAGTAGCTTCCCACACAATATACACTATCATTTTTTCATCATGTATGTTGCATTAACATATAGGCAGAAACCACAGCAGCAAGATGATAAAATATTACTTAGCAAGGTATATTCAAAGCAACATTCCTTTAAAATAACCCTCTGAGATTTGAAATCACCTAATGAATAGAAACCTATTCAAGTCTGTTTTAAATTGAAAAATAAAATGGAAAATAATTTATCAGATTAAATACTCTGAAATATTCATATTTTGCTAAAATTAAAATATACACACACACAAAAAGATTTACAACTAATGAAAATATTTATGTAGCACTCGGTGCTTTGCTAAACATGTTTCCACATCTCATCATATTTGAGCTATAAAGTACCCAGGTGTAGTATTATAATAGTGCCTGAAGAAAGCTAGTTTTGTAGAGTCAGTGCACTTTTAGCTAACAGGCTCTGAGGTATGTTCTCTACACAGACAATTTTCCAAGTCAGCAGTCACTCCCTCATTCAGAACCACCTGTCACTAAGTGCCATTAATGCTAGCACTGCAGCATTTGGGTAATTTATCCACTTATTTCCATTTGCTCTTTTATAGAACGAAAGACCTATGAAAACAGGGAGTTTATCTGTCTGTGATTGTTTCTTTCTTGTATCTAGAATGGTGCTTAAACATAGTAGGTGCTCAATAAGTACTTTTAAACCAATGAGTGAGTTCCTACAGCCCTGTGTTATACTGCTTCTCAAACCTCCCCTTTAGATTATGGAGCTGGCTCATTGGCATCATGAGAGTTTCTTTCTTCTCATGTACCTTAATATGTGTTTAACCAATTTTACTAAAGCACACATTTACTTCTTAGCTTAAAGCATTTTTTAAAATGAAAAACTCCTTACCCTGGCATTTAAAGTCTGCCACTAATGACCCTACCCAACATTTTATCAGCTCCCAGCCTTCAGTTTCACAATAAGATCCTTTATATCATTCCTGTCATCCCTCAGATCTTCTTGCCTGTTTGACTCTGTTCACACAAGTCCCTTGGTCCACAAAATAGCCACACAGACCATCATTATCTATTGAAATGTCACCAGTCCTTCAATATTTATGTGAGATGTTACTTCACTCAAGATATACTGATCAGATGCCATCACTTGTCTTATTCTGCCTTACAATATGTGGATGCGTGTCTAATCCCCACTATTCAAAGCTTCCTAAGGCCAACAACTGTGTCTTACTTCATTTTTACCCTAACACACCTACAACATGTAGTCACTGGTCAATACATATCTGCTAAGTTGAAGTGGCTCTGAAAGGAAAATCATGGGGTTGAAAAATATCTACCTTGTTGGACATATGATAATGAAAGCAGAGTTTGAGATAATGTTTCAAAAATCTGGGTTTGATCTGAGCTCTGCCTTTTATAAGATGAGAACCTTAGGCAAGATTTTTACTTTTCTTTTAACCTGCCTGAAGCTCCATTTCCTCACCTATAAAACAATGAGAATTATATCATCTATCTCACAGGGTTTCTATTGGACTCCAATGGGAAAATGAAAATAATGATGCTTTTTAAACTTTAAAGTGGTATGAAGATTCAATTATTACTGAATTACATGTCCAAGAGCTTGTTGGATGTGTAGGAAAGGAAAGCCAGTTGGTAATTTTGAGTCCTTTCCTGCCTGCCATACCTGGTGGAGAATGAGGAAGGAGCCTGAACAAGAAGTAGAAGAAAGAGCATTCTCCTTCTGCCAGTAGTCTTATTGCCCAGCAGATGAAAAATTACATCTAGACATATTTTCAAATGAATGCTCAGCCAACTCACTAAATAGCTATGTGACAGAAATTAGAAAAAATGCCCTATAATAAATTATTTTGCAATTTAGAGTTTATCATGTATTTCATTAAGCTGACAAAGCAGCTTTTAAAACAACAACCAAATAAACAAAAAAAACAAACCCTCATTGCTAAACGTGTTTTTTCCCCCTCACCTCCTTCCTCTGTGTATTTTCTCTTTCCTAAATTCATTTTAAAAGAAAAAAATTACAACCTTGAGAGTTTGTCATCTCCCTTGGAAAATACCGTAATTCTACTCTGTGCTCCTGTCATTGTCTGTGTGTGCCCCTCATTTAGAACTCAACACAAAAGGCTGCCTATGAAAAGAAAAGAGGAGGAACTGGTGCCTGGAACCAGCCAGGGTGGTTTGAGCAGTCCTGTCCGGGAGAGCTGTTTCCCATGCCATTTTCTGCTTCAGATATTCCTGATCTTAGAGACAAGCTGGATGCAGGTTATGATATCTGAGAACCCTAGACCAATGCGGCTCATTGTGCTATAATCTGATTTTAGAAGAGTTTACGCTATTCACATTCCTCATCAGAGGCTTTCCCACATTTCTGGATAGGTGATGGCATTTTAATAATTTCTTTTTTTTAAGTGCAGGGGAGAAAAAAACATCTGCCCATTATCTAAGAGAATGTAACGGCTACCTCTGTGGAGTGAGGGCTGGGTTATGAATCAGTGTTTTTCTGTTTCTTCATTTCATTTATGTGCAGGTTTACTAGACACTCTGGACTGGTTTGAAACCTCCCAATGACGTCAATGGGCAGAGAAATTGGAGCAACGGAGACAGCTGCAATGCACCAAGTCTACTGAGCTTTTATTCTTTTCTCCCAGAGTGACATCGGAGACAGAGATTATCAATCAAGCCCTCCTGGCTTAGTACCAAATCAAAGGCACTTTATCATTCAAAGCAGTAAAAGCTGCAATTAGAAAATCTGCTCAGCTTTTTCCCTAGGAATGTCTTGCTCATAACAATTAATAATGCAATTAAAACTGAATTAAACAAGAAAATGCTTACTAAAATATTTAGTTTAACTATGGGAACTATTTCCCTTAATATTTCAGTTATAGAATTATTAAAAATCACTCTCTACATATATTTTGTATAAAAATTCAAAACAATCAAATTACTACCTCTTTTAAAAACACTAATAAAAGCCAAATGATGAACTTTAACCAGTTTCCCAGAAACATACAAATGTCCAGGAAAAAATTATGGGTACATATATAGCAAAGCCTTGCTATCATTTAGAAAAACAGTAAACAACAACAACAAATCCATCACAATTGACAATTGACAGAAGCTAGTGCTCTGTGAATTAACATTCTTTTCAAAAACATTCTAAATAAAACTATAAAGTAGAAAGAGCAAGAAGAAAGAGCCAACTGCTTTTTTGTTTCTTAAGCACAACATATTGTTTAGTGACTTTTCAAGCCTCTCTTCTTAGCACTAATCTTGCTGTCATGAGTATATAAGTTTATTGAAATCTGAAAAAAATACAACACTTAATCTAATTATTTACTTTTAAAATAAAGGTTTCTCTGCTGTCCTCTCTCTCTCTCTCTCTCTCTCTCTCTCTCTCTCTCTCTTTCTCTCTCTCTCCTTGTCTTTCTTTCTCCCTTTCTCTCCATCTCCCCTTTTTAAGAAGGAAATTTTAAACTAGTAAGGATAATCAAGGCTAATCACAGCAAATCTAATAAACATCCTTAAAATGGATTTTCATTTTCAAAGCTGCTAGGAGACCTCTGCATAGAACTGGCTCACCAGAGTGAAGAACACAGACTCACTATGTTGCCTCTCCTTGCCTTCTGCAGTGTTTGTTGGCAGCAATGCTGGTGATAAAATGTTAAGAGGGAAAGAGAAAAGTGAAGAGAAAAATAAGAGAGAAACACTAATGTCAATCTCAAGGTTATGTGGCCAAATTGAATAGAATCCAAAGCCATTTAGTCTAGAAAGTCAAACTGGCCAGGAACAAGAAATATAGAAAACAATACTCTTCAGCCTTGACTACTATCCATGAAGCATCATTCCTAGCTCACTCAATGTTATCACAGCAAGTAATATTACATATGATACATAAATATCTAACTTAATAATAGACTCCAGAAATGTGAAAGGCCATGATGCAAACTTACTTTTTCAATGAGGAAAACAAGAGAACATGTGTTTAAATGTTGGCACTAAAAGTTTAGGATAGCTAGAATGATGAGTGTCTTGTCAATCAATCAATTATGCTTACCCAAGGCAGGGTGTCGAAAGTGCTCTTTATTACTTGGATTTAAACAATAAGCCTTTTTTTTCCCACTCTTCCATCCACTTAGTTGTGAAACAGACAAGTCATAGCTAAACCTACCAACTATATTACACATTATTTTCCAGGCTGAACTTCCTATTGACTCCAGCCCTCAATTTTCTCCCACCAATAGATTCACCATTCGTTTCATTTATCATAATGGTAATAATATGGGCACTGAAGGCTGATGGATATGGGTTGGTATCCCAGCTCCATCTCTTGGTAGGTACATGTCTTTGAATAACTCAATTTGCAAAATAATAATGAATGAAATGACACACGAATAAACACCTTGTAGGCACTCTAAATGTGATAGGTATTATTTTTAGATACTTGCTTAAGAATGTGTATCATTGTACTTCAGTGCCAGTACTATGCTAGGCAGTGAGAAAACACACACACACACACAGAGAGAGAGAGAGAGAGAGAGAGAGAGAGAGAGAGAGAGAGAGAGAGAGAGAGAGAGAGAAGATGCAAAAATCCACAATTAACCACCAAGTTACATATACGCAGCTCTTTGGCTCCTTGAGTGTGGCTCTTCCACAAAATACCAAGGCCTGGGCGAGTCTATTTTGAAGAAGTGGCATTAGAACAATGGTTCTCAACCTGTGGGTCGTGACCCCTTTGGGGGTTGAACGACCCTTTCACAGGGGTTGCCTAAGACCATCAGAAAATGCAGATATTTATATCACGATGCATAACAGTAGCAAAATTTCATGGTTGGGGGTCACCACCACATGAGGAACTGTATGCAAGGGTCGCGGCCTTAGGAAGGTTGAGAACCACGGCATTAGAAGAAGTTTAAAGTTTAAAATATTTGGCTCTCAAAAGAAATTTCAATTGTTGTGCTGTTTATATTTGGCTCTGTTGACTAATGAGTTTGTGGACCACTGCCTAACCAGTACCAATAAAAGCAAAGTAGGACCTTACATAGTTGTGGGAAATCTGCCTTATTAGTCAGTCATCTGTCAAACCTTGTGTCATAAACAAGTAAGTAAGTGCCCAAGTGAGTACCTAGTCCCAAACATTCTATTTCCTTTACCATTCTTGAATTGGTTTCCTCTTTATATGGCCCTAGGTGACCTGCTTTATGTAACTATCAACCCTTCCCTAGATTACTCCAAAAGCTTCCTAACCACTTCCTTTGCTTTGAGTTTTATCTATAACAGTGGTTCTCAACCTTTCTAATGCTATGACCCTTTAATACAGTTCCTCATGTTGTGGTGACCCCCAACCATAAAATTATTTTCATTGCTACTTCATGAGAGTAATCTTGCTACTATTGTGAATCGTAATGTATAGCAGTGGCACTCAACCTGCGTAGGCGACCCTGCTAGCGGTTCTCAACCTGTGAGTCGTGACTCACAGGTTCAGTATCGCTGCTATAGTGCCTAAGACTATCAGAAAACACACATATTTACATTATGATTCATAACAGTAGCAAAATTACAGTTATGAAGTAGCAACAAAAATAATTTTATGGTTGGAGGTCACCACAACATAAGGAACTATATTAAAGAGTCGTGGCATTAGAAAGGTTGAGAACCACTGATCTATAAGATCATCTTTTTAAAGGTTAAATCTGGCTATGCCACTCTCTGCTTAAAAACCTACATGGTACTATAAACCTTTTATGGAATAAGTCTCTGTTCCTTAGTCCCTCACAAGATTCCTATATATGTGGCTTGACTAATTTTCTCACTTTATCTTCTTAATGTGACCTTTAATACCCCCTGTGTCATTCAGGTACCCTAATTACCTGCTGTTTCACATTTTCACATACTTTCTGCCCTCTTCCTCCATCTCTATACCTCCTGATTCCTGTGAACACATGCTTTTATTAGACAGACACTTAACAGATGCAGTAAATGTATTTGCTAACCTGTTTGTTTCCTCCCTACTTGAATGTGAGCTCCTGAGGACTACATGCTGTTCATTTCCATTTTCTCTAGCTAGGCACAGTATGGCCTGCTGTTCTTGAAAAATACAAAATGAATCCATGAACAGTAGTATCTATGAATTCTACCTTACCACCACAGAGATATTAGAATCCTTCTTATACAAGAAAGATGGATCTTTAGAGGACTTCTGGGACTGCTAGGCCCCATTTCCTTCTCCCCAGACCTTGTTTCAAACTGAGGACTAGATACTGGATTCTGGAGCCATAAGAAAGGACACTAGAAGTTCTAAAATCAGGTTTAGATAGGCATATTTAAAATCCACACTTTCTGAAGGCCCCCAGTTCTTTTAAAGCATGTGTACAGCCTACCACTTTAAACAAATTGTAGTGATGCCAATGGTGAGAACTTACATCATCTCACGCAATAAACTAATTAATCATTTATTGACAATCTCATTTGCTTAAATGATCTGAGCAGCCTAGATCATTTACTCATTCATTCAGCAAATATTGATTGACAACTGGTATCATCCTAGACATTGCAAATTCAATGGTGAGCAAAGGGGTTAACTTATGTTCCCTGAGCACCTACTATATTTTTGATAGGTGAGCCACCCATGATGGAGGTCTCTTTTTGGCAAAGATCTCACTCTCAAGGCCAAAATAGTGGATGCTCTTCTCCAATAATTTCTGTTTCTGTGTGAAGTCTCCACTCTCCACTGTGTTATGTATTCTACCAAATCATGTGCAGTCCCACTTTGATTGGCAGATAAAAGAAAAGAGTCACTCTTCTTGAGCATGCAAAGACACTTAGATAATCTGGCATTGGCCATTCACTGTTTGATGGTGCTATTAATACAATACATATGCTGGGTTAGTTTCCTGGTAGGCAAACACCAACAAATCAGTGACTTGGAATTAATTAAAGCAGCGTATCAGAGAATCAGAGACCAAGGCTTGTCCCATGCCATCTCTCCAAAATCACTTGAACTCATGGAGATGTCTAAGTCCAGATCACACAATTACAACTCAAATACATGCACACACAAACACACATTCATGCATCCTTCTGACAATTATTTACTGAGCACTTCCTATGTGCTAGATACTTTTCTAAGCATTTAGGATATGTCCATTAACCAAAAAGACAAAATTCCGTGGCCTCATGGAGTTCACATTCCAGCTCAGGATGGGAGGTAGGATGGGAGGAGTGGAGACAGAAAGTAAACAATACACATAAGCCTGGTCTAGACTTTATCTATCTTTCCCTGAACCAGTCATGCTTATTTCTGCCTCCATTCCTTTGTATTTGTTTTTCCTTCTTTCTACCTGGAAAGCTTCTTTTGTCATACTGAAAGACCAAGGTCAAATAGCACCTCCTTTGTGAAGTCTATGCTTGCTCTTCATGGACCTTATAGAGCTTTGCCCATAGCTCTCCTATGGCATTTTTCTCAGATTGTCTTCTAATTAACATGTGTCTATTTTTCTCACTGGAGGATAAGCCTTTCCTAGGTAGAAATCTAGCCAAGACTAATTCTCAGTAAGTATGGTATCACCAGTGCCACCAAGTACAGATCATACTAGAATCACACCCTCAATGAATATTCAGTTAAAGAATGAATACAGTTTTAGTCTATCATAAATAAAACAAGATTAATTTTGAGGTTAATTTTGAGATTAGAATGTTTCTTTGCACATCAAAGTTTGAATAATAAATAAATTTAAGAAAAAGTTTTCTAGATATGGAACTATCCTATTTAATAAAGAGGGAATATGCTAATTGGCCTTCATGCTGTTGCAAAGATGGAGGTGCTCACAGCCAATAAGGAGGGGATATGTTAACTGACTGTCCTGTCCTCAAAGATGGTGGCACCCACAGCCACAAGATGACGGCTCCCAGTCCTCTCAGCTCAGCCGGGGCAGCAGACACCCAGCAAGTCCAGGTTTGGCTGCTCTACGTGCCTGCCCTATGGAGTCCCCCAGTACCCTCAGCCCCCCAGCTGCCCTGGGCCAGCCTGAGGCCCAGGCAAACCTCAGATGGCAGCTGCCCAGTCACCGAGGGCCACCCAAGGATCAGGTAATCAGGGCAGCCCAAGTCTTGTGCTACCCGCAGTAGCAGAGGTGTGAGGGGGCATCACCTTCCCCTGATCGCTAGTCATCTCCCACTCCTGAGGGCTCCTGGACTATGAGAGGGGGCAGGCCGGGCTGAGGGAGCCCCTCCTCCTGTGCATGAATTTTCATGCACTGGGCCTTTAGTTTTTTGTTGTTGTTTTAAATTAAATCTTTATTATTCAGATTATTACATTTGTTTCTCTTTTTTCCCCTCCATAGCTCCCCTCCACCCAGCTCCCACTCTTCCCTCTACCCCCCAACCCTCCCGTTGACCTCATCCATAGGTGTATGATTTTTGTCCAGTCTCGCCCTGTACACCCCTCACACCTTTCCCCCTGAGAATTATCAGTCCACTCCCTTTCTGTGCTCACCAGTTTATTCTGTTGATCAAATTTTTAATTCACTTAATTTTTAGATTTACTTGTTGATAGATACGTATTCGTTGTTCATAATTTTTTATCTTTTACCTTTTTCTTCTTCCTCTTCTAAAAGAGTACCTTTCAGCATTTCATATAATACTGGTTTGGAGTTGATGAACTCCTTTAGCTTTTTCTTATCTGTGAAGCTCTTTATTTGCCTTTCAATTCTGAATGATAGCTTTGCTGGATAGAGTATTCTTGGTTGTAGGTTCTTGCTATTCATCAGGTTGAATATTTTTTGCCACTCCCATCTGGCCTGCATCATTTCTGTTGAGACATCAGCTGACAGTCGTATGGGTGCTCCCTTGTAGGTAATGAACTGTTTTTCTCTTGCTGCTTTTAATATTCTCTCCTTGTCTTTTGCTCTTGGTATTTTAATTATGATGTGTCTTGGTGTAGTCCTCTTTGGATTCCTTTTATATGGGGTTCTGTGTGCTTCCTGGACTTGTAAGTCTATTTCTTTTACCAGATGTGGGAAGTTTTCAGTCATTATTTCTTCAAATAGGTTTTCAGTATCTTGTTCTCTCTCTTCCTCTGGCACCCCCACAATTCTGATGTTGGTACGCTTGAGGCTGTCCCAGAGGCTCCTTACATTATCTTCAGATTTTTGGATTCTTTTGTCTTCTTGCTTTTCCAGTTGAGAGTTTTCTGCTTCTTTATATTTCAAATTTTTGACTCGATTCTTGCCTTCTTCTAGTCTGCTGTTAGGTCTCTGTATAATATTTTTTATTTCAGTCAGTATATGTTTAAATTCTAGTTGGTCCTTTTCAATCTCTAGCTGGATCTTTTTCATCTCCTCTTGGGACTCGCTATCTTTATCCAACTTTTCTAGGATATTCTTAAAAAACCTTATAAGCATGGTTTTGGACTTTATATCCAGTCGTTTGTTTTCCTCCATTTCTTTTGTTTGTGATCCCTTCCCTTGTCTCAACATTTTCACTATGCCAGGAGAACTTCTGTGTTGGATTCAGCCTTATGATATCAGACTTGCAAACCCGCAAAAGCCTATCTGTTGAGTTTGGGACGGGTAAAGTCTCAGGGCTTAAGGGACCGCCTTGCCTTCCAGTCAGCCCCACCCTCCATGACCCCTGAGTGTCATGTGCGCGAGCGCTCTTGCAGTGCCTCTAGACTGCTGCCCCTCCGGCTACCCTGTGCTCCAGGACCATATGAGTCTGGGTCCCCAGGGTTTCGCCCGAAACTGGGGTTTAGGGAGTTAGAAATGGCACAATTGGGAGGGTCTGTCTCTCGCCCACTCGAGAAAGCCAGCGGCACAATCAGCAGTCGGTCCTCTGTGCGCAGTGCCGTGAGTGCCACCAGACCTCTGATCTTTTGCGACTCCCCTAAATTTCTGTGCACTTCTCCCTTTTCACAGTCCAAACTCCCCCCATATGAGTTTTGGCTGGATCTGGGGTTTAGTGTCCTAGGATAAGGAGTCAATGCCTTTGAAAGTCTCCGCCTCCCTCCTGCCAGAGAAAGCCAGCCAGGTTCTCTGGCACCAGCTCTCTCCACGCATGCGTCTCCATACCTCAGCTTTTTGCAGCTCCTCTGGGTTCCTGTGAGCCCCTCTCTTTCCTTCTAGTTGTAGAATTTCCACTCAGCCAGCTTTTCTGTGGTTTTGGATGATGTCAGTTCAGTCTTTTAGTTGTAGTTTTGAAATTGTGTAAGGCAGCAGTGTAGGTATTTACCTATGCTGCCATCTTCGATTCTCCCATGGTTGTTTTTTCTGGGCCTTTAGTTTGATATGAAATAAAACAACATTGCTTTTCTAAAAGCTGACTCAGCAGGCACAGTAATTCAAAAGCTGACTTAATTGCCAAGACTGGTTTGGCTCAGTGGCTAGAGCGTCAGCCTGTGGACTGAAAGGTCGCAGGTTCGATTCCGGTCGGGGGCATGTACCTTGCTTGCGGGCACATCTCCAGGGTGGGGAGTGCAGGAGGCGGCAGATCGATGTCTCTCTCTCATCGATGTTTCTGACTTTCTATCCCTCTCCCTTCCTCTCTGTAAAAAATCAATAAGATATATTTAAAAAAAAAAGCTGACTTAATTAATTGAGACAAATAGCCTTGATAGTAATAATAATTTTATGATTTACCCTTTTAAATGTTTAATTTCACATGTGCTATAAACATTGGATAAGTTGAAGAATATAGTTAATATACTTACTTTCTTCAATTATCACAAGGAGATTAAATTACTGTATTACTTTAAGAAGGTAGTCTTAGCCATGAGACTAATTCATTGTGATTGGCACAACAGACTTTACTCTGGTAAGCTGCGTTTTATGGCGGGGAATATTCAGAGTGGAAGTTTGCAGCTTTTAGACACTGCCTATACCTCACTGCAGTATTTGATCTGTGCTTTTGTAGATTCTCTATCAGATTACCTCTCTGCTTTGCCAGTGACCTCCAATCTTGGAATTTCTCTTCAGTGTGTCTTCAGCTTCCAGAATCTTGCCTTTGTTGATTCAACTATGTAATGAAAGAGGAAATTGCCTTTCTGACAGAGAGGAAGGTCTTAAGAGCAAGCTAACATTCCTTCCTGCAATCAACTCAGCGTAATTTTAGGTCTTCTACTGAGCTAATAGTCTGAGCCATCTGCCTTTAACCAGATTAGACTACTGAATACTACATAGATTTTCATACTTCATAAAAATAATGTATTTCCTTCTTGGTCTTTACTTAAAAAACAAACTAACAAAAGAAAACCGTTTATCTGACTTTCAAGAAAATAATATCTTACAAAAAGTTCATTTTTCTGCCCCAAATCTGAAGTAAGGATATTCACATTTTTCTTGCACACCCTCTTCCCCCATAGCTTCATGCTGAGTCCAACCAATAAAAATGTGATGATTTGATTGCTAGATTTCTTTGACTCAGTGCGCTCCGCTTGAGCAGGCTATATGCAGCTTCTTTAAATAGCATAGGAAGAAAGAAGTCATGTAATTCTTCAGATATTATACACAATTTTCTCATCAAAGTGGGCTCACAGACATTCACCCATAATTCTTGTGCTATGGCTAAAGTGTCAGGGGAAGGATAAAGTCCACTGCCCTGAAAAAACATGAATACATTCTTGAAAGTCCTGGTTGTTTGTATTTCAGCTAAATAAAAGTTGTTGATGATTGAAATAAGTTTTGCTGCTATCTGTACCTGTCAGTGACAATCAATAAAAAATAATGTATTGAATTTTTGACAGTATTCAAGTTTTACTGTTATTTATCTTCATTACAGAGACATGATTGTAAGCACATTATTTTCTCAAGCTGGCTTGAGTAATTAAAGGAAAGGGCCTTCTTTGAGTTTAAAATAAAAGCATCCTTCTGCCCTGGCTGGCGTGGCTCCTTTGGGCATCGTCCCATACAGGAGAGGCTGCTGGGCTGATTCCTGGTCAGGGCTCATGCCTGGGTTGTGGGCTTGCTCTCCAGGAGTGGGTGTGCAGAAGGCAGCCAATGTTGTGCTCTCACATGGATGTTTCTCCCTTCTCTTTTCCTCTCTCTCTAAAAATCAGTAAGCTATTATTATTATTTTGGAATATACTTCACAACAAAACTGCAAAGAGGATTGTAACCTAATAATTGTCAAAGATTATCTTTTGTAACATTTTGAACATTAGTTTCTGTGCAGTCTTTAATGGTGACAAATGCACTTGGTCAGGCTCTTTAGATTTTCCATTATTTCAAAGAATAAAAAGCATTTCTGATTCCTCGAAATATTTACAAATCTATAATTGAGCTTTTGATATGATTGGCATGGTAGCCAACATGCCTTTAGGTTAAGCCCATATCCCACTTATTAAACACACTAAATGTAGGTGTGCCTTGCTTTAGAGAATCATGAAGTTCAACATATAAAAAATAAATTGTTAAGTAATTTTATTATAAAAATAATTCTTATCATCAATAGAGGATTTATCTTCGGGTTTCTTTAAAGTTTGGCTCCACTATAGCATTTAAGTAGATGTTTTCATATAATTAATTGATGTGGGTGAAAATGTAGGGCTTTTATTTTTTCACCTGAATTCACTGTTAGCTATAGTTCAATAGAAAGAAAATACAAGTAATGTAACAAAAACTATGTAAGTCACATGAGTTCAACTGGAAAAAAATAAATTTGACTGGACACTTAAGGAGTTATATAAAAAGAGCTAAACCTTTATCAGGTAGAGAGCTTAGAAGGAAACATTAGGCAGGTTTCCACACCTTAATTATTCAACCTTGAAAACATTCTAACACTTAAAATCTAACAGTCTAATTGTGATGTTCCATTTTGATTGTTGCAAATTGCCATCCAAGAGTTGAGCCATTGGGTCCTCTCAGAGATTCTAAACACATATACACTCATGTGAGTTAGCAGCACTTGCCTGAAGTTTGTCCTCAAACAATAGAATACAACTCTACTTTTTTTATTTGTTTCCATAGAAAACAGCCTAACCAGTCTCTCCCTCCAGGTTGACTCCACACACTGGCCATGTCCTTCCCTGCTGTAAGCCTGTTAGATCTTTCAAGATATATATACTAAAGGCCTAATGGATGAAATTCGTGCAAGAGTAGGCCTTCCTTCCCCCGACTGTGGCACTGGCTTCCCTCTGGCACCTGAGACCTGGGCTTCCTTTGTAGTCCCCGCTTCATTCAGAAGGTCATCTGGAGGGACATCTGAACAACGTCTGATCTAATTAGAATATTATGCTTTTATTATTATAGAATCCTAAGCGACTGAACGACCAGTCAACTAGTCGCTATGACATGCACCAGGGGGCAGACTCTCAACCCAAGAGCTGCCCGCCTCCCCACCCCCCCAGGTCAGTGCACTTTCACTGGGGCGGGGGGGGGGGGAGGGATGGGGGGCGCACGACTCAGCTGCCCAGCTAGTGCCAGACACCAGGCTCACGGGTGGCGCAGTGGGACCAGGATGAGCGGGAGTGGCAGGCAGGAGTGGCAGGTGGCATTGGACTGACGGTTTTGGCTGATCTCCCCAGGCCATGCTAAGGGACCCCACTGGTGCATTCATATATATATGAATGAGAAGGAGATAATATGCAAATTAAGCTGGAATGCCATAACAGTCATGACCAGTCATGAGTAGGCTGCACTCACAGGTGAGGCCCAGATCAGAGACAGAGACAGAAACAGGAGGGCCTGCCTGAACTGCCACACTGCCATTCTGGCTTGGGCAGTCCTGGAGCAGAAACAGACAGGGGGACTAGAGGGTCCTGGGGCAGAAGTCAGGCCTGGGTCCCAGCCACTTGCAGCAGCAGTCAGGCCTAACTTCCACAGCAGCTTGAGAAGAAGGCAGAGGACAGACCTCTGAGGGTCTTATCTACCATAGCAGGGAGATTAGATTTTATTCCACAGAAGAAGAAAAGTGAAGAATGTCAAGCATGGGTACATCCTGGTCTTGCTTTCATTTTAAGTGAACCATTCTGGTGGCTGTGGGAAGGATCAATTTAGATAGCTGCAGTGTTTTGGGCTCAAGAAAGAGAGACTGATGTTGGGAGCTAGGACTAGACAGAGGCAGTGGATCAGAGACATATTTATGAGAAAGCCTGACAGAACTATTTGGCTAATTACTCAGGGATGAAAGCAAACAAAGCAAATGGTATTAGCCAAGGTTTTCCAGTTTGGGCGACTTTGTTGAATGGGTCATTCTAATAATTGGGGGAAGGTATTGAGGAAAAGGAACAGGGCAAGGGACCGGCTTAGTTCAGCAATAGCCAAACAATTAGGACAGAAGACAGACTTAGTGCTCTTTCTTTGCTACAATGTTTGTTTTTCTGCCTTCAGCCACCACCATGTAAGGCTAATGTGACATCTTTTCTCCTAATCTAGGATATTATCTATCTACTACATATTCCTATCACCTAAATTAGCTTTCCTGCATGATCCCTTAAATATACTTACTGAAGTCTTTCAATGCTCTGTGAGTATGGGGGCTTTGAAGATGTGGAAACATTATGAGCCCATATAGATTGATAAAGAGATATTGGGTGCTCAATTTTTAACAATAAAAATCAGATACTGAATATGGTCATGCCAGAGGCAAAATTTGAATGAGCCAATGTCTCTTTACTAAAGTGTCATACAGTGGTACCTCGAGATACGAGTTTAATTCGTTCCGTAACCTTGCTGGTATGTATATCAAGTTGCTTGTATCTCAAAGCAAATTTCCCCATTGAAATCAATTGAAATGCCATTAATCCGTTCCAGCCCCCAAAATGCCACCCCAGTTGTTCTTGTTACATGTTTTTGAATAAGAAATATGTATTTATAAATGACAAATATTGTATAAAAACATAATAAAAGAGAATGTAAAGGAATAAACTGGTTTTATAAAGTGTATTTACCTACTCGTTACACTCTTAATGCTACACTTTATCCCTAAACTGAATGTAACTTAACTAATCTTCCCTGAACTTAATTGCTACTGGTCTTTGCATTTTTGGTCGATTTCAAAAAAACCGTGTCCAATGAAGTTTGCCTCTTCCTCCCTTTCAGAATGTTTCGGAAATGGGTGAGGCAAGTTTCATTGAACAGCTCCGATGCACGACCAGTAGCAACTTTTTCGGGGTGTTTCTTTTCCACGAAGTGTTATACCCTCTCCCACATTCCTAAGAACTCCTTTATCTCACTTGTAGAGATCTCCTCCACCTCTGGATCCTCCTCGAAACCAATTCCTTGGAGTTCCTCCGCATGTTGCTGAGACTGCAACTCTTGTAACTCCTCCGTGGTGAGTTCCAGAGAGTGCTCCTCGACCAGCTCATTCATGTCTCTCTCATCCACCTCCAGGCCCATGGATTTTCCCAGAGACACTATCTCCTCCGCCACTGGCACCTTGGGTTCGAATCCTTCGAAGGTACGCAGCTACGGCCTCAGGCCACAGCTTCTTCCATGCAGAGGTTAAAGTCCTCTTTGTAACACCCATCCAGGCCTGATCAATA
Organism: Lasiurus cinereus; assembly: GCA_011751065.1. Classification (NCBI taxonomy): domain Eukaryota; kingdom Metazoa; phylum Chordata; class Mammalia; order Chiroptera; family Vespertilionidae; genus Lasiurus; species Lasiurus cinereus. Next base: position 31,533,476 of record JAAGEH010000030.1, on the reverse strand, counting down.
ATTCTGAGGCATATCATGATGTTAAAGTGGTTCTTCCAGAACTCTCGAAGGGTGAGGTTTGTGTTCTCTGTCACCTCAAAGCAGCGCAGGAACAGGTGCTTGATGTACAGTTTTTTAAAATTAGAAATCACCTCCTGATCCATGGGCTGCAGGATAGGAGTGGTGTTGGGAGGTAGGTAGACAACCTTTATAAACTTGAACTCTTTGAGGAGTTCATCTTCGAGGTTCGGTGGGTGAGCAGGAGCATTGTGGAGGATGAGGAGGGCTGGCATGGTTAGGTTGTTTTCCTGTAGATATTTCTTAACAGAAGGGCCAAAAACCAGGTTTAGCCACTCCACAAAGAACTGCCTGATGACCCACGCCTTCGGGTTTGCTCTCCACATAACTTGTAGTTTATCTTTTAAAATCTTATGTGACTTAAAGACTGGGGTTTTCCCGAATGGTATATAAGCAGAGGCTTGATCTTACAGTCGCCACTTGCATTGGCGCACAGTGCGAGAGTTAGCCTATCCTTCATGGGTTTGTGGCCTGGCATCGCCTTCTCCTCTGCCATTATATAAGTCCTATTTGGCATCTTCTTCCAGAAAAGCCCTGTCTCATCACAGTTGAAGACTTGCTGGGGTATATATCCTTTGGTTTCTATCACTTCAGAAAAAGTTTTGAGGTAATCCTCAGCTGCCTTCACATCCGAACTTGTTGCCTCACCATGCCTGACGATGGAGTGAATGCCGGACCTTTTCCTGAAGTTATCAAACCAGCCTCTACTGGCTTTAAATGAGTCTTTCTATGCTTCGTCCATGGAAATGCACGGGGTCTGCTCCAGCAAATCACCATAAATTGCTCATGCCTTCTTGCCTATGATGCCCTGTGTTAATGTATCTCCTTTAAGCTGCTTTTCCATCACCCACACCATCAGTAAATTCTCCATCTTTTCATGGAGAGAGCTACGGAGCCTAGAAATTATTGTAATGTCCTTAGCTGGCGTTATACCCTTTATCGACTCCTTCTGTTTAAGCACAGTGCATATCGTTGAAGTACTACGCCTGTACTGCCTCGCCAAGTCAGCCACTTGCACACCTTGCTCATATTTTTCTATGATTTCACGCTTTAATTCAATATACATCATCCTCTTCTGAGCACTGACCTTTCCACTCGCTTTCTTCGGACCCATGGTTATAAAAAGAAATGTGATAAAGTATGTAAATGCACAAAAGATGCTTCGACAACGAGGTAAACAAGCACACTGACTGAGGTGTGGGAAAGTATGAGACGCTCGAGTTGCGGTAAACTGGTGTGTCGTGTGCAGCTGGCCGATCTGAGCGATTACTCGTATCTCAAATGTTGCTCGTATTTCAAAGCAAAAAATCGCTTGCTTGATGGCTCGTATCTCAAAAATCTTGTATGTTAGGGCACTCGTATCTCGAGGTACCACTGTACTTTGAAAGAGATCCTCTCAAATAAATACAAAGCATAATACTCATCTGGGTTGCCTGTTTAAAATGTAGGACCACACCTTGAAAAACACTTCTTCTACAGCTCATTTTGGTGGATAAATCTCCCTCCAAGTAAAGCAATCCTAAATAATAAAAGTGTAGTATGCAAATCATGGAACAATCGGTCAGTGGGGGGCAGGGCTGGCAAGCAGGTGTTGCCAGGCAAGCCAAGGCACATGCCAGTGGGCAGAGGGAAGGGACGGCGATGGGATGGGGGGAGGAGGGAGTCAGCAACAACCAGTGGCGGTGGGACAATGGGGGCTGACACCATCCCCTGATCGCCCACCTAGTTGCCTCCTACAGAGGGATGCCAAGGGTGGCAGCAGCAGTGGGGTGATTCAGGGCAGGGCTGCCCGGCATCGTCCCTAGATAGGCCTGCTGGGGCTGCCTCCCACAGAGAGAGGCCACCAGTGGCTGTGGTACAATTGGGGGCAGGACAGGCTGCTTGTTGCCCATGCCATCCTGATTAGCCCTCTGGTCACCTCTCATAGAGGGAGGCCAGACTGTGGCTTAGGCCCACTCCCCGTGTCCCTAGCCATAAATAGGACATACCCCGAGGGCTCCCAGACTGTCAGAGGGGGCAGGCTGGGCTGAGGGACCTCCCAGGGCATGAATTTCATCACTGGGCCTCTAGTCTATTATAAAAGCTTATCTAGCTCTGTCTGCCCTTTTAGCATTGTCTGAGGCAATCATTTCCTTTCCTATGATTTAGAGTGGCAACAGTTTTTTCCCCCATAGAATGAATCATGCTAAGCTGAGTTATGACTGGAAGGTTTTTCTTCTGATTCTCTGTCTAATTATGGCCTACTTATCACATCAGAATTCTAGTTCTGGGTCACATCCTTTTTGCTTCAATCTAATGTAGATTTAGCTGAAGCAGGCTTTGCACACATCTATGATTGTTTTAAAACACTGATTTATAATCATTGGTTTATTTGTGGATTTTTTTCTAGTAGATGGTTCAGAACATTGGATCTCAGAAGTATAGCATAGCACTTAGTACATAGTAAGTGTTCAGTAAATGTATGTTGGAAGTGTGACTGCATCAGCTGTTTTAATGGATAAGTAGAATTTTTTATAAGTTGATTTGAAGAGCATATCATTATTATAAATCTGGATTTTCAAGCAAAATGCTAACCAATTTATAATGTGAAGGTGAAAAATCAAGCAGTTAAAAGACTAGTATTTATTGACTTACTTCTTTGGACAGACACTATGCTAAGTATTGTATATCTCACTTAAACACCAAAATTAGACATATAACTATATTATATTTCATATTTAATTCTTAATGTGAACTCAGTATTTACTGAGTGCTTCATATGTGCTAGTAATTATGTTAAGTTATTCAATTCACTTAATTTTCACAACATTTTCAAGGAAGCATTATAACTCCATTTGTAAACAAGAGAATTGGTGCTCAGACCTGAATAAGGTCAGACAGTTGGTAAAGAATGAAATAGGTTTCCCCATACAATCGGGTTTTCTCAGTACTGTTCATTTCAACGAAACATCACATTTCCCAAACTCTTTTCCAAAGGCCCATTAAGATATTAGTGTTTCAACCCTAAAAATTTTTTTTATCTTAGATAAGTTTAAAGTACCTTTCCCTTTTAAGTACAGCCTCTTTTTGGAAATTCACAATATTAGTTGTATCTCATAGTTCTGAAACCATCAAGAAAACTATTTTCCCATCTAATCAAGTATTTCTCATGTTAAGAAACCACTTTCTTTTTACATCTTCACAGACCACTAATGTTCTACTCCATAAAGTTCATGACTGCCTTCAACTGAAGTTCTATGAAAATGGGGTGAAGGATTTGTTTTGACCCAATTGTCTTTTGAATTCCATTTTTGATCAGTAAAGTAAAAATTCTAAGTTTCTTTTTTTTAAAATATATTTTATTGATTTTTTACAGAGAGGAAGGGAGAGAGATAGAAAGTCAGAAACATCGATGAGAGAGAGACATCGATCAGCCGCCTCCTGCACGCCCCACAGTGGAGATGTGCCCGCAAGCAAGCTACATGCCCCCGACCGGAATCGAACCTGGGACCCTTCAGTCCGCAAGCCGACACTCTATCCACTGAGCCAAACCGGTCTCGGCCTAAGTTTCTTTTTTTTTCCATGTTCCCTACATTTTCAATTGACCATAGGGGAAAAAAAATGTGATCAGGAAAAACTGTGGTCTAATTTATTAGAACTCATTATGCTCAAAATTCAGAGTAAGAGTGCTTTGCTGTTCTGATTTACTCAGCAACACCACCAAAAGTAGTTGTTGAATGTACTGTCTGAAGCTTGGGCCAGGCACTATGCAAAATAATCAGGCCAGCCATAATTTCTGCCCTCTAAGAAGTGTTGGCATTCAGAGCAGTTAGAAAATTAAATAATTCCCAAACAAATAATGGCTATGCTTAAAATGCAAGTATATATTTGTCTGTTTTGATGCACATATAACATGGGACTATGAGATGACACAGAGTAAATCTGTGTAAAAATCATACAAATCATTGTGCGGTTCTAGCTTGTGGCAACCTTTGTGTCTCCCCTAACCACAATCCCGTTTCTTACTGTTTAAACTCTCAAAATGAAGACACAGTTCATAGGAAATAGAAATATTAAGACAATGGAAAGTCATTTACTTCTGTCCCATAGTCTAAACAACAAGATTTAAAAAATACTCAATTATTATTCAATAGGCATATATATATGGTTAAAAATTTCCCAATTTGTAGTAATGGCTCATTACCTTATATTTCTTTTTGTAATAGTCTGAATGAGAAATGCTTTTCAAAAATACTCTTATTTTAAAATTCCAGTGTAGAAAAATGAAAATCATTTACAAATTTTATCCTGCCCTAAGGAAACAGACTTAGTTCTTGCAGCAAAACTCCACTCAATTCACTACCTATTCTTATAACTTAAAAAAGGATAAGGTAAAGAACTTTTAATTTTTGAATGTACTCAAAGTATTTTTCCTAAAAGTCATATAATTTCACAAAGCATTACAGGTTCCCCAGTATTTTTGCTTATTTTAATTTCTTATTATTCAATGATTTTAAGTAAGAAAGTGTCCCAGCTCTATTCCCAGACTGCCAGATAAAGTTTGTTCTTCATAGCATTACCAGCACCTACCAGATCCATGAATGTCGCCGGGGAGGAGGCAAATCAGCAACACGCAACATCCTAAACAGCTGGTGCTCTCTCAACACTCAGAAACTCAGCTCATTTCATCCATTTCCCTGTGTTCTTGTTGCCACATAGTTATTGCTTAGCTCGTTGTCCTTTTATTTTTCTTTCCGATAGCATGCCACTTCTCATGGCAGAGTAGATATCATTTTCGATATGAATACAAATGACTTAGCATTCAACCTATAAGCAGTCAACTGGAACATCATCAGTAGTTTCCTTTAGATATCAAATGAGAAAATCGATCTCCAGTCAAATTTGAATGATAGCTTCCCACAGTGTGTGCAACATTTCTTCTGATTTACTCTAGGAAAGAAAAGTATTTGAGTTTCCAAAATTGCTGAAAAATCTCCCTGCAAACAGCATTTTTGCCTTTTTTCTTCCATGCCTGGTGATATGTCAGCATGTTTCCAGGTTTTCATTTCACCAAAGGAGTGATGAGATTAATCAAAGAAATTCTCGCCCTTTCTATCTTTCACACTGCATTTGGAGCTAGCAAACCTCCTATCTGGCTCCGTCTGTATTGTTTAGCCCATCAGAGCACGATGAAAGCACCTAATGCATGGGGTCAGATTTCCTGAATGACATATGTTAGACCACAACAAAGGGGAAAACCCTGGAGAGATTATAAATCCTTTTCATTGCAGGAGATTACAGAGCAAAGCAAATGTCTATGTTACACAAAGAAATAACAGTGTGACTGGAATAACAAATTCAACTTTGTCCAGGTTTGGGCCCAACACCCCTGACTGCTCTAAGCATGCTGGTGTGTATTTAAACTTTTACCCCAGGCCCAGGAAGACTATAAGTAGACAACAATAACCACTGAAGGCAACTGGGATCATCATTAATACAGCACAGCAGTAATAGGTTCAAAGATTCTCAGATCCTTTAAAAACTAAAGGCATCTCCCAGAGTGACAAGTTATACCCCAAAGACATTCAGCAGAGAGGACAAGGGTCTCAGCATTCTGTATCTATGGGCAGAATATGATCAATGCCATGGTTCACATTGACAAACACTGGTTTGCAATCAAATTTTAATGTGATCTGTGCTCCTAGAAGGGACATCTGATTCTTTATTTCAGATTTGCCTCCACATTTCAATTTCCCAAACCTCACAATGTCTCAGAGAAGCTAACCATGAGGGGAGGACTCATTTTATGCAATGGCAGCAGCAGGTATAAAAATATACTTATATAGGTTCATAGACCATCAAAACTTAGACATGAAAACCAACTTTCTAATGTCTTCTCTCCTGTGTCCTTGCCCCCTACAGTCTATTTTCAAGATAGCAGCCAGAATAATTCTGCAAAAACCTAATTCAGGTCACATCATTCACCAGCTGGCCTTCTTCCAACTGGTCTCCATTTCATTCAAAGTGGTAATCAAAATCCTTACCGTGGTCTGTGAGGCCCTAGATAGAGTCCCTACCATCTCCCTAAACTCACTGCTCACTGGGGTTCCCCTTTCTCACTCTATTTGAGCTGCATTGATCCTTTGTTATTTCTAGAACATGCCAGGCATGATTCTACCCCAGAATTTTTCAGTGGGTATTCTCTGTGCTTAAAATGCTCTTCCCTAGTTCACTTATGGTTCACTCCCATGGCTATTGCTCAAATGACAGCCCCCATTCCAATACTCTCTGTACCTTGTTCTATTATTTATCACCTTCAACATGTATACTTTATTTATTGTGTGTTATTATCTGTGCCCTCCCACTATAATGACACCAAGAGAAATAAGATTCCTGTATTTTTCCCTCTGCTTCACTGTCAGTGCCAGTTTAGAACCTAGCATAAAGTAGGTGCTCAATAAGTATTCACTGAAAAAATAATTAATAAATAAAAGTAATAAAACAAGTGCCAGTTTGCAGGCTTATAGCTAACATGAAAGAACATAGTTTGCCTACTTTATAATTAAATAAAAGTTGTTTCCATCAAAATAATATTTTGGGTCTGGGTGAATGTCCAAGGTAGCTCTCTCATAGGAAAATGCTTTATTTTCTCTGGTGGTTTTTGGGAGCAAATATAATTGTTGAAAAGGACAACGCAGAGAAGAGAGACTCTTTGATGAATGTGGTTTATTTAATCAGACAGCAGATGGCTTTTGAGAATGTTAATAAAGGATTGTTTTTAGATTAGAAAGTAAACAGAAAATTAGGAAAGGCTATCTGGGAAGTCCTGATAAGGGAAATTTTAAAGATGATTCACATAACTAATTCACCATCACAATCACAGTAAGAGCCTAGGCTTTTACTCTTGAAAACAGAATAAAGGCTTCCTTATATTCTTTTTCAATTCCCTGGGGTTATCAAAAAGCTTAAGTTCATTAAAAATAATTTAATTGAGATATAATCCACATGCCATAAATTTCAACTTTATAAAATGTCCAATTTCCTAGTTATTAGTATATTCACACTCATACAACCATCACAACCATCCAATTTTAGCACATTTTCATCATGTCTAAAAGAAATCCCATCTCCATTTACCCTTTCCTGAGCCCCTGGCAACTACTAACCTATTTTATGTCTCTATCATTTGCCTATTCTGAACATTTCGTGTAAATAGAATCATATAATGTGGGGCTTCTTCCACTTAACATAAATTTTCAAGATTCATTCACTTTATAGCACGTACCAGTATTTCATTACGTCCTTTGGCTGAAAACTATTCATTTTATAAATACATCACATTTTGTTTATGTTGATTGCCATCTGAGTTATTTCATTTTGAGAGCCATTATGAATGAATAATGCTTCTCTGAACACTCATATACAAGTTTTTGTGTGGATGTATGTTTTCATTTTTCTGGGAGTAAAATTTCATTTTTTCCTAGGAGTAAAATTTCTGGGTCATATCATAACTGTGCATTTCACATTTTGAGGAATAGCCAAACTGTTTCCAAAGTGGCTGTACCATTTTACATAATCAAAAATGTACCAGGGTCCTGATTTCCACATCCTCTTCAAAATTTATTGTCTGTCCTTTACCTTTAAGCCATCTTAATGGGTGTAAAGTGGTATCTCATTGTGGTTTTGATTTGAATTTCCCTAATGATTAGTGATTGAGCATATTTTCATTTGGTATTGCCCACTTGTGTATCTTGTTAGAAGAAATGTCTATTCAAATCTTTTGCCTGTTTTTAATTGGGTTAAATTAGCCCAACCAAGAGGGTTGTGGCACAGAGCTGCAGCAAGCAAGAGGCTTGGGTTTCCCTGGCAATGGAGGAAGCCAAACTTCCCTGCCACTCTGGCTGGCCCAGGACTACACTCAAGGCTACAAAGTTTCAATTATAGAAGATAAATAAATCCCAACAAAAATGGCAGCAGCCATGGAGCTGGAGAGAGCAGAAGGCTTGAGTTGCCACCAGCAATGGAAGAAGCCAAACTCCTGCAGCCCTGGTCTGCCTTGGCTTCCGCTTAAGGCTACAAAGTTTCAATTATAGAAGATAAATAAACCCCAAATACCAGGGCCTCTGTTTGGGTCACTGGGGAGAGTGGCCTGCTTGCAAACCATCTCAGGCCCCTCGCCTAGGCCACCCCGCACCCCAAGGGAACCCCCACCCTGATCCAGAACACCCTTTAGGGCAATCCAGCTGGCCCCCACCTGTGTACCAAGCCTCTACCTTATCTAATAAAAGAATAATATGCAAATTGACCATCACTCCAACACACAAGATGGCTGTCTCCCTGTGGTCAAAGATGGCTGCTCCCATGTGGACACAAGATGCCCACCACAAGATGGCCAGCAGGGGAGGGCAGTTGGGAGGGACCAGGCCTGTGAGGGAAGTTGGAGGTGATCAAGCTTGCAGGGGAGGGCAGTTAGGGGTGACCAGGCCAGCAGAGGAGGGAAAGGCCTGAAGGGTAGGGAAGTTGGTGACTGGGCCTGAAGGGTAGGGCAGTTGGGGGGCCCCCAGGCCTGCAGGGGAGTACAGTTAAGGGTGACCAGGCATGCAGGAGAGGGCAGTTAGAGGCAATCAGGCTGGCCAGGGAGCAGTTAAGCATCAATCATGTTGGCAGGGGAGTTTTTAGGGGTTGATCAGGCTGGGGCAATCAGGAAGGCAAGCAGGCAAACAGTTAGAAGCCAGCAGTCTGGATTGTGAGAAGGATGTCTGACTGCCCATTTAGGCCCAATCCTACTTGGATCGGGCCTAAACGGGCAATTGGACATTTTTTGAGGGGTCCCAGATTGGAGAGGGTGTGGGCTGGGCTGAGGAACACACTCCCCCATGCATGAATTTCATGCACTGGGTCTCTAGTCTTAATAAGAACCAAACTATTGGTAGTAGAAATTCCTCAGCATGGAAAAAAATGACCATATGGTGATATACATTGCTTTAGATTTATGTCTGCAAATGGTTCTCCTTTGAAGTTATTTCTCAAGCATGACTTGTTATGGAGTGAATAGTGGCTTCCAGCTGAGAAGGCTGGGCAACATCAAGAATAATGGGGAGAGGAATGATGACAGAGGCTTGCATATTTTATAGACCAACACATATCAAGATTTGTGCTTAAAGCTCACATGGGGAGAAAGCAACAAGGAATAAATGTTATCTGAAAGCATAAAGACACATAGGCTGTCCATCAACAGCTAACAGCATGAAAGCTACAAAAACAACATCGCCAGAACAGGCTGTTGCATTTAGTAATAAGTTACGCACCAGTGATGGGTGGAAAGCTTTCCCAGGCTAGCTCTGAAAGTCTGAAGTATAATGGGCAACTAGATAGCCTGTAAGTACTTACATAGGGCAATACATTTTATATCATTAAATGTCACTAGTTTTAAATGACATTTAAAAAATTGTTTTGCTCAATCTCAGAAGGAAGGTAAGGGTGGGTGGGTGGGTGAGTGGGAAGAGATAAACCAAAGAACTTATATGCATATCCCATGGACATAGCAGACAATAAGGTTGTGGAAGCCTGGGATGGGAGGCAGGGGTAGGCTATAAGGAATCAATGGGAGAAAAAAGGGGACTTTCAACAATAAAAATAAAAACAATAAAAGAAATTAAAATCGATAAAAATTATTTTGCTCAGGAACAATTTTACATGCTGAAATGTGACTTAATTGAAGTATCCTATAATAAATCTGTCTCTGAACAAAATCATACAGGTTGAAGACTTTGAAGTTTTTTCTAAACCATCTATATATAAAAAAGTCTAAGAGACCAAATGACCGAATGACCAAACAACCGGTAGAGCACTGACCACCAGGGGGGCAGATGCTCAATGCAGGAACTGCCTCCTGGTAGTCATTTCACTCCCACAGCCAACCTTCTTTGGCCAGCGAACCTCCTTTGGTCAGCCAACCTCCTGCAGGCCCTCCCAATGGCTGGCCTGCCTGATTGGCTCCAATTGCCCCCACCCATGCATGAATTTGTGCACTGGGCCTCTAGTCTTCTTATATGAGTATTTTTTTGATATGAAAAATCAGAATCTATACTATTTGATTTAGAAATAATAGGAGTATTTTCAATAGTAGTAATAGCAATGATTATTATAATAGCAATAGAAGTCTTATTGAAAATAATAGTTATAAGGGATTAATAATACTATTAATAATTATATGTGTATAGTACTTTAGTGTTTTCACATTTATCATTGTATTTAATCCTCATCACAGTCTTTTGGGAAGGGAAACTTAGTCTCAGCTTTGTCTCAACAAACATCAGTGTATCAGGTACTATGTCACCCATGCAAGTTTATCTGCCACTCACAACATTTGAGGCAGATACTGTTAATTCCATTCTGCACATGAGTCTCAGGGAGAACTAAAAACTGCCAAATCCTTGCCCTGGGTGGTGTGGCTCACTTGATTAGGCATCATTCCATGCACAAAACGGTTGCTCATTTGATTCCCAGTCAGGTCACATGCCTGAGTTCCAGGTTTAATTCCTTGTAGGGCCATGCAGGTGATAGCTGATCAATGTTTCATTCTCACATCAATCTCTCTTTCTCTCTCTATTGAAAAAATATTTTTTAAAAAGCTGCCCAATCCTATAGCTAGTAAGAGAAAGTGAAGGAATTTTAGCACAGTTCTTTGGAGTCTAAGAGAGTGTTCTTCTAGTAAAAATCATAGTTCTTGAGAAAATGTTTATTAAAAACAGTGGGCTTCACAGAAAGTTTTCATGGTGATTATAAAAATGAGAAATGTATTCTGTTTACTAACCTCACTAAGAAAAACAGCAATGACTACAAAAATAATTCACCTTCATTGAATACTTACTATATGTCAAACATTGGGTTAAGTATACATTTTGAACTTACTGTTTTTTTAATCCTTATAGTAACCCTATACTATTGTCTCACTTCAAAATGTTGAAAACTGAATTTATTTGTAATCACACTTCAAGTCACATTGAATTGGATCTTCTGTTTCTTACAGACAAAACATGACATAATTTATCCATTCATTCTACTAATGACTAATAATCCTTAACTCACTCTTCAGTTTATCTAAGGCCCAGCACCACCTTATCCACACACTGTGACTAGAAGCCAATACAGACTGGGCAGCAAGAGGAGCTCTGTAGTCTTGAAACAGAGAGAGAAGATAGCTGGTTTATCCAAGATGTAAGCATTCTCTATCAGGGTTTACCAACTCTAATATCAAATGACAGCATCAACAAAGTATAGAACAGCCTCTTTCCCTTGCTTGGCATTTTGGACACATTATTATTGTAATTTTGATCACATTATATTTTACTAGAGGCCCAATACATGAAATTCATGCATGGGGCGAGGGGTGGGGGGTGTCCCTCAGCCCAGTCTGCACCCTCTCCACAGCCTAAACCAGCAGTCAGACATCGCTCTCACAATCTGGGATCGCTGGCTCCTAAACACTCACCTGCCTGCCTGATTGCCCCTAAGCACTCTGCCTGCGTGCCTAATTGCCTCTAACCACTCTATCTGCCTTCCTGATCACCCCTAACCAATTCTGCCTGCCTGCCTGATGCCCTAATTGCTTTCCTGTTGGCCTGATTGCCCCTAACAACTCTCCCCTGCTGGCCTAATTGCCCCTAACTGCCTCTGCCTCTGCCTCTGCCCCCGCCACCGTGGCTTTGTCCAGAAGGACATCTGGAAGACATCTGGTCTATTTAGTCTAATTAGCATATTATCCTCTTATTATAAATTTGTGTGTAGGACTACAGAGATACCAGAATGGCAGAAAGCAAAGTAGGCAAACCATAGAATCTTTTACCAAAGAGTCCCATGAAGGTCCAGCTTGTCCTGTGCATTAGTTCTCAATAGGGATAAAGTGAGGAGGTAGAAAATCCCTGGAGTCTCAAGGCACCTCAGCACTGATCACTTCATACTATAAAAGTCTGTAGCTTTTAAAGTCCCTCACCTATCAACACTGGATAGAGTACTTCAGTTTTTGCAGCAGTCAAAAGTTCTTGGCTTAAAACTAGAGCCATTTGATAAACACCTACTTGGTACTGATAAGTACTCACATTGGCAGGGATGAGTGTCAAAGACTTTATGTGGTTTCTAATTTAATACTACAAAGAAGTTTATAACTTCGTTATCATTAACTTAATTTTAATAATAATAGACCCAAAGATCCAAGAGATTTAGTCACTTGCTTGAAGTCACAAAACTAGTAGACGAATTTGGGATTCTAGCCCAGATATGTTTGGCTCTAAAGCCCTTGCTCTTCGTATTCTCTTGAGCTGAGTAGAGTACCAGTCCCACCACTTACTAACTATATGTCTTATGATAGCTCATTTATACCACAGAGCCTCAGTATCTTCATCTTTAGCAGCAAATAATAATAGAGCTGCTGTGACGATGAAAGACAAATAAGTAATATATAAATAAACTACTACCAACAACATAGTTTGGCAGATAAATAGTCGATCTGCATGAAAACACCTGGTAAGCAATATAATACCATATAAATATGAATTTAAAAAGAATAACAGCTTCTATAGAAAAGATATTCAAAAAAGATAAATTTTTGTTTTATTCAAAGAATTGTGTTAAACCGGAAATGCATTCAGAAGATTATTTTGATACCTTAGACTTGGGAGATTATCAAAAGGCTTTCACATGGAACAACTTCCCAGCACCCAGTCAGAGACTACATTGTAAAAAAGCAAAAGCCCCCCCCTCTTTCTCTCTCTCTTTCTGTGTGTGTGTGTGTGTGTGTGTGTGTGTGTGTGTGTGTGTGTGTGTGTTTCTGTTCAGGTTTCCATTCCTGTGCCTCTTTGTGCCTGTCAGTTTTGGAATGAGCTGCACTGTTCTGATTTTACCTCTGGATGTGGTCATCTATAGACTCCCAGATGTTCTGGAGGAGTTGTTGAGCACCCAATTTGAATGCCCCTCAAAACGGTTGGGGGAGCTTAAAGCAACTATTCCAACACAATATGTTTCTAAAATTTGGGAGTGTATACCATAATTTTCAAGAAAGAAAAATAAGAACTCCTTTTCATTTTTCGGAAGATTGGTTGTTTCTGGCTATTTTTAAAATTCCTTCCTGAAAATGCATACATGCCCTTTAGAATAGGACTCTGTTCTGGAAATAAAAACTAGTTGATGTTCTGACAGCACCATTCTAGCGTTATTGCTGGAGGGCTGAGAGCCAACTTGGCTCCTGATCATGGACTCTGATGGCGGCACCTCCTCTTGATGGCTCTTTGTTTTTGTATTTAAATAAATCTTAGAGGCACAGTCAGTATAATTAAATCTTCAGAGGCACTAAGAATCAATGTGACTTTAGAAAATTTTCCATGGAAAAAAAAAAGATCTCAGAAGTTACTGAGTTCAACTTGGTCATTTTATACATAAAGAAACATAAGCAGAGACTGGTGAGGGGATACTTGAATAGTTAGAATTCTTTTCTGTGACTACATGAAATAGTTGTATCCATTAAAAAGCTAACAATAACAACAACAACAACAAAAACTTAAACAGGCTGTGTCACGTGTTAAATTATGGAGTTCTAACCCCTTTAGAGGGTATAAAAAATTGGCAATATGGAATAGAGGGCAATATGGTTAGAAGCCCACAGATCTAAATTCAAATATCATCTAGCCACTTAACAAATGACAAGTAATTGAATTTTTCTATACCTTGGTATTTGCATCTATAAAATGGAGATAATATACAGTAGTATTTGAGGTTCCTGCAATTTCAACTATACAATTAAAATAGACATAAGTTTTTCTTAAAAAGGCAACTATTGGTTCATATAATGAAACCATTGGAAAAAATTGAAAGAATAGAAACAGTGCCAATTTCAAGGAAGAAAGAATAGGATTCAAACACCTTTGGGTTTCTCTGCCTCTGTGATGACTCTGTTTTTCTCTGTCAGATAAATTTTCTCAGTCAAGCTCCTCCAAATAGGATCTTAGTGGGATGTGGTCATGTACCATGATTTACTGCCTTGTGACTAGAAGAAAGAACATGTTTTCTTCTTAAGCACTAACTATAAAAATCCTGTGTGAGTACTCATCTAATTGGCTTATCTTTGGTCACATGATAATATCTGGCCAGCAAGTTGAGAGCTGTATGCAAAGTCCCTATTAAAACATCCAGTGTTTGGTTGAGGAAAAGGTATTTCTTAGAAGGAAAGGAAGCTATTCTGGACAGACAACATTATAAACTATAAATGTCCACTATAAATACATGCCTACCTCAGGAATATAAAGATCACATAAGGAAATAAACTTAAAACTCTGGACACATAGTGAGTGCACAAAAATGGAGCTGCCTTTTTCTACAGTAAATCTTCTTGAAGTAATTAAAAAATTTTAATATGTTTTTCATTGGCTTCAGAGAGTGGAAGGGAGAGGGAGAGAAAGATAGGAACATCATTGATGAGAGAGAATCATTAATAGACAGCCCCTCTCCCCCACTGGGGATTGAGCTCCAAACCTGGGCATGTGCCCTGACTAGGAATGGAACCATGACCTCCATAGTCAATGTTCAACCACTGAGAAACATCATCTGGGCTTCTTGAAGTAATTTTAAGTGTCTTCCAGGCAAGTGTGGGGAGCGCTGAATTCATGAGCAATAAAGAAAATTGTGAATGTTTTCAAAGTATTCTCTACAGGGGACAAAGAAGACACTAGAATGCTAGGGCTTGGGACCCTCAAGATTACAATAGCCTGTGTCCAAAATCCCATTATCCTTGACACTTTATATGGAGATTATCTTTAGTGGCTTTAATAAACTTATGTTTCTTCTTTTGCTCTTTTAGTTTCACTGTGTCCAAGTTTAAAAATCTATAAAGTTCTATTTTTGAGGGTGATTCTCCCATCCATTCTTGGCACTGTGTCTAAATCCACACAGTGAAACATTCATGTGAGATGACTCTGAGCCAAAAGAATGCTACTGCTGTCCCTATCATAAGCCCACACCTTACCAATCTAAACTGCAATTACATAATTATTTCAATATACTATATTTTCACTTTAGGAGAATCTAAAATCAAGGTTCTCAAACTATTTCCTCAGAATATTTTTTAGATATAAAAAATATAGAAAGCTGATTACTTTTTACATGGCCCTTGAGAGTACTCAACCTCCAGTCAAAAAATTCATATTCAAGTCTCAGTTTCTCATTCAACAATTTTTTTTGGGGGGGGCACTTACACTTAAATATTCTTTTGGATTTATATTCTAATGACAAAATAGGAACCATAAAGAATTAAGCAAATATAGACTATATTAACAGTAACTGACTGTGGAGAAATAAGATGAGTTAAGGGAAAAGAAGATACAGGAAGGTTGGGGAAAAGATCACCTTTGCATAGAATCAGAAAGAACTGAGGGAGTAAATCATGTAAAAATGTGATAGAAGAATATTCCAGACAGGACCAGTATGTGCAAGTACCCTAAGGTACAGATGAGCTTGGGCAGCATGGCAGGAGTTAGACCATGTAGATCTTATAGGTATTGGAAGAAACTGTGAGTTTAATTAGAATGAGAAAAGAAGCCCTCCAGATGGTTTTACATTTAAAAGAATTACTTTGGCTGTTGAGTAGAGAATTGACTACAAAAGGACAAAGAAAGGAAACAGGGAGCCTATTAGAAAGGTATTTCAGAAATCTAGGCTGATGATAATGGTGGCTTTGCCTAGGTTGGTAGAGATAGAGGTGGTAATAAATACTAGAATGCCAGGTACATTTGGGAGGTAGAGTCAACAGGATATTGATTGATTACATGCTGGACCTGAAGAAAGAGAAGCCTCAAAGATGACATGTAGGTGTTTGTCTATGGCACATAGATAAATTTAGCCTGACTTCCTGAGAAGGGGCCTAATAGCAACAGGGCAGTGTTTTCCAGAATTTTGCTTTAGGAATTTAAGTCTAAGATTGCCTATCTAGAGAGGATTAAGAAGACTCTTAGATATATACGTTTTGAGCTTAGGGAGAGAACTAAGTTGAAGATATAATTGTGAATATTTGCAGTTTGCAGGTAATATTGAAAAGTGATATCCAGTTGAAATTATCTAGGTAGTGAGTATAGACAAAGGCAAGATGAGAAACAAGAACTAAGCAGGGAGTCTTCAAAGTCTGGAGGAGAAAGAACCAGTGAGATGGTTGGAAAAACCAGTGGAAAATACTGTGCCTAAAGCCAAATAAAGAAGACTGCTTTAAGGAGAAAAGAGTGAATAGATAAGATGGAGGTTTCTAATTACCTTCATAAAAGCAACTTTAGTGGAGTTATAGGTATGAAAACCGGATCTACGGTGACTGAGGACAGAATGTCAGATGAGAAAGTATAGATAATGAATATAGACAGCTTTTGGGCTTTGCTATCATGGAGAAGACACATGGAGCTGTTTCTGGTAGAGAATGTGAAGTCTAGAGAAGGAATCTTAAGGGTGTAGATATTGTAGAATGCATGCAAGCTGAAGATAATGGTCCAATGGAGATTGAAGGTTAAATAGGATAATACATATGAGTAAATTAGAAAACACTATATAAGTTTCAGGTGTTTAATAATCTGATCTAAATAAACATTAACAGTCTAACCTTTTGTTACCCACATCTCACAAAACATTACATCATGCTCCTATTATAAATATTTATGATGGTGTCATAAACACTTGTTTGTGTTCAATTCATAGGAGTTGCTTTGTTAGTCACAATAATAGCTTCTGAGTTTGAAAAAGGATGAAATTGTTCATGTACCAATGAACTCATCCTGGTAGGTTCCTGTCACTACCTCCTACTGGATCTGAAGCTGGATAAAAACACAAATGCCACTTTTTAATCCACTCTAACAAGAACATGGCAAATGCTTAGCTACAGAGGGCAAATTAGGTTTTGTGAGATTTATACATTAGTTATATTAGTATTATTTAGATAATAAATCTTATTAACTTGAATCTTTTTAAAAAAATATATTCTATTGATTTTTTACAGAGAGGAAGGGAGAGAGATAGAAAGTCAGAAACATCGATGAGAGAGAGACATCGATCAGCCGCCTCCTGCACACCCCACAGTGGAGATGTGCCCGCAAGCAAGGTACATGCCCCCGACCAGAATCGAACCTGGGACCTTTCAGTTCCCAAGCCAACGCTCTATCCACTGAGCCAAACCGGTCTCGGATCAACTTGAATCTTAAATTCGTCGTCACTCTGTCCCATATGTTGCATTTTCTACAGATTCCACCAAGTGTAAAAGGAAGGACATGGAACAGTATAATATATTTCATGAATGCCAGTGGCTTTCTAGAAGTATAAAGTATAAGAAATTGGGTTGGGCAGGAAATAAACCTGGAAAAGTAGGCAGTAAATCTCCTCATCCTAATTTGAATGTTAAATGTCATTAATGCTTTTAAGCAGGAAATACCATGGTTTAATATTTGTTTTGGAAAGATTACTCTTTTAAAGATGGATTAGAAGAGGGTGAGTAAGAAGTAAGGAAATTAAGAACCTCATCTAGCCATTCATTCATTGTTTTAAGTACCTATAGATAGCAGGAATTATTTTAGGTTTTGAGAATACTACCAAAAGAAGACACAATTCTGCCCTAGTAGTAAAAATGCTATTACATATATATTATAACATAAATGTATAAATAAAATATAATTTATATTACAACATAAATATACAATAAATAATAGAGGTAATAATTATCAGACAGGTAACTGCAATATATGATTAACTCCTGGTTATGTTATGAAAAATTAACTAATCTGTGAATCAACCCTGCTGAAAACTAATTTTAAAAATGCATTTGTCAAAAAATTAAACTTAGAATGAAAAAGAGGGTTTTTATTTGGAGGCATTCATTTGCAGAGCCGAAAAGTCATGAGTTAATGGACATCTGAGGCAGCCAAGGTAATGCAGTGAGGGAGCAGAAATGTATAAGTAAGCAGAAGACATGAGAAAAAATAAGAGACATATAGGGCAGGAGGAGCAAGAGGAAAATGGAGCAACTCTACTAAGAAAGCAGACAATATAAGAAAGACCTTATTCAGCTAATAAGAGAGAAACAGATAATAATGGTTTCCAATGCTGACTTCAGCTCCAACCTAGATACATCCTAAAAACTCCAGCCCTATTACTTAAGGAAACTTGTGTAGGTCTGTATTCCTTGCAGTCACAGAGATTGGGGGAAAAGAAACCACTTTGTTGCTTGTCTTGACTAGCTTATTCTTTAAGCAAAGGCAAAGAGTGGTGGATGGAAGAGACAGACATAAGAAGACATTTGTGTTCTCAGTTCAAGCAAAACAAAGGAGTTTTTAAAGAATTTTTCTTTCATAAATGAAGCATGTGTAGCACCTTTACACTCAACAAATGCTTCCTGAAGGACTCCTGCCAGCTGACTGTGCTTCAGATCATGTATTATAGAACAAAAGAAAAGAGCATATTTAGTTCACAGAGTTCTTTATCTGTGAATGAATAAAAAGTGGACAATATTGAACAGCAGGATCAAGGATGGCCCTAAGCACTAAAGTAGTTCCTCTCCAGCCCCTTTTTACCTCCTGTTACCCTTCCCCTCCTCAGTCCTTCAATTCCCTTTTATCAAACTGGTTCCCAAATGTGCTCAGGGCTCATTCTATCAAAGAATCACCTATTCATTCCAGGAACATTTACAGAGCATCCCTATGTGTGTTCAGTACTGTGCTTGATGTTGGGGTCAAAGAGATGGAAAGCACATTTTCCCCTCTTAGGAGTTCAGTCTAGTGGAGAACTCAGGAAAATAATAAACAGCTAAACAATAGAGTATGAACATTTTATGTTGTAATAACAGGCATGGGGTGCTATGGGGACCCAGAGCAGAAGCCCCTAACTCCTTGGGGTAGTAGGAATTTTCCAGGGAGGGCAATTGAGCTGAGTCTTAATGGAGAAGGAGACAATACAGGTGGAGGGCGGGTGGCGGGAGAGGGAAAGGAAAGACATTTGAAAGAGATATCAACGTAAGTATGTAATAAGTCCTCCAAGGTACATTTGGAAATAGGATAATTCTGAACCCAAATGAATGGATTCCCAATGGTGGCATATCAGGCGTTACTGCATCTTAACAACAGAGCTATTTTTAGATCAGTTGACTGCGCTGATGCTTCTCAATCATACTACACACACCAGTCCTTTACAGGTTTTATGAGGACAGAGCTTCCCAGCCCACAAGAAGCCAGATGTCTGTTCTGGCTAATGTCTGTATGCAAAAGTGTTAAGGTGAGGAGATGCTGAGGGGAAAGTGACTATATTTCTATTGCAGAAATTAATTCAGTTCAACAAGTACTTATGGACACCTACAGTTTACTAATTTGCCTTCCCCTTTGGACTGTGAACTCTCAGAGGACTAAAGATGTCTCTAATTAATCACTATATTCCTCCAGAGTGAGCACAGGAACTGGCACAGAGTAAGAATACAGATTGGCGCAAGAATGAAAGCTCTATACCCTCTAGGGAAGATAGAAATTAAAAATAAAACAAAAAAAGCAGGAGGTTCTTGACTCCCTTGAGCCACAGGGAAGGTTGCTATGAATACATTTCAGAATAATGCAAAGCAGAGCAAGGTGACTGTGCTGCCAGGCAATCTGTTGAGGGGTTCCAAGAGATGATATCTGAACAGGAAAGCAGCCAAGATTTGGGAAGGTGAATGGCATTTGCATAGGATCTAAAGAAGAGGAGAAATTTGGCTGCCAAGATAGAGAAGAAGAGAGACTAAACAGGAATGGAGGAACCAGCAAAGGCACCAAAAGGAAGGGAAGTGCACGACTGACAGTCTGGTGTGGGATATGAGCAGGTATGGAAAGATACAAAGTGGGAGAGACAGGCAGGTGCTATGTGGCAATTGTGATTCGTTTTATGTATCAACTTGGCTAGGCTATGCTAGTCAATTATTAAACACTAATCTTTATGTTCTTGGGAAGATGTTATATAAATGTGGTTATAGTTGACAATTGATTTTAAGTAAAGGAGATTACCCTCAACAATGTGGATGAGCCTTATCCACTCAGTTGAGAGCCTGAAAAGCCAAAACAGGTTTCTCAGAAAAGTTGAACTTCTTCAAGACTGCAACACAGACACTTGTCTGAGTTTCCAGCCTCTATTTCAGACACAAGACTACAGCATCAACTCTAGCTTGAGTTTCTAGCCTGCCAGTCTGCCTACAAATTTCAGACTGGCTAGCCTCACAATCACACTTCTATCTTTCTATCTATCTATCTATCTATCTATCTATCTATCTATCTATCTTTTATTATCTGTCATATATATATATATATATATATGACAAAAATATACATATATAAAAATATCTGTATCTCCTATTGGTTATGTTTTCTGCAGAACCCCAACTGATACAGATCTCGAATGTCAATGTTAAAAAGCACAGACCTTGCTTGGGAGCTGGTGATGTATTACTGCTACAGGCAATGCTGTTATTCCACCTGCTCACGTTTGTCTTGTGACAGAGGAAGAATATAAGAAACACTAAATGGGCCTTGATAGGGTAACTTGGTTAGAGCATCATCCTAATGTACCAAAGTTGTGGGTTTGATTTCTGGTCAGGGAACATACAAGACAACCAATGAATGCATAAATAAATGGAACAACACATCTCTCTCTCAAATGAATAAAAAACCCCAGAAACACTAAATATTTCCTCTCTTGGGGACCTCACAGCGCTTCTGAATTTTCCATATTCTAAAGATTTAAGTAAATAGCAGTGGGAGTTGCTTCCAGATACAGAAAACAAAACATGTCATTGAAAAGCTTCTCAAATGGATTTCCCTACCCTACTATCAAGCTGTGTTGTTATTATGATCACCAGAATCCCGAAACATAGCTCTGTTACATCAACATCTTCAAGTGTAATTATGTTTTGAAACACAACAAAATTGTTTTTATATTTTCAAAAAGGGATGCCATCCAAATAGATTTTATTATTTCTATTTTTTACAACTATTTTGAGGCTTTTATTGTGTCTTTTTACTAAAGGATTCAAAATGTGCTACTCACACATAATATTAATTTGTCATTCAGTTGAGATAGTCTCAATGAGCATTTATCAATGTTCCATCAGTTGCTGTGAGAAGCAGAGAAGTATAATAACATCTCAGTTATCTAAAATCCTGGGGTAATACTTATTCTGGTTAGCTTGGATTACCTATTAATTCAACAAATATTTATTTAGTATCTACAATGTGACAGGTAGTTTACTAGAGTTAGGAAAAAAAGATAAATCCAACATGGTTCCTGCCATCACGTATAGTGTACGTGAGAAACAGATTAACAAAAGCATCCAGATTCGTTAGATGTTCTTCACTAATATTTTATTTTAAAAAATAGAAAATCTTTATTGTGAAGGTGACACCTCAGGTGGGTGTTAAACCATGAGTACGTGTTTCTTAATTATATAAGACTGAGGCAGGGAGGGAGCAGGGATGAAGAAAGATGTAGTTCATTCTGGGAAGTTGAGAACTTCATGAACAAAGTCAGGAAAGAGGGGCTTTCTTTCTGGAAAACTGAATATAATGGTTAATTGAGATTGTATAATAGATTTATCAGAGTGCCTGGAGGAGAATAATTATTATTATCATTAGTTCAGTATACAACATGCTTACAGAAGTAGTGACAATAGATGAGTGAAGCTGCAGAAGTTAAGCAAGTTCCAGTTTAGGGAGAATCCTAAGTGAAGCTAAGGTGGTTGCATTTTAACATGTAGGCAATGGGGATTCACTTCAGCTCCAGCCATCCTGGCTTTCTGTTTTGAACATAAAATTCCATTACATCTTATTGTTTTCTCTACCTATAAATTCCTTGATCCACAATACACCCACTGGAGAAAAGTCTGGGACCAGATAGCTTTACATATAAATTCTACCAAACATTTGATGAGATAATAGAAATATTTATCAAAACCTTCCAAAAAAGCAAAAGAAGAGGAAACGCGTTCTAACTTAATCTATAAATTTGGTACTACACTGATTTCAAAACCAAACAATGGTATCACCAGAAAAGAAAAAATACAGGCCCAATATCCTCATGAATGTAGATACAAAACCCTTCCCAAAATACTATAAAACTGAATTCAACAGCATCTAAAAAGCATTAAAATGATGACCAAGTGGAATTTCACTCAAGAATTCAAGGTTAGTTTAATATACAAAAATAAATTGGCATTAATATATAATATTCATACAATGAATGCTTGAATTCATACAAGATCATCTCAATAGAAACAATGAAAGCATATGATAAATTACAACATCCTTTCATGATACAAATAGTCAACATTCTAGAAATAAAATTTCCTTAAACTATAAAAAACCCACAGATACCATCATATTTAATAATAAAAGACTAAATGCTTTGCCCCAAGATCAAGAACAAGAGAAGAATGTCTGTTGTTAGCACTTCTGTTCAACATTGTACTGGAGATTCTAGCTAGTACAATTGGGCAAGAAAAACAAGTAAAAGACACCATGATTGAAAAGGAAGAAGTGCAACTCTTTCTATTTGGTGATGACATGATCTTATAAATAGAAAATTTTAAGGAATCCATCAGAAAACTATTAAAGCTAATAAATAAGTTCAGCAAGGTTGCAAAATATAAGTCAAGTACAAAAATGAATGTATTTCTGTAGACTAGCAATGAACAATTTGAACATGAATTAAGAAAATTATTTAATTCATAATAGCATCAAAACAATAAAATATTTAGGAATAAATTTTACCAAGTGGTGTGGTCTGTTTGTATCCTCCCAAAATCCGTATTTTGAAATCTTAACCCCCAAAGGTATTAGCAGATGGACTCTTTGAGAGGTACTTAAGTCATGAGGATGGAGCTAGTGACTTAATGGGATTAATGCCTTATATGAGAGGAATGGGATTAGTGCCTTATAAAAGAGGCTCCTGAGAGACTATTAGCTTCTTCTACTATGTGAGGACACATTGAGAAGGTCTGTGCTATATATCTTTACTAGAAGGCACCTATGTAGGCACCTTGATCTTGGACTTCCCTGCCTCCAAAACTGTGAGCAATAAATTTCTGTTGTTTATAATCTACCCAGTTGTTAGTATTTTATTATAGCAGCCTGAACAGACTAAGACATTAAGGAAATGTAAGACTTGCATACTGAAAACTATAAACATTGCTGAAAAAAATTAAGGAATTAAACTAATAGAGACATTCTTGCTTATTGATTGGAAGACTTAATACTATTGAGAAGACAGTACTCCTTAAAGTTATAGACAGATTCAATTCAATCCCTCACAAAATCCCAATAGCTCTTTTATTTTTACAAGATAGAAAAGCTGATCTTAAACTTCATATAAGATTGCAAGGGATTCTGAATAGCCAAAAATAACCTTTGAAAAGAGAAACAAATTTGGAGATTTCACACTTTCTGATTTTAAAACTTAACTTATAATCAAAACAGTGTGGTACTATATAAGGTTAGACATATAGATCAATGCAATAGAATTGATAATCCAGAAACAAACTCATGCAATTGATTTTCCACACAAGTACTAAGACAATTCAGTGGGAGAAATAGTAGACTTTTCAATGAATGATGCAAGAAGGCACAGGTCAGGCTGAGGAACCTCCCCCTCCACCGAGTGCACGAATTTCATGTACCAGGTCTCTAATTCAATAATAAATAGGAATGAAATACAGATAAATATCACAACATGAGTGATTCTGAAAACCTTATGCCAAGTAAAAGATTCCAGTCACAAATTACCACATTTGTATAATTTATCTAAAATGTCCAGAAGAGGCAAATCCATAGAGGCAGAGAGTAAATTAATGGTTGCATAGGGCTGAGGAGATTGAAGTACGAGAGTAAATGCTATCAAAGAGTAAATGCTAATATAAGGTTTCTTTTTAGGGGGATAAAATATTTTACAATTAGATGTTGATGATTGCATAATTTTGTGATGAGTGAAGAGTATAATTTCTAAGGATGCATTTATGGTATGTGATTTATAGATGTTAAAAACAAACAACAAATATATGCTGAGCTATAGGAAGTCAGATATGGAACCTATTATGGGAGAAAGAATTGCCATAGCAAATGTCAAGAATTTCAGTATCTCTGAAGAATAGATAGGATATGGACATGAGGAAGCAGATCATGGAAAATTCCATGGGGAATCTGACACACATTTTTACATTTATGTGAGTATATTCCTTTAATGATACAGATAAGATAACCATCCCAGAGAGAAGATAAAGCATGTTTATTTCATTCTTTTATCTTTCTGAAAGACTTGGTAGGGCTACATTTGGTACAATGCAAATAATTATAGCCTCAAAAGATAGAGTAATATGAAATCATTAGAAACCTGTCAGGACAGAGCTTCTACTACAAGTCAGGCTTTCTCATTCTAGTTTCTCTTCCTGAGTGAATTAAAACATTTCCACATGGAACTCCCAGAAACAGAACAAAGTAGCTATGAAATGCCCCCTTGGAAGCACTCTATTACTGCCATCTATAATTTGCTCATTCCATCTTGAAGTCTGACTAAACCCAAGTTGACAAGAAGATTTACCGGATTTAGATAATAGCTTTTACTCTAACCAGGCATTTAAACCAGAAAAGACAATGCAATGTGTGTGTGAAATGTTTTTCTTTTTCTTTGAAATTGTGTAATTACAGAGAGAAAAGTGTGAATATGGGCATGTAGAAGTATCCGATGTCTTGTATGGTGCATAGTTGATGCACCAGTGGCTATGAGTTCAAGTTCCCTCTTCCCAGTTCAGCCATTAGCTAACAATGTTAACTTTAAAAGATACATATGTTTTTACTGATTTGAGTAAGAGAGAAAGGGAGAGGAAGAAAGAGAGAAAGAGAAAGAGAGACATTGATCAGCTGCCTCTTGCATGACCCCTACAAGATCAAGCCTGAAACCCAGGCACATGTCCTGACTGACAACTGAACCAGCAACCTCTATTTTGGTACATGGAATAAAACTCAACCAACTGAACCACAGCAACCAGGGTCTAACAATATTTCCCTGAGCAAGTCAACAGTCAACCTAGTTCCATCCTCTGCAAAATGACAATATTTTCCAACTTATAGTGCTGTTGGGAGTGCCAGATATGATATTCATTAATTTAACAAATATTTACTGAGGATCTACAAACTATGACAATGGGTACATTAAAAATTAAAAATAACCTTTGTCTTGAAGCTTGCAGTCTAGTGTGAGAGCACACTCTAAAGTATAATACATTGATCAAATATAAATGTTCTTTTTGTTTTCCTTCCACATAAATTGTTCCTTTGCACACAAATTGGCTCACTTGTGGTTCACAAGCTGTCCTCTTTCAAGGCTGCTGGCTGGTTCATCAGTGGAGCCATACACAAACCCTGGAGAGCACAGATTCACAAATCAAAACAAATTGAATTTTTAGACTCTGGAGTTACATATAGCTACTCACCATAGAAGTTGTCTTTGTGTTTACCCATATTTTTAGTGTATCCTGGGTACAAGAACATACAGGATTTTAAACATGGTGAGATTTTCTAGAGCACTAATTTTCCTTTATTTTAAGCAATTTAAAAACATGATTTCTAACTTAGACATATGTTAGAATAAGAGCAAAATTTACATGAAATTTTAATATATAGCCTGAGTCTTTAGAGAGAGCAAGCAGATTCCCAATGTGGATAATGCTTCGGTGGGCATACTTGTAGTATCTTAACTCAGAGTTATGAGGTTTGACTGTGTGGATTGTTTCTTGCCCAATGGCAAGGCCGCTATTCACAGATACTCTAAATTGAATAGCATAGGGCTACCTCTGCTCAGTTGCTCATCTAGAAAAAAAAAGCCTAAGACTGTAAAAATCATGCTGCCTAGGTTATGGCCTTCTCCTCAGTCTTGTTCATGATGAGTGTTTTTAATATATTCTTGTTATTATGCTGTGAATAATAAAAAAAAAGATAAGAAGATCTAACAGCAGGTGTTAGAAGTTATTCCGGAAATGGGGGGAGAGGGGTGGACTGGCTGACTTGTCAAAACTTCTTTTATCTTTGCTGACTTTTAAGAAACAAAACAAATATTGAAGTCATATAGCAGTCACAGTTTTCAACACACATCTAAATAATAACAGGGATTATTACTCAATGTCAAAGACTTGATGCTATCACTCTGAGGAAATAATTAGGAGAAAACAATTTTTAGTATCTATTCCAAAAAGCACACAATCCGCTGTGGGTTGCAAAGCAGCAATGAAACTGCCAGAAAGGCATCTTTTTCATTTTATCTTGTCCCATACTTCTTAAAGGATGATCAATGATAAGGCATAAAAGCTTTTGTGGAAATCACTTACCATTATCTGAAGACCACAGTATTGTTACTTAAATCAAGGGCTTAGAATTGACATCCAAAAGTCTCTGGGACTCAAGACCTCAAAACACACTGCCTGCATCATACAAAAAATAATGATGAGGTGTCCTTCTCCCATGAATGGGCCCCAAGTTCTGACTTTTCTAACATATAAGACCTAACATCACCTCAGGGTCAGGTTATGTACCTCAATGCACGAACCCACCTATTTGGAGCAAGGTCCAAATATTAGAACAGAGAAATAAGTCTTATCCATTTATGTAACATGCTTACTAGCAGTGCTTTATCATCAGGGAAGTTGAGTTAAAGTGTCTTTCTAAAGGAAAATGAATTAAATAGGTGAAGACTGAACATCTTGGGAGACATAAATGCCACTAGTGGACAGTTAGGTATGGCTATTGTGCTTTGATAAACATTCAGAGGCTCCCATTACTGCTTTTCAAAAGTACTGCACCCTGTCAATCATCCAATTTCTTAAGGTAGTAGAATGAACTGGTGTGTGAGATAAAATGTTTTTATGCTTTGGTGATGCTCTGGTTGAGAAGTAATCCACAAATTTGACTGCTAACTCTTAAAATAAACATTTAATTTGAGCATTAATGCATTCCTTTTCAAACATTCAGCAGATATTATTGCTCATCTACTATGTACCAGACACCATGTCAGGTGATGAGTGGCATGTTGCTTGCCCTAGAGCTAGTGCACGCAAAAGGAAACAGATAGCAGTCTCCAGGGCAAGCATCTAAAGAATTGCAGAAGGTATATGAAAGATTAATTAGTAAGAAGCCAAGTAACTCTGATGGTATTGGAGTCCAAGAGAATCTTATAGATAGAATAACTTAAGGCACCTTTTCCTCTGTGGCACAAATACTAATGTATGAGTAGCCCAGTTATCTCTAAATTATTGGTGCAGCTGGAAAGAGCATAATTTATTCTCTGTTAGAATCCAAAAACTTTTTCAAATCACATTTTTTATAGCTGCTATTTATGATTAACTTTGAATCCTTATTTTCACTAGGTCATGTACTTGCCCAGGGACCACATGTACTTTTGCATATCCCTGGAACCCAGCACAATGCCAATACATAGCACATGATGATAAATCTTTATTTGGTTGATGAATGGATGTTCTAAAAATTCACAATAGCGTAATAAAGAAAATAAAAACACCTTGAATCGTTTACCAAGTACTGATTTAGGAAAATTGAGAAAGTCCTTTTCTCCATCTTCACAATTCTTAGAGTTTATAATTTCTAGTCAGAATCACTTTTGCTTTTTATTTTTTTTTTGTTAACCATGTTTGCTTTTCCCACAAGCCATCCATATCAATCAAGATCAATTTAGGCTGCATTAGTAGAAACCTGACCATAGTGGTTTAAACAAATATATTTACGTTTTCCAAGAAGAAGAAGAAGAAGAAGATGAAGAAGAAGAAGAAGAAGAAGAAGAAGAAGAAGAAGAAGAAGAAGAAG
>JAAGEH010000030.1:31456029-31505543 GCA_011751065.1 Lasiurus cinereus | reverse complement strand
AGAGAAGGAGGAGGAGAGGAGGGGGCGGGGAGGAAGAGATTTGGGATAGGCAGGCTGGAGCTATTACTTGAAAACCAGGCTTCTTCATCTTCTTCCTGTTCTAGTAACCTCAGTGCAAGACTTTAGCCATGCTGGTTACAAGATGGCTGCTCACCTCTGTGAGCTGAGTAGAGAGAAGGGCACAGGGCAATATGAAAAAACAGATGGCAGCTGTGTCTGTGCTCTTTTAAAGATCTTTCCAGAATGCTCTCTGAACACTTTCTGCTTATATCTCAATGGCCAAACTGCGTTACAGTTATCCCTGATTATAAGAGGCACTTTGCCTCCCAGTTAGAATTAGAGCACTATTCATAAAATGAAAGCGAGGGACAGATACAAGCTGGACACTATGCAGTGTCTGCTATGCCACCACCTATCCCAGAATCACCCTTGCTGGCACAGTGTTTTTGACAGCATTGTCCTGCTTCAACTCACCAATCCTATTAGTATCATCTTCCTACCTTACTACTTGGTGCTTTGATCATGTTCAGACTGTTGCCCTGGATTCCAGATCTAAAGCCTGATCTTGACCTACTAGTCCCCCTTTCTCCTTCTTTGCCTGTCGATTTCCTCCTTATTTGTCAAGGCTCCACTCAAATGCTACCACTCAGTGAAGCTTCTCTACGTCTGATAAAAAATTAATCTGCATTTTTGAGAAATGGCCTAGAATATATAGTATATACTTAGTTGTGGCTGAACCTCTTTTCTTCATTAGAAGACAAACTCTTGAAGATATGGGCTATGTCTTATCTCTTATTGTACCTCAGTGCCTAGCAGAAAAGGTAGGTTCTCAATTAGTATCTTTTGTAATAATGTGATGCTCTTCTTGGTTCTTTAAGTATTTTCTGTGCTTCTTATTCTAATCCACTGTCTGGCTCCTGTGTTGAGGTTCTCACTATACACCCACTGCCTTTTATAAATGCCTGTTTAAGACTTGGAAGCAAGGCATGGGTGTGAGATGAAACTGCTCTCTCTGCCTAAGCTTATTCTCCATCTTACCCACCATATCCCTGATACTGGGAGGGAGTTTTTAGAGATCTTTCTTGGTGGTTGATATGAGTGTTGAAGGCAACACCTAAATATTCTTTCCTTCTACCCTTTTCTGAACTGAAGACTATATATGCCCAAAAAGTACCAGATGTGGACAGATGTAAACAAAAGAGTAAAACACAGATATTCCAATATCACTAAATCAGAACATGCCTCTAGCACTTCAAATAGAACTTAAAGCTTGGTTATGATGTAAAGACTGTGTGTATAGCTAATAACAACTTGATTATATTTTTTATTCATTGGTGGATTTTTCCATACACACACACACACACACACACACACACACACACACACAAAACTAGTCCAGAAATTGTTTCCTTCTAACACTAGGGCTATTTTTAAAGCAGGTGTTCTTATAAATGAACTCTATTGTATTTGCTTTCTAATGTTGGTTCCTGTTTTTTTTTTAAATAATACAACATTGTCAGTATGCTTGGCATACTGCAATCAAGTTCAAGTTCCTTCTATCGTTTTCTTTATTAGAAACTATTTGCATACTGACATTTTGGCAAAGTGTTGTAGCTTTTCTAATTTTTGAGAGAGCCAAGTGAAGCCACATGCAAACTGGCAGAATTGACTTCAAATCTTTTCGCACTCTCATATACTGACTTTGATAGAGATGCATAGAATGTTCTTCTACCTTGTTAAGTTTTCATGATACTTCAGGTGCATAATACTAATACACTGTGTTGCTTTCCTAGCTTGAGCAACAATGGACCTGAAGGAAAGTCCATGCACAACACCCCAGATTGACCAGGACAATATTGCCCTGAAGTCAACTATTCTAAGATGTCCTTCAAGCCCTGCCTATAATAGGCCCAAAGAGGATTGTATATTTTGCAGGGATATGATCCCCACTCGCTGCTTATAAGGCCCAAAGCAGGAAAACAATTCCTGTAATGGAAGTTATATCCCAGGGCAAATCATAGAGGCATTCTGAGATGGCTCTTCACACTCTCTTCTTATTTTTTTTAAACTTATTTTCCTTTTCTTTACATCCCATCCTCCACTAAAATGAAGAATTCATTCAATTTGAAAAGATACTGAAAATATCAGACACCTGAATAAACAAATTACCTCTAAACATTTGTTCACTAAAATAAAGTCATCTCCAGAAATACATGCTTCATTCCTTCTGCCCTAGTTCAGAGTAGGTTTTCTATCCTATGTATTCCCAAAGCTCTCCTCAAGTGCTGTTGGCTACTGGAATAACATTTACCACAATATACGGTTCCAAGCTTATCTCAACAAGAATTGTGAGAGCACTTGAGACCAGGGTCCTGTGTCCTAATAACCTCAGTATTCTCAGTGCTCAGGTCACTGCAGGGGACACTGTAGGAGCTCAATAAATGTTTAAAAAATAAATGAAGAACAAAATTCCTAAGCTATAGCTTATATGTATAAATGCATATTTATCTGAAAACATAATCCACATGTATATTTAGCTTTGATTAGATTGATATATTTGACAATCAAAAACTAGTAAAATTCTGCACCTGTCAAAGAATGACATATGTGAAAACACTGTATTCAGACAGAGACCTAAAATGTCAATATAATGCTTTTAAATATATCTCAAAAGCCTCAAACAGAGACCTAATAAGTAAATGGGTGGCAAAAGTAGGGAAACCAATAGCCACAAAGCTAATTTTTGAGAGAGAGAAATATATGTGAAATCATATTCCAAGTAGTAGAGCAAGATTAGGCTGCAATCCACCTGCTCCTCCCAAAGCAACGTGTCCTGCCTATAGAAGACTTAAGTGCAACTTTAATAGCACTGTCATGAGTTAAATAATACTCTTTTGCACTCAAATATATGGACAGTCCCTGAAAGTCATGAGAACTTTTAAAAGATGGATATTTTTAAAGCTGGACAAGATAAACATAAGGATTCCTGTAAACAGTAGGAAAACATGACTGATTTCTGTATATCTGCAGTATAAAACAAGGATGCTTTTATTTCTCACTTGTGTGTGTATGTGTGTGTGTGAGTGTAGCACAAATCGAGATGTTTAACACAGTTTGCAATATTTTTCTTATACGATAAAAAAATCTTCGGCTCTTTTGACACTTAAATTATATTTTGTGCTGCTTATGTAATGATGTGTCATGCTTTGCATTTAATTTGTGGTTGTAGAAGTTGCATTGAGTCCTTTGTTTCCTGGTTCTCTATTTTTAAATCTGAGAGGCTTTGCTGACCTTATTCCAATAGTTGGCTCTTTCTGAGGCAATTTCAGTTGGCGGGCCTTTTTGGGTCTGCAAGATTGGCACTGCATAGGGGGTGAAGGCCAGTTGGGGTAAATTACATGTTAACAAACTGCTTTCCATATTTTACATAATTTTTATCTGGGTGAATTTAAAATAAGTATCAAAAACAGCCCTCATGAGCAAAAGAAGTATCTAGTGTCAAGGTATTTACCACTCCATTCTCTCTACATATTTATCTGTATAGCTGCTATTTTTCTAGGCAAAGCTTATGTTTTATTTGCTTTGAATCTGCTTCAGTGACTTATCTCAAGTGTAGTAGGGCCAATGCTGTTATGACTATTACAGTAGCTATGAATATGAGTAACTCATATTGAAAACTGTCCTTTCCCCAGTATATATACAATGAGATGCTTGATGATAATTTTTTTTCACCTCATTGTGTCTATCTCTAACTAGAGCTGAAGAGACAGCAGCTCTCTGGCCCCAGAACAGATGTGTTTTCTAATAGAAAGAATCACTTCAATGACTATTCAGAGGAATGCCCCATTGCCCAGGAGGGACGGTGTAGTAGGCAGAAATATCTCCAAAGATGTCAACACCTAATCCTCCAGAATCTGTGACTCTGTTACATTAAATAGCAAAAGAGACTTTGTAGATATACTGGTAAGTAAGATTGCAGACCTTAAACTAGGAAGATGATCTTGGGTTATCCTGGTGGGCCCAGTCAAATCACACAGGCCTTAAAAAAAGAAAATGCTCCACTGAAGGCAGAAGAGCAAGGGGGAAGAGATATAAAGTGTGTAAAGAGGGGGTTTTTGTTGGTTTGAGGATGGAAATTCAATATGAAAAGGAATTTGGGCAGCCTTAAGTAGCTGAGAGGGGCTCTGAGCTGGCTTTAAGAAACAGAGAAAAACAAAAAGAACCCCCACAAAAACAAATAAAAACAAGGACCACAGTCCCACAGCCACTAGGAACTGAATTTACCAAGAATCTGTCTGAACTTTGAAGCAGTTCTGTCTCCAGAGTCTCCAGAAAGGTAGGTAGCCATTCTGACACATTGAGTTTAGCTTATCAAACTTTAAGCATCAGTCCCCCAATTGAGTCACCCTCTACTTGAACTCTTGATTTATAAAACTTGGAGATAATAAATAGGTGTTGTTATAAATTACTTAATTTGTAGTAACTTGTTACATCAACAGAGAAAACTAATACAGAGGTTATAACCAGACCCCTTGGGTAACAGCAAAGTTATCCCTCCCAAGGCAACTTTAATATATTAGGAAGAATTCTAGTACATTTTTAATGGGGGGTGGGCTGGGTGTCAAGGAGCTTCTTTAGAAGGAAAAAGGATCAAGACCCACACCACTTACTTTTTTGCAGATAAATGTTATTATAACCTATCACAATGGGCTAGGAAGGTTCTAACTTAGGTGTGTTGGTAATAAAGGTCCCAAAAAGAAATTCATATGAGAGAAGGGAGTTTAGCCTGGTGATCTGGGTTTAATATTGGAGTTTCAGGGTTTACATAAATGCACATAAATGACTATTCTTCTGTGATCAATTAAATTCAATAACCACTTGTCAGCCTTAAGTATTAGTAAAAAGTGTGCCAATACTGTTGGTACATAGAGGTGAATAAGGTGTGGTCTCTGATCCAAGAATCCTGACTGCTCCAGCATAAAACATGTTATTGAGCAAAGGCTCAATAAATATTTGTTAGATGAATGGATATATAAATGGGTGAATGTGAATTTTCTACACTGTCTAAAACATAATTCTCGATTTATTCATTTTTTTCATGAAAAGGTAGTATGGCTATGATTTTGATAGAAGCTCAGACAGTTGCTGCCTATTCTCAAGCTCTGCCTAATCTCATGACTGAGATTTATGAGTCAAACCATTCCAGTCCTACCTGTCCGACAACTGAGTCCACACTGAGCTCTCCTTAGATTTCTAGTTGCCTGGACTAGTCATTTTGCAAATCATCATGCATTCTATTACTATGTTTCTTGTAATGTTACATAATCCTGCTATTGATTGCCTTGTTTGTTAAAGCCAATCACATTTTCCTTTTGCTTTCCCAAAAGAAGATAAGCTCCTTAAGTACAGGAACTATGAATATTGTAAAGGATAAAACTGTGGATGCTGAAGCTAGATTAGCCTAGCTTTTTCCCTTAATATCTGTGTGACCCTGTGTCAATTACTTAACCTTAATGGACTTTTGCTTTTTTATCTGTAATATATAAAAAAAAGGAATTCACATTCTCTTGGGGCCTGGCACACAAAATTGGTGCGTAGGTATGGTCCTTAGGCCTGGCCTGCAATCAGGACCATCTTCCCCAGCTGCCAGCAACTAGCCCTGCCCCTGCTGCCAGCCACTGCAATTCCCTGTTTGCCATTGGATGATGGGAGCCTGCTGGGGAAAGGACCAAGAGGTGGTCAGCAAGCCTCATAGTGACGGGTTGAGTGGTCTTTCTGGTTGTTCTGCCATTAGGGTCAATTTGCATATTACCCTTTTATTTTATAGGATATGTATGAAGTACTTAGAATAGTTCCTGATACATAGTAAGAATTCATTAAATACTAGCTACATATTTTAAAAATATCATTAAATTCTATTAAGTATAATGCAGTTTGCTATTAAAAAATTCTTATTTCTTCACAATCTTACCTTATTTTGAATACTATAACCAGAAATGTGTTTGCCTCTGTGCCTTATTCTAGCCCCTTTAAAGTCTATGTGCATGGGCCTCAAACCAAGCTGCAAAAATCAGTGCTGTTTGGGTCTTTGCATAGATTCCTACCTATTCACTCTTTTGATTATTTGCTCTCTTCTCTCATCTCCCCGGCTTGCTAAATTTAGTCCACACTTGCTTTTGAAAGCCCTTCATTTTGATGACCTTTAAGAGCTTCTCTCCTCTGGCTCATAGGTCTCAGCTTCCTGCTCTGGCACTGTCTCCTGATGCTGCATTGATTGCAATCACACCAGAAGCTTCAGGTAAAAGAAAGTCACTTCCACTAGCTCTGTCCCCAGGGAAACTTTACCAATAAGGCTTGTCCCTTTCTGTCCCTTGTCAGGGCAGGAAATATGGATGTTTGGACAAGTTTAGATGTTTACATTTTTCCTTCACTTATAATCTCCAGTACCAACAGGGATAGGTTTTAGGGGTCCTACCATATCCTTTGTCATCTATGAGAGAAGAAAACACATTATGTGGCAGGGCTATTTTGTTCTACCCAGTTCTCAATCACCCAACACTTTGTAAGACATTTACTCATACTGCTACTTCTTTCTCTTCTGCTCCCCTTCCTCTTTCTCCTTCTTGTTATATTTACTTTTACAGTGAAATCTCTCCTCCTCAGACCCATTTTTTTCCTTGTTGTATAATGAGGTCAAAATGCCTTAAAGCATTAAATCTCATCTATTTACCTCAGTCATTATGCTAGTGAGCTGCTTTAAAATTTAAATAGAAACTATCATTAGCATTGCCTTTTCATTTTGTTTGTCATGGAGATGAATATAAAGTGTAAGCATAAACTATGACACCACCTTTTCTGGAGAAATCTAGAATTTATATGTAAAATTAACACCTTTTTTCTGGTTAAAATGTCTTTACTTAATAAATATTTTATTACAAGGCAACAGTTATCAAAAAAAGTTTCTTTTAATTGTGTCACCATATGTAGCTGCTTCAAAACTGTAGGCCTTCTTGTTTCCTTCTATTGTGGAACAGAATATAAACACACCCATTTAAAATTAGAAGCTCCATCAAATGACTCTTTCCTAATTAGAGATATCCCTAAGCATCATTCAACTACAGTGGTACCTCAAGATATGAGTGCCCTAACATACGAGATTTTTGAGATATGAGCTGTCGAGCGAGCGATTTTTGCTTTGAAATATGAGCAACATTTGAGATAGGAGTAATCGCGAGGATCGGCCGGCTGCACAGGACCCACCAGTTTACTGAGACTCAAGCGTCTCATAGTTTCCCACGCCTCAAGGTTACGGAATGAATTAAACTCGTATCTCGAGGTACCACTGTACATGTTTGATTTCCCAGCAAAGCACCTACCACCACAGTGACTAGAAGATATGAGGTACTCAGTGAATAATTGTTAAAGTTATAAACAGTTAAAGTTCAGCTATAAAAAGGAAAGGTGATAAGAGATGGAAATTTGAACTATTCTTAAATGTTTCTCTTTTTACACCTTGTTCTTTGAATAGTAAAGATGAAACATAAAAATCTCTTAAGATTCTCAAGTGCCAATAGCCTAACAATCTGGAGATTCCTGATGCAGTTCAGACTCTGACATTAGCCTCCTGGGTGACCTCAGACAAGTCACTGAACTGTTCTGAATCACTGTTTCCACATCTCTCTACTAAGTATAATGATACCACTCCACTCAACGTGGTCTTTATAATTTCTGAGTAAGTAGATGAGAATGAGTGACTCGGATCCTGATTCATCACATTCAGCAGACTAGCCCTACTTCAGTGAGAAAACTAAATCCATCAGATGTCATCTTCAACTTTCAGCCACCAGAACAAAAAAACCAAATTGTTTGTTTATGTAACTCTCTCTTTTCAGAGGATGAGATAGCCCTCCTCCTCACCAGCCCTAACCTCTTAGCTATGCTCTGATCTCTCTTTTTCCTATTCCCCATGAGGTCATGAAAATACCCACTTCTAACCAACTTTAACCATCTGCCATCAGCTATCCTCTCTCTCTCTCCTATATCTTCAAATCATCCCACACTCTTGCCTACTTTTCCCTTAGCCTATGAACATGCTTAAGTTTCTCCCATTTTAAAACCTCTACCTTAATCCTGCATCACTTCTACCTAACAGCTAATATCTCCTCTTCCATTTGGACTTCTCAAAAGCATTCATCATTCCCCCTTCTTTAACTGGATTGTTTGCTGAGATAACAATTGATCTCCTAATTGCTGAATCTGACATTTTCTTATGTTAGTCCTTATATTTTTTCACAGCATCTGATGTGTTGATTAAGCTCTCATTCTTGCAACTTCCTACACTATAATTTTTGTGACTCAATCTCCTGGATCTCCATTTCTCTCAGTGACCACTTGATTCTGTCTCTCTCCTCTGCCTCTGCTCTCCTTCTGAACAATGGTTTTCCCCAGCAATATGTCTCTGTTCCACTTATCTTCCCTTGTGAGTCTTCTTGCTGCTAAAAGCAGTGGTGGTGGTGGTAGTCAGGTGTCATTATTTCACTTGCAACTTCTAATCAAATGATTCACACATCTCTGAAATAGTATCTAAAATAAGGCTAATTCTATCTTGGTTTTGCTTGAGGTCTGAGACAACATGTCATCTAGTCCCCAGAATACAGTGCTTTATCACCTGAGCAGAACTTGAAGTGGAAAGCATATCTTAGATGAGAGCTGTACTAATGTACCTTCACAAAGTGGAGCTGCAGAGGTTAGGGTGGGGAGGGATGATAAATAATCAACCAAAGGAGTCATACTGTTGACATGGAGGGAGCTATAGTAAGCATAGCTTAGTACGTAATCATTCAATGAGCCCATAAAAGTGTCCACAAGAGAAAGAACCACCTTGAAACATTTGGAACAACCAGAGAAGCTCAATACAAGATTACATTGGTACCAGTAAAGACAGATCTTTCCTAACCCTTACTTTCCTCTTTCATTCTGCTGTTGTATGCTCAAAGTGTGAAAGGGCAGACGTTTGAACTTAAAATGTCAATTTGAAATTTCAACTACTACAGGACACCAAATATTTCAATTATTAAAATGAAACTATTTGGGGGAAAATTATAAAAAATCTCTCTAATTGTGATCTTTCAAATTGCATTTCTTAAGTATAATAACAATTATGTTATTGGCCCAGACTCGTCTCTGAGCTTCATATTCTTCATAATCCTAACATCTAATCATGTATCTTCATCTGGAAGTCTCAACTTATACATGTTCCAAACTAATCTCATCCTCATCCACACTTGTTCCTATCTCTATCTTTTTTCTCAAGTATTGGCCATAAACATCTTTGATTTTCATATTTACATCAATATCTCAAATAGCCAAATCAACCACTAAGCATCGTTCTGTTCTTCATACTCTATTCTTAATGGCATTGTACAAATTTAGGATTTCATCATCCTGGACTACTGTACTAACCTGTCTCTCTAACTGTGGTCCTATATGTCAAATTTACTACTGACACAGTGAAAGCCTTCCCAGGGGGCTCTCTATTTAAAATAAAAATCTGAGAGTATAAAACCCCTTAATGATTTTTCACTACTGAAAGAATGAAGTGTGAACCTTTTACCAGAGTAATTTGGCCTTTTAACAACCTCTCCATTTTCATCTCCAGCTACATGTGGCTTCAAATTATATGGTCCAGCTATATAGAGATGTCTAGATCCTTTGCATCAACCAAAACACACAAACATCTTGGTGTTTGCTGCTTTACTGTCTTTGATAATTCTGTTATTAACACCTTGGAGTGTCTTTCTTACTTATCCTTCCCATACTACCAAATTTTATTCATCCTATAGGACTCAATTCAGATATCAAGTCCTCCAGAAGGCCAATTCTACCATGACCTTCCTATATACAAACTATGTAGTTACTCCTCGTAGGCATGATATGGCATAGTTTTGTCTCTACTGATGGAAATAAGCAGATAGTACCTTTCTGTTTATTTACCTGTATATATTACTAGATTACATTGCTGGAGATAAGTGATAATATATGGCTCCAAAGAAAAGTGTTTGGCACATGGCATACCCATAAACATTTTTGGAAAAAAGAAAGGGATTGTAAATACCTTTCATAATATTATTTTTACAAATGTATTATTTATTACATTTGATCCTCATAACACAATTATGAAGTAGATATTTTTATCTCTATTTTACAAATAGGGAAACTGAGCCTTAGATAGCATAAGCAAGCTGCCAACAGCTACCAAGTGAAGTTAATGTAGCAAGGGATATGTATCTATGTCTCCTACGTCCAAGATACTCACTTAGCCCACTGAACCACACTGGCACTCTTTGAATAATGACTCTAAGTGTCTATGTGAAATAAGGTATTTGATAATGTTAACTGTAGTTTCCTCTGGCCTTAAAACACCAAAAAGAGAGGAATCAAGCTAGTGTAAGAAGAAAGGCCAGTGATGTTTAAGTATGGAGAAAAGAGGTAAAGGTCCATGATACACTTGACATCTATAGGTTTTATGTACCATTTCTATCTTAGTTTCTAAACTACCACATAATCATATTGGCTTATTCAAAGCAACACCACAGTGCCAATGCTGCAACTCTCTGCATAAGACACAATTGTTTCTCAGGCTGATTCAGAGTATGTTTTTCCTAGGAAGCCAGCATGGTTCTGGCACAACAAGAAAACTGTTCTTTTGGTTTCAACAGATTCATCTGGATCTGGATTTCATTTTAGAAAAAAATTCCACTCTTTAATGGCAGC
Organism: Lasiurus cinereus; assembly: GCA_011751065.1. Lineage (NCBI taxonomy): Eukaryota > Metazoa > Chordata > Mammalia > Chiroptera > Vespertilionidae > Lasiurus > Lasiurus cinereus. The sequence goes on along the minus strand of JAAGEH010000030.1, from coordinate 31,494,770 downwards.
CTTAGAAGTTTTTCTTTCCAGTTTTTATCTACATCATGTTTGAGATAGCAGCCCACGCTTTTCTCTCCTGCCTTTTCCCTGTTCGCTTACCTCACATTGAAGTAAGAGGTAGATACAGAGCTCATTGCCTCAAGGGAGGAATGAGGAAAGGTAGAAATATTTTAGTACATTAAATAGTGGAACATATAAAGAGGGCTGAAACTCAGCTACCAACTCTTCTTTCTCCCCTGAGGCTATGTTACTGAGAGTAGAGAAGCCCTGGGCTCTCCTTCCCACTAGTATCATCAGTAGAATGGCAAGGCCCAGGAGAGAGACAGTTTGTTGGGTCTTCTAGGCAGATAGGGTCAAGCATGGGAAGGAAGCACTAGAAGGCTGCCAGACTTAGATAAGCAATAAGGATAGTGAAGGCAAACTTCTTTTCATGGTCAAGTCAGCCCAATGATCAAAGACAAGAATGCCCTATGTTCATATTTGGCACTAAGATCCAGGAATTGTGACTCATCCTTGAAAGTGAGAACCCTAGGAAGACCTAATTTTAAGTTTTTTGTCCTATTAAGTAGAACAGGATTCAGAGACATGAATTAAGAATTTTAGTGAACATAAAGTCAGTGATACTTTTTTGTATTTCCAAATTTGTACATTGAGTTTCACAAATAAGTAATAATAATAACAATAATAATAATAATATACAGAGAGTTTTCTTCAGATACCTGACTAATAGTGGTATCCAAAACTGCCTCTACAGAATGGGAGGTTGGCAGGATTGCCTGGGCATTATACTTTAGTGGGTGGTTGGATTGTGGGATGAATGTGACTAGCACTGCAGGAGAACAGAGGCAACCTCCTCACTTTTGTAGCTGAGTCTTTATCATCAGGCCCTCTCCTTCTCCTCCCATGTTCTTCCTATTCACTTTAAAGGAAACCACAAAACTGCCATGTCGGAAAAGATTTCTGGACCTCTTTACCCTTGAGGCATGCTCTCTGAGCAAGTAGCCCTGGTTGTATGAATTCTTGTCTCCAGAGGAATAGATTTCCCAAATGTAATATTTTCCACCACATGCCACTCCTTGCTTCTGAGCTGTATCTGCATCTCCCTAGTCCTAAAAAATCCGTTTAGCAAGTTGGATGACTGTGGTCTTCTCCGGTGCATTTTTTTAAAATAATTACTAAAGCAAAGAAGAAGGGCCATAAATGTAAATGTAGACATTGCATAAACAGATATCAGCCTAGGCTGCTATCTGAGGTTGTCCTGTATGATCTGGAGACAACAAAATCAGTCTGTCTGAGGTATAGGATTTCAAGGCAATGAGAAAAAGTGGGAGAGATAAGAAAGAAACAGTCTGAACTCATAGCCTCATGAACCTAGAAGGCCCAGGAAACTGTTCTTCTTCTCTTTAAGAAAGGTCAGAGTCACTTTCTAACAGAAAGTAAGATCAGAGAAAACCAGCATATTTACATCACTATTCAGTCTTGTCCTCCATGTTTGTCTCTATCATAAAATAGAGAGTAACAACCCTGAGCACTGCACTAGTCATCTAATCCTAAAAACAGTCTAGCAAGTGAAGTCTCATTATGTCTTTTTACAAATAGGGAAAATAGGATTCAGAGGATAGCTTCCAGTTTGAAAGAACCAGAGCTGGGATTTGACCTGAGATATTTCTGATCTCCCCGCTTGCACTGCTCCCTCGCCATCTCTCCTTTAGCACACACACTAACTAATGCTAGAGTGATTGCTAACTATACCCACATCTTTCAGGGCCTCTCCAAGTCAGACTGATCTTATAGAACTACAAATAAGATCATGTCACTCCACTGCTTAAGATGCTAATGAATTCTCATCACACTTAGAATAAAATCCAAATTGTTTTTCACGGCCCACAGATGATCTTCACCCTTGCCTAACTCTAGTCCTTCATCTATACTCTGCCCATCACTTGCTCTGATCCAGCCACCCTGCCTTTCTTATTTTTGAAAATTTCCTTAATATGGTTCTACATTGGCCTTTTGCTTGAAGGTTCTTCTCACAAATCCTGAAGTGCCCCACATCTTACTGTTCAGAAGTCAGCTCACAGCAATATTGTTTACGTATTTGTTCATTAACCTGTTGACTGTATACCCCTGGTGTAAAGTGTTATGTAATGTGAGAGGGGCTACATCTCTCCTTCATTAGTCTATCGCCATTGCTCAGAACAGTGTCTGACACACCGTAGGAGCTCAATAAATATTTGTTGACTAAATTTGTTATTACTAAAAAATTAAAAGTCTTAAATCATGATCATCTTAGTGGTTTTTAATATATAGTTGGCATACATAAAGTACTGAGGGTTTAATTTTCCATTTGCATAGGCAACATATTTTAATATAAATGTTAATTTTCTCTCATATTCACAGCTATTCTAGATTCAGAATCTGGTTTCTATGTTACTAATAAGTGTCTCTTTAAAAACATGATTTCCCATAAATATCTTATGCTGCTTATAGTTCCTCATTTGATAGTCAGTTTTTAGTTATATATTGAAAATGGTAAGGTTAAGTACGTATATGCTAGGTAGAAATGGCTTATTAACAAGGTCTCAGTAAAATAAATGGTGCAAATGTCTGCTTGCAGTTGGCAACACTAATGCCAAGTTTCATCTGTTCACTAGTTTTGCCCTTTCCTGCTAATAGTGACATTTAGACATATCTATCTTGCTTTTAGAATTAGCTCTACACAACCCTTTTGACCAATTCTGAGAGTGTCAGACAGCCAGTCTGGGACTGAGAAATTAAAATGACCTGGCAGAGGCTTATTTCCAATCTTGAACCCCATTTCTAATAGCTGGGCCTTTATTTATGACATCATGACATTTAAGAGGACATCCTGACTCCACTGCAAATTAGCTGTATAGTCTTGGGTGAAATAATAATAAAAAATTCCTCTACTCACAGATTCCTTATTTGTAAAGGTATCTCCAGGAAGCAGACCCTGCCTCTTTAATATTTGTGGACTGGAGGCTTGTTGGCCAGTGCTTTTGGGAAAATCATATCTATGAGGGATGAAGGAGACAGGACTGGACAGAGGAAATGAACTGTGATGCTGCTTCAACAGGGGCTTCAGCTGAATCTACTGATGCTGTGAAGCCAGCATGGCCTGTCACTGATGTCCTTGATTGAGACTAAAATCCACATAAATCAGCCACTGGATGCAGGCTGCCCCAGAAGAGACTGTGACCCTGGGCAAGGAGGCCATCTTTGGTTGAGAGCAATTCCTGATAGGGATCAGACAAAGAGCCTTCAACTGCCTACCTTTAGGGGCATTTGGAGGAGTGAGTGGCTCTGTTTTAAAGGAGGTCTGGGTGGTTTCCCTCAGGATCCAGTTCTTGGGTTTAATTATATTTTCTTGTCAAATTTCATGAGACATCAAATGGTATCATATGTGTTGAAAGCATCTAGCCTAGTTCCTGGCACTTAGATGGCACTGAGTAAAAATTTGCCACATGAATGAATGAAAGAAAAATAAATGTTTAGCAATGTCACATCCTGTTGTCAATATTTGCTATTTCTTATCTGTAATGTGTCTCTCTTTCATGAAGTGACTCTATAGACTACACCTTTTAGAGAAGCTCTACTGGGAATACTATGAGGGGCCTGTCTCTATTTCACAAATTGGTCCATTTTCCCATCAGATTTGGTTAACCAGCTACACTTCAAAGTCATGTAAAGGATCATACTAAGTGGTTTGAGTTATACAGCTACATGTTGGATTTTTGAAAACAAAGTTTTGGGGATTTGTAGTACTAGTGTTAGGCTGACCGGACTGTAACATTTCACAGAATTAAAAAAATGTTCTATTGTTATTAGGCTTTAAGGCTAGCCTAGAAAGGTAATATTTTTCTAATTCTTTCATATTAGCTGGCACATACCCGAAACATGTGATAGAAACAAGGCAAATGTAATTAATACATGTGAATCAAGGGAAAGTCATGTGGCTATTGCTTTTACAAAGTAAGAAGTCACACTCTTCTTTATAGGCTAGTTCCACTATTTTAAATAAACACTTCTAATAAATATACTTTTTATATATGTTAATTAACACATATGAGATTGATACTTCTTTCCTCATCTACAGAGAAGTTTAAGTAAACTGCCTAGTTGCAGAATTTGTAAGAGATAGAGTTATGGCTTCTAATTTAGATTATTATGCCATTTCCACCCCCTATAATACCATAGTAATTTTGTTTTCAACTTTAAAATTTTGTCTTCATAGCATAGGAAATATAGTCAATAATCTCAGAATGAGTATTGTGTGGTCAGGGTGGGTGCTTAAAGCAGCAGGGGGACCACTCTGTAAAATGCATGGTTTTCTGAACTTTTTGCTATATAGCATAATATTGAATGCTACCTGTAATTTAAAAATCTATCTAAATAAAATCCTAATGTGTAAATCAACCCAATGTTGGAATGACTGGCAGGACAACCAGTTCTATGACACGCACTGACCACCAGGGAGCAGACGCTCAATGCAGGAGCTGCCCCCAGCCCACAGGCTCCTATTGGTAGTGGTGGGGGTGGGGGGTCAGCGAGCAGGCAGTGCCAGGCCAAGGTAGGTGCAATCAGGGGCAGGGGAGGGGGCCTGATCACCCTGCAGGTCGTCCCACAGATCAGCCCTGGTTGCTGGCCAGGCCTAGGGACCCTACGTGTGCATGAATTTTGTGCATCGGGCTTCTAGTAAAATATAAAACACATTTACTTTGTACTGTCCAATTAGTTAATCCTTTTATTCCACCATCAACCATTTTTGTACCACTTATTATATCTCAGGTCCAGGCCACAAGATAGACAACACAGAGTCCCTAAAAGCAGGTGCCCACATGGGTAAGACCCACTACTGCAATGAGATGCAGCAGAACAAAGCCTAAGACCTTTGTGAGCTGAGTCTACTTCTTCCAGTTTCCTACTTGTTAGTTAATCACTACATATGTAAAGCGAGGCTATTTATATGGTTTTCCAGTCTCTTAAGATAAAGCAGTCACTGCCAACTTCAAATACATATGGATAAAGTGCGAAGCTCCTTTTCAGCCCTCAGGGTGACAAATATCATTCTTAGATTGGGCCGTCTCTTTTCAAGTGAACATATGCTATTTAGATTCCAACATAAATGTAACATATGGTCAAAGGGTAATCACAAAGCCCCAGAATTATACATTTTATAACTCTAATAAGGTGATGATAATGGCTCTGTTGTTAATATTTTTTGAATTCTAGCACCGTCACGATTGCACTAATACAAGGGAACAAAAATAAAACAAAGCGCTCCTATAGAAAACTCTCGAATGAGAGCTATGTTATGACACGGTATCTCCCTGGAGAGTGGCTATGGAATTTTCTTGCAGAAAACATTTTATGAGATGAAATTGAAGTGCATTTGTTTCCTTGGAAACAAACCTTTCACCTTCATTGCACAGAATTTTAAGTAAAGAAAGTTTAAGATCAGGCTCAGAAGCTACCTATTTTAAATTAATGGAATTTTCAAATACATGATATTATTAGAAATAATGTGCAATAAAACCCACTTAGCTCAGTTGAGGTCAAATGAATAAAACTTTAAAAGACTTAGACTATAGATATCTGGCAATCTAAACACTAAAAGAGAGTTACCTAAGAACTCATACTCAAATAGTTTAGAAAATCCCTCAGCTAAAACTATCAACTGACTAAAATACTCTGTCATAAGGAAAAAGCTAAAACAGGTATAAACTGAGTAATAAAAGTAATAACCTTTAGAAAGTTTTGTAATGAGAACGTCAATACTCTGACTCTTGGCCAGTCTCAAGCCAATAGCATCTGGGGATAGACCATGCTCTCTTTAGAGAAACAAATCGTGTTTTTCTTTACTAAAGAGGGACCTTAAAACTCTACATTTTTTATTTTTTGTTTGTTTTCATTATATTTGTGGCTAAAGGTATTACAGATGTCTCCCTTTTTTTCTCCATTGACCGCCTCCTCCCTGTTCCCATCCCTGCTCCAGGCCTTCACCACACTATTGTCTGTGTCCCTGGGTTATACATATATGCATATAAATTCTTTGGTTACTCTCTTCCTGTCACCCCCCACCCCTGCACCCTTTTCCCCTCTGACATTCCTCATTCAGCCCTACACTTTTTACAGCCCAGAATCAACCTCCTAGATATGCTTGAGAAGTCACACGCTCCCTTCTTTTTGCATCGGATACTATTTGTAGTATAAAGACCAAACATAGGTGGGGCACTAGACAGACAGGTTAACACTAATTCCGACATATCTCAGGCTCAAGTTTATTATTTCAGTAAATGCAATCTTATCTATATCTATATCTACCTGTATATATATGCATATATGTATATAATAGAGAAATATGCTAATTAACCAGATACCCTAATAGATCAACTGCACAGAAGGAGATTGGGCTCAATTATTGGGGGCGGCATGGGCATCCCCATGCCTGTGCTGGGGGAGGGCCTGATCATCAGTAGCTGTGGCTGCTTCAAGGGCCAGAGAAGGAGGCAGGGCCAGACTGGCTACTCGAGGGTGGGCAGCGCTGCACAATTTAGAATCGTGCGCTGGACTCCTATCTTCAATAAAGTCCATACTTTAACTTCTATACTTTAAATCCTAGAGTCAAAATGTTACAGAAATACATCCAAATTTCTCTTTGTTTCTTTATACGCTCTTCAAAGTTAAAATCACTTACTAGTGCTCCTAATGTGTAAAAATAATTATCTTTTTAATTTTTGAAATTTTGAAATAATTATAAGCTTATAGAAAAGTTGCCATAAAAGTACAGTTGCTGTGTACCCTTTATCTTTCACCCAGTTTTCCTAAAGTTAATACGTTGTATAATAATATAATTATCAGAACTAAGAAATTAACATTTTACAAAGTTATTAACTAAACTGTCATCATTTTTTCCTGTTTTGCAAATTTTTTCATTTAATATCCTTGTTTCTGTTCCATAACTGGATCCAGTATCTCACGTTACATTTACTTTTAAAATTTCTTTATTCATCTCCAACCTGTGGTACTTCCCCTCTCTCTGTCTTTGTCTTTCGGGATCTTGGTATATGTATTTGAATAGCATCAGTCAGTAATTTTGTAGAACTTTCCTCAGAAGTGATGCTCCCTTTAAGTGCATCCTATAAGGGTGGCACAGGATTTTGATATATCACACTACCATTGATATTAAACTTAAACACTGATTGAGGTTGAACCTGCTGGGTTTCTCTACTATAAGATGACTACTTTTGCCTTTGTAATTAATAACTAATTTGAGGTAGATACTTTGAAACATCTGTTCTTTCTCAAGCCCATCAGTTTTAAAATCCACTGGTAGATCTTGCCTGCAGTTACTACTGTTATATTCTAATAGTGACTTTCTGTTGTCTAATTGTCTGCATTTATTAATTGGAATTCTTATGTATAGAAGACTTGTAAAGACAGATTCTGTTTTTGTTATTCTGGTTTGAAAATAAAGGCCACTTTACAGCATTGCCCTAGGTCTTTTGAAACATTTATAGGTTTTAGAAGATCTAAGTTATTATCTTAACTAGGAGCCCAGTGCATAAATTTGTGCACCTTGAGAGAAACTGTGGGCTGTAAGGCTGTGGTGGGCACAGGGGCAGTCTCGGCCCATCCTCCACGCCCCCATCCAGCCCCTGCCACTCTGGCCCCCAGTCCCCTGTCTGCCAGCAGCCCCACTCTGGCCACTGCTGCATGGAGCCGATGGCATGAAGCAATTGGGGCCAGCGCCATCAGCAGGTGCGAGAGGCAGCTGCTGGTCCCAATAACCCCTCAGGAACAGGGGCAGGTGAAGGAGCCCTACAGGGTCATCAGGACCAGCACCCACCATTCATACCCATTGACAGTGCCAAGTGATCAGGGCTGGCACTGGGCACCGGCAGAGGGAGTGACCAGTGACTCCAGTGCCAGCAGTGGGTGTGAGCAGGGCTGGCCGGTGCTGGCAGCAGGTGGGAGCACCGGGCAGGACCGCTTACCTGCTCCACCTTCCCACTGAAGCCAATGCCAACCATGTTCTATGCACATCCCCTGGTAGTCAGCCCATGTCATAGCGACCAGTTGTTCAGTTGTTCCACAGGTTGGTCTATTTGCATATTAGGGTTTTATATATATATAGATAAGGCAGAGTTGGGATGAAGAAATGACACTATAAGCCAAGAAAGTTAAAGTTAAAAAAAAGTGGCTCCATAAAACAAATACTGTATGGAAAGCTTCTATCACCAAAACAATTTATTTGCATTGGATATTGTTATCAACAGAGACATATTACAAAGTTAGTAAGTCTTGATTATTCAATTATATATTTAATGAATCGCCAACATTTTGCTAGGTGAGGAATTGACCTTTCTTCATGACCCAAATCAAATATCTCTTCTCAAAATATCTCTTCCAAGAAGCTCCTTGGAATCAGCTTCATCAAATTGGAACTTCATCACTTAACATCACAGTGTTAATACATATGAGGTTTTAAAGTAATGTTCAATAAATTCTTGACAGATAGATGGATAGGTGGATGGATGGGTGAACCAGAGGACCTACCCTCAAGAGATCTAATATAGTGAGATTTCAATTATATAGGCAAAATATGGGGAACAACATATAGAAAGAGTTTAGCTCAGATATTAAAAAGTTATGTAGTCATAGCAAAATCATTTTGCTTTTTCTGGGTTTCAGTTTTCCCAATAAATTTACTGACCAGATAATTTCTAAATTCACTGTCTACAATAATACTTTCCATTATTCTTACATCTACTTGGATATTGCCAAAATATAAGCACTATACACTCTTTTCAAAGCATCCAATTGAATACAATTTATAAGCAAGTACATGCTCTAAAGTTAGAAGTTTTATATTTGATCAAAATTGCGTTAACGTAAAATCAGATTGGTTTTCATATCACAGTCAATATTCTAGCTCTTCAAAACCATCCAAGAGGAATGTTTATTTTCCATTTAAAGCTATGGCAAAAGGAAGCACATTTTATTGGTGCCTTCTCAATTGCCCTAGGACTACATTTATGCATTATGCTGTCCTGCTTCACACCTACTGATGTTGTTAAGCACATCACATCTCATGGAACAAATCCATAATTTGATAATTAAAATTCAATGCTTAATGGCATCACACAGACTTCTTTTGGTAGAACAATTTTCTTTAAACTTGCTGATGAAAATAATACCTTGCATTTGTTTTGCCTTTTATATTCACAGAACTTTCACATTCTTCAGCTTGTATAAGGGAAGATTTAAAAAACGATTATGAGCTGAACAGAAGTTATATATTGTTATTATCATTACTAGAGGCTCAGTGCACAGCATTTGTGCACACGGGGGAGGGGGGCAGTCCTCAGCCTGGCCTGCGCCCTCTTGCAGTCCAGGACCCCTTGAAGGATGTCTGCCTGCTGGCATACATCTCCCAAGGGGTCCTTAGCGAGGACGAAAGAGGCTCCTGCCATAGCTGCACTTGCTAGGCATGAGTCTGGCTTCTGCATTGAGCATCTGCCCCTGGTAGTTAGTGTGCATCATAGTGACCTGTCCTTTCACCATCTGGTCGATTTGCATATTAGCCTTTTATTATATAAGATTGTGATATGACAACCTAGTGAGGCCGAAAGGGCAAGAAACATTATCTAACTCTACAAGTCAAGTACCAAAGCTACAGACAGGTTAAGGAATGTCTCACAATCACATGTACAGTGATTTCTGGGTATTTTGAACAGTATTTTATTCTTGGCCTAAAGGTATTCACAAATTAATATATAATATGTAAACATAATTACTTTGTTTTAACTGATAAATTGTGAGAAGAGGGCTAAAATGTTTGTGATGATTATTTAATGGCAATGTTTATTAAAAGAATCAGAATGATATTAAAGTATTTCAAAAAAAAGAAAAAGAAAGTAACAGGGAGGGAAGAAAGGAATGGGAGAGAGAGGAGGAAGGAAGGGAGGAAGACAGTCTCCATTCTCAATCTTATCCCATCATTTAAAAACTCAAGTGGAGAAACTGTAATTGAATGTTCTGAAAACACTAATGAACACAAATGTTTTTGGAAGTGAGGTGCACAAATATACAAAGGTACTTTAAAGGTTAACCTTCAAAATGGTGTACAATATTTGACATTTGTACACTTTCTTGTCAAAACTATCAGGATCTGATGCTGAACTCATAGTTATCAGAACAGGCTTAGGACATGCTATTTTCGCATATGAAAATCACTACATTAACAAAACAAAACAGAAATTCATTGTTCCACCTATTCAAATAAAATGTGCTTAATAATGTGTGGAAAAATACTGACCTTTTTAAATGACAAGATATGATAGGCTGGTTGTTCCCAGTAAAGGAAAAGGAAAGACAAATAAATAGAGCTTTTGAAAAATCCCCAATAAACCCAGTATCTTCTCACCCTTTACATATAAGACATCATATATCACAGTCAGGTTCCTCTTCTCAGTAAAAATAGAAGAAGACATCTATAATATGACTATATTCTCCCAAAGGTCATCTAGAGTTTATATTTGGAAAATTAATCCACTTATGAGTCAGCCTCCAATAATTCATTGTCTTCATTAGATGAATGTAGGCTGTGAATTCTACATGTATTTCATAATAACAAATTTTTCCAATATCAAAATAAATCTCAGGCTTAAAATGAAAGAAGAGCCAGTATAATTTGTTTCTCTACATATATTAAAATAGCCCATCTTTAATGAGGATAACGATAGTAGCAATTGTAGCTAATGCTTACTGAGTACTTTGCATGTGCCAAGCAGTATAGTATTCTAAGTGTTTTGCCTGTGTCAATGTGTGAATGTTTTTATGAACCCTATAAGATGTATATTATTATCATCATCATTATTACCCCACTTTGCAGATGAGAAAACTGAGGTTTGAAGAGACTAAGTAGCTATCTCAGTGTCCCACAACTAGTCAGAAGTATCACTAGGTCATAGAACTCCAAAGTGCTATTAACCTCTATATTATTTTACAAAGTAGGAGGAAAGCAGGGAGGGAGAAAGTAGAAAGAGATAGAGAAAGAAGGGGGAAGGAAGGAGGACAGGAATGGTGAGCAACAGAGAGAGCTGTAAGGGAGAGAAGAGGAGGGAAAGCTGAAAGGCTGAAGAAGTTGCAACAGAGAAAAGAAGTGAAAGAAAATAACATTTAACTGAAGTTTCAAAATGATAATCCTTGCTGAGACCGGTTTGGATCAGTGGATAGAGCGTCAGCCTGCAGACTGAAGGGTCCCAGGTTTGATTCGGTCGGGGGCATGTATCCTGGTTATGGGCACATCTCCACTGTGGGGTGTGCAGGAGGCGGCTGATCGATGTCTCTCTCTCATCGATGTTTCTGACTTTCTATCTCTCTCCCTTCCTCTCTGTAAAAAAAATCAATAATAAAAAAAAGTTAATCCTTTCTCAATGAATAGTTTTGAAACTCAGCAATAAGTCATTGAGAATACTTTTGTGAAAGAGAAGAACACACTAACAGTTCCTATTAGAAAGTTGTGTGTGTGAAGTTGTTGCAGAAAAAAGAATGCTGTACTGCTGTTTTAGAACTGCCTAACAAGAACTGTATCAGGCCACTTTACCCAAAAAGTGCTACTAATAAGAGAATAAAAAAAGAGAGAGAGAGAAAGGGAAAGAAGTTTTCCATGAAAATTAACTAGATGCAAAAATAAGGGACCATATTTCTTTTTGAGTAGTAGAGATTAAAGGCACAGCCTTCTTATCAAATCCTTAGTTATGGCCAAAAGTAAATATTGTTTCTTTAAGGTACTCAAAACTCAATGCTCTCTAACATTCTTTAGTCTGACATTCATGTTCTGATTAGATGTTTCCGTATTAGCTTCTATAGCTTATGTCTCATAACTTCCCCCAGCTCAAACTAAACTATTATTTCTCAAAATTATTCCATGCTTGCCCGCCCAAATACTCAGTTTTCTGCATCTGTGACCACACCCTACATTTTTTGTAATTCCCAGCTAAAATGCCTCCACCACTATAAAATTTCCCTAATGGCCATGCAATGGTCCCAGCCAGAAGTGTTCTCTCCTTCCTCTGAATTCTTGTCTAACTTTGTTTGTATCTGTTTTTACACTTTTTATTTTCTCCTTATCTTCCATGCATGACTCACTATCTTACTTCCTCAGGGTAGACTGTTACCCTTGAAGCAGCACCACCGCTTGGTCTATCTTTATAGACCTCACTGGAAGTTAAAAGATTGACTACAAGTGGACAAAAATATTTTCAATGAATATTCTTTCTTAAATTCCATTATATACAGAACACTATTGGAACATTTATATAATCATTACAGGGCATATACATATATAGATTCAGTGATACCTCAAGATACGAGTGCCCTAACATACGAGATTTTTGAAATACGAGCCATCGAGCGAGCGATTTTTGCTTTGAAATACGAGCAGCATTTGAGATAGGAGTAATCGCGTGGATCAGCCAGCTGCACACGACCCACCAGTTTACCGTGACTCAAGCGTCCCATAGTTTCCCATGCCTCAAGGTTACAGAACGAATTAAACTCGTATCTCGAAGTACCACTGTATATCACTTATAAAAGAACAAGCTAAATTCTTTATTCCTGGAGAAAATAGTAAGAAAATAAATAGTTCTCCTAATAATGTCTACAGAGGCCCCAAGCCCAAATGGAAATGCCTGGAGACTCTATGGAGGTAGTTTTCCTGAGAGAAGCAACAACTGGGCCTGATGCAGGTAGAACAGGGATAGAGGGAGACAGTGACAAATAGAAAGCACATACTTACCCTTTTAAAAGTGATCACTGCTCATTTCCAATGAGCTAGAAATGGCTCAATGTCATTGCATGAAAGAAAACTGGCCTACTCTGACAGAAATTCAAATTTTGATGATAAATGTTACAATTTTTATAGCTCTGCAAATAATCATTATGGTTGTTTTTGTGTGTTTTTATTTTAATAAAACACTGTGCAGGCAAATGAGACCCATTTGTGTGCTGAATCCAGGCTGTGATCACCAGCTTGGGATACTAGAGCTCATATTTTCAGGCAGATGTGATGGAAAGATAGGGTGGTCAGAGATCTATGGTGATTTTTTGAGACACGTGAGTTTTTTCTCTAATTCTTGACATCATTACTGGGTCAGGGAGAGACAGTAATTAATGTAAATTTCCCCATGTAAATTGCAGCATAGGGAATGTTATTCTAATATTTTAATAACTATGTATGGTGTCAGATGGGTACTGGACTTATTGGTATAATCACTAAATAAGTTATAAAATCATGTTGTATAACCAAAACTAATATAATATCATATGTCAATTATAATTGAAGAAAAAGGAAAGAAAAAATGTTTCCTTAGGAAACTGGGGATGAGTGAGGTGACCTCAGCTGTGGCTCAGAGGTAGGGCTTACTAGTAAACACAGAAATTTATTGTCTCACAGTTCTTGAGGTTAAAAGTCCAAAATCAAGGTGTCAGCAGGTGGGTTCCTTCAGAGGATGTGTGGGAGAATCTGTGGCATACCTCTCTCCTAGCTTTGGTTGGTTTCAGCAGTCAGTTGCTTATAGATAGTGTCCTCACTATGTTTCTGCATTGTCTTTCTTCTGTGCATATGTCTCTGCATCCAAATTTCCCCTATTTATAAGGACACAGTTATATTGGATTAAGACTCTAATGACCTCATTTTAATTTAATCGTCTTCACAAACTCTAATTGTAAATAAGGTATGGTGACAGGTACTGGGGATTAGGGCTTCAACATCTTTTGGGGAACCGAATCCAACCCACCACAGGGATATTACTCACAATCCAGCACTTCTTACAGAACCCCCCTCTCCCAAGGCCCCCTACTCCTCCCCGACACTGCTCCTTGGGAATCCCAGCAGGAAGTGTATGCTAGGAAGAGAGAGCTGAGAATTGTGGCAGTAACATCAGGTAAAGGGCAGGGTCTGGAAACACAGCACTGCTTTTCTACTCTGGTCTATAGAGAATGCTAGAGACAATATTGTTTTTTTCATAAATAAGTATATTTCCTTCTTCTCTGTAATCCAAGGATTTGCTCAGTTACCTGTACACGTTGCTAAGCGCACAAGCAGCTATTTTGTGTGTCCTACTCCAGACCAGGAATAGGACACACACAACATTTATATATATATAATTTCAGAGAGGAAGGAAGAGAGAGGGAGAGATAGAAACATCAATGATGAGAGAGAATCATTGATCAGCTGCCTCCTGCATGCCCCATAGTGGGGATCAATCCCACAACCCCGGAATGTGCCCTATACAACAATCAAACCATAATCTCCAGTTTCATAGGTCGACACTCAACCACTGAGCCATGCTGGACGAGCAGACTAATGTTCTTAAAGGGACAGGTCCTACCTGATTCTACAGGACTGATATACCAACTGCTATATACAGAGAGAAACACTGGCCAAAATCACAGTGGAAAACACATTGCTGAACTTCTGCCAATACACAAACAACAGGGTAAAGAGATCTTCTGAAAGTATATCCAACAATGAACTTCTGACCCCTCTCCTCCCTGATTTTTTTCTCAAACACCTTCGAAATGCAACCAAAATGGAAATAATCTGGCACACATTGGGGCCACCCAGCTGGATACATGGAGCTAACAGGGGTCTTAAATGAGACTCATCTATTTTTGTAAGGCCCTTCTCTGTGCAACCCTGAAAACACCAATTTGTTCTCTGGACAAATTTTGATAGTTATAAGTGAAAATGTTGTAGAACGTTGTATATAAAGATGAAGATGGTAATGTGCATAGAAGAGTTAGCATCAGCTGTTTCTGTGAGAATCTAGGAAGGTTTACAAAAAAGTAACATTTGAAATGATTTTGAAAACATTGGTGAGGAACTCACCAAAGAACCAAGACAGAACAAAGAAAAAAGCAAGTGCAAAATTAAAAAAAGAAAACAAAAAAATATAGTACATTAGAAACAAATGCCGAGACTGGTTTGGCTCAGTGGATAGACCATTGACCTGCGGACTGAAAGGTCCCGGGTTCAATTACAGTCGGGGGCATGTACCTTGCTTGCGGGCACATCTCCAGTGTGGGGTGTACAGGAGGCGGCTGATCGATGTCTCTCTCTCATCGATGTTTCTGACTTTCTATCCCTCTCCCTTCCTCTCTGTGAAAAATCAATAAAATATATTTTTTTAAAAAAGAAACAAGTGATGAATGCAGCTACTCAATTCTTAAATGCCACCAACTCTAAGATAGATTAACAATATAATCAATATAATAAACATTTTTTAGAGAGAGAAGCACTAACATATTACTTTTACATATACTATATTGTCATATACAACCTCTTTTCAAGCGATGATGACATATGCAAAAAAAAAAATATCCCGGAGTCAAAGGAAAAACTAAATGATCTGATTAATTCCTACTAGATCTACATTTTTTCATAAGTTGGAGGTTTGCCACGGTCTCAGATACTAACTCAGTTTATCAATGAAAAACCGAGTATTCAAAATGAATAAAGCTTTATGTTCAGTGCTACAGGGAATATAAAATAATTTAGAGATGTAGCCTTGGAAACTTAAAAATTGTCTAGGTAAATTCTGTTCATGCTACATCCACATCTCTTCCAACATGTATACTTAATTGTTAATTTTTCTGCACTCAAGGAAAATCTTATATTTACCAATATTAAATGTTATTTTGCCAGATAATTTGCATAATTATAGCTTGTGAAGATCTTCTGGGCTCCGGAGTTTTCTAAATGGAACTGTTTTAAATCAGTGTTAGCAAGAGAGTGGTTTGTCTTGAACAAGAGAGGAATTTCTCATTAACACTCAAATTGCCCGAATCTATGAATTTGATTTAAGAGTTAAGAAAAATCTCCTATCATCAATGTTTTTATTTCTATCAGTAAGAGCTTTCTTGAGAAGAAGGGATGGAATGCAGCTAGAGCAGCTGGGGTTGAGTGTAATCTACATCTACTAATCTATGCTGCAGCCCACATTCAACAATTTTTCTGAATGTTGGCTTTTCTTCTTTTACAAGTTTGTCTTCCTTTATTCCTTAAACATTTAAAAATAAAAAGGGATTTTTCAAAAATCTGATAAGTATATAATGATGAAGTGGAAGGGACAGGAGTCTGTCCTCAGCACTTGAGAATTTTGAAGCTGAACAGAGGACAAACTCAGGACATGATGAGGCAGGACAGAGACAAACTCAGGCTAATATCTTAAGGGCTACATTTGAAAAGGGTATCAAAATGAATCTTCAACTGGAAAACTGAAAGGAAAAAAATAAAAGTTTTTATATAGACTTTCAGATATTTATACCCCCATCTCAATCCCCAAGCAAAAAAATAAGAAGAGCTGATCTAAAGAATTTGACTAAGCTTCCAGGATATATGTGTGTGGCAGTAGGACCCAAGGAAAATACCAGCCCAATACTTAGTTCAATATCCTGTCCACTCACCCTGCTGATAACCCTAAAGCTATTCCACCCCTTGTACAGATAGCTCCAAACCAGCTTTTCTTATCGACTCATCCTAAAATGTGACTAGACAATCAGGAATCATCATACATTTGGGAAAAAAAGGAAAGCCTACAACATAAGACCCAGATAACAAAACAGGAAACAGTGAACATCAATCATGATGAATGTCTTAGAAGAAAAGTAGGTGAGGAAGTAACTGCTCTTCTAATGCTCCTCTAATACTCCAAATTTCCTAGAATTTTATAGGCTATGATAGTCCTAGAACTCTTAACTAATGCAATCAAAGAAATAGAATAGGAATGAAATATTGCCAATGTTAAAAATCTATAATAATAAAAGCATAATATGCTAATTAGACCAGATGTCCTTCCAATGGCCTTCATAATGAAGCTGGGGCTGTGAGAGAAGCAGCTCAGGGAAGTCTGGGTCCTGGGTGCCAGAAGGAAGTCAGTGCTGGCAGCCAGGGAAAGGAAGGCCTACTCTCGCATGAATTTCATACATCGGGACTCTAGTTACAAAATAATGTATTATATCTTAAGAAAGGAGAGTTGAGTATAAATAATAGAAAAACAGAAGTCAAAGAAGTAGATTTGAAAATCTTAATTTGGAATATCCAGAGACATTTTCAAAAAGTGATAAATATATAATCCCAAATCTATAGGACACCAGAATTTGGAACAAGAGTAAGGTCATTAGTTTTTAAGGCAGGGACATTTTATCATGATTCCTTATACCTTAAGCAAAATATGCCAACACACAGCTCTCTCAGCTCAGATACCAGCCTTCTAAAGCAATGGATGTGCCCACTGGAAAAACCTTATAATTCCAGCATTTGATATTCTATATCAAATAATTTTATGTTTGATCACATGTTATTGATTTCTAGAGTCTGATTAATTCCTACAGAATCAAATTTTGAAACTCACTTGATGCATTTTTTAAAATGCCCTTTTGCATTGTTTTGAGGTATGTAAGTAAGTTGCCCTTGACTTGGCAATAATATTCTGTATTCAGTGTGCATTTCTTCTTAATTTTGGTATCAGGAATGTTAAAACATTCTGATATCTGGAAAAATTCTAAATATTTAGATCATTTGATCTGTGGTGCGACCTGGACATTGTATATTCCAAGCATTTTTCAGGTGATCCAAATGTAAGCAAGAAAAGAAAACCATTGTTCTGAGGTAAATCATTGTAAGTCAAGAGTTAAACTATTACTAGTTCAGTATGAATCACAGCATCAATTCCAATGCTACTATTATCTTATTGATGTTTATTACACTCATTTTTGTTCCATGATCAGACCATTTCAACAGAGGGAAATTAGGGTAAGAAAGATGGTTACTTAACAGATTAAAAAAACATTTTTTTCTTTTTTCTTTTTTTTATGCCTGCAACTTCTCAAGAATAGGTTGCATTGCAAATTCTCTAACCTTGGAAAGCTTTGCATTTAAACAAAATTCATTGTTTTCTGTGGGCTATTCCTTTGTATGCAGGAGATTAAAACATGAATTTGACCTACCTGTTTTCAGGAAATGTTAAAATCTAAGGTTCCTTCTCATTTTAAGCTTGTATATTTTGCACATCAATTATTTTATTTTTATCAGACTAATAAAATTTAGAACCAGGTATTAGTAATTTCAGCCTTTACATGACTTCCAATTTTATTGAAAAATATACCTCTTACTGGCTATAAAACTTTTGGCAACACTGTAAACCTTGGTTTTCTCATCTTTGAGAAAGGGTTTATAAGAGTAGAAGTGCTTACCCTCAAAAGATTCTTGCCAGCATTAAAGCTTGTCCTTCCCACAGTACCTTAACATAGTGTCTAACACAAAGTAAGTGCTTGTTTATTATTATCTCTTGACTCTTAAAGCAATATATTCAATACATAATATACAACTTCTTTTCTTCCTATTATTAGAGTTGAAAGAAACTGAAATATTGACAAGAATTTCTTTAACTCACTGACAAGAACCCTATCAATAGTGTATGCAGGGATACATTGATGTATTTTTAAAAGAGATATATAGAGAAAGAATTACCTAATGAATGGACTTAGGCTCGTTGTTGGTCTAGTGCTGCTTAGGCAGACATTCAATGCACATCTTATAATCAGGTGTTTCATTTTCTTCATTAAGTTTGGGCTCTCCATTCTCTTAGAGCAGCTGAGTAATTCAATAATTCTAATTATTGAATTACTCAGCTGCTCTAAGAGAATGGACTATTCCAGTGAATGTAAAACACATGTATGAAAATAATAGGATCTTGTATTAGGCAATGATTACAACAAAGAGTAGCAACAGCAATTTTGTGCTCACTTGTCTTGATGAAACCCATTTTCGTTTTATAAATCATTAGATATTTTCCAACTCTGTAAAATAATGTAAATTGATGTTTTCCTGAACGAAGTGCTAGTTAAAATAAAAATTTTGAAGACAGTTATAATTGCAAATTGATCACAAGCTATGAAATACCAAATGCAAATAAAGCAGTTCGAAGCAGAGGACATCTGGAGCATCACAGTAATGCAACTTTGAGTTTTATCCTGCAGTGCAAAATGTTCTACTTTGGTAAACACATTAACCTTTCTGTGTGCTATTCGCACATCTGATTCAGATCCATAGAGGAAAGCACCTTTTGGTGCTTGAGAATGCTACATGTGAATACCAGTTTTGTCTCAAAAACTTGACATCAAAGAAGAAGAGAACAAAAAGGAAATATGGGTACTTCCAATGCTGTTATAATCACTAGAGATAAACAGCAACACATTCTTAGTGCTGTGGACAGCACTGTATTTAGAAGTGGAAGACCTAGTTTAAGTACTGTGCTGCTATCTATTGGCTACATTATCTTGGGGAAGTTATCACATTTCTCTGAGTCTCTGTTTCTCCTATGTGAAGTGGGGAGGATAGCATGTCTTCCATGGAGGCGCTATGAGGACTTGTCAATCCATGGATATGAAGCTCTTGTAAACTGAAAACATTTCAAGATGATGAAGTGTGACAACATGTGGATGCATTGGTGCTAGAGGCATTGTTGCTATGCAGCAGTGAAGACAAAGGGAGATTGAATCTGTGGAGTATCAGGCAGCCTGAATGGTAAAAGCATCTGGAGCTTAGGTGTACCCTTACTTCCTTATCTATGATTGTCATCTTATTTATGTCAATTAAATAAGAACCTATGTAAAACATCTGGCTCATGGTAGACAGCCAGTAAGTCTGTTTTTACCCACTTTCTAGTACTAACCTATGACTTATTTTTGCTATGTGTGTTTACATGGTCATTTCATTAATTCAACAGATGTTTACCAATGTTCCATTGGTGGGAAAACTAATATAATTCATCTCTCATTAAGGTTTGAAATAAGATATAGAATAAACTTTTTTTCCAAATATATAATTATAAATTACTAGAGGCCCAGTGCACAGATTTGTGCACCAGTGGGTATGGCCTGCAGGTATCTGGGGAGGAGCTGCTCTTCCTCATCCTGGCCCTGCTCATCCCAGTCAGTTGAGCAGTGCTTCTTCTCTGGGAATGCATTGAACATGAGGGGGCAGCTTCCACATTGAGAGTCTGCCCCTGATGGTCAGTGAGCATCACAGCAGCTGGTCAAGTGGTGGAGAGGTCAAGTGGTCGACTTGTCACTTAGACTTTTATATATATGCTAGAGGCCAGTGCACAAAATTTGTGCATGAGGGGTGTGTATCCCTCAACCCAGTCTAATCTGGAACCCCTTGAGCACTGTCTGACTGCCTATTTGGGCCCTATCCCAGAAGTATTGGACCTAAATGGACAATCAGACATCCCTCTTACAATCCAGGACTCCTGGCTTCCAACTGCTTGCCTACTTGCCTTCCTGATTGCCCATAACCACTTCTGCCTGCCAGCTTGATCACCCCCTAACCACTCTCCTGCCAGCCTGATTGATGCATAACTATTCCCCTGCCAGCCTGATTGATGCATAACTATTCCCCTGCCAGCCTGTTTAACTGCCCTCCCCTGCAGGCTTGTGGCAGGCATCTTGTGTCCACATGGGGGCAGCCATCTTTGTGTGTTGGAGTGATGGTCAATTTGCATATTACTCTTTTATTAGATAGGATATAGATAATAAAGGCTATAAAGAAAACATACTATAAGGAAACAACACAAAAACACCCAACTTGAAAAATTAGAGATGATTTTTATGTCTTTATTGCTATTTTGATTTTTCAAGCATATCTTTCTTTTCTCTACAAATAAGCTTAAGCTCCTACTTATAATTATTTGTAATCCCCTTAGCATGTCATTAAATTCTTTAACTATAATACATACTCATTGTATATAAAGTGATCAACTTGTTTCATATATATATATTCTGGTTATTTTACTTGTCTTCAATTCATCCTTGGATAAAACATAAAGTTTCTAAAGTGGCAGAACTCTAGATTCATTTAGATTCATAAATTGTGGGTTTCCAATAGAAAAGATTTAGTCCTGCCAAAGATGTTGGGACCATGTAGTTGCTTCATTATCTAGGAAATGGTGATTGTCATAAACTCTAAATTGTTCTTTTGTTTTGATAGGGAACCATAACCAGACACACAACATCATCTGATGAAAAGAATGATGAGCCCTTGTAATCAACTACAAATCAGGCAAAATTCTATGGCTCTTAATGAATGGATCATGAAAGCCAAAATCAAATAAGGAACAGTGCCCTTTTCCTCCAAACCTCATTTTACATGTAATCACACATGAGAATGTTTTTGTGACATAGACAAGGACCAGACTATAATAAGTGTGACTAATCAACATCTGCCAGACACCAACAATTATTTTTACTTGGGACTGAAAAGGCAACAAAATGTGATTTAAGATCATGTTTTGAGACATCTCAGTGGCAACTTACTATACAGATTTTTCAGCAGCTGCTTCTCATACCAGATTTATTGTGCTAGGTCTCCTCTGCTCCCTCCACATGCACTCTCCACCCTCCTCCACTCTGCTTTATGCTACAAAAGATTGCACACCATGACTTACATACATCATTTGGCTCTGTTGCTCTAATTTTTCTTTGTGTTCAGCCAATGGGGAGTGGAGGCAGGATGGGAAAGCATTTATTCCCCAGGCTGCCATCCCAAGGGGCTAATGTGGACCATCAAAAAGTTTATCTCCTTCGATGGCTATCTCCACTTAGCCTGGCATATAACCTCTCCCTCCCTTTTCCTCTTGAGGCTTAGAGGCAGTAAAGGCACCTCTGTTTCTAACCTGGATAACTAAACTATTCTTGGTAGCTTCCTTTATGCAATTTTGTAAATAAATATTCTTTTAATAAATCTTCTCTAACTTAATTTGGGAATGTGATCTCTTTCCTATTCAGATCTTTACATATATAATTTTAAAGTAGAGGAAATTTTATACATATTAGTGTACCATTTTAAATTTTAGGTGATGAGAAAGTTGCTTGTGCTGAGTGACAGTTATTGTCCAAACCAGCAACAGAAGGTGTTCTATCAGTTAAGACAATGCTGTAAAGCAGTGGTTCCCAAAGTGTGACTCCTAGATGACCAGTGACAGCATCACCAGGCAATGTATTATAAAAGCAGATTCTCAGGTCCTACTATAGACCACTGGATCAGAAATTCTGTGGTAGCCACAGCAATCTTTATTTACTGGGCCCTTTAATTACTTAATTCTGATGCATGCGAAAGTTTGATAGCCACTGTTTTAAGGTATCATTCTAATGTCAATCTTATGAAATAAGGAAAAGCTCACTAATTTGGACTATGATGAAAGTTCATTTTAGTGGAAAAACTAAGGCAAATAATAGCTTTAAAAAACAAACAGGTACACCAATGTTCATAGCACCATTATTTACAATTAAAGGCCTGGTGCACGAATTCATGCAAAGGTGGATTCCCTCGGCCTGGTCAGTGATCAGGCCAATTGGGGCCAGCTGGCTGGGGGAGGGACTGTGGGAGGTTGGTCAGCTGTGGGAAGTTGGCTGTAGGAGTGCACTGACCACCATAGGACAGCTCATCTGCCCACTGGTGGTCAGGGCACATCATAGCACTGGCTGGTCATCCAGTTATCCGGTCATCTGGGCATAATGGTTACTTAGGCTTTTATATATATAGATAGCCAAAAGGTAGAAATAACTCAAATGTCCATCAAAAGACAGATAGTGAAACAAAATGTAGTTGCACTATTAGTGATGGTGGCAAAAGTAATAGTCATCCTCAGAGCTGTAGAAATAGCTGATATTTAAATTGAATGCTTACTACATACTAGACATTGTTTTTATTGCTTTGGATGTATTTACTCATTTATTTTCCTGACAACTATATGAGATAAGTACTATTATCTTGTAAACCTTGGAGAAATTAAATAATGTTCCCAAGTTTACCCAAATGGTTATTATGAAAACAAGATGAAAACACAGATGATTTGACCTCAGAGTCTGTGCTTTCAGTCATTAAACATCACTACCTCCCTTAGTAATATCTACCACTACCACTACCCACTTGGTAACATCTGTCAACATCACTACCTCCCTTAGTAATATTTACCAGCATCACTATCCCCTTAGCAATATCTACCACCACCACTACCTTCCTTAGTAATATCTAGCACATATTTGTCACTCACAAGGTACCAGAAAGTATATGCTTTTTCATATATTAGCTCTCAGAAAAACATACTGAAGAGCTGTTTTAAAAGAAGTCACAATTGTCTTCTTCCACTTTCTATTATGGTGGGTGCCTGCAGCCAGGTATGCACATTAGACCTATCCCATTCTCATTAGAGCTGCTTAAGTTAGAGGCAGTAAGAAGCTCCAAGCTCCTCCAAACACCTCCATTGCACTTCCTTACTTAGAAATGTGACAGAAGTTACTATTTTGACTGTTTGTATTGGTTACTATTTTTCAAACATCAATTTCTACTCTTCATTGAAAACTTAGGTTTCAGTAATTATTTAAAAATATAGATCTTCTTCACCAGCACTGATCTGCATTTATGAAACACTTTCAAACGTTTTGCTAGAATAATGAGTTTGATGTGGTACCTAGACCTAGCAATAGTGCTGGGAATTCAGAGTAAGGCTAACTTTTCCAATGAAAAGTGCTGACAGTGGTTGACCTTTCTGCAACCAGACAGATAAAAAAATCTCTTATCTAGGAGTACTCCACAGAAAGTAATTGAGTCACCTGAGTACCATTTTAGGAAGAGTGCCACAGGTATGACCTCTGATAACCTAACAAAAATAATTACTGCAAAAACCCTAGCAATATTAATATGACCTTCTAATATCACTTATGGAACTGCTGCCATAGTCAAAGAATTATTCTGCCATCACCAATTACATATGTATTTCTACCTAAACTTTGGCAAATAAACTAAAAAAACAAAAGAATTTTAAAAGGTTTTTCAAAATATCTGTTGGTCTGTTTTAGATACAACTCTACCAAGAACTGTCTGAATCAGAGTTTCACTGACATTATATCTAAATTACTATGCATTAATTACCTAATCCCTTAATAATTGGGTACAAAGATTAGCAAATATTTTATAACAACTTGGTTATTTCAGTCAATAGATTTCATTTCTTCATCTGCCATCAGCAATGTGTTCAAGACACTGGGCAGAAAAATAGTTGATGAAACGAATAATGAGTTGAAAGCAATGCTATGAGAACAGAGAATTTCAATTTTACTTAAATTAGTAAAAAACTAGAAATTAGTTAAGCTAATTTCATTGGAAAATGATATAAATGTTTTATTTATTTGTCAGTGGAATCAAAACAATTTATAACAGCTCTGTAAATAGAATTGAATGTTAGATACTTTGCACAATTAACTACCTATAAATATATGTTAATACCATAAAATCATTAATAAAAGACAAAAGATGTGTATCTTTTAATAAAATCCAATTAAAATGTCTAAACTCTAGTTTCACGATAATAAGTGTCAAGATATGTTGTTGCTATTGTTGTTTTATGTTATTTATTTCATAGCAATAAAAGCTACAAAACAGCTTTTATTGCTTCAGTTTCACGCTTATATAACTGAGGTTGATCATGTTCACCTGGCAACTTAGAACAATTTTATATTCTACAGTATGCAATTTATCTTTGGAAAGATTTGCTTTACATATCTCATAAATGGTTTAGAATCATGAAAGCTCATACAGGGAAAAGCACTACGAAATAACTTGATGTTCTGCCTGGAAATGAAGATATCTGTATGACAGTATACCATCTCCTGAGGCAAGGACTTAACAAATACAAAGTCTTTTTGTTGTCATAATAGACTTACTGTGAAAAGTGTCATGCACACAGACAACAGTGTGGTGACTGCTGGGGGCCAAGGGGTGTGGAGAAGTGGAGGAGGGTATAGAGGAGATAAATGTGATGGACAGAGACTTGACTTGGGGTGGTAAACACACAATACAGTGAACAGATAATATGTTATGGAATTGTGCACCTGAAACTTGTATAATTTTGTTAATCAATATCACCTCAACAAAGTCAATAAAAAGGGGTTGGGGGACAAAGAAAAGTGTCATAAAAATACAGGCATTATTTGCTGTTTTATAAATGGTTAAAAGCTTATTTTAATTTCAAAAACATAAAAATAGTTTTTAAGTTCACTGTACACCATAATCTTAAATAAATAGAGGGGAATGGAATGGCATTAAGAACCTAAGTTCATTACTGTGCTTTTCTGAGTTCAGGTACACATTGAAAATGATGACTGAGGGCTGTCTATCTTCATGTAATTTGTATGTAGTATGTTAGTATGTTTTTATGCATTCACAGTGGGCTATGCCTTTCCATTTCCTAGAAAGTAATGGAGCATATGCTTTAGTATAAACAGATTTTGTAATGAAAGTGAATTTCAGAGACCACATGGAAGCCAAAAATGCTCTGAAAGACTGCTTGGGGATGGGAGAATACATGTATAGCTAGTGCATTGCCTTTAATGGCTATCATACCAACTCAATGTGATGATATTAATTTTGTGTATTTGTTGACTTTTCCCCCTGTGCTTTTAATACCACACTGAAACTGAATGTATGGAGTAAGGAGGTTGCTATACTCTGTCACTGTGGACATACACAGAAAAATATTCAACTCCACTTAAAGGAAAACTAAGGCCCCTTTTCAATTGCAGATATTCTAGCCTCATTTCAGAAGTTTAAGACAGAAAATAAGAAGCAGGGCAAAACTAGGAAATGTGTTTAAAAAAAAAATGGACAAAATCTTTTAAAGTTCCAGCCTTTTGGAAAAATACATTCAGCATCAGCCATGTTGCAGGTCCTGGAGCTTCCTCAAGGTAGAAAGAAAGATGAAGTGACAGGAAAAAGCCCATGCAAGGCAGAATTTCTTACTCCACGATGCTCAACAAAATCATCAATTCATTTTAACCTTTCTGTGAAGAGTCAAGATGATTTTTTAGGCGCACATAACAATTTTTAAAAAGTTATCTTTATTATTGAAAGTATTACAGATGCTCCTTTTTTCTCCTTCCATTGTCCTCCTTTACCTTGCTCTGGTCCCCTCCCCAGGCCTTTCCTGCACTATTGTCTGTCCATGGGTTATGCATATAAGTTCATTGATTAATCTCTCTCCCTTTCTTCCCCCCACTTCTCTCAACTTCAGTCTGTTGCATCCCTCAATATCTCTGGATCTAATTTTTAACAAAAATCAACAATTTACCAATATGTTTCCAATGCCCTCCAACAACTAAACTAAATAATCAAGGAGGGAGGCAAAGTGATTGTACTCTATTGCAAATAGAAAACCTTAATTTATCAGCTTAAAAAATTATTTTCATAAAGAACCAAAAGGATGCTTCCTTTTATATAATTAACTTTCTCAAAAGTAGAATGTTGTTTATTTTGTGGCATATTTACCTATAAGAGGAAATTTTTACTATTGAAACAATACATAAAGCACAACATCTGAAAAACGTAAGGCTGAAGAAACTTGGCACATTAGTAAATTAGACATGAGGTTCCTGACTTCTAGTCCCAACTGCCATTAACTTCATGTCTCGGAGAAAGTCATGTTCTGACTCAGGAAAGGGGAGCTCAGTTTTCTCACTTGTAAATTGAAGAAGTGGTCTTCTTACTTTTAATAATAAAATATATTTTTTGCTTTATTAAATATGTAGGGCAAAATAAAATATAGAAGAGCTCTATTTTGCAGAAATTTTAGCAGAAGCCTTCCGTGAGGCTGTTAGAATAACTTCAGACATTTTCTCACAAGTTAAAAAAACTGTCTGACTAAACAACTCTAATGATAACCTTCTAAAATATCAAAGACTCTAAGTACAACAATGTTACTCACTGCACCAACAAAAGTCACAGCAAAATTAATCCCTTTATTTCTCACATGCTGCTAGGATAATTTCTGATTTATAGAATTTAGTCTGCCTGGAACTAGTTACATTTCATAAAATCTACACTAATAAAAGATGCAAATTGATCATACCTCTGCTATGCCCACCAGGCAATCAGGAGAGAATATGCAAATTAAAAGGACAAAAGGGCAGGACACCTGCTATGAGAGGGAGGGTGGGGGGCGAAGGGTTCTATAGGAGCAGCACTCTGGTTGTGATAAAGATGAAGACAACAGACTCTCTGGCCAGAGCAAAGGCAGAAGGTAGCAACCAGAGCAAAGGTCTGGGTCCTGAGTGCCTGAGGAAAACCAGTGCTGGAAGCCAGGGGAAGGAAGGCATATTGCACGAATCTTCATGCAACGGGCCTCTGGTTCAAAATAAAAAGCACTTAGGTGGACACATCTATTCTCCCTGAAGGTACAATGTAATTTCATATTCAAAGCAGGGTAATAGTACAGTGCTGAAAACTTTTTCTTAAAAAAACACACAAAATTCATAAAAGATCTTAGTGTGTAAAACTACTGGATTCTATCTGAATTTGAATTAACTATTAGAATCAAAGAATAAAAACTCAAAAGCTTACAGTTTAGTTTAGCCACGGATAGGTAAAAGGGAAAGTTTTAGGCATCTTGATTCAGTAAAAGTGCTTTTTGTGGGATGTTCCATTAAATTCTACACCTAGAATGACCTCCAAACAAACAACAGTGAGTTTGGGAGTGATGGTTTTGATGAGTTCTAATACAGCTGGCCAGCAGTGGAAAAGTCTAGAAAGCTACTTCAAGCTAAACTTAAAATATCTGTAATAGAGAACTCATTATTTTACTCAGTCATTGGTTGATCAAGCAATTATTTACTTGTACAAGGCATTGTTTTAGGACCTATGGAGACTGTGATAACACAGCAGTAAGAGTTCCTCCTCTCACAGAGATTATTTTGAAGTGAGGTGATGACCAGGAGAAGGAAATTAACATATAAATACATAATACGTCTGGTGGTGACAAAAGCTATTAATGGAACATAAAGCACAGTAAGAGAATAAAGAGTAAATAGGTAGTTTCATTTTAGGAAAAAAAAATGTGACCATCAAAGACACCTTTGTCTGAGTGACACCTAAGGAAGCAAGGAGCTAGACCGGATTGTCTGGGTGAGGTGTGCTGCAGGAGAGGGAACATTCTGAGCAGAGAAAGCACTCTGTTCTTGGCATCAATAAAGAACAGGGTTCTGGGATGACTGTTTTGTGAGGGCAGAGACCACATCTCTCAATGTATTTCCCAGCATCCACCACAACATTTTGCACATTGTAAGTGCCAAGATGTGCTTGGCACTCAGATAAATTGACTCTGATAAATCCACTGCCTGCTTACTTAAGTATTTAAGAAAGGATATATTAACTAGCTTTGTCTATTAGCAGAGAACTTCAATTTATCAGGGTGTACTGAGTATCAACTATGTATCCAGCCCTGTAAAAATAGAAATAAAAAGGAATTTTATGTTTTCTGTGAATTAATAGAAAAAAAATATTGGTGTTTTCACCCAGTTCTTGGAACAGAGCTCCTAAAGTTCCTGTAATTTCTAAATGATAAGAACACTAAAGGCATCTCTGGTTCTCATGTTGGTCTTTCTCACAGGGGAGAATACAGAGTAGTGAAGAACAGAGATTTCTCTCTAGGACAAGAAATAACTGAGTTACTTTCCATTACACTTTCATTATAGAAAACAAATGCATACTGTGCTATTAAAATTATAATAACATAAAAAAGCATTAGGAACAACAAAGTTGAAATAAGAGTTGAAACTGTAAAAATATATTAAATGGCATCTATTAATTTATGACTTTAAACTGCTCAATATTTTCGCCAAGCCAGAAACAAAAGATTTAAGAATTACATCCAGTTTACAGATTCTTGGAAACCAAAGAGGCAAAAAAGTGATGGAAATGGATTATGGTGATTTATGTTTCATTGTGACTGTATTTGTGTGTGTGGCTGTGTGTCTGTTTCAACAAAAGGTGTGATATTTTTATATAGCCTTATTGAAAGCCAGAAGCACAAATAGAAATAAAGTTTAGTGAAGCTGTTTATGGGAGAGTTAAAGGAAATCATTCTAGTTAAAATGATCTAATTTGATATAGAAATTGAGCCCAAAATTTTAGGAACAATATGTTTATTATAATTTGTAGACTACCTTTCTTGAAGGTTAATGTGTTATTAGTCCTAATAATTTTAATTTTTTCTTGGAAGCTCAACAGTAAAAATTCAACTTGCCTCTTGAAAGGTCACCAAAAGTGCTGATGTTTTAAATAGTGATAAAAAGGAAAGCTCAGGCTGCAGAAGCCAAATGAACAGATTTCAAAGATGATGTTTAGAACAAAGAGTCAACTAGAAATTTGTAGATAAAAACTACAATATTTGAAATTTAAGATACAATGTATTGTATTATTGGCAGATTAAGCACTTTGGAAGACAGATATAAATGAATTTGAAGACACAAACATAGAAACTACCACATTCAGTATATTTAAAGAACCTTTTCAACTCAATTAGATAAATATTGGGCAAAATATTCAAATGACACATTTTACCAAAGAAGAAATGTGAATGGTCAAAAGATCCTCAAGACAACATTAGCCATAAGGAAAGCATAAATTAAAACCACAGTGAGTTATCAAAGATATCCACTTAAAAGAAAAAATTTTAAAAGAGTTTCTTCTGAAGTCGAGTCTATACTAACCATGGCATCCCGTAATCCTATTCTGACATAATTAACCAAAAGAAAAAAAATAGGTGTATATATAAAGATTTATGCTCCTATGCTCATAGCAGCTTAACAATAAAAAATACTGGAAGCAACTCAAATGTCCAAAGGTTGAGAAATAGATAACCAAATTATAGATCCATAGATACACTCAACAATAAAAAGCATCTCAAAAAACATTATGTTAAATAAAGACAACACAAAAATGACTTCATTTACTTGATGTTCTAGAAAAGGCAAAATTATAGTGACAGAAAAATATCACCAAGGACTTAGGTGGGAGAAGAAGAATGACAAAGGGAAACTTTTGTGGGTGATGACAATCTATAGTAATAAAAGTGTAATATGCTAATTAGACCACACAGCTGAACGACACTCCAGACATCATTCCTGACATCCGTCTGGATGAAGCCGCAATGGCAGGGGCTGAGGCAGATGTATTAGGGGCGATCAGGCAGGAAGGCAGAGAGGTTAGCGGTGTTCAGGCAGGCAGGCAGGCAGGCAAGTGGTTAGGAGCCAGTGGTCCTGGATTGCGAGGGGGATGTCTGACTGCCAGTTTAGGCCTGAACCCGCAAGGATCCCTATGGAATCAGGCCTAAACTAGCAGTTGGACATCCCTTGAGGCGTCCCGGATAACAAGAGGGTGTAGGCCAGGCTGAGAGAACAATCCCCCCGCCGTCCCCCCCCCCTCACACACACACACACGAATTTCTGCACTGGGTTTCTAGTGTTCTATATAAGCATTTTCCAATAGAAATATAGTGCCAGCTACATGTTTGTAATTTAAATAGTT
Source organism: Lasiurus cinereus (assembly GCA_011751065.1). Classification (NCBI taxonomy): domain Eukaryota; kingdom Metazoa; phylum Chordata; class Mammalia; order Chiroptera; family Vespertilionidae; genus Lasiurus; species Lasiurus cinereus. The sequence goes on along the minus strand of JAAGEH010000030.1, from coordinate 31,464,328 downwards.
TACTAGTCACATTAAAGAAATAATGGAAATAGATAACATTAACTTTCATAAAATATTTTAATATGACATAGTCAAATATTATTTCAATATATAATCAAGTTAAATTATTAATGAGATTTTTACTATTTTTTTCAAATGAAGCCTTTGGCTTATGTATGAAGTCTATAATGTGTATTTCAGACTAAAACTACAACTTAATTAGGACTAGCCACATTTCAAAGGATCGATGACCACAAGGGCTAGCAAGTACCACTATGTAAAGGGCATCTTGATACCAAGATCTTTGAATCTAACTACTGAAAGAATGGGAATATGACGTATTAAAAAAATACATCTGGAAAAAAGTGCAGTTTTTTCACTGCAATTATATCATCCAGGGTATGTTACTTATAGTTCCTGTTCCTCAACTTCCAACAGAACATGCAGTTGTTAAAATTCAATGAACTGTATATAAAGCATCTGCAATAAAACTATCTTCAATTTATGCTCTTTTCTCTTCCCTTCTTTGTTGTCATGCTCTTTGCCTGACTCAGAGCTGTTGGCTTTTAGTTTTCCTGCCTGGGTTATTAAAGCTTCTTCCTGGCCATCAATTTTCCCTAAATTGGACCTTAGTCCACTAGCACAGTCTGACCAAAATGCCACATTCACATCACCAGCCCTATCCTATAGCCACTCCTCTGGCTCAGTAAACCTTAGAATTAAGTTCTCATCTTCAAATGAAGCTCTTAGGTGATCTTTGAAATGCATTTATTACTATAAACATTAAAATGCCACTATGTGCAATGTTTCCAAACTTTTTCTAGCTTGTTTCTCCTAATTGCTAAGCATGGTCTACTAGTATAAGATCAAAGGACCCCTTTGAAGCCTCTGAAACCTGTTCTCATTCTGTACTCACTCCTGCTGCCTGCACTCCAGTCTTGCTGGACTTTCTTGGTTTCCTTCTAAGTCTCACAAGCTTCTCCCACTGTTTATATTATTCCTCACCCATTCCCATCTTTTGTTGTGCCTACTCAACCCTGTAAAATTCAGCTTAAATGGTAATTCCTCTGAGATATTGTCCCTGGCCACTCCATCCCCAAACAGGTTTTCTTGTAAAACTCATGGCATCATGTAGCTTTTCTTGATAATATTTAACACAGCTATAATTTTACTTGTGTTTGTACTATCATTTAATTAATTTATCCTTCCTAATAATTTTATTTTATTTCTCTCCTTGAACCAGGAATCCTGTTTCATTTCATTTACTATGGTACTCTGATCACTTAGCATACAGCCTGCTCCCTAGTATTTGAATGAATAAATGCATAATATGCAAAGAAATATACTCTGACTCAAAATTTAAAGTTATTATATACAGAATTCATTATATTTTTCTCCTTTTTCCAAATGTTCATTACTTTAGCCTGGTGATCCCCATACAAAATCCTGATTTCCACTGTAAAAACTAAAAGAGCTATTGGCCCCTCATCATTTATTAATTCAATCTTTTATGTTTATCACAAGCTTATTCTATCATAGGCACTAAAGATACAAAGATGAATAGCACAATATCAACTTTTAAGCTTCTATTTCCTTTCTTTGTTGACTTATAGATTTTAGTTATATCACTAGAGAATATAGCTACCCAATATAGTAGTTTTTCTTTAGAAACAAATATAGAAGATAAAAATAATTAAGTACATGAAGGTAGTTAATGCTGGCACTGGAAAATTACTAAGTATAAATTAACAGTTCTTTGATACCAACAGCAGTCCTTGACATTGCCATCCATCTACACCTCTAAAATATATTTATTTAATAAAACTAAGGCAGTAGTATTAGGTCCTACTCTTGTGCACCTACAACTCTTCTCCTTTCATTTAAGACCCCTTGATAATTATTAAAATGTGTCTAAATTTCATCTGTGGGATATGTCTAAGGATGGCAGTCAATGAAAAGAGATGGGAAAAAGAGTCCTAATTTCAGGGGGGGCGGGATGGAATCAGAATGAGGCATAAGACAAAAGTGCTGACAAAGAATATATGATGTAACATGATTTTACTTTGCAATCTCCATATAATAATTTATTCGAGTAATTAATATCCATGGGGAAAGAATTATTCATTATGAATAGAAACTCTCAGTGAACAGTAACCTGAATTTTTTGAAACCTCACTCTTCAAGAGGGTTTTCTCTTGTGCTTTTAAAGTTGCCCACAAGAGTTATGTCATTGCTTATAACCAAGGAAACCGCAGGAAACTTGGTTGCTAGGAAACCACTGAATTATCTTCATGAAGATCACCACAGTAGGCTTGGCTTGAATAGAACAGATGCTAGGAAAATAAAATTATGAAGTTGGTTACTATTTTTTAAAAAACCTAGGATGCCACTTTAATTGCCGGATAAATCTTTTTACCTATGAGAAGCTGTTTGTCACTTCTGAAAGTCCATCACATAGGTAGACAGGGCCACCACAGGGTTCTTCCAGAGGCTGCAGGGAAGAAGCACTGTATAATGTGTGAGCCGAGGCTCCACTGCACACATTCTTCCTTTTCCCAATTAATTTGGCTGCCTAGGGAAAGGGTACAGTGAAAGCCTCTATCATCTCAATAGAGGAATAGATTTTTAAAGAAAATATACCTATAATTGACATTTTTAGGCCTATGACTTTCAACATTCTCTAGCATGCTCTATGAAAAGTAGCACAAGTATATGCCCCCTTCCTCAAAATTTTAAATGTTTTTAGTTTTGTAATTTCTCTTTATTGTTGGAAGTATTATAGATGTCCTCCTTTTCTCCCCTTTACCACATAACACCCCCACACATAGGCCTTATAATGTCAGTATACACATATAAACATGATTCTGTCATCTAAGGGTTTAGTGAACTTATGGCAATTTGTTCCTCTAAGTGATTAAATTGTGAAAACACTGTAAGAACAAAGAAATGGCTAAATTTGGCCTAGTCTAAATTATTCAATACTAAGTTCCCTCTTAGAAAATAAAGTGATTCAAAGTTCCCCTGAAAAATCATATTTCTTATGACCCGTTCTACCTCCATGGTACATTATTGATGCATTTATAAATTTATCTAAACCTGTCTAGACTGTAAATGAATTTCCAGACTATATTATCCCTGGAAAAAATCAGCTGTATAGCCTTATTAGATCATCATAGGAAGTGATGCTTCTTTTAATATATATCTCAAACCTAACTCTCAGGGTAATCCTTAGTTCTACTATCCTAAAACTACATTTGCCTTATCCATACTCTTATCTTTCAGTTCTGCTACTTCTACATTTGTCAAGGTCACTTTGTCCCCAAGTTGCCATCTCTTATATAATACCAATTTTTGTTCTTCAAAATGAAGCTATGAGATATAATCTTATAATCCCTTTTACTCTTTGAATTAAATTTGTCAGCCACATAAATCAAGGGTGTATTGTATGCTTCTCCAAACATAGATTTCAATTTTCAGTTGATATTGAAATGGATATAAGTCTTCAATAAACTTTATCTTGTGGACCAGCAGTTGCCAACCTTTTGAACCACTAATTGGCGACCACTGCTCCGAAGGTTTTCTTAAACCAGAGGTCGCCAACCTTTTATAACTCACAGCCACCAGTGGTCCGCGGACCACGGGTTGGTAACTGCTGTGTGTGGACAATGGTCTTGAGGGACCAATGGAGTTTATAAATAAAGGGATGGTATAAAACTGTTAATAAAATCATGATCAATAGCTCTATGATGGCAGAATGATAGAATATTTGGTGTAGAATTACATTGGAAGTAAACAGAATAGTTAAACTATTTGCGTATTTCAAAATAAATAGGGGAAAAAGCCAAAATGTCATTAAGAAAATAGTTTATAAATATTCAAGAATATTTATATGTGATTATCTCATATGCAGTGTTAGCAAGGTGACTGGCTTAGTTCAACCCTTTTTATATGGTAACTGGAAAAACTCCACATCTTCAATGAACAAGATGAAAAAATGTGGAGTTATTGTAAGAGATTATTTGTACAATGCTATCTAAAGACAGTCCATTAATAAATGGCTTATATGTGATAATATCTATGTTGGCATGACTATGTGGTCCTATCCTTGGCCTTATCTTGTATCTCTTTTGAAGTAATTGCTCAGGTAAACACATAGATGACATGTTCAAGAATTCAACACAAATCTGAGTGAGATAACAACCATAGGTTGGTATTATAAGATCAATGTGCTAAAAATGGGTAACTGTCTATAAATATAATAATATATTGTAATGAAGTGAATGACTTTTTATAAGGTACTTTGAATAACTTGTTTCCAATTTTCACAGAGCTCTGGCAAGTTCAGTATTATTTCCATTCCAAAAATGAAAAATTTGGAACTCAGAGAAGTTGTGTGGCTTTCTGAGAGTTATTAGTTAGTGACAAAGCCAGGACTTGAGCCCATATTTAGTTTGCTTTTTCCAGTCACACACACACATAGACACACACACACACACACACACACTACCTAAGTGGGTCATATGAGAACTCTGCTCATTATAATCATTCCAAGAACCCTAGGTGATGAAGGCGCCTATCTCAAAGGCTACAGGGACAGAAAAAGGGGTGTGGTGATTTACAAATAAACTCTTAAAGCATCTACCTAGAAATGAAAGTCATTTCTACTATTCACATTTCAAGAGCAAAAAGCTAGTCACATAGCTAAAGCTAAGTTACAAGGACAGGTTGAGGGATGCAATCCTATTATTCTAGGCAGAGAACTAGAACATTTGTGAGAATCCCAGTGATTACCAGGCCCCTAAGTTCAAGTTCTCTCCATTTTACCTTGTTGAATACTCAATATGATGATATTGAAAAAAGATAAATGGGCAGGCCTTTGTTTCATTTAGGGTAAAAGAAAATATGAAAATACAAGTATAGCATAGAGTAGATCTGAGAGAGTAGCAGTAGATGTAAAAATACTTAGACTTACTAGAGTAAAATTTTTACAAGAGCCATCTATGTAATGAAGTTGCATAAATAGGTTTATTAATAGCATTATGAAGACATGATTTAAGGAGGAGAGCCAAGATGGTGGTATAGGAAAATGCCTGTACTTGCTGCCTCCCACAACCACATCAAAATTACAACTAAATACAGAACAATCATTATCCAGAACTGCCAGAAAGCTGGCTGATTGGAAGTCCTACAACTAGAGGAGTAAAGAAGAAAGCACACTGAGACTGGTAGGAGATGGGGAGGCATGGAGCAGGCTGGTCCGGCAACCATGTGTGCTGCTTTTTTAATTGGGAGGGAGGTCATCTCTGCAGAGGCTGCCAGGAGGAGCAAGGCATCCCAGCCCTATACCAGATGCCCAGACCAGGGTGCCAGAGCTAGGAAAAGAAGTCCCTAAGGGCAGTAAGAACTACAGGCTGTAAAACCCAGTGGGAATTGGAGCTCAGTGACACAGAGGCTGCTGGAAACCCAGCTGCTCCTCTTAAAAGGCTGGCATCACAAACTAAACTTACAAGTCCATGTTTCCTCTGAGCTCCAGTGCCAGGTAAGGCTCTGGGGGACCCAGACAGATACGAGGAGAAACTGGACTGTCTGGCATCAGGGCAAGAACTTGGGGACAGCTTTCTTCCAGATTTAGGTGCTCACAGCGGTCATTGTTCCTGTGCTGGGACCTCCCTGGTGCAGGGCTTACTGGCAGCCATTTCTGTTTGCTCCACCTTGGTGATTCCCTGAGAACCCACCCAAGCTGTGTGCAGCTGCTTTTGCATAGGAATGACCTGTCCTTTTTTGGGCTAAAACCTGTCAAACAAGCTGCAACTGGGTCAGGGAGCCCCAAACATATCAATAAAAGGGGCAAGACTCAGCACCAGCCTGCCTTGCTTCACAGCTGGTCCTCCTCTGGGCACTTCCAAACCTGACACAAAGAGGAAGAAACTGCAGATCTCTCTGCAGCTCCTGCTGGGTGATCCCAGATAGGGGCTGACTTCGCACTTCCCTGGAAACCCAAGAGCCAGTTTACCCAGTGGTCAATATGAGACCATACCAGATTACAACTCTTCACAACCATGAAGTGACACACTCAAAGGCAGACTCAGTGAGCACCAAACCCCCACTGAAGTAATTCCTGCTCCTTAAGGGTGTCTTTTTCACAGAAGCTGTCCCACTGTAGTCACAGCTGGTCCCCACAGCCAATTGGCCTAGCGGTCAATTTCTCCCAGCGACACCAACAGAAATCAAGGCTCAACTACAACAAGACTACGAATACAGCCCACTAAGGGATGTACCTAGAGTGTCCACTTAAGGTGAGTGGAGAGGCTAAGCCAATGGGCCTATAGGACACCTACTACATATACCCACTCTACCAACTCAAAGAAACTTAGGAGCCCTACCCAATATATAGACATAAACACAGGGAAGCAGCCAAAATGTGGAGACAAAGAGACATGTCACAAATGAAAGAAAGTAAACTACTGGATATAGAGTTCAAAATCACAGTTATAAAGTTACTTGAGAATCTTCTAGCTGAAACCAGTTTGGCTCAGTGGATAGAAAGTCGGCCTACAGACTTAAAGGTTCCAGGTTCAATTCGGGTCAAGGGCATGTATCTTGGTTGTGGGCACATCCCCAGTAGGGGATATGCAGGAGGCGGCTGGCCATGTCTCTCTCTTTCATTGATGTTTGTAACTCTCTCTCTCTCCCCCTTCCTCTCTGTAAAAAAAAATCAATAAAATATATTAAAAACAAAAAAAGAATCTTCTAGAAACCCCCAAGGGATTTAGTGAGACTTTTAAGGATCTAAGTGAGAATGCCAAAAAAATGGAAAAGGACCAGTCATAAAGTAAGCATACAGCGTTCAACAGTAGAGGATTCTGAGAATTAAATCAATGATTTAAAATAGAGGAAGCAAAAAACACCCAACCAGAAGAGCAAAAAGAAAAAAGAATTCAAAAATATTAAAATAGTGTAGAAGCCTCTGGGATAACTTCAAGTGCACCAACATCTAAATTATGGAGGTGTCAGAAGAAGAGAGCAAGATATTGAAAATCTATTTTAAGAAATAATGACAGAAAACTTCTACTACCTGGTGAAAGAAATAGACTTACAAGTCCAGGGATCACAGAGAACCCCAAACAAGAGGACCCCAAAGAGGACCACACCAAGACACATCATAATTAAAATACCAAAGACAAAAGACAAAGAGAGAATCTTAAAAGTAACAAGAGAAAAGCAGTTAGTTACCTACAAGGGAGTGCCCATACCACCGTCAGCTAAGTTCTCAACAGAAACTATGCAGACTTAGAAGGAGTGGCAAGAAATATTCAAAATGATGAAGAACCAAGATTAATCTACCTAACAAAGCTATCATTTAGAATTGAAGGCCAGATAAAAGTTTCACAGACAAGAAAAAACTAAAGGAGTTCATCACTGCCAAACCAATACTATATGAAATGCTAAAGGCTATTCTTTAAGAAGAGGAAAAAGAAGAAAAATATAAAGATAAAAAATATGAACAACAAAGTGCCAACAAATACATATCTATCAACAATTGAATCTCCAAGTCAAATGAATAAAAAAAATCTGATGAACAGAATAAACTGGTGAATCGAATAGAATCAGGGGCTTGGAAATGGAACAGACAGATGATTCTCAGAGGGAAATGGGTGTGGGGGAGTTGGGGAAAGATTAGAGAATGATCTTATATGCATGTATGCATTACCTATGGACACAGACAATAGGGTGGTGAGGGCCTTTGGTGGGGTGGGACTATGGTATTGGGGGGGAAAGAGGGACATTTATAATAATCTCAACAATATTTTAAAAAGTAGCTTTTGAAAGGAAGTATTTGTCAAACTGAGGAAAATTTTAAGTTTTTTTTATTAAAATGGACATTAAATTTTAAATTAAAAGTTTTGTTTGCATCTAAAAATAAAAAGACATGATTCAAGCAAGCTAAAAATAAGTCCCCATACTTTCAAATCCAAGTCTTCTGTCAAAACTTTGTTATTGAGCTATAGGCCTCTTCATCTAACTAAATACTAGATAGCTCCACTTAGATATCCAAAAATACTCATAATTCATCAGTCTACAACTAAATTTAGGAACCTCTTGTCCTTAAAATATAATTAAGGAATCTCCTCATGTATGTCTTATCTGCAAGCATTGAGACAGCACTAACCAATGCCCAAGTGAGAAACCTCAGGCTCCCTCTTCTCTTCTCTTCTCTTCTCTTCTCTTCTCTTCTCTTCTCTTCTCTTCTCTTCTCTTCTCTTCTCTTCTCTTCTCTTCTCTTCTCCTCTCCTCTCCTCTCCTCTCCTCTCCTCTCCCT
>JAAGEH010000030.1:31425172-31455929 GCA_011751065.1 Lasiurus cinereus | reverse complement strand
CTTCTCTCCTCCCCGCTCCTCGCCTCCCCCCCTCTCTTCTCTCCTTTCCTCTCTTCTCTCCTCTCCTCCCCTCTCCTCCCCTTCCTTCCTCTCCTCTCCTTTCTTCTTCAAGTAGCTCATCACCAAGTTTATTTAATCTTTGTTCAGCAATATCTCTCCATCCCAAGGGTCTGGGGAGCTGTGGCTCCACTCAGCTGTTTTTAGAACTACCACTATCTCCTCCTAACGCATCTCCCTGCCTCCAGTTGGTCTACTCCAAATAATTTTTGCATATTTCTGCCAGCATCCATATTTTCAACATGCTTCTTATAAAACAGTCTCCCTACTCAGAAGTCATTGGCTAGCCTTCCAGTTTCAATAGAATAAAGCTTAAGCCCAACTGAGTGGAACATAATGCCCTTCACAGTATGGATCCTATATTTCTGGCTACATCCTTTGCTCTCCAACCCCTCCTCACAAGCATGAAGTTACCAGCTGTTTTCAGAATATACCCAACACTCTGCTCTTTCATGACTCTGTGCCCCTGTACATGCAGGTTCTCTCCCTGACATGAGCACCCTTCCTTTCATATGCTGCTGAAATCCAATTCAATTTTTAAAGATCCAACTCAAATAGACATTCCTCAATTACATTTGTTTTTTGAACATCTCTATTCTTATCCTTATCACACCTTATTAGAATTACTTCCTATCTCATCCACTAGGTTACACACTGTGGTAGGAATTAATTATCCTAGAATTGAACATGGGGCCTAATGTTCTGATAGAATTAGGATGAAATGAGCTGGAGAATGAAATTCTAATTGGATGGAACTAATAGTGAGGTTTGCAAACTGCAGCATTGGGTTAAAATTTTCAGAACCTAAGTTAATTGTGAAATTTTCACTGGCAAAATAAAGTCAAGTCATAAAAAGATAAAATGGGACTATTAGCAGCATTGACAAGTAAAATCCAATGGCTTGATCCCTAATTACAATTTCCTAATTATTAATGACATAAGAAAATAAACTTGAGAGTGTGGGATTTCAGGAAGGGTAAGAATGGTTCTGAAAGCAGGTCATGGTGAACTGTTGGTCCTGGTCAGGTGACTTCACATCTCAGCTGATTCTTTAGCATAGTGCACCTACCTGTTCTTTTATGAAAACCTCAGGTAGCAAAGAGACAAAATGTTAACATCATACCTGACTGTGCCCTCTTTGAGAAATTTTAAATTAGCGTAAAGGAAAGTGTTTCCCTTGAGAGTTATTCTGGTATTTTATGCCCACATATTGCAACTAGTATATGAGACCAAAGCAACATGCTTTTAATAAAAATACTCTATACATGTGGAGTAGTATGTTTTATTACCTTGGTGATAATTCTGCTTTTTTCCCTTCAGGAAAGAGAGGCATTGAACCCCACTGAGCTGATAAAATAGGCGTGAAGAATCCTATAGCGAGAGTAACATTAACACAGGGATTGCATAGATTTCCTATCTCAAAATCCGGGATAGCATTTCATTATTGAAGTTGCCTGATTGCTTTGATTCAAACCCTTCCTCCAATTCCTTTATTTTTCTATTTAAAATCATTGCAGCAAACAAATGAAACAATAACACACAACAAACAGCAACGTGGGTTGAGCTCCTCATTACCAATGACAGCTGTACAAACTTGCAGTCAAAACACCTATTTTTGAGGTAAACACAAACAAAGCTTGTCATGATTCCCCATCACCTGTCAAGGTAGAGGGGACTGTACACTTCATAATCAGGAGTTCTATACTCAGGCTGGTAAAGTGTGTCCAGAATCCAGGAGAGGTATCTGAAATCAGAGTGCCCAGCCATTCTGCTAACTATAGCAACCTATTGATCTGTTTTCATCTGCTGTTATTATTGCATTGGTGCATGCAGGGCCAAGCTAGATTTTCCTTTTCCTAAAATAAAACTTCTCAGATGCTTGTAGAGCTGTTTCATATGGAGCTAAAAGGCAAGATGTGCTGCTAGCTAATATTAAAACTCCCCCGTCCATTAAATTTGTACCTTTCCCCATTATTAAGAGGACTTCTAAATTTCCATGTCTGTACTTCTCTCATAAAAAAGCTATTTCTAATTCAGTGACTTGTTCCAAACCACTTCATCATCCTGTGTTTTATAAAATATGTAATAGTAGTTAATCCTCTAAGTCACATTAAAATTACTCAGTGTCTAATGTCAGCTCCAAGTCAGCCAAAGAGCAGATACTTCCACCTGAAACTTGTAACTTGGTCCCTCATTCAGCTGTTTTCAAATTTTAGTCTTCATAATAATCATTTGGAGTTTTTTAAAACAGACAGCTGCCTGAGAACTATTCCAAAGATACAGATTCAGTGGGTCCTGGATGGACCCGGATGGGGCACAGGTGAGTTCACTTAAGGTGATTCTGTGTTATACACTGAGTCAATGAGAGAGCAAAGTCGTGGCGTAGGTATATTTTTAGCCCAATTCTCACTAATCCTAACATTTGGTGCCATCCTAACTAAATGAATTGGCATATCCATACACCCATCAAGCTAATTCTACAACCTCTACCATTCCTGCCTTAACTCCATGAGCATAGCAGTGTTAGCCTTAGTTTCTTGATTAGTACTTCTGCTTCTAGCCAAAATAAAAACTATGCCTAGAATCTTAGTCCAATTTTCTGGGGCACTGACACCCAAACCCAGGCAAAGCCCTATGGAAAATGAAGAGACCAATGTATATCTGAAGAAAGACTAGAAAAACAGATGATATTTTTACACATTTCATTCTCCTGGATGCATGCTATCTCCCAACTTCCATATATGCATCTCCAGATGTTTAGAGTACTCATCTGCACCAGTACCTTCTCAATGTTTCCATTGAATGAGTTTGTTGGGGTTGAAACCACAACATTTGCCTTGCACCTTACCTGGGGAATTGTTCTTACTATATTACATTTTGTTGCTGTGATGTCATTGGCTAGACATAGGGTCATTATAAGAAAGATTCCTATAAACTCTTTATTGTAACTACTGTAATAATGTTGGCAAGGATGTTGTTCACTGATTTACTCAATTTCCTCTTAATAAGAATCCTTGGGGAGAAAGTCCTGTCTTGTCTTTGTACCTAAAATAGATTTAGTGCTCATGAGTAATTTATTTATTTTTTATCTCATGGATACTGAATTTTACAAGAGAGAAGGCTATAGTACTTGCCTGTATGATGTTGTTCATTTTAAGTCATATTCCTAGCAACATTGTTCCCACTTTTTAAAAAAATATATTTTATTGACTTTTTACAGAGAGGAAGGGAGAGGGATAGAGAGTTAGAAACATCAATAAGAGAGAGACATCGATCAGCGGCCTCTTGCACGCCCCCTACTGGGGATATGCCTGCAACAAAGGTACATGCCCTTGACTGGAATCGAACCTGGGACCATTCAGTCCGCAGACCGAAGCTCTATCCACTGAGCCAAACCGGTTCCGGCAGTTCCCACTTTTGTTTTCCTATTTTCTTTCATCCCAATATTGTCTTGTGTGTTTCATATTGTTTGTAAGCTGCCTTAATTTCTTAAAAAAAAAACTGAATTAATGCTTACTCTTGACTCCTTTTTTATCCTGCCCACCTGGACTTAAGATAACAAGATGACTCAAAAGACTGAGGAAGAAAAGTATCCTTATTAATAAGCATGTATTTCATACCTACTTCATGCTCAGAGAAACAGCAACTCATTCAGGGGATTATGATGTAATATAGAGTGTTTGAGTTTTAGGTACCTACAATGTAGCTATGGAAAGAAGACTAGCACCTAGAGAACAATATAACACAATACAAAGGGAAAGGTTAGAAACAAAGTGGTACTGATGGTTAACACTGCAGGAATCAAAGATGAAGATCAATGAAGGCAGGGAGGATTAGACATTTTCCAAAAGAGATAGGACTTGAACTATCACTTAGAGATCATGAAGATATTTAAGGTTTTCAATGGAAAGAATGAGAAAAAAAGCCATTCTGGATCAAATGAAGCATGGAGTAGAGCATGTATAGCATAGAACAGGATATGGCATGGAGTAGAGGTACAGTGAGAAGAAGAGGAAGTTGAGGTGAAATAGACATGAGTTTGAATCCTGGCCTAACATAACCTGATTCATTAACCTCTTAGAATTGTTTTCCTCATTTCTAAATCAGAATCATGTCTCACGAAGAGTCTCACTTTTATAAAAAATTAGAAATGGACATTTCAAACAGCTATGCAACACCTAGTGCACCTTATGCACTCAAAAGTTAGCTATTTCTATGTCTCCTACACAGTGTCTCCTACAGCACATGCTGCACTGAGAAGTGGAAAATGTAATTACACAGAGCTGGGAACAAATGGTGGGTGGTCTTGTAAGTTAGCAGATAATTTTGGACTTGATGGAGGAGAAACAAATGATCTATTTAAAGTTACTGAACAGGGCAGTGACATGATGAAAGCAGTGTTTAAAGAAGATTAATGGGGTCATAGAGGAAGGGAATGAAGGAGAAAATACTATGGACCTGGACAGTAAGTAGAAGGCTGTGGTGCTGATAGGCATAAAGTGACAAAGTACAGGATGAGGGAGGTGGCAGAGGACTGTCAAGGGGAGACATGGAAACACTTTTCAGAAAATGCTTCTTTCTTTGGAGAGGATTTTGTGACTGACTGCCCAGGGGAACTAAATACATCAAAGGTCAAGTCTTATCATAGTAATTAATAATTATCTATTGTTTTTCTTTATCTCACACTAGATTCTGAACTCCACAAGGGAAAACAATGCTTATATCCTGTCCATCAGTGCTAAGCACAGTTTTTCAAGCATACAAAATACTCATAATATTTTAAAATGCATTTCACTAATGAATAATGAATTAAATGCATTTTATTCAGGAAAAGAAATTGAATGAATAAGTGAATGAATAAAATGAATAAATAATGATGGTTACAATGAATAATAGTAAACATTTGTTGAACACTTAATATTGGGCATTTTTTATGATTTTACATGAGCTACTTTACTTCAATCTCAACAAAATTCCTATAAAGTAGATACTACCAGTTATCTCATTTAAAATGAAACACAGTAAGTTTAGGCAATTTACCCAAGGTTACTCAACTAGTAAAATGACAGAGCCAGGATTCAAACCTATGCCTTGTAATGCTAAAGCCTATACACTTATTCAGTAGAGTGGGAACAGGTCTTACATAAAGAGAAAGTCCTGTCAAAAGAAACACAGAAGTGCTGAGACTAGAGTGTCTCAGTTGGTTGAGCATCATCCCATACACCAAGAGGTCACTGGTTCAATCACCAATTCCATTCCTGGTCAAGGGGGTGAGGGGACATGTCTGAGTTGTGGACTTGATCCCCAGTGGGTTATGAGGGAGGAGAGGGTGCAAGAGGCAGCTATTCTTTCATCAATTTTTCTCTCTCTCCCTCTCCCTTCCTCTCTCTTAAAAATCCATAAAAAAATTAACAAAACACACAGAAGCAATGAAAACCAATTAATTTTTATATACTTTGCCTTCTATAAACATGTATTTGTCATATAAATTACAAAGGTAGATATACACTTAGGTTTAAATTGATCCCTGACCCTAGATAAGGCAAGGTCCCTAGAAAGAAAAAGGAGGCTCTTTTGCTCTTAAGGAGAGGAAAATTGAGCAGAAGAGAGTAGATGAAACAAGTAAAACTACAAGCCAAAGAACAATAATAGCAATTAGACTACAAAGATGCACTTGATTAAGCATGCAGGTTAATAAATGTTAGGATTTGGGAGGTGGAAGTGAATGCTATTATGTTTTTTATTCCAGTGCTCTTCTGATTCTATTTTCTTACTTCTTTCTGGAATAAATACTTCCAATTCTACTCCTCTGTTATAAGGATGTACAACATTAGTTCATTTCAAGAGTATTTTACAAAAATGCTCCCTTTCTAGACATCTGATGACATTTTAAAATAGGTGACTTATGAAGTGAGTACATGCCATTTCAGTAGGCAAAATGGTGTTTTTGAAAATCTAGAGTAATTGCAGCCACACACACACACACACACACACACACACACACACACACACACTCAGGGCCCATTTCATTCCCATGTGGGATGTCTATGTAGTAAAGAAGTTCAAGTGAATTACTCAGTTACTACAGTTAATCTGTTATTACATCGGAACTAGTTCTATGAAGTATTTTAGATATCACTACATTATAAGAAAAGCCATCACACATGTTTTACAATGAGAATATTTAAAAATATGTATTATATGGTCTTCTGCCACCTTAATGAGTGTATGCTAAAAATGAATTTATCTTTAAGATCACAGATTTGGCTTATCTTAGAATCCACTGGAGAGCTTTTAAAAATACCAGTTCCCGGGGTCTTGCTCACATGAATTAAATAAGAATCGTAAAGGTTGGGCCAAGAACTTAGACTTCCCTTTTTTAATGCCTTACATGATTATAATATGAAACCAGAATTGAGAACCATTATTTTAGGCCATGCCTGAGACATATTTATGAATATCAGCTATCTCTGCATTTACTACTCATAACTAGAGAAAGTGATAAAGAAAAATTGATGAGACAACTCTAGGATGATTTAACTTGCCTGAACTCCTGTTTTCTAACAATGAATTGGTCTTCACCCTAAGGAGGAAACTGGTCTAGCAGAATTTGTTATCTAAATGCTGAGGCCATGGAACTGTGAACAATGCACTGCCCTGGGGGGCAGGGGAGTGGGTTTTTATGCTGGTGCCAGGACCATCAGGTGTGACCTGACTCTTGGAGGCCTTCCTGTAGGGCCACAAAGAGGGCAGGGGCATATCTGTAAGACAAAGATCCCAGCGGGATATACATAGATAGGTTCTCTGCATGTTTCTTCATTCTGATTTGGAAATTATTCCTGGAGTCCACTAGTGTTAATAAACACTGTTCTTCCCTTTCTCTAGAAGTGTGCTTGGTATTTTATTGGTCTTCTGTAACATATGGTTCTCTAACCGTGTATTGGCTTTGTTTATTAGCCTCTTGAGTGGACAAGGTTTGGGGCCTGGGGGTGTAGAATAGGCCTCTAGGAGTGTGCGCTGCTGATTTTAGCAGAATTGAACAGGGGGAACTCCAGGTGCTCTGTCTGGCATCTGGAGAAAGTAGATGGACATCTCTGGACTTGTCTATAGAATCTGTAAGGTAGGAGTCCCAGTCAGCAGGCCCACTCCAAGTGAGTAGAAGGGGGAGCTTGATCATCTCCCTGGAAGTCACAGGACTTCGTCAGGTAAATCAGGAATCAGGACTCCAGAGGTGAGTGACCAAGAAGGGGGGCTGGACACAGACTTAACTCCTTCGGTAGCTTCTCACTGAGACATGGTCGAGAATTCTGGTCTGGGGTATGGGTGCTCCCATACCCATCGGGGGAATTGGGGATTATCTGATCAGCTTCAGTCTGGGCTAGTCTGAGAGAGTGTGAATATGGATGTTTGTCTGTCTTGGCATAATTATCTGCTGATTAACTGGTCTGTGTGAAAGCAAAAGCTACTTTGATTTTCTGTTAACTCATCTGGTTAAAACATTTGATTTGCTGAAGGCTGAACCCGTAATGGTCTGCAAAAATCTCAAGCAGTGTTGTTGAGTGTTTTCTCAGAGACGTTTGCTCTCTAACATGGGAGGAATCAGCCCACTTAGTAAATATTTCTGTCTATGTTTGTGTACTAGGAACTTTGGTTTGCTCTGTGACTTTGCTGTGTTAGTTTGAGATTTTGGAATTCTGGGGTAGATTTAAAGGTATTTATGGCTTTTTTTGTCTGACTGGTACTTTGGGGGTGGAGCTCACAGATCTGCAGGTCAGAGAGATTTTATGGGCCCTGCCTCCTGCCTGTTCTGAATTAAGGATCTTTTATTTCAGAAGACCCTCCAGGCTTTTAATAAAATTTCCCTGCATCCCTATCATTCTCTGCCTTCTTTCCCATGCCAACTAAGAGTCATTTTCTTCCACTGATCGGACCCCAGCCTCCAGGAGGGAGGGCTACTACAGTGAGGGCCTATAGTTTTCTCTGAAACACCCGCTGTTTCTATTTCTCCCCTTGGTAGGAATTGTCTTCCTCTAACTCACAACAGGAAATAATACAGGCCAGTGTCATTTGGCTTGCTGGTTAAAAGAAGACAACAGGCCTTGGAATCTGTAAACGTGGCCAGGAAAAAAGCTGGTCAAATGTACTGAATGGGTTTGGTACCTGTTGCTGCTAGCAGAGGAGGGGCTGATATCTCCTTCCAGTGCTCTGCCACAGGGGACAGGTACAAAGGCAGGGGCCTGGTACCCAACCCATTGCCACAGGAGTGCTTTGTAATATGCAGGGCTGTTTCTAACTGCAACTCTGGCTGTTTTGGACTGGCAGCTTATGGCAGGACCCTGTAACTAGTAAACGGGGTTAACAAAAGGGCAAAAGAAAAATGCTTTCCCTGGACCCAGGAGGGAGCCTTTAGAACTTTGAGATTCTCCGAGAGAGGAGAAGTCTGACTGAGGGACTGACCGAGACTCCGTTGGGTTGGGAGGACTGGAGGCTGCATATTGAACTTGTAGACTGCAATTCGCTAGGCAGAGGTCCAAGCCCAGTTATATAGGGGTTAAGCTACCTGTGCACAGTGAAGCAACTTTCTCCTTTGCCAGAATAAATTTTGGGGAATTAAGACAGACTGTGTTTGTGGCTGAGAAGAGGCACTAGCCGCTACCCAGAGCCCTGACAGTGGCCTGCAGAAAATTGTATAATATACTTAGAAGATGCCTGCGTCTTCAAGGACATGGCTCCAAAGAGACAAGGATGTGTGACTCTGACTATTCTAATTGCTACAGTTTGTCTCTGCCAGGTCACAAGCCCAGGCCTCATCATCCCTCTAAAATATAGCAAGGATCTCTTGGCTCTGAGAAAAACTTCTGACCCATCTCAGCATGGAAGGGATTACAGAAGGGAATTTCAAAGCCCATTTTCCCTGAAAGGATTCAGAGCCAGGATCCTTGAGGTAATATAGTAGGCAGTGAAACAGACATGAGCAGAGCAAGGATGATGGGCCAATTGACACTACCAGATGTATATGTGAGACAAGGGGCATAGTCAAAGGGGTCCTCACCTAAAGTCTTGGGCCTCAGAAAAGACCAGTAGCCTACTTGTCCAAGAGACTTGACCCTGTTGCATCCAGTTAGCCTACTTGCCTCTCTAAGCGGTAGCGGTCACAGCTATGTGGTTGAGGCTTTGCTCAGGAGCACACCGGAGCACTGGATGTCAAATACTCAAGTCATTCAGTTTCAGGCTCTTCTGCTACTGAAAGGGCAGAGTAGGACTGACTCCATTTCATACCATGTCCTCCATCTTGTATAGCTGTGTCTCTGATCTGATCCCTCTTCTGAGAAAGGCTGCAGAATGTGTCAGTTACCAAGCTCACCCTTAAATCAACCAATCAGGATCAGCCAACTCAGTGATTCAAGGAGGCCCCACCTTCCCCTATAAAACCTTTATGCCCTAAAGACTCGCTCTCTTCCTGCATCCAGCCACTGAGAGGGTGGATGCGGTGAGCCAGGCCCGGGCTTAAATAAAGGCTCTTTGCTTTTGCATCAGACTCGTCTCCCTGGTGGTCTTTGGGGATCTTGAAATCAGGGCACAACACTACCAGCCTCTTTCCTGATGATGACCCTGAGGAACATCTACATAACTGTTTAGAGGTTGACAACGTTATAAAGACAGCCCAACTGGGCCTCACTGACACCCCACTGGCATCACCAGATGAGGTACTATTCATGGACGGGGGCAGTTCTGTCCAGGCGGGAATAGATATGCAGAGGCGGTGGTGGTTGCTGTGGATGGAACCATCTGAACTCAGGCACTTGCCCACAGGACTTTGGCACAGAAGGACGAGTTTATTGCTCTTACTCAGGTTCTCTGGTGAAGAATCAGCGACAATTTGTGCTGCTGCAGGGTATGGGGACTCCACCGAGGCAGGAGGAAAGCGGGCCGCAGATGAAGCGGCCCAGAAGGCTGCCTTGGAAACCAGTGGGGCCTCTACAGATCCTGGTGGGTAAAGGCTGAAATCCATAACTATTTTTTACTCAAGTTCTTATAGGCTTTACAGTCTACCCAGAAAGTAATACAGAAGCACGTCCGAGATGTTCTTCTGATTCAGTCCATCCCTTCCAACTCAGTGACTCTCTTTGGGTAAAGACCACTCAACTAATGAATGAAAGTATATCTAATCCTCAGTCTACCACTCACTCATCACATCTGGGTTCATTCTGGTTCCTCATAAAGAATTGAAGGTTATGGCTTATAACTGGTTTAGATTCCTGAACCAAGCTAAGAATCAGAAAGTTCTAGAAGTAGATAATGCCATAAACTATAATCTCCTAGATGTTCTCTTTGTGCCAGGGACTGTACTAAATGGTTTCTACATTATCTTATTTGATGCTTATAAGAACTCTAGGAGTAAGTGTTTTATTTAGGGTCCTGTCATTAAAACTATGATATGTCAAATCAAAAGGATTAACTTACAGGGAATTTGTTACACAAGTAGTAGATGACTGAAAGAGAAATGGAAATGCTGATGTAGCCAAGGTATTAGTAAGAAATAGCTAACAGCCCTTTGGGTGGAGAAAAAGGGGAGATGTGTGGTTAACAGAAATTATAAATTCAGAGGAGCCATTACACTGATGGCACTCAGAAGGCTGAAGGGGCATGACTACTAGAGGTATCCATAGAAAGCTGAACTCCAAATCCTTCCAGTCTCATGCTGGTGGAGAGATGCCAATAGGATCAGAAAATAGGAAGGTGATCCTTTCTTTCTACCTCCCATCTTTCAATCTCCCACAATGTCTTCCATTGGTAGAACCTGACTAGAAGTCAGCTGATAAGTGAATTTGAGAAATGTAGTCCAGAGTTCCATCTCCAGCACTGCAGAACAGCATAGAAAGGGAATTGGAGATGAGAGACAATAGACATATAAATAGCACTGGTAGGTATCATCATTTCCCTGTTTTATAGAGTGATAGTGAAAAAAGTAAGTATCTTTCCCAAGGCTTCACCGTTAGCAAATAGAAGAGATGAAATTCAGATGGAAATCTGTTACCACATTTACACTTTCAACTACTTCAATACTGCCCTCCATGTGATACAACCTTAAGTCTTTTAACCTCTATTAAAATAACCATATTATTTCATGAGAGTTAATATTTATTGAACATTTTCCATGGTTCAGGCTTTGAACAAAATTCTTTACATGAATTGATTTTTTTTTTAACTTTCACAATAATACTGTGAGATGGGTACTATATCATTATTATCTTTGGTGGCAGTATATCATGGTGATGGATATCCTGGATCATGGCTCAGGATTTTCAAGTACCTGGATTCAAATCCCATTATCACTTATTAGCCTAATGTATCCTAATTATTCAACTTTCTATGCTTCAGTCCTTTATGTATGAAATGGGTTTATTAATAAGACTTAGTTTAAACACAATTGTGGGAATAGTTAAATGAGATTATTTATTTAAGTTCCTGAAATACCGAGTATTTCGTATCAGCTACAATTATTATCCCTACTTTCAAGGTGATAAAAGTTGAGCAGTAGGAAATAAAATAAATTTTCTAAGGAAGAGCTTAAAAGTGATATAATTAGTTTATAAGTGATACAACTACAGTATTTGGATTCCATACCTTAGTCCCTTAATCACTATAGTATAATTTACTTATAAATTATAGTATAATTTATCTATAGTATTATTATTTTACAAAATAATTTCTAAATCTTATATAATATTGCAATAAATATAACAAGTTCTTCTATAAAATGTAGCTTGTGCTAGGCATTATACATAATGTCTAAGTACTTTGCATATCTTAATTTATTCAGTGCTCACAACTCCTTAAGAAAATATATTATCCCCAGTTTACATATTACAAGATGAAGGCATTGTGATATGATGTAATTTACTAGAGGATACATAGTAGTTGCAAGACCAAATTTCTTAATGAATATATTAATGAAAGATAGGTTTCACCAACTCACTTTTATCAATAATGAAACTGATGCTCAGAGAGGTGCCTAATTCCAGGTCATGTAACAAGTGAGTAGAAATGCAAAGAATCTTCCCATTGCTACCACCATTTCCTGGACACTTTTCTCTAGCCCACATTGCTAGCAAATTCTTTGCCAAAAAAAAATGAAGTTTCCTTTAGAGTCATCAATAATACAAATCTTCTAACCCATAAATGGAATTTTCTTTATTCCTAAATTATCTGTTTTATAACCTTTATTCTTCTTCAGAAATTTGTTCATATAGATGAGTAGGATATATATTTCATAAATGCTTTTTTAAAACATGACTTTACAGAAATTTGGTTTAGATTAACATCTTCTGACTGAATTTTGTTGAAATTTAATAAGGAAAATATAGCTTACAGAATAAATGAGATAGAGAATAACACCTTAGTAAGATTCTCAGACAAAGGCTGGTGGGACTTAAACTTCAAATGAAGAATCAACATTTATGCTTTTAATATACTGATAATGTTTATAATAAAAAAGACACACTATACTGAATGCAAACTAATCTCAATCTATGCCAACATTAGAAGCTTTATTCTCTGAAGAAGAAAACAGTTACTATATGAAGAAAACTAAGAAATAATATATTAAAATTGAATTTTCTCACGTGGGAAAAAGACTTTGAAGAAAGCTCTGTATGTTCAGTAGCAAAAAGTTAGGAAGGCCATGATGAAAAAGGGGAGGAGATTCAGATCTGTTCTAAGAACCAAACGTAATATGGAAGATAATTTTCTCACTAAACATCTATAACAGTCTGATAAGACATAAAAAAGCCATCCTATATAATAAAAGCCTAATATGCTAAGTGCCTGGTCATCAGGTTGTCTGTTCAACCAATCAAAGGGTAATATGCTAATGATATGCTAAGGCCGCTCAACTGCTTGCTCTGACATGCACTGACCACCAGATGCTCTGACTGGTAGGTTAGATTGCTGCTGGGGTCTAGCTGATTGGGAAGGAGATGGACCAGATGCACCCTGGAGTCCTCCTGCAGTCTCCCCAGCTGGCTAACCTCCTTCATCCCTCCTTGGCCCCGATCATCACCGGTAGGGTCCTTCGGCCTGACCTGCACCCTCTCACAATCTGGGACCTCTCAGGGGATGTTGGAGAACTGGTTTCAGCTTGATCCTGCAGGCCAGACTGAGGGACTCCACTGGTGCCCGAATTTGTGCACTAGGTCTCTAGTAGACACATATCACACAGAGTGAACATCCTGATATTGCCTTTAAATTGGGGCCTCTCTGTGACCACTGGGGACACTTTGGTGAAGCCATGCCCAACCCCCAACTTTGTTTTTCCTATTTCCTATCATAGGTTAGACTTCATATCTTTTTTGTTATAAGTTCAGGCTATCTCAGCAATAATGTCCAGACATAAAAACCTTTGCCGATATTTTCATGATCTATTTTGGAGTTCCCTCATGCATCAAGTCTCCATTTTTTTTCTTTTTAAAACTGTAATATTAGTTAGAAATCAGTATCTTCTCCTTCGTTAAATATATAACTATATTTCTTAACTGGATGGTTTTGTCAAAATAATTATTTAAGTTCATCTTGTTTATTCAGTTTTCAACAATTTACATTACAGACATATTCTATTGGTAGTTTCATGATAGTTTTGGGGAGCTTAGTAACACTTTGACCCAATCTTTCTGTGTGATCTGTAATAACTTACTTTTTCATTTAGGAAAGGAAAACACGAACATGGAAATTCATAGCCTGGTCAATAGTTCCTATTACTTTCAGAAATAAGCCAATGAAACAAAATGCTAAAGAGCAATTCTTTTAATAAGTTCCATCCTGTGCCTCTCTTACATTTAGAGACCTGAAATTTTAGAGGACGCATGCTGTAGAAGCATTTGGGGACAGAATGGACTCTTATTGGAATGAAAGAATTGATCCAATTGGAAATTAATAGACATAAAAAATAGGTCACTTCAACTATCCAACAAGTACAGTGGTACCTCGAGATATGAGTTTAATTCATTCTGTAACCTTGCTTGTATATCAAGTTGCTCATATCTCAAAGCAAATTTCCCCATTGAAATCAATTGAAATGCTGTTAATCCGTACCAGCCCCCAAAATCCCACCCCAGTTGTTCTTGTCACGTGTTTTTGAATAAGAAAAATGTATTTATAAATGACAAATATTGTATAAAAACATAATAAAAGAGAATGTAAAGGAATAAACTGGTTTTATAAAGTGTGTTTACCTACTCGTTACACTCTTAATGCTACACTTTATCCCTAAACTGAATGTAACTTAACTAATCTTCACTGAACTTAATTGCTACTGGTCTTTGCATTTTTAGCCAATTTCAAAGAAACGTGTCCAATGAGGTTTGCCTCTTCCTCCCTTTCAGAATGTTTCTGAAATGGGTGAGGCAAGTTTCATTGAACAGCTCCGATGCATGACCAGTAGCAACTTTTTCGGGGTGTTTCTTTTCCACGAAGTGTGACACCCTCTCCCACATTCCTAAGATCTCCTTTATCTCACTTGTAGAGATCTCCTCCACCTCTGGCTCCTCCTCGAAACCAATTTCTTGGAGAACCTCCGCATTTGCTGAGACTGCAACTCTTGTAACTCCTCGGTGGTGAGTTCCAGAGAGTGCTCCTTTACGAGCACATTCACGTCTCTCTCATCCACCTCCAGGCCCATGGATTTTCCCAGAGACACTATCTCCTCCTCCATTAGCACCTTGGGTTCGAATCCTTTGAAGGTCCTTTCGGCTACGGCCTCAGGCCACAGCTTCTTCCATGCAGAGGTCAAAGTCCTCTTTGTAACACCGAGCCAGGCCTGATCAATAATTCTGAGGCATATCACGCTGTTAAAGCGGTTCTTCCAGAATTCTCGAAGGGTGAGGTTTGTGTTCTCTGTCACCTCAAAGCAGCGCCGGAACAGGTGCTTGATGTACAGCTTTTTAAAATTCGAAATCACCTCCTGATCCATGAGCTGCAGGATAGGAGTGGTGTTGGGAGGTAGGTAGACAACCTTTATAAACTTGAACTCTTCAAGGAGTTCATCTTTGAGGTTCAGTAGGTGAGCAGGAGCATTGTCGAGGACCAGGAGGACTTGCATGGTTAGGTTGTTTTCCTGTAGATATTGATTAACAAAAGGGCCGAAAACCAGGTTTACCCACTCCACAAAGAACTGCCTGGTGACCCATGCCTTTGGGTTTGCCCTCTACATAACTTGCAGTTTATCTTTTAAAATCTTATGTGACTTAAAGACTCTGGGGTTTTCCGAATGGTATACGAGCAGAGGCTTGATCTTGCAGTCGCCACTCACATTGGCGCACAGTGCGAGAGTTAGCCTATCCTTCATGGGTTTGTGCCCTGGCATCGCCTTTTCCTCTGCCATTATATAAGTCTTATTCGGCATCTTCTTCCAGAAAAGCCCTGTCTCGTCACAGTTGAAGACTTGCTGGGGGATATATCCTTTGGCTTCTATCAGTTTGGAAAAAGTTTTGAGATAATCCTCAGCTGCCTTCACATCTGAACTTGCTGCCTCACCATGTGGGACCTTTTCCTGAAGTTATCAAACCAGCCTCTACTGGTTTTAAATGAATCTTTTGATGCTTCGTCCGTGGAAGTGCGCGGGGGTTTGCCCCAGCAAATCACCGTAAATCGCTCGTGCCTTCTCGCATATGATGCCCTGTGTTAATGTATCTCCTTTAAGCTGCTTCTCTGTCACCCACACCATCAGTAGATTCTCCATCTTTTCATGAAGAGAGCTATGGAGCTTAGAAATTATTGTAACGCCCTTAGCTGGCCTTATACCCTTTATCAACTCCTTCTGTTTAAGCACAGTGCATATCGTTGAAGTACTACGCCTGTACTGCCTTTCCAAGTCAGCCACTCGCATACCTTGCTCATATTTTTCTATGATTTCATGCTTTAATTCAATAGACATCATCCTCTTCTGAGCACTGACCTTTCCACTTGCTTCCTTCGGACCCATGGTTATAAAAAGAAATGTGATAAAGTATGTAAATGCACAAAAGATGCTTCGACAATGAGGTAAATAAGCACACTGACTGAGGCGTGGGAAACTATGAGACGCTCGAGTGGCAGTAAACTGGTGGGTCCTGTGCAGCCGGCCAATCTGCACCATTACTCATATCTCAAATGTTGCTCGTATTTCAAAGCAAAAAATCGCTTGCTTGATGGCTCATATCTCAAAAATCTTGTATGTTTGGGCACTCGTATCTCGAGGTACCACTGTACTCAAATTATTTTCTTTAAGAATGTGTAAGTCTATTTTTTATGATTAGCTTTATTTCTTTAAGGAAAGATTACTTCATAATTCAATAAATTTTATTTTTAATACAGTTCACACATATTTTATTTAAATATTCCCATTGCAATTCTGCCTCTTGCTCCTAAAAGTATTTCATTGTTTTATGTAAAATATATTTTCCTTCTCAACATTTAGCCTCTTCAAATAATATCAGAGAACTATTAACTCCCTTGGTTTCTGCTCAGTCAAGCTGTTTGTAATTAGCTCCTTAAATCTTTTCTTTAAATAACTCTCTCCATTCTCTTAGTCTGTGATGAATTCTCTAAAGTTTCTTTAACTCACTGGCATTTATTGAACTGTATTACATCTGCTTTCCAATTGTACTCCAAAAATTATGTGCAGTGCACTTGATTAATCACCCTGCAGAACCTCCATGGGAAATTTAGAGCACCAGTAGGGTTACATGACACATTTCATATGTAACCTGCAGTCTACCAGGAATATAAAACAACAGAGATAAAAGGTCAGAATCCTCAAACTCCTTCAAGTCATTAAAAGGGCACCTATGCAACCATGACTTCATCAGTAGTTTTTAACCAGAAAATTTTCTATTTTAACTAGAAATACTGGTCCATGCCCAAGAGTTTGTCAAGAAAACTTTGAATGATATTGAGAGAAAGACCAAGGGAAATGGAATGAAATAAAGGTAGAGAGACACAGGCAACTCAGAGACAGAATGCTTGGGTCACACACTTTAATTTTTAATTGTGTTTAAAGTGAATCAACATGCATTATAGAAGAAAGATTTGTAGACTATCTGGTTGCAAAATTCATCACACTTCTGATCACCAGATCTATTTAATCTGAATGTATCTGAGTTCCAAGTCCTCTGAGGCAGAGAATGAGTCTATCATAAATACCAAATATACTTCTTGAATGAATAAATGAATTACTGAGTGGTTGGTTAGATTGAATCTCTTTTCTTCCCTTACTGCCTACTCCCCCCTGCTCCTAAGCTTTAGGTGTTCCATACTTCAAGAGAACAAGATTGTTCTTCGATCAAAATTATAAAGTGATGCCACCCACCTAACAGAACTCTTAATGTATTAATGTGATTTTCATACGAGGTCTTACACTGGTGCAGAGAAAAGAAAGATAAGACAAAAATTAAAATATATGACAAGATTTAAGGTACATTTTAATATAATGATAGGGAAAATAGGAACAATTTTGTACAAAATGAATTGCCCAATAAACAACAAAAAAGGTCAGAGAAAGAAGGGATTATCGATTTTAATTGGATTCTTGGGACCAAGAAGAGGCTTATGCGAAAATCAGGGAAAGGAGAAGAGAAACTAATGTTCAGAGATATATCAGTACAGCATGGAGATTAAGATAAGAAGTTTTTAGTCATGTAGGCAATAATCTGAATCCCAATTCTGCAGTTTGCTAGCTGTATAATCTTGAACAACTTAATCTCTCTACCACTCAATTCCATCTTTGATAAAATGTTAATAATAACAACAGTCAGCAGTTCTAAATGCTCACTGTGTGCCAAGCAAAATATAAATGCTTTCCATGAATTAACTCATTTAATCCTCACAAACTCCAGGAGCAGAGTATCATTTGAATCACTTAGAACAGCACAGAGCACATGGTACAGATTAAAACAGGTTAGCCATGACTATCATTACATCATTATTACCATTTTGAAGACAATAAAATGGAGTACATAGAGGAAAGTTCTTTGATCAAGATCATACACACGGTAATTGGCAGAAATAAGATTTGACTCAGAAAATCTATTTCTAGAGACCAAGCAATTAATTTCTTCATAGCATGGCCTTTATTAATAAACTAATAGCTATAGTATGTGCCTCAGAAAGTCTTAAATATTAGTGATTGTTATTATTTTTCAGAGTACACAAAAATTATAGTCAGAGACAGAAACAATTCACTCATTCACTTAACCAAAATATAGAGAATATCTACATATACTTGGCACTGGACAGAGTCCTGGGGTCATAAATGTAAATGTAAATAAATGTAAACTTGTGTTACTTGCTCACAAGCTGCTTAATATATATAAAGGAAAGTCAAATTTATAAATAAATAACTGGAGAACTCTGAGAAGTGCCCTATAGAAATAATGATAAGGAAATTACACCTACCTCACTGAGTAGTCATGAGAATTAAATAAACTTGACAAGTGTCAAATTCTTAGACTAGCACCTGGAGCATAATACTTAGAGCATTAACTATTACTGACTTTATTGTTATTATAATCCTTTGAGGGGTGGTATACTTATAAAGAAAAAAAGAGAGCAGAAGAAGTAAATTGATGACCAACTCCCAATCTTGTTTTGTTTGGCTCACACAGTGTTTTTTTTTTTGTTTGCTTGTTTAATGTGAATAAATTCCAGCATTTAAAAATTAGAAGATCACATAAAAATCCAAATTTCCAGTTTCTTGTAAAAGCACATTTAATTGTGGCAAACATTGCTGTTTAACCAGCTCAGAAGGCCCAGATGTCCTTATCCTCCTGTAAGGTATAGAGACCAACTTGAAAACAGAAGGCCCAGGACCCCAGTTGCACACACCTTGTGAAAAAACAATGGGCCCAGCTGATGTGGCTAAATGGTTGAGCATTAATCTATGAACCAGGAGGTCAGGGTTCAATTCTCAGTCAGGGCATATGCCCAAGTTTCAGGCTCGATCTCCAATGGGGGACATGGAAGTACCAAATCAATGATTCACTCTCATCATTGATGTTTCCATTTCTCTCCCTCTCTCTTCCTCTCTGAAACCAATGAAAATATATTTTAAAAATAATAATATGGGCTGCTGGCCTCAGTACATACAGATATCCCCTTCTAGATCTATACCTTTGCAAAAAAATATTAACAGGCTTATAATTTTAGTCACAATTATGAATAAATTTTCTCC
This sequence comes from Lasiurus cinereus, assembly GCA_011751065.1. Lineage (NCBI taxonomy): Eukaryota > Metazoa > Chordata > Mammalia > Chiroptera > Vespertilionidae > Lasiurus > Lasiurus cinereus. The sequence goes on along the minus strand of JAAGEH010000030.1, from coordinate 31,436,668 downwards.
ATTTTTATATATAAGTGGATAATGCTAAATCTCTAAAGAGGTGGGAATAAAGGCACTGGCAACCTTTCTTAATCCCATAAATTGTAAGCAAATCAGATAATAGAAGGCTGAAAAATCTCCCTATAAATAAAGGGCTCCTCAATACATTAAACAAAGATTATCATATGACCCAGCAACTTGTATAAAGATATTCATAGCATAACTTTTCATAATAACCAGAAGGTGAAAACAATCCAAAAACCCAAATGTCCATCAACTGTTGGACCAAATGTGATATACCCATACAATAGATTTTTATTCAGAAGTATTGATACATGCTGCAACAGGGATAAACCTTGAAAGTATTATGCTGAGTGAAAGAATCCAGGCATAAAAGCCCACATAGATTGTATGATTACAATGAAAAGAAATAACCAGAACAGGCAAATTCATAGAGACAAAATAGAAAGGAGATTAGTGGTAGCCTAGGGATGAGAGAGAAGGAAATGAGGAGTTGCTGCATTAATAGATAATGTGGTTTCCTTTAGGGCAGCAGTTCTCAACCCGTGGGTCGCGACCCTTTGGGGGTGGAACGACCTTTTCACAGGGGTCACCTAAGACCAGCGGAAAACACCTATTTCCCATGGTCTTAGGAACCAACAGACCGCTCCTCGGTGTAGCAAAGTGTAGCAATGTAGTTTACTGTTGTCATATGAAGACTGTTACCCATGCTACACACCATGATTCAAGACAAAATTTTATTTATTTGTAATTAGAAATAAATATTTCACAATATATAATTACATATTGTTTTTGTGATTAATCACTATGCTTTAATTATGTTCAATTTGTAACAATGAAAATACATCCTGCATATCAGATATTTACATTATAGTTCATAACAGTAGCAAAATTACAGTTATGAAGTAGCAACGGAAATAATCTTATGTTTGGGGGTCACCACCACATGAGGAACTGTATTAAAGGGCCGCAGCATTAGGAAGGTTGAGAACCACTGCTTTAGGGTGATGAAAATGTTCTGAAACTAGTGTTGATGTTTGAAAATCACTGTGGATGTACTAAATGCCATTGCATTTTATATTTTAAAGTGATTTAAATGGTAAATAGGATGTGTATTTTACCATAATACAATTAAACGTTTGTTCAGAGAACTTAGGTTCTCAAAGTGCAGGGAATTTATTATCTCTTGTCAAAGTATCTTTGCTCAGGAAGCTTTTCTTGAATAAATGGATAGGTCAATCATCACTCTGTGAAAGTATAACCAATAATTTCTGAGCAAAAGAAAGTGTGACCTGATTACTCCTCACCAAAGGCAAGTGTCATTGAAATTAAAAATGTTTTCTGTCCAAGAAAACATGTGGATATGTTTGCCACTATAAATGTAAAAAGGAATTCATTAAACCAAAGGTTTTCCAACTCCTCTTCTGAGGATGTAACAATGAGCAATCACATATCCAAAACCTTTTCTGACACAAGCAGTGAGTCTGAAATTGGTAGAAAGGCATGCCTAAAAACCAGGTGCTATGACAAATATGTTCTACTTATGGCACCCACCAAATAAAAGCAAAGTCTGAGGGGCTCCCAGCCTTGACTTTCCAAAGGACCACTTCACTTCACATTAAAGTAATCATATAGTTAAAGGTAGCTCTACTATACCCTGTTTCTTTTTTTATTTTCCATAGTAAATATCCCTATCTTCCAACTCTTTCCTTCTATACTATGGTTTCCATTCCATTAAGCAACCTAAACACCCTTCCTTGGATACTCTCTAGTTTCTTAATGTCCTTAAAAGACAGTATCAAAAAACTAGGCTCAGGGTTCCACATACAGTTCACAAGGATACTAGAGAAGAATTTCCAGAGTTCTGGAAACTGTACTTCTATTAGTGCAGTTTAAATTTCTGTTTACTTAAATTTCTGTTTACTTCTGAAGACTAGATAAATTACTGTTATCTAGTCTTCTATTGAGTTTGTTGCCAAATAAAACTAGGAGATGATTTTTTTTTCCAAATGCAAATGGAAGAGACATAGTCATATTATTATATCCCTAAGAAGAAGCAGGAGGTAGGGATAGGAAGGGTAGGTCTGGAGAGGCTGGAGAAGGAGAGTGATACAAGCTGCTTTATGGATCTGGACTCCTAAGACTCATACCACTGTGTTTTCCACTTCTCAACTGCTGAGCATGTCCTCATAAAGCATTGGATATAGTACTGAGACTTACTGTCCAGGTACTGTCCTAAAACTTTTTCCAATACTGCCTCATTAAATTCTCACCATAATGTCATGAAATAGGTTTGCAGAAATAAAGTCACTGCCCAAGCTGACACAGACACTGACAAAGCCTTGATTCAAACACAGGTCTGTCTGACCCATAAAAAATGGTGCCTAGAGGTACTATTGAATGGATTAATCTGCTGGGCACACTAAGTATTCCTGCCAGAGTTGGTCCTGCCATGTCTGATAGCAGCAGCATATGGTTCCTGTACCAGAGACTTAAGATCTAAAGGACCCACAAACGTTTCTAGTGAGTTGGCCATTTGGGCACCATTTTGAAAGGCAACATTGCATAGACACTAACATCCTAAAAAGCAACATATTCACTCACTATATAAAAAAGAAATAAATCTTCACTACCTAACCATTTATTAGTCTATAGATCTGCCTGATTGTCTTCTCCAAAGACAGGTTAAATCTACAAAATACAATTGGTAAAACCATTTTAGTAGTAGAATTTTTCTTAGACAAATCACAAGAAAATACCCACATATTGAGGTGAAAAATGTTAGCACTAGAAGAGATACAAAAAGTCTTAAAGTAATTATAGCAGTCAGTTCTGTCTCCTTCGCTTAGTAGTGATTTGGATATATATATATTTTTGGTTGGGAAGTTAATTCTACTTAGATATACATAGACCATTATCAGACTTCACTGCTTTCTCATTGTTTATTAAGTGGTCTTCTGGTATTCATCAACCTCTAGAATTTTCATCATATGAGAAGTACCCAGTAAAGGATTTTTCTTAAAGCTTTACTTACATAGCGAGTAGTCTACTTAAAGCTTTACTTACATAGCGAGTAGTCTACTTATGTACATTTATTTGTGGTGGGTTATGGGTAGGTAAATAGAACTTAGGGTGTAGGCTATCATATCCCCAAGTCATGCCTTGGAGATATACTGGTGCTGTGGAGAGAACACTAATCTGACAAACAGGAGACATGGCCCATATTATGTCATCTAACTTCTTTGTACCTCAGTGTTTTCCCCTTAAAATGAAAGAGTCAGACAAGTTCACTTGTAAGTCCATCTTATGTGTAAAGTTGTGAGAGGTCTTTTTATTTGCCTGCAGTGAAAAATCAACATGCTATATTTTTCTAATATTATGGATCACACAGATAGCATTTCAACAGGCCTTTCATTTACTATTTTCAGATATGAAAGATCAGTAATATCAGGAAAGCCACCACAAATGGTCTACATGATCGCCTTTTGCAATACTAAGCTTTCAACATCAAAGAAGATGACAAGAGATGACATCCAGGAAAATAAAACAATTCTCAGAAAGGCAATTTAATCTAAGTGTGACGCTTCTGGTATATTAGTATCTTGCAGAAAATCATGTATTTGGTGAATGGTCTTTATATTTCAGTTTTATAGGACTGAGAAAGTAAGGAATCACTTCAGAATATATTATCTAAAGTGCTCAGCAAAGGATCATTTAAATCAAACCCCACAAATGTATTGGTAACACTAAAGTTTAATATCCTCCTTTATCAATTTAAATTTATATATTTTGCATTTCTATAAACATGGATGTTTTTAATCATCTAATTTCTATATATTCATCAACTACAAATATATTGTCCTTAATAGGAACTTCCTCATGTTTTCATAGTAAGTTGACAGCCAAAAAATAAAAAATAAAATTCTGAACCCTAAAAAGATCTTAAAATTCAAGTTGTAAACACTTGATTAGAGAAAAAGTGAGTTTATTTTTATTTAATAGTAGAAATGACCTCATTTCTTTTTTTGTTAATCCTCACCCGAGGATACTTTTTTTTTCCCATTGATTTTTAGAGAGAATGGAAGAGACACACACACAGAGATACATCGATGTGAGAGAGATACATGGACTGGTTGCGTTGGATAGAGCCTACAACCAAGGTATATGCCCTTGACTGGAATTGAAGTTGGGACCCTTCAGTTCCCAGGATAACACTCTACCCATGGAGCCAAACCATCTAAGGAAGAAATGATCTCTTAATATTTATAGAGTATTTTATGCTGTCATTTAATGCAAATTAAAAGCAATAATTTAAATTTTGTTAAAAAGTTAATTAACATCATTTCATAGTATAAAGAAAAGAGTAACTTAAAAGGATTCATGTTTATAAAATAATGCTTCTAGAGCTTATGTAATAAATATGCCACTTTTAAAAAAATATTTTATAATCATAAAAAGTGATATTTTACAGAGTTGAAATCAAAGAATATTTCCTAAATTCCTATGTATGTAACTAAGATTAAAAATGTTCTTAAACAAATCTTAAGGAATATTAAAAATAAACTACAAAGACATAGCAATTTTAGAATAATCAGATAGCTAAAAGAAATAAGGAATCTCTTCAAGTACATTCTCTGAATGTCCATGTTTCCATGGCAACTATCACTTTCCTACTTCCTAATATCATCAATCAATATTTTATGGTAATTGTTTCCATGGAAATGTGAACTTGTCTACTTCTTTCCTGGCCTAAGTCACCATCTTCCTAAAATGTAAACCAGAAATACATAAATTTTGGCAAAGATGCAATTGGAGTACCCAGCATTTTGGGACAAATTATTTTTAAGTGGTTTATTATCAATTTGGGTTTCACTCTACCACCTTTCACCGCCCCCCAGCTTCCCACTCCACTCTACTTCTCCCTCTGCAATCCTCCCGTACACTGACACATTCTTTTTTCTCCAGCTCACAAATCTGTCTCTTCCACCCTCAAAGCCTTGCCTCCACAAAGTTACAGTCTATATATAGTAACAAGAACACTTCTATATTCCAACTAAAAACTGCAACAGACCTCCTTAAAAAAAAAGATTATATAGACACTCTAGTTTAACTCATTTATTCAGTGCTTGCCCTGCATGTTCCAGGCATTGAACTAAGCCCCTATGGAGGAGTTGGTGACAACTGCCTCAAAAGAGTTTACAATTTCTGAAAGGTGTATGGACATGAAACAGATATTTTCAGAGTAGCAAGTGTACAGAACTATTGTTTACCATAATCAAGATTTCACAGTCCTGTTGGATAAACATACAAATACCAACACACACACACACACACACACACACACACACACACACACACACGTAAATGCAAACATAAGAAAGCATGGGATCAATATGATAACAGAGGTTTGCACAAAATAAGAGAGTAAATCTGATTTTTGATAATAATAAATAAATATCAGAATTCCACCCACAATGGTTTAATTGAGAGAATATCATGAAGGAGCTACTTGCAAAGATCATATTTAGCCTCCTCCTGGAAGTTTTTTCTAACCAAGAGAGTCACTGTCCCCTAACATGAAGATTAACTTGGGTAACACTCTTATCCCATGACATGCTGTTATATATCTATGCTAGTATTTATCATACTCAATTTTAGAGATTTTCTTTTCTGTGCCCTTATTAGACTTATGATCTGGAAGAGTATGGCCATTTTATCTCCATATTAGTACTGTGTGAACATAGTATGTGTTTAATAAATATGTGGCCTCTACTGAAAAACAGAACCATAAATCATTAGACATATAATGTCTAGAAATTAGTATGATAAAAAGTTAAATGCAAAAATGTGCTATGGGAGAACTGAGAGTAGCAAATCATGCAATAATAATCAAGAAAATTGTCTCGGTGAGTGGTAACAATTTGAGTTCTCCTTCAAAGTGTGGTTAGGATTTCATAAACATACAGCATTAAGGCAAGGAGGGTATTTCAGAATGAAGGGAACATAATGAGTTGCAGCATGGAAGCAGGAAAGTAACAGAGCATTCTTAGAAAAGAAAATGCGTTGATTATTGCCTTTGACAATAATGAGAATAAAGTCAATTGGAACTATGGGTCTGAGTAGATGGTTGATAAACATCAACAATCAAATTGAAATAGAGAGTAGGTAGTGATGTAAGAACAGAGCAAGGAGGTAACACAGGCACCAAATGGAATTAGACCTTTTCTGAAAACCATGCTTAGACGGGCTCCTGCATGTTCTACTCCCCCTTTGTTGAATAATTCTTACTGCATTGCCTAGTTAAGTGTTCATCTGGTTCTAGTACCAATTTATACATTTAAAAGTTTTTTTGCTATCTATATCTTGCAAAATACTAGAGTTCTTATAACTCAAGACTTCATGAAGACAATATAAAGTTAATTCAAAATGATTTAGCCATACTCTGAGGTAAAATCTACCTATACCTACCAAACAGTAAACTGAACATATACATAACTGCTACAAACCATAAATAATATATTTTTGATTCTGGAATGAAGGCATTGGTCAAACAATGGGAAAAATCTAAGTCCTGATCCCAATTTGGATTTTCCTTTTCTGGGATCCTGCATTGGTCTTCTTGAGTGCTCCATTATATTTCTACATCCCATTCAGTCTATATTATAATGATTTTATATAAAATTATGGTTTGTATTAAAAATTATGTTTAAATAAGAATGTATATCATATTTCCATCTGCAATTGCTCAAAATACATTAATTAATATAGCAAAACATTTATTATTTATTCAGTTCCAAGGTGTGTTATTTTAAGATGCAGAATTAATTTAATAGCCCCCCTATACCCAGGTAGGAAAGAAAACTTTAGCCTCAAGTGTAAGATCTATCCCAAATTCAGAAATTCTGAAATATACATTTTGAAAGGGGGAAGGTGAGTGTGCTTTGGATTAAAAAAATATGGTAAGTCACCCAAACCAGGTAGCTCAGTTAGTTGGAATGCCATCCTGTACAGGAGTTTGCAGGTTTGATTCCTATTAGGACACATACCCAGGATGCTGATCCCTGGTCAGCGTGTATGGAAAGCAACCAATCAATGTTTGTCTTTCACATCAATGTTCCTCTCTCTCTCTCCCTTACTCTGTCTCTAAAAAGCAATTAAAAAAAATTCTCCAGGGAGCCATTGCTCTCAAGATTTTAGCAATTCTTTACCAGCTGCTTCTATAGTTTTAGCTATTGGTTAATTTTAATAATTGCTGCACAAATCTCCATGGAGGTTTTGTCTCTTTAAATGCTTATTGTGCAAAATGCTTGCTGACTATATCCCTGTTTCCTTGAGAATAGCCTCACTGGGCTGTTTCTGCTCTCCACTGTTCTTTCACTGAGAGTTCTCTAGCCTGCGCTGTATTTCTGTCATTTTAGTGGAAAAAGAACAAATATAGATATAGCACCCTCAAAGGGCACTGACTTTTGGTTGCTATATCTTATCTGTTTCCTAGTTTTAGCAGTTTAAGATTTTTTTGTGTGTGTAAATATCACAAAATAAAAAAAGCAGCTGAGATGTATCAAACACTATAAAGTGAACCAAAAAACTTCATTAATTTTCCTGCTAAATTTTTGTAGTAATCTTGCAAAATTTTCATTATATTCTATATTTTACGTATAAGAGAACTAAGTTTGAGATCAAGTAGCATGCCTAAAATCATACAGCTAGTTAGGAGTTGGAGCTAAAATTCATATTTAAGCCTTTGGAATTCTAAAATCAACATTTTAAATACTGGGTTTCATATGGTATGCCTTCAGAAGATTAGTGTGGGAAGGTGACTGAGGCATAAGATATAAGACATTAAAAAGCAGAAATGGACTTGAAGCCATACTTCGTAGCCAAAATGAAGAAACCCAAATGAAATTTATGTACATAATGTTATTCTGCAGCATTTTGGGAATCTATGTATCTAACTAAAATCTTCTAAAGTTATTGATATTTTCCTCAATGTAGACACATCACATTTACATTAACATTTCAACAAAGCTAGCACTGAAGTGTGGTAGTTAAATTCAAAGGCAAAAATCAGTTTATTCAGTAGTAATACTAGAATCATTTTCTACTTAAGTTGGAAATAACATTTTTAAACACTTAGGAAATTTGTATAAAAAATACTACATATCAATCTGCAAGACTTCAGTGCAAGCTTTTTATTTTTTTTATAAACAAATAGAGGCCTAGTGCACAAAATTTATGCAGGGGGGTGGCGGGTGGGGTGTTGTCCCTCAGCCCAGCCTGCAACCTTTCCAAACTGGGACCCCTCAAGGGATGTCCAACTGTCCTCTCACAATCCCGGACTGCTGGCTCCCAACTGCTCGCCTGCCTGCCTTTCTGATTGCCCCTAACTGCCCTCTCCTGTGGACCTGGTCCCCCTCAACTGCTCTCCCCTGCAGGCCTGGTTCTCCCCAACTGCTCTCCCCTGCAGCCCTGGGTCCCTCTCAACTGCTCTTTCCTGCAGGCCCAGTCACCCCCAACTTCTCTCCTCTGCCAGCCTGGTCACCCCTAACTGCTCTCCTCTGTAGGCTTGATCGCCCACAACTGCCCTCCCTTGTAGGCCTGGTCTCTGCTAATTGCCCTTCCCTGCTGGTCATCTTGTGGTGTCCATCTTGTGTTCACATGGGGGCAGGATTTTTACTACATAGGGGCAGCCATCTTGTGTGTTGGAGTGACAGTTAATTTGCATATTACTCTTTTATTAGATAGGATAGAGGCCTGCTGCACGGGAAGGGGCTGGCTGGTTTCCCTGAAGGGTGTCCCAGATGAGGATGGGGTGGCTTGTGATGGTTTGCAGGCTGGCCACACGCCCTGGCAACCCAAACAGAGACCCTGGTATATAGGTTTACTTATCTTCTATAATTGAAACTTTGTAGCCTGGAGTGGAGCCAAGCCTCCTGCTTGCTCTGAGGCTGCAGCCATTTTTGTTGGAATTTATTTATCTTCTGTAATTGAAACTTTGTAGCCTTGAGTGGAGGCCTAGGTGGGCCAGAGTGTGTGGAAAGCTTAGCTTCCTCCATTCCTGGGGAAACCCATTTCTCCTGCTCTCTCTGTGGTCATAGCCATCTTGCTTAGGTTAATTTGCATACTCACTTCTCATTGGCTGGTGGGTGTGGCTTGTGGGTATAGCAGAGTGATGATTAATTTCCATGTTATTTTTTTTATTAGGATGATACAAATATAAATGCAGATGACTGTATTTGATTGTTTAAAAATAGCAGATTAAAAGTAAATCACAGCCATATAGCTTTTATGACAAAATTTATTGTTTAATACATGTCTCTAACTTCCACTAACATGTATAGTTAATTTGTGAAATGGGAAAAAGGTTATCTCATTACTGAGTACTACAAAATTAATTAAAGATATGAAAATAAAAATTAAGGTCCTGATAATATTGAATAAGGAAATAAATGATCACATTATATATGCATTCTCTATTTTTATACATACAATTACTTTTACATGTTTTTTAACTATGCGTTTATATATTTTAGAGAAAAAGAGAAAGGGAAAGAGAAATAGAAACATTAATGATGAGAGAGGATCATTGCTTGGCTGCCTCCTGAATGCCACCCAATGGGATTTAAGCCAGCAAAACAGGCATATGCCCTTGACTGGAATTGAACCCAGGACCCTGTAGTCCACAGGCCAACACTCCCACTGAGACAAACCAGCTAGGGTTAATTTTACATGTTTATTTTTTTCTTTCATTCAAATGTTTGTTGCTGGAAGGAAGAACAAGGACATCCAAAAACAAATTGGTAAACCGTTCTGTAGAACAAGAACTGGATGAAGTTTTTCTGAGATAAAAACTATTAATACATACACACATATAAAGGAGAAATGGACAAAGTGATCAGTTAACCTTTTCGTACTAAGGTTAAATGATAGTGAAACTCTAACATGTTAAGTGTGGTATTAGGACTTGATAACCACAATAACTAATTAATTATGAACCTAGTAAACACATAATAGACACATGTGTTATTATTCATTGAGTATGTACCTCTCAAAAGCTATACTGGATAATGGATAAAACACTGGACAAGTAATTTAAGAATTTAATTTTAGTCTCCACTCTAGTACTGAATAGTTGAGTGACCTGGGAAAGTTAGCACTTTTTTAATTCTCTCTTCTGAATATGAAAAGGTAGGACTCTATGACTTGCTTTCTAATATTGCTTTCATCACTAACATTCTATGATTATATTGCATAATCACACAACATAGAATGTCAAAGTAGTATAGCATACCCCTATATTCAAAATGCAAAGTAGACTTATTAAAAAAAGAAGAGCAACATAAAAATGACACCCAGAGGATGTTTATTTGTTTTGTTTTGCTTTCCTTTGGTTGTAAGTCCTAGATCATAAGGTTTCCCCATCCCAAGTTATTCTAAACTGAAATATCCCTACAACATAGATTATAACATATTATTTTAGCAATGCTAAAACACACATTTTGATATTTATGAAATCAGAATGTTGTTTTATATTGATAATAACTTATATTTAATGACATACGCTAACAGTCACTCAATAAATATTTTGCTCCATGAATGAATAAATGCATGTAATAATAAAAGACTGATGTGAACTAAAAACAAATTGATTTTAGTCTTTAATTTCATTTCCATTAATGATACAAAAAGGGATTTCTTTCATGTTCAAAATAATTTAATATGTATTTTTGAAACATATTCATGTAATGTTGAGTTTTGATTTGAAATACTAATGAAATTTTATATACAGAAATCCAAGGAAGTACATAAAATGTTTTAAATATTAATAATAAAAATATATCAGCAAATTGTAATTGTATATTTATTAAGAGTTAAAAACAACCAACAGTTTTATCTGTTCCCATACTCATGCTAGAGAGTTCTAAAATCAGGAAAGCAAAAATAGCTTAGGAAAAAAACTAAAATTTTCTGGAGTTTTAAACTTCTGATTTTGCAAGAAATTAGGTAGACAAAATACTTATTCAGAATATTTTTTAACAAATGCTACTAATGATTAGGAATTGGCACTAAGTTGAAACATATGTTGTAACATTCTAATGAACATGGGAGAGTGGAGAGTCCAAGAAATGAGTAAGACATACTGCAACTGTAGAGTTTCATAGTTAGCAAGGAAAAACAGCCTTCAGAGTCAAAGAGGACAGTAGACCACAAGAACAAGAATTTATGAGATACTGCAGATTAATGGTCTAAGAAACTCTACTTGACTTCCATTTAGATGTGACCAATGGTAAACACCAGCAAGAAATTGGAGAGCAAAAGTGCTAGAACAAGGATATTTCTTCTGGATGCTCCTCTAGCTCTCCTTTCCAGTATTTTTTCTTTCCCTTTCCCTTTCTTTTTCCCTTTTCCATTCACTTTTCCCTTTCCTTCTCTTCCCCCTCCCTCCTTCCCTTCCTTCCTTCCTTCCTTCCTTCCTTCCTTCCTTCCTTCCTTCCT